>OY856413.1:373909146-374634146 GCA_963693085.1 Alisma plantago-aquatica | reverse complement strand
GAAAAAGGGTGTCTGGCAGGCAATTCTAGAGATCTTAAAATAACAACCATAATATTGGTACTCTCAAAAATAAAATGAATTGCAATCATACTTTTCACTCAGGAAAAATCAATGAGTTCTTCAAATAATATGATCTCTAGTTTCACATGCCCCAAAAGTAAACAAATTTACTCTTAACAAAATTTACCCCAAGAATCAACAAATCTCTTTGACTATATATCTGGTCATGAGAATTTAGCATTTTGGAAAGTTAAATATATTGTAAAACTTCAATACCCAACTATCTGGGATCAAGAATGCTTTGAAAAAATACAAATTGAGAATGCCTTGAAAAAAGATAAGATGGGAAGGGAAAGGCATGCGAGCCAAACACTATTCCTATTGATGTATGGAAAGAGTATGGGAGATAAAGAAGTTGTGTGATTAACGATATTCTTCAATAGGTTTATGAAGACCGAGAAATGTTAGAATGGAGAAACAGTATCATAATCCTCATCTAATAGAACAAAGGAGATGAACAAAGCCCAACTAACTACAGAGGTATCAAGTTAATGAGTCATAATATGAAGCTTTGGGAGAGGAACATTGGGTAAAGGCTAAAATAGATAATGCATATATCAGCCAACCAAATTATTTTCATGCCAGGATGATCCACAATGTTTTTTGGTAAGAAGGCTTATGAAGAAGTACAGAGAAAAAAATAAAGATCTTCACATGGTTTTATTGATTTGGAAAAGGCTTATAATCGAGTACCTAGGGTAGTGCTTTGGAGGAGTTTGAAGAAAAAAGTGTGGCAGTCCAATACATTGACTTGATTGAAGACATATAATAGCTCAATTGCAAGTCTTAGGACTCCTGGAGGAGATCATGAGAGAGCAAATTTTCCTATCATAGTTAGGGTACATCAAGGACCGGCACTGAGCTCATATCTATATGCTCTTTGTTACATTATATATTTCCTGTTTTACATAGCCTGTTATTTGTTGTGTTAATTCTCTTTTATATATGGACATCTCTGTAATTCTTTCAGTATTATATATATGAGGGTGCACACATTGTGCAACCCTGAGCTTTCTGAAAACCCTGACTCTGTCACATGGTATCAGAACAGGTCGAAACCTAGTCGTCTCTCCCTCCCTCCCTCCCCCTCTATCTCTCCTTCCTCTCCGCAGCCCCCTGCCCCCGCCGCCGCGCCGCAGCCCCCCCCCTCCCGCCGCCCACGTAGGGGCCGCCCGCCGCTCATTCGCCACTCGTGGTTCCGTCTAGCCTCCTGGCTTGGTGTGCCGCTAGTGCTTGAGCAACATCACCAAAATTTTTTGTCGTTCGCACAACAGGTGCAATGTCGGGTGGCCGTCTTCTACGGGACCACTAAGCCACCTGTAGATCTAGACTAGCTTCATCTTCGGGGGGAGATCGGTGAGTTGTTCGTCTGAGGGACAGCTTTCAGTTCGTGTTCGTCGGTGCCTGCCTGCCCGTGTAGGCTTCGGCCTCCGGGTTTCCTGCTACGCTTCGATATAGTTCGTATGTGAGAGGTCCGTGGTAATTTTGTGCCTGCGTCTGCCTGTCTGACGGCTTAGTTTGTCTCCTGCCTGTACCTGCCTGCCTGTGCGTGCCTTCCTGTTTGTCCTCATGGCGTCTTCTGGAGATGACCTCTGGCGAGACTCGCGCCGTCAAGTTACCACTGTTAAATTTGACGGGCGCAACTACCAGCTTTGGGTGTGCTCCTTTGTGATATATGCCAAATCACAAGGGAAGTACTCTCATCTGATTCGCACTGGTCTGCCTCAGCCTGCAGAGCATGCGGATGCCAAGGACGTCCAAGCTTTTGATGATTGGGTCTGTGAGGACTCGACTGTGATGGCATGGATTCTCAACAGCACAGTTGAGAAGATCAGTGTCACTTTACTTCGGCTGCCTACGGCGAAGCAGATGTGGGATCAGCTCGCCGGTACCTACTCTCACAGTCAGAATCTCAAGGTCTTCGACATAACCAAGCAACTGGGGCGACTCCAATTCACGGGATCTGACATCTCAGACTACTTCTCCACCTTCACTGGCATGTGGGGTGAGTTGGAGACTTATCACTCGCTATCTACTGATCTGGCGACTATGCAGAAACAACGGGCGGAACTACAGCTGATACAGTTTCTGAGTGGCTTTCCAGAGTCTTATACTGGTGTTGTGGATCAGATCTTGGCGAGTGATTTGCTCCCTACTCTGCAGGGTGCCTACCAGCGTCTCCAGCGCCTCTCTTCTTCGGCACTGCCTCCTCATACTGAGACTGGAGATTCGACTGCCCTGGCTGCTTGGGCCGGGCGTGGCCGTGGCCGTTCCACTGATGGTCGTCCTCCCCTGGGTACAGGACGGAGATGTGGACCTGTTGTTGGACGAGGAGCCCCTTCGGCTGCCCCATCTTCTGCTGCTGCGCGTCCTCAGCAAGGACAGTGTGTGTGTACCTTCTGTGGCCGGTCTAACCATATTGAAGAAAAGTGCTGGGAAAAATATGGTAAACCGACTTGGGCCAATGCTGCTGCAGATTCATCGTCTACTGTTTCTGAGGGTGTTACTCCGACGCCTGAGCCAGAGACTGCGGGAGCGACCGCAGACTACATTCGTGCTGAGGTGGAACGCCTCCTTGAGCGTGCTGGCTCTTCGACTCCTGCTTCTACTAGTGGAGCACATGCTGCATACTCTGGTTATGATACTGCATTCTTGAGTTCCTCCTCACCTTCTACTTCTGGTAATATTAAATGGATGATAGATTCTAGTGCCTCTGCACATATATCTGGCAATAGATCTCTGTTTAAAACTCTATCTAAACCTGCATGTAACTCTTCTGTTATGCTTGTTGATGGATCAAAGTCTTCGGTGTTTGGAGTCGGTGATATTGTTTCTCAGTTTTGGCTCAAGTCTGCCTTATATGTGCCTAGATTTCCTCTGAACTTATTATCCATCAGCAAAATTTTACGAAGTATGAACTGTAGCCTGACATTTGTTCCTGATTCATGTGTTTTTCAGGACCTTCGCACGAGGACGAAGATTGGTAGGCGGTATGAAGGTACTGATGGACTATATTACTTAGACCAGTTACCGAGATCAGAGAAAGCTGTTGTGGTATCTGCTTTATCGGCTTCTGTTTCTGCACTGTAGTGGCACTACAGGCTGGGACATCCACCGTCAGAGAAGTTGCGTCATTTAGTTTCGGATATTGGCAGTTGTAATTTTCAGTGTGAATCGTGTCAGCTGGGAAAACAAACGCGTATTGTATATCCTAGACGTAGTAGTGTGAGCAGTAAAAACATTTACAATTTAGTTCACTCTGATGTATGGGGTCCATGCCATGTTCCGAGTTTGTCTGGTTACAAGTATTTCATTCTATTTATTGATGACTTTTCTAGAACTACTTGATTGTTTCTGTTAAAAAGTAGGTATGAAGTGTTGTCTACTATCAAGAATTTTTTTTGCTGAAATAAAAACGCAATTTGGTTATCCTGTTAAAGTTTTCCGCACCGATAATGCTTTAGAATTTGTTAAGCAAGAAGTGGCGGTTTTCTGTAAATCTGTTGGTACGCTCCACCAGACTTCATGTGACTATACCCCACAACAAAATGGTGTCGCTGAGCGGAAAAATAGACACTTATTAGAGGTCACCAGGACTATCATGATGCATTCTCATGTGCCCCGCTCCTATTGGCCTGAGGCTATTCTGACTGCGTGTTTTCTGATTAATAGGATGCCATCGTCTGTTATTGGAAATAAGATTCCTATACAGGTTCTACAACCTGAAACTTCTTTGTTTGTTGTGCCTCCTAGAATTTTTGGGTGTACATGCTTTGTCAGATTACTTGGACCCACTTCTGATAAGTTGTCTCCTCGAGCTGCTAAATGTATTTTTCTGGGCTATTCTAGAACTCAAAAGGGTTACCGGTGTTATAATCCCAGTACCATGAAATGGTTTATTAGTGGTGATGTTGTCTTTTTTGAAGATACATCGTATTATTCTTCAGCAGGAGATAGTTTGCAGACAGACATCCTTTGCCTGTTATTTCTGACTGTGTGCCTGACCTTACTGACATTGTCACTGCTGAAAATAAAGATCCTCCTCTTATTGTTTATCAGCGCAGGAATAGAGCATCTTCTACACAAGTACCCCCCAAGACAACCAATCTTCTCCTCCAGAAGGTTCTGCTGCACCTGAGGTACACTCTGACCTTGACATACCTATTGCACTCAGAAAGGGTACTCGTTCCTGCACTTCTCATAGCATTGCTCAGTTTGTATCTACTGTTCATCTGAATACTCAATCTAGCAATTTTGTATATGCTTTATCTGTTGTAGTTGTACCTAAGAATGTTCATGATGCATTGAAAAGTACTGCTTGGACATCTGCTATGAAAGAAGAAATGATTGCTCTTACTGACAGAGACACTTGGGAGCTGGTGGATCCACCTCCTCAGTGTAAGCATGTGGGTTGCAAGTGGGTATATGCCGTAAAATATCAACCTGATGGTACGGTTGAGAGGTTGAAAGCACGGTTAGTCGCAAAGGGCTATACTCAGACATATGGCATTGTTTACTTTGAGATTTTTTCTCTTGTTGCTCGCCTTAACTCTGTCAGGATTCTCCTATCTGTTGTTGTGAATCTTAACTGGCCTCTTCTGCAGCTTGATGTGAAAAATGCTTTTCTGTATGATGACTTGCAAGAAGAGATGTATATGGAGCAACCTCCTGGGTTTGTTTCTCAGGGGGAGTCTCACAAAGTTTGCAGGCTTAAGAAGTCTATCTATGGGCTCAAGCAGAGTCCTCGTGCCTGGTTTGATAAGTTGAGCAGGATCATGATTGATTTTGGTTTTCTGAGGTCACAGGTTGACCACTCTGTGTTCACAAAAAAGACTTCAACAGGTATTACTGTTCTGATTGTATATGTTGATGACATTATTATTTCTGGCAGCGACTCTCTTGGTATTCAGGCTACCAAAGATCATCTGGGCAAGCACTTTGCTACCAAAGATTTGGGCAGACATCGGTATTTTCTTGGCATAGATGTCTCTAGAAACTCTAATGCCCTGGTGCTTTCTCAGAGAAAGTATGTTCTTGATATTCTGCAGGAGACTGGTATGCTTGGAGCAAGACCTGCGGATACTCCTCTTGATCCCAATGTGAATTGGGATGATGATTCCTCCTGTGTTTGCTGATCATAAAAAATTCAGGAGGTTGATTGGTAAATTGATTTATTTGACTGTTACTCGTCCTGATATTGCTACTGCAGTGGGTCTTCTTAGCAGGTACTTGACAAACCCAAACAGTGTCACTGGGATGCTGTATGTCAAGTTCTGAGATACTTAAAAAAGTCACCTGGCAAGGGACTTCATTATAAAAAGAATGGGCACTGTGTTCTTGAAGGGTATTCTGATTCTGATTATGCAGGCAGCAAAGTTGATAGAAAATCTACCTCCGGTTACTGTACGTTTGTAGGAGGCAATCTTGTTACCTGTAGGAGCAAGAAATAGAATGTCGTTGCCAGATCTAGTGCTGAAGCTGAGTACAGGGCCATGGCCCATACTGCATGTGAGTTACTGTGGGTGTGTTCTCTTCTGAAAGAGTTTGGGATTGAGCCTTCTTCGGCCATTCCTATGCACTGTGATAACAGAGCTGCCATCTTCATTGCAAATAATCATGTCTATCATGAGCGCACCAAACACATTGAAGTTGACTACCACTTCATCAGAGAATCTATTTTTGCTGGCAAGATATGCACTCAATTCACGAGATCAGAAGATCAAGTTGTTGATATCTTCACCAAGCTGCTGGCGAAGAAACAGTTTTGCACAATGATGGACAAGTTGGGCATGATTGACATCTATGCTCCAACTTGAGGGGGGGTGTTACATTATATATTTCTTGTTTTACATAGCCTGTTATTTGTTGTGTTAATTTTCTTTTATATATGGACCTCTCTGTAATTCTTTCAGTATTATATATATGAGGGTGCACACATTGTGCAACCCTGAGCTTTCTGAAAACCCTGACTGTCACACTCTTGTTATAATAGAGAGCCAAAGTACGTTCAAGATGATCAACTTGGTGCATGTTATTTGTTGATGATATTGAGATGATTGATGAAACTTAAAGAAGATTGAATGATAAGGTTGAACTTTGGAGAAAAGTGTTAGAATCTAATAAGATTTAATACCAGTAGAAGCAAATATAGAATATATGCATTGCAATTTTAGCTAGTCCAGAATTGTGAATGGTGAGGTCAAGCTGGATGGAGTGATGCACCACAATGTGACAAATTTCGCTACATGAGTTGTATTATTCAAACAAATGTGCATTCATGCTAATATTTTTATAGGATCAAAGTAGGAAGTTGAATGAGTGCAACTAGAGTAGCATGTGATCCAAAGATCCCCACTCCGGTTAAAAAGTAAGTTTTATAAAACAGTTATACATACGTCCAACCATCCTATATGGGAGTCAATGATGGGTATTGAAGAAATAAGGTCCCAAAAAGATGAATGTGGTTGATGGATGTGTGGGGAGACAAGGAAAGATCTCTTGAGAAATGACTATACTAGGAACAAAGTGGGGGCTTAAGGTATCGAGGACAAGCTGTGAGGATCGCATGCGATGATATAGACATGTGTCATGAGACCGACAAATGAGCCTATTCGAAGCAATGCTATTAAGTCGAGTACATGCAAACAAAGAAGAGGCAGTCAAAATTAACTTGGGAAGAGCTTATAAGGAGAGATATTGAATCTTTACATCTTGATCAAAACAACACGCATAATAGAGCAGAGTGGGATAAGAAGGATGCATGTAGACGATGAGGACGACGATTATGACAATGATGAACTATAATCCATATGTTTAACAAATTTTCCAAATACTTCATGTTATTTCACATCTCTTTACCTTGATCAAATGAACAGGCCTCTAATACTACATTTGGGACTCTCATCTTGCACTGAGGACTAAGACTTGAATACAATAAACTACAACAATAGATACATTTAGGATAATAATAATCATATGTGGCGTATTTAACAATTGAAGATGCAAAAATTATATCTAGATGAGTGTTCCCCGGTCAATAAACAAAAAGTTTAATATTTAAGGAGCAAGTCCCAAAGAGCCTTTAGAAAGTTCTATGTGAAGCATGCTTGTAAGTGTAGAGTCATCATCAAGAGATAGTTAATTCAATCATATCTCAAGAAAGAAGACTGAAGTGTTCAAGAGGATCGTTTAGGATCCATGTGCCAATTTTATCCAGAGCATAAACATAGCATAATGACTAGAGAGAGAAATCTTTTTCAAGGTTATACATTATGCTTATGATACATTTAATGTGAAGCATCTATCCAAACCCAAAATTGTATCCTCAAGCAAGCCACTTCTTTCTTCGTAGTTTGAAGTCAAATAAAACACAAACCAGTCAACAGTCAGGGAATAGTTCACAACACACATATTGGAATTAAGAGGAACACTCAAGAACAAAAGAAATATTTAGGATGACTTACAAGCAGTGTTCTCATATGCCCCGCATGAGGCCGCTTATGCGGCCACATATGCGTATGCGGCCCTCAGCCGCTCCGCATATAGCTATGCAGTGCTATTTTTGGGCATGGACCGAATATGCGGCATGTGGTCCGCATATGCGGTCGCTTAGGCCCCACATTTCATTTGGTGACTTAAGTAAAAAAAACCTCAGATAAAATCAACCAAATTAAATGACAACTTCTTCTATATAGTTGGTTTAAGATCAGATATTGAAATTTTACTACCTCAGAAATAATTCTATTTTGAATGAGTGGTGCAAAATAATTTATTACATTTTACAATTGTTAACGTTTCATTATGCTCTTTTCTTTGCTCTTTTTTTTCTCTTCTATTTTGCTCTAAGATTACAAAATGTTGCACTTGCAACAATTCTAATTTTGTCTTGTATAAAAGGGGAACCTATTGCAGATATTAATTGGATATGATATTTTCTTTTACAAAATATCAAATTTGTGTGCTACCTAGGGAGTAATTTATATTCCCTACGACTTTTTCTTCTCTGTTTATTAGTGACTTGATTTCTTCATATCATTTTGATGTTTTGATTTTGTTTTTGATGTTCTTTTTCTATTTCTACTTTGAAGTACCATGTGTTGTTACTGTGAATTTTCTTATAGTGTTCATCCAATAAATGTTCTACTACGAACTGCATGTGTTAGTGTGTTTTGTTGCTTGTATATTCTAGTACATTATATAAACTTAGGCTTTTGTTGATTGATTTTTCTTATTGATGATTGGAAAATGTGTTTCTTCTTCCATGATGTAATGATCCATTGGTACATTTTGGGCTATTAGGCTACAAAACTAGATAGTATGAAATTTATGATTATGATTATATTTTTTTATCAAATATACATGTATAAAATATAGAATTTATTTTAAAAAATCCAAAAACGCATATGCCCCGCTTATGCTCCCGCATTCCGCTTATACTCTATGCGGTACCCTGACCGAACGCATACCGCATAACGCATTTCAGAACATTGCTTACAAGGAAGTCATAGGCTTCCATCATATTGCCTAAGTCATATGAGCATCAACCAGTTATAAGCCAGGCAATAAGTCACGGTACACACATGAAATTAAGAGGAACCCTCATGAACAAAAAAAATGTCTAGGATGACTTACAAGGAAAACACCAATGTTCACCGTATTACCTAAGTTGTAACTGATGTTTAATTATTATGCGGAGAATCGGACTGACTGGCAAACGTTCCTCCTCCTTCCCCCACCAAAAAAAAAACTGATATTTATTAAATGTCGTGGTACTCCACTTACTTCACACGTCTACACACATTAATGCATTTGTTAGACACAGTGATACATGTAATAATTGAAACACAAGATTAATTTAGTGATTTGCTGGAAGGGTGTGGGCCGTGTGGCATCGCAAGCATATTGATCTGAAGGTTATCTTTTATCTGGCAAAAAAATCTCAAACTAATTGAAACCCAAGAATATGACTTTAGGCAGTAATAACATTTTCTATCATATTATCGGCCAGATATGCTATAAATAGTTCCAAATGTATAAACAAAGCATCGTTAGCTCAGCCAAGTATTTCCTGAGTTATTACCAGCTGTTAAAAGCAAAGGGGGGATAAAATTCATCCTGCAGATGTTCAAGTGGTCAATCAAAAAAAAAAAGATGACAGTCCCTCCCTCTCTCTATAAAGCTCTCTGTGTCTCTATCAACTCCTGTGTAAGATTGATACTCAACTAGCTCAATACTTCTTCAAGAACTCTACCATAGATCCTTTTTGGTTCTTCTTAATGTGCTCTTGCAGCACATCCTTCAATCCACAAATATGTAGGTCAGAACTCCCAAGTTTCCAGCAAACCGTCTTAGGCAGCTGGTTGCCATACTCAGGCCAGTGAGCACCCAAAGAAGGTTCGTGCTTTCTCTCTCACAGAGGATACCCTTAATCATTAACCTACTGTGATTGTCTCTGTTCCACACTCACCATTTTAAAGTGCTACTGTTGAGGCAATTACCAGTGTTAGTATCCTTCCATGTGAAAGATTTGAGTGATAGCCTGTACAGTTATGCCCCTCAGAAATAAACACCCGTCTGTCTCTGAAATAAACCCGTCTCTTTCCATGAGAGATGCAGTTATGCCAAGCCCCTGGCCTAGTCAAAATTTAAACCATCTCAGGCAAATCGTCATTCTCATCACCTAATCCCATATCTGATCGACTCACATGCAATATGCTTGAACCTGCTCTTGCACTGTTCGACCCGAATGTGCATAGTAGAATTTGGGTGGACAGGTCTGTGTGGGACAGGATGTATCCATGCGACCTCAAGAATAGTAGCCAAATTCACCGCCTCTCCAGCATTTGTCATCATCATAAGCTCTTTTGGTTTCATCCAAAAAGCTCTCACTATCTCGCTAGATCGTGTTCCATGTTGTCTAACTATTCTCCAAGAAGCATCCCCACCTATCGCAAGTATATTAACACTTCTGTTTGTTTTTATTATTCTTATTTCAAACAAGACTAAAATCTTACTAATGAGCAGCAATGCAAACAACTTTCAAATGAGACAGAGGTCATGTAATATAGTGAGATTAGAACTTACAATTACAAATGGCAATGGTGTTCATGTGTAGCAAGAAAAGTATGCATCCACAAATTCTCTCTTTTATATAAAGGATGAAATGGAACATAAGTATTTCGGTGAGTACAAATGGAATTCTTAAGAAAATGAATTCCGTTATGAAAAACTCGTCAAAAATAATGCATCTATAAGTTACTTCTAACTTCAGATGTTCTAGCATTCTGATGCCCCCTATTTGATCTCGAAAGCACCAAACATATGCAGCTCCAATAGCCTATTGTAATGCCCCTTCTCAATTTCTTCTTCCTTAACCCCGCGCAACAAAAGTATCTCAATTATATAATCCTCCCAATCAATAGAAACGTCTGCTTCCAACTTGAATTTTCGGCGCTTTCTTTGGGTAAGGTCCTGAAAAGCAAAAGAAGCTTTATCATGTTTCAAGGATGAGTTTGAACTAGGATTCATAATCCCAGCAATTCGAATCTTGGCTGTCTCTATTCTTTTTCTTCTTCTCTTCACTACCTCTAAACCAGTAATATAGGAAGGGGGCAGGGCATCATAACCAACATTCATCTCTAGTATTTGGTCCAGATTGAGGTCTTCTTTTGTTGTTTCACTCATTCTTGCATCAATAACCATACCACCTAGCTTCCTCTTTTTCCTGCTGCTTTTCTCATAGCTCGATGTGATTTTAACGTCATTACAACGCTGAATTGCATGTTGGTAGGCATTGGACAAGCCATTAGATGACAGCTTAAAATTCTCCAGATTCTCATGCTTCTTGCCAACAGATTCGTTGTTATCACAAGAATCGAAGTACATGGAGTCTTTCTCATTTCCTAAACCTTGGAACCCGACGCCAAAAGTTCCTAAATCAATGGATCCTGATCTGGACTTCAACTCCATGTAGCGAAGTAACAAGGGGGCATTGTGGGCGATGTTCTTCACAGTAATATCCTCACCCCAGGGCAACAGCGCCTTGGAAGCCCTTATGAGAATCTGTATAAGCTCCTTCTTCCTTAACTTGCTCGTTGAGACCACGGCATGAGTCTCCTTAGCAATTTCCTCGACAGTGACTGATACACCATTTACATCCGCCACAAAAGCTAGTATCGCTGCAATCAATGGCAGTGGCTGACGCCCTGTGGATAGGAACCACCTCACAGAACAATTCAGCAAGAATTTCCCTTGTTTCAACATCTGCTCCACCTTATCGACATCCACCCGTACCAAGCTAGGGCATGTCTTCAACGCCCGTTCAAGTGAGTGAGCCATGTCAAACGTAGGGAGCGGATCAAGTTTGAGGTATCCCTGAACACGTTTCACCATCCGGCCGACCTCATGTGCATCGGAGCCAACTGCAGCCGCAACCTCTGCCATAGGGAGGGGACGTCTACTCTTGCGCATGACAATGTAGGCACAGGCAACGACGAGAATAGGGAACCAATCACCACCACCGTATTCGCCCTCTGTGACGTCGGATACCAAGCGGGAGATATCTGCCACCCGGGCATCTGGCAGAGCAAGGCGCCCGACGATTTCAGAGATGAAGCAGGTGGCGTGGTAAACCTTGGATTCGCGGTAACCAAAATCTCCCACGCGTATAATAGAGCCCAGAGCTCGGCCATCGGAGTCGAAGATCTGATCTTGGAACACGTCGCCTGAATGATCGGCACCGCAGGAGGAGCAGGCGCGGAAGTCGCTGGAGTCAGTAATCACACTCTTTTCGCCGCACTTTTTGCAGAACTCCATTCTCCCACTCGAGGGGAAAGGGATTGGTAGGGGTAGCCCTTACCCCCACTCCCCTGAGTGGTGGACGTCAGCGAAAAACAGTCGGGAAAGAAGGGGCAGAAGCTTGATAAAGAAGGTGCGAAGGCGGCCTCTTCAATGCCGCCGAATCCTAATCGCCATCCGCCGCCCCAAAACGAAGCACCCGCCGGCAGAAGGACACAATTGTTACGGTTGGGGGGTTCGGACTTCGGACGATATCCGGCTGTAGAGGAAGGCGTGCTTCCGTAGACCGTGCTGACCCGATCGTTTTTTTTTATATCCCGAACTTCATAATCCGACTTAGAGTCAGACCCACTCTAATGATGTACGTGAGTAGGCCGGCCGAAAAGTTTTAACCCAAATAACCAAATCAGAATAGAAGTAAACTTAAGACCAAAAATTCCAATTCAGCACATATACATCTTGGAAGGGATTTGATGTAATTTTTTCTATTATTTTTTGAAATTATATATTGCTCCATGTGTGTACACACTTTTGCCTTAAAAATTTTAAATTATATATTGTATTAGGAAACTCATCTATACTATATAAGAAGTTCGTAGAGGGGGCTTGATGTAATTTTCTACATTACTTTTTAAAATTACATATTGTTGGTATATACTTTTATCTTTAATTTTTTTATGATATATTATATTAGGAGACTCATCTATGCTATATAAGAAAATTAGCAGAAGGGGGCTTGATGTATTTTCTCTATTATTTTTAAAATTACATAATGCTCCCTGAGTGTGTAAAACATACTTTTTGTCTTAAAAATTTTTAAATTATATATTGTATTAGGAGACCCATCTATACTATATAAGAAAGTTTGTAGAGGGAGTTTGAAGTAATTGTCTCCATTATTTCTTAGAATTACATACCGCTCCTTGTCTGTGTACACCACACTTTTGTCTTTAATTTTGTTCAATTATATATTGTGTTAAGAGATTCACCTATACTATATAAGAAAGCTCGTAGAGGGGGCTTGATGCAATTTTTCCATTATTTTTTTGAAATTACATATTTGTCCATGTGTATACACCACACTTTTGTCTTTGATTTTTTTAATTATAAATTGTGTTAGGAGACTCATCTATACTATATAAGAAAATCTGTAGAGGGGGCTTGATGCAATTTTTTTCATTATTTTTTGAAATTAATATTGGTCCTTATGTGTACACCGCATTTTTGTCTTTAATTTTAGAAATTATTTATGCTGTGTTAGGAAACTCATTTATACTACATAAGAAAGCTCGTGGAGGGGGCTCGATGCAATTTTATCAATTGTTTTTTGAAATTATATATTGGTCCATGTGTGTATACCATACTTTTATCTTCAATTTTTTTAATTACATATTGTGTTAGGAGACTCATCAATAGTATATAAGAAAGTTCATGGAGGGGCTGGATGCAATATTCTCCAATATATTTTTTAAATGATATGATGGTCCCTATGTGTATGAGAAGTATATTGATATATGTATTGTACATATTTATTACATCTTCATTTTTCAAAGTTTAACCTATAAATGCAATTTTTCATTATTTTTTGAAATTACATATTGGTCCATGTGTGCGTACAACACATTTTTATCTTCAATTTTTTAAATCATATATTATTTTAGGAGACTCATCTTTATATATATAAGAAAGTTCATGGAGGGCTTAATGCAATTTTCTCCGATATTTTTTTGAAATTACATAATGATCTATGTGTGTATGGAAAGTCATATTAATATATGTATATGTACATATTTATTGTATCTTCTTTTCTCAAAATTCAACCTATAAATTATTCATTGTAGTTTATGAAGGCACCCATGTATAGCATGTGTTTATGCCTAGTGTATATATAATTTCTACTATATCTTTTGTAACATATATTTAACTACACGTACGATCTGATATAATAGCATTATGCATCCACATATTAAGACATAATCAGTAGGCAGTTCTAGTAAATGCCAATCAGCTAGTATGCAGGATAGTCGGGCACGTGGGTCTCGTAATATACGGGGTAGAATATGTTCAAGAATGATGTATATCATATCGTTTCAATCTCTCATATTGTGATGAAAAATGTGTTGTTACTAGGTTGTGTATTGTTTTTTAAGGGAGTATGTTATTGTTTTGGAATTTCGTGTAGAACATACACTAAAAGATACAAGTATTCTAATAGGAAGCTTTTATACTTGCAACATGTAGTCACATATTAGGATGTAGTAGGTAAACAGTTCCAATATTAAAAATCATAAATATGTAGTATTCAGCCACATATTAGGATGCAGTAGGTAGACATGTCCAACAATAAAAATCTTGCATTTGTAGTATGCAGCCATATATTAGGATGCAGTAGGTAGATAGTTTCTATATCAAAAACCAGCTCATGCAGGATGGTTGAATAAGTAAGCCTCTTAATGTATGGGGTGTGAAGCTTATGTTCTATTGCTTATGGAATCGACAAATATGATGTATCTTACTATTGGGAAAGGTAACTATTTGCTAAAAAATCATTTTGGGTATAAATAGAAAATACTTAGAATATATCTAATTTTTTTGTAAGACCCTGACCTGGTTTAATGTTTAAATATACTTTTTTATAATAGGTGCTTAGTTTCCTATTTAAATATTATTTTCTATTTTAACATCAGTTGATGGAGTTATGTTTTGAATTTGAATCAATTGGGATTTTGTATGCTAAAGTTCTATAATCTTATGTACTTTTGTGGGCATGTCATCAATTTTTCCCTTTTATAGGGATCTAAATGCAATTTTACCACATGTATATTTTGCTAAATGATGGTCTTGATACTTTATTTAAGTTGTATCTTGTATCTTATTTGAAAGTTATTAAACCTTGTTGCATAAAGATATCAATCTCTTATATTAGTTTTATGTGGAAGTGAAGGTATTTGCACCTTCTGATGTTTGCTTAGCTCCAACAACCAATGGTTGTTCTACACATTCAATAACCAAAGGTTATCTACACATTCAACAACTAATGATTGTTATATGTGATGATAATCGATGGTTATTCTGCATGTTCAATAACCATTGGTTGTTCTGGGTGTTGACAATTGATGGTTGTTTAGCGCATTCAACTCCCGGTGGTTGTTTTTAGTGCTAAGAACGATGGTTGTTCTGTTGTTCAACAACCGATGGTTGTTATGGGTGCGAACAACTGATGATTGTTCTTGGCATTCAACAAGTGATGGTTGTTTTGGGTGCTGACAACCGATAGTTGTTCTAGGTGATGACAACTGATAGTTGTTCTGGGTGTGGATAACATATGGTTGTTCTGGGTGCTATCAACCGTTGGTTTTATTGGATGTTCAACAATCGATGGTTGTTTTGAGATATCAACAATCGAAGGTTTTTCTACATGCTGGAAAACTAAAGGAAGTTTTGCACTTTTATAAACTAAAAGTTTTTATGTATGGTTGTAAATTGATGGAGGTTTTGGTTGTGTAGGTTGAATGTGAATCTGGTTTTTGACTGATGGAAGCACAACTTTCGACCTTTGACCTTATTTCTCTTTCATCCTAGATATAAATACTCCTCCCCACTTTCTTTTTTTGTAAAATATAGAGATTATATTTCATTCATCCCGCTCTCTATTGCAAGCCAAAGACCAGACATGTCTACATTAACATTCTTGTTAAGCCATGAAGGTATGCTGGAAGTAAAAGAAACGACATTGCTAGAGCTTTTACAAAAGCGTGCTATGCAGTCAGCTACATTATTATGTGTTCTCGATATGTGTGAGATGTGTGGTTTCCCTACATCTTCACATAGCATCCTAAGACGCCTCATGTGTGGAGCAAAGTTTGTAGTTGTGGGGACGCTTCCAGCAGTAATGTTAACTGTTATGAGTGCATCCGACAGAATGGTTGGCGAGCGCCATCCCGTGGTTTTTCATAGTTCCATGGCACCTATGATGCTTAGGATTTCCGTTTCTAGTGTCGAGAAGGCACTGCTGGGTGAACCATAACCCAATATAAAAGTACCATTGCCATCCACTACTTGGATCCCTATCCCTACAACGTCAGAAGATGTAAAGGATGCATCGACGAAGATCAAAATATTGTGGTTTGTTGGTGGCCTTGGGTGGGCACTCGGAAAGGTTGGTGTACTTCTCACGGTCTTCGGAAGAGATAAGATGGCCCTAGCCTTCTATTGGATGAAAGATATTCTTTGGGCAACATGTTGGTGCTTCTTGTTGTGAACGAGGTCATTCATGTGCAGCCAAATTGCCCAAGCTGCTATAACGGGCTGGAGCGTCTCCATGTCCGTGCATGGGGAGGATAAGAGTCGAGCTATCCATCCATCTTCCGTAAGATTGAAGAAGAGAGTATCAACATGCAGCGCAAGCCAAACTTGTTTACTCTTACTGCAGTCTCGAAGGCAGTGTATTAGCGTGTCTTGGCTGTTATTGTAGACAGGACAAACACCGTCTGTGGGAATGTGCTGGCGAGCCTTCTCCATATTAGTAAGAATTGCCTTATGTTGCAGCAGTCATAAGAAGGTCTTGAACTTTGGCGGGATAGGCAGGCACCAAATGGATATCCAGTCCCCATTAAGAGTGATGTGAGAGTCCTTCCTGAGCCGTGCGTAAGCAGATTTCGTTGTAAGGGAGCCAGAGGTAGTAAATGGCCAGTGCCATGTATCATCTCCTGCAGCAGTGTCTGGCGAGAAGATGTGGTTGATGTGCTACCATGTTGGTTCGGGTAGATATGCATGGATGAAAGACCAGTCCCATGTGCCGTCGTCAAGGGCCATAGACGCAACACAGAGATCATGAAGGCCAGCGGGAGGTACAAAGGAAGGTATCATATCACTAATGGACCTGCCATGCAACCATTTACTAGTCCAGACATTTGAGGATGTGCCCCTATTAATAGTGATTGTTGCCACTTGTTGGATGTTTGAAATGTTCTTTTGAATGAAGGACCAAACTAAAGAGCAAGGATTCTTTACCATCGTGCCATGTTGCATCTATTTCACCTTCATGACTTGCACCCAAAGTGTATGTGGATTGTTGAGAAATAGCCAAACGTTTTTAACATGAGTGCTTGGTTCTGAATACGGGCATCTTTGATTCCTAGGCCACCTTCATTTTTTGGCATAGTAATGACTTTCCAGGACACCAAGGAGAGGTTATGATGGGCCCTGCCGCCGGACCAAATAAAATTCTTAACATGCCTATTTATATCATCACAAAGTGATGGAGAGAGCTGAACATATTGCATTGCATAGCTTGGTATGGCCTGTAAGGTGGACTTTGCAAGTGTGATTCGATCGGCGAGAGACAGATATCAGGCGGACTAGCTATTCATGCAGTCCTTGATGGTAGACGAGATGGTTGAATGTGTTGATTTATTTACCCGGTGGTGGAGGATAGGGATGCCCAAATATCGGCCCAGATCATTAGTGCTTTGGATGCCCAGTTTACTACAGAAAGAACGACGGACTTGACGTGGGGTGTTAGGTGAGAAGTAGCACCGAGATTTTTCCTTTGAGACAGTCTGTCCGGAAGCACGAGCAAATTGGTTAAGAATTTTATTTATGACCCGAGCTTGGGTGACTTAAGCTTCAGCCATTAGCAAAATATCATCAGTGAAAAGCACATGAGAGAGGGGAGGACCATGACGGGATAGCTGTATCGGTTTCCATTCTCCCAGCATTATAGAATTGTAGATAGCCTAGATAAATCTCTCCATGCATAGAACAAATATGTATGGTGAAATGGGGTCACCCTGGCGAACACCTTGAGTGGCTTTGTAAGGATCCATCAGTGTCCCTTCCCAAAGGATGGAAGTGTGCACTTTTGTGATGATTTGCATGATCATATTAATAATATTTTCAGGTAAGCCCGTTCTTTGAAGAGTATCTGAGATAAAAGCCCAGCTCATTTTATCAAAAGCTTTAGCAAGATCCAGTTTGATGCATGTCAAAGCCTTTCCAGTGTGCTTATTGCGCATGGTGTGAATGACTTCTTGCACAAGAATGATGTTGTTAGTGATCCTCCTTCCAAGAATGAAGCTAGATTAAGTTTCAGACACCCTGTCATGCAGTAGTGGCTTGAGGCATTCCATGATAACCTTAGAGATCATCTTGAAGCAAGTATTATTCAATGAGATAGGCCGGAAGTCCCCGCAAGATTGTGGTTGCTTGTTCTTTGGAATTTAAACTGTGAAGGAGTCAGCAAGGCAGTTGTCCACATAGCCAGATGAGAAAGCATTTTGGACTGTAGAAATGACGGACTGCCCAACCTTTGGCCATTGCTTCTGGATGAAAGAGTTGTGAACACCATCAGGCCCAGGGGCCTTATTTGGTGCCATAAGAAACATGATTTTCCTGATTTCGTCGGGAGTAGGAAGCTTTCCAATATCATTACAAGTGTTATGGGTTGGGTGCACAAAAGCACCAATGAACCCGACTGTGGTAGTTTGAGATCTCAGACGTGGTGTAGGGGCAGTCATCTGGTCTTGAAAAAAGGATCTCACCATGACTTTCATATGATTTGGATTATCAATCCATTTTCCGGCACCATCCTGAAGGCGGGTAATTTTATTGAGGCGCCGTCGTGCTTTAACATAGATGTTAAAGAATTTAGTATTGTCATCACCCAAGCTGAGCCAATTAATGTTCGCTCACTTACGCCAATCCGCCTCCTCTTGAATAAGAATGTTGTTGTATTCATCTTGCAAATGGAGCTCAGTAATGTCAGAAAAAATATAATGAGAATGATGGGTAAGAACCTGATGTTTGTTGATGTGATGCATGATTTTATTCTTTTTCTTGTTGTTAGTGTGTTGTCTTTTCGCATCCCACTTCATCGCTGCATCCTTAAACGCAGGAATGGCATTGATAAAGTCCTTTTGCGGGTCCCAGGAGCTGTTGAGAATATTTTGGAAGTCTGGCGTCAAGGACCAGCTATCTCTGGTGCGAAAGATACAAGGCCGTCGAGTAGAGGATGAAGTCGTACGCACTAGAATCGGACTGTGATCACTATAAAGTCATGGAAGAACCGTGATAGAAGCATCGCTAAAAGTAGAAATCCATTGAGCATTTGCAATGACCCTATCAAGCTTTTCCAGGAGCTGCAAGCGTTTGAAGGTAAAGAAAAGGCCCTCTGCTTTCACAGCTGCCAGGCCAGTGTGGAGAAGAGTAGAGGTAAACTTCTTACTAGAACGATAGTCGAAAGAGCGACGGTTTTGTTTTTCAGAGATGTCAAGCATGGTGTTAAAGTCTCCTATCACTGCCCATGCACCTTGGACAGTAGTAGAGATCTCTTGAAGTCGATTCCAGAGAAAGTCTCGTTTGGAGGGGTTTGGGCTGCCGTATACCATAGTAAGATGCCAGGAGTTATTGACGCAACAGTGAATGAACTGACCATGGTTTTGGACGATGTCAATAGAACAGCGAGCATCATCCCAAGGAATCCAAATTCCTCCAGAAAAACCAATGGCTTCAACACGGTGAGAAGATGAGAAACCAAGTTGTCGGATAATATTATCAGCTTTGCAACCACTGATACGTGGTTCTACAATAGCGAGTATCTGTAGTTTGTGACGCCGTCTGTAGTCTTTCAAGAGTCTGATTTTTTTTTAGGCAAGCCCCCTGTATATTCCAGCAGAGAATACTAAGCATTAAAAACCAGTTGGAAGGGGGGTAGCAACCAATCAGGCAATGGTTGCTCGAAGGCCGACAGAGGTATCATCTCCGGCCATCTCATCATCTAGTATCTCAGTTGTGTCTTCATTGAAATTAATAGCCCGAGCTGTTGTTGGGCCCTGATCCATGTTCCCTAGTATCTGTGCGAGTTTTCCCTTCTTTCTCTCGCGTCCTGGACTCACGGTCTGGTATATTACTCTTCTGTTTCTCAGGATAACACCTCCTCCGTTTCCCCTATCTCCCCAATGAAACCCCTGATGTGTTGGCGGCATCACCATCGGGTTTGCATTTGCGGCGAACTGGAAAGGGGGATCAGGACCTGCATCTTGATTTCTGCCTGTGCAGACCTCATCTTCAACTAGCCTCACCACTGAGTTGGCAGTTTTGTCGCCATTGATTGGACCCGGCGGTGGCTTTGGTGGCACATCCGTGCTCGAAGTATTTTGCTGTTGATGTTTCTATTTAAGGCTTTTTCTCTTTTGTTTTCTTGATTGGGCTATTTGCCATTCGCCCTCTTCGTCCTGCTGCTGGTCCAGCATTGTCGCTGGAGTTATCTTTGGCGGGATGTTTTGCTCAGGAATCTCAGCAGGTTCAGCCGCAGTTGTTAGCTTTTCCCCGGCAGTCTTCTTGGTGGGAGGAGGATGTCGTTCAGGCTTTTTTGCGTGGATCTGTTGTGTATACACAGCAGGGTTTAGAAGACCGTTGCCTGAGGAAGATGAAGGTTCTGTGGGGGCAAATGGAGTGATAAAATTGCAGTCTTTATCCTCATGTCCAACCCTTCCACACTTCATGCAAACGTTGGGTAAATTCTCATACTCAAGCCGGTATTGCTCGTCGTTGAGATAGATGACTGACAGCAGTGGCCTTGTGGTTTCCACTTCCACTGCCAGTCTAGCGAATTTTCCTCGGTGGCCTGATAGTGTTGTAGTATCCACCTTAATAGTCTTCCCAACGGCCTCGCCAATGCTGTGCAGCAGTTGGTACTGGTAGAGAAAGACTGGAAGTTCAGGGATGCGCAGCCATACTACAAGCTTCCGGGGAATGTGGTCTGTTGGGCGGAAAGCCGATGACCAGGATTGAATAGATAGATATTTCCCAAAAATGGTCCATGGACACAGACATAATCGTCTTGGTTGCCCAGTTGTATAATAAAGTAACCCATAGTTTCCAGAGGATATGATCCTGTTAACCAGTACCGAGAATCCGACATTGATTCCAATAACCTTCACAACAACTGCAAATCTCCATGGTTCAAGTAGTGGAGGTAAAGCCTCAGGATTGACAGTGATACGGGGGAGAGCTCCACTACGATTGACATGGATGTCTTCCGCCCTGAGCGTATCCGGCGAAGCAGGTCCGACGGTCATCTGGCTTGTATGTACTCGCCCAGCGGCTGCGTCTTTGTATGACAGCGGCGGCGGTGATGATTTCTCGGCCGCTTGGCCTTCCCCAACGCCTTCCCCCTTGATCATCTTTTCCGCGTCTCTATCCATGCTCGAAGAGATGGCTGGGTTCTGGTCATCCAGTGAGGTTTCTCCTGTCGCATCATTGCACCGTGGCTGTGGGACGTTGAAGAATCCCCGACCTGCACCGCGGCCGCCGCGGCCACCGGCGCTGCCACCACACATCTACACCTGGTCTTCGTGTCGCTAAACCCTAGTAGAGCGTCCGTATGAGCGTCAATTGTCAAAATCTAATAGTAAAAACTATAGTACTCCTCCCCACTTTCTTCAAATGAACCTTTTATTGAAGTTCGTATTGTTGGACATAGGAAAAACCAACAATTATTGAAGGAGAGGCCTTCTTGGGGTCAAAGCCTTGTGTGATCATGGTTGCATGTGGGTGCAAGCCTTAGATCATACTTTCTTAGGGTTATTCATAGCCCTCTTTCTTAGTTCCCTACTTCGTGCATGTAAGATTTTTCCTCCTAACCTCTTATTCTGATTGTTTCCTTCTTCTCCCCTTCACCATGGTTGAGATTCATGGTGCTCCTGATTGGAAACTTGTACATATGGATGAAGATCCCTCTTTCCTTCTCTCTTTCCACTAGATACACCTTGTTCTTGGAGACAAGATCTTCCCTCGAGCTTTTGAAGGATAAAGCTCAGAGCCTTGCTACTCTTTTTTGTGGTTCCTTGCTATTTGGATGTTTTCTCCACCCTTGAGGTCATGAGTGATATAACTTTTAACATGTTTCTTGCCTACTTATAGCATGCATTAGGTATATCTTATTCTATAAAACATGTAATATGAGAAAAGATGGTCTTTTATGTATTGTTTGACATGAGTATGATGATCTCATGAGTTCTTAAGTCTTACTTAGACTGTATAAACATTTTCTTCTGTAAACGGAGGATTTCTTTGAACATGCAAAGTCTAAAATTCGAAATACAGTTTTGATGACTCCTAAAAAGGTCATATATGTGATATTTTGGTACCCAATGAACAGAAATTTGACCGCACATCAAATTGTGTTGTATAGTGGCGGGTATATGGAGTTTATAATGTTTTTATTTATTGTTGTGTTGTTTTAATGATAGTTGGACAAAAGCATAATACTGAAAGTAGCTCATCCACGTTAGGATTCAAGCATATGAAGGCCTAGTTCTTAAAAATATCATAACTTTTACATGCATTGGACTTTTTACTAAAATTTTGGTTGCTATCTTATTTATAACTCATTAAGCTCTCTGCAAAATTTAGTATGCTAACGATACTCCTATGTAAAGTTATTACTATTTTTATCTAAGTGACATTTGGGCTATTATGTGCCCTAGTTTGAGGTTTAGTCCTCTTTATGGCCGAGGATGGATAAATACATTATTATGGAGTAACATGGAACATGTTACATATGTTTATATTGTTCGAAATTACAATATATAATTTATTTTATAAACATAATTTAGGGTTTTATATGTAACTTGATTGATGGAGTCAAAACTTCCTAACTAATCAAGTGTAACCTCGATCATTTAGTGACATGTGACAGTAGAACTATCTCAATGTCACAACTTATTGTATAGTGAAATGAGTAAACCAAAAGGAGCTCAGAGTCATATATTGTTGAGTATATGCGGGTACAGAGAGGGTATATCTCTATTGTAATGAACTGAAATCTAGGTATATTCTTAATCTAGACCTTTTTCCTAAGTTTTTCCTATCCTTTCTATCATTTTTTTCCTTGATGTCAAATTGTGGAATTATTAGTGATTTGGAGTATATTTGATCAATATTTATGTCAATATATGGGTTTATGCACAAATACCTCGGTTAATGTTTTAATTAGGGCCTAAGATGCAAATTTACCACTTAAGTGATATAATGATAAAATATATTTTTTTCTAGAACCTCCCTTAGACTTGTGGAGCAAGGAAGAGAAAAATAAGTAAATAATAAAGGTTTAAACATAATAATGCGACATTAAATAATTTAATTTGACAAATAGTGAAAATATTGTGTAAAGGAGATAAAATTCTTAAAAGGAAGACTTATTGGATAAAAATAACTTCAGATTTGAATTCTTTGGATCTGATATGGCTTGGAGGCTAAGTCTCACAATTTTGGGATAATAATAACTATATCTATTTTATTTAGAAAAGAAAAGGTGAGTTTTCTGCAAAATGTGAAATAAATCATTTAATGACTCTAAAAGTGGCAACTAATCTTACATTCATAATCTAAACATTAAAATTAGCCTATGGGTAATTTTTGATGCAATTTGGATGATCTTTAATGTTGATGTGTAGACTAAGAGAGAGAAAGTATAATTAAAGCCCAAAATGTTAAATAATGTGATAGATAACTTCAAAGGATAAAATTAATGGTAAATTTATGTTCCATATGCTTAAGTTTGTTTGAGGGTGAAGTTTCATCAAAATTGGGTAATTCTAGAAGTCTCCAATGCATTAAGAAAGAGAAATGTGACTTACTTTAAAAGAATTAAATAATATATTTAGAGTCTCCAAAATTGAAAAGTAATGCCAAAATCAGTTTCTACATGTCTTAAATAGGCTACGTGTCAAATTTTATTTAATTTAGAGTTTGTTTGCACCCTCTCTTGATGAGAGAGAAAAAGAGAAATAAATGTATCCACACTTTATTCGAATTGGATTAGGAATCCTACTAAATGTCACACTGGTATATTCTTTTTATTTCCTGGATGCGTCCACCTACTGGACATCTAGGATGCATCCCGAAACCATGCCCACCAAATCTAAAGGCGTGGAGGTCTTCACCTACCTCACGTAGGAAGGTCCGCTGAGAACAGTGCATGAGCACTGGTATTTCACAAATATCTATCTCGTTTCTCGATGTTTTTACAAAAAATTTGGTGCTTTGAATTCATGAGATGATTCTGCTTGCACCCACACCTAATATATTACATGGTTTCCATTATTCAAGTTTTTCCCGATTACTAGATACCAAGGCTTCACAGCCACTTCTCTCTTCCCCATTTCACGCACCCTCACCTATAAATATCCCTACCCCAACCATGTTGGGGTAGTTTGCAACCTTTTCATTGTTTCAAATGTCTTGAATTCTCCTCTCTTTGCATAGCAATCTTGGGGATTGAGGACCTTCACTGGCAGCTAAAGTTTCTTCCACGCTTCATTTCAGGCTAATTCCTTTGAGCGGTGAGTTCGCGAGACCTTGTTCATTCATATCGTGTACTCGCTTCATCGAATTGTCACGTTGATTGCTTTTGCCCAATCTCACCCAGGCGACAGTCTGCTGCTTCGAGTAGCAATGGAGCGGTGAGAGAGGGGAAGAATCCCTCAGGTAAAATCCCACTTATACCCTCCCATCTCTTCTTTCTTTATTTTCTCATGCGAGGGCATATTGGTAATTTGGCCCTATTTGTTCTCTGCCTTGGATGAGGCCATGCAGGCATTGGACACATGTGATTGGGCCAAGTCACCCGGCCTGACCTCTCCCTCTCTCTTTTCCTCTCTCGCAGTTCTCTGTTGATGACATGGATTTTAAATATTTTCCTGATTGGTCGAATCTATAAATATCATATCTTTTGATCTGCTTGTTTAAAAATTTAAAACAAATATGTTTGGAATAAAAAAAACGAGAATTTTCTAATAAAAATAGTTTGAGAGCCTGATTTTCATGTTTTCGATGGTTTATTTTTTAAGATCTAATGAATTATATAAAAAAGCCATAAAATTTGTAACTAATTCATATGAACTCTAAATAAAGTAAATAAATATGTTTCCTTGATCAGAAAAATATAAGGAATTATTTGGTTTAGGTTTTGTGACAAAAAAATTAAAGTTTTCCAAAAAGATCTAAAATTAGGGCTTCTTTACACTTATATGCATTATAAAACCCTAATACATGTGAAAAACTTGAAATTAGGTAATGGTGATCTCAGAATCTACTACGTTGGTGAAAAGTGATAACTAGGACTCTGAGTTGAGGTATGTGCATCTTACCCTTTAAGTTGGGCATATTTGTTATAGCAAAACCTAATTTCCCAACAAGGCATGGACTAAAACCTTGATTCCTATTATTGCTCTTTTTGGTGCTATTATTTCATTATTTGTTTGGGTTTTGACCCACAGGCCATATCTCTATTATTTGATGTTAAATCTTGCCTTGCCATATTATTTCTTTTAGCATGGTGATTTGCTTGACTTGTTAGATAATGTAGTGTACCTCTGTACAACCACCCATAGTTTGGGCATGTGTTATTTCGCTTAGGGGAATGTGTTTATTCTCCCCACTTTTATATATATTTTATAGGTGACTGAGAATGTGTTTATTCTCCCCTCACCAACTGGTTGAGGTTTGTTAGGTGCCTCCTCTCTACTTAGTAATTGTTGTCATACTATTAATCATGCATGTTGTTTTATTATTATCTTTTATGGCAAGATTCTTGTTTGATTTGTGTCACTTACTTTTGACCCTCCATAGTCTTGGTTAATCTTTACCCTTTATTTTTCCTTCTTATACTTTTCTTTTTTCTTGTTCCTTATTTGACACATACCTTGTCTTTTCCTCTTGTCAGGTGACCCAACCACCTAGGCCTAGGACAAGGAGTGGAACAAGACCAAGGAGGACCAACCCAGGAGTAGATTCAGAGCAAGCTTTATGAGATGTCTAGATTGCTACTAATAGATCATGTAGTTTTATTTTCTAGTTATTTTCATGAACTCGTGTATCAAAGTCATGTAATAACTTAGTCTTTTCTTTCCGCTACTACTGTTGACATTTTTTTTATCTGAATCATGCTTATTTAAATGGAAATATTATGCATGCATCCTTCAAAATCCAAATCCTTACAAAAGATGGATGTTTTGTATTTTCTGTTAAATTTTAGTAAGGAGGTGATCTTGCCTCTTTACATCTATCATCCTAATTCTAATGTTTTAGAGATCGGTTTAGGTCGTGTCTCGGATCATATGTGATAGAGAGTGGATACAACCGTAACTCAAATTTCAGGGTTTATATCTGAATTTCGATGATGTGTCTTGTGTATCCAGGACATACTGGTTTTTTTTAATAGGTTGGGTCATGGTGCCACTAAAGTTTGTTACTCATACTAACAGAGGGAAAGAGATATTCAGCACTTCGGTCATCCTAAATCTTATGTGGGATTGATTGCAACGTTATATTGTTCAGCTAGTAGTTTGAATGGTATGTCTCAAACTACTCATGGCTAAATAAAATATTCTATATAGTCGTGAGGTATACTTGTTAGGGCTTTTTGGTGAATTACATTGGATGACAAGCATTGCATTGTTTTTCTTGCTAGTATTATATGTGATTCATATCTCCTCATGTGAAATTAACTATACTTATAAGTTTAACTATGCATGATCATTGTATCTACATTACTCAGTCTTTCTAATCTCTTATACTATATACCTTAATTGTTTAATTACGTAACATGCTTGTAAGCAATAAATGTTGTCAAAAGTTATATCATAGTGTTGGGACATGGGTCTTGTCTCATGGATTTCCACACCTTTTTAGGTGATCAACAATGCGATCAGATTCGTGATGGTGAGGAGGCCCAAATTGGAGATTAGTAGTACCCGAGAGGTTGGTGTGGTTTGGTGTAGAGTCCTAGAGTCATCCATGTACTCTCAGGTCAAGGTAGGTATTTTTGTATATGATGTATATTGGCTCAAACTTTTGGTTGTATATCATGACTAGAGTAAATGTTGTAGTTATCTTGACAACATCAGTTATAACGTCACTTTTTCATGTCCCTCAATTAAGGAAGGACCGTAAAGTCGAGAGCCAATACCTAAGTTCTCAAGATCCAGATTTAGCAAATAATAAATAATATCAAATAATTTCCATTATTTCACAAATATTTTTTACAAAATGTATATGAGATTCTTCCAAGGAATTACATGAATCTTCAACCTGAAACTATTACACGTGAGAAAAAGTGTTACATATAACTAATCCTCATGACTTAGCTTTAGTATCTTCTTTTGATTTCATTTGGTTCATCGTGTCTTGTGTTATCTTCATATTTGGTGGCTACCTAAACATCGATAATCAAAACACTGTCAACATATTTCTATGTTATGTGTGTGGTGCAACCAAAATATATGAATGTAGGTGTAACAACATAGAGAAACTGTTATATGTTATCCTCGAGATGAGAAGAAATAGTGTTATACAATGTGAATCATGATATGTATATGTTTTGGATTTTTTAGTAAGAGTTTTCTGGAAGAGGATCTCCTTGCAAATGGTTTTAAATTTTAGTGATTTTTTTATTTATCCGCTACTTATGATTATTTTTCTTTAATTAGTAATGATTTGGTTGTTGGTTTGGTGGCGGTCTACAAGTTTTGTATCAGAGCTTAAGGTTCACTGAGTCTACATAGACATAGGACTAAGGTGTTGAGTCTATTCTAGTGTCCTCCAGTATACCATATAGTGACTTCTTCTTATGCAGAAGAAAGGGTGAAGTTTAAAAGTGACTAGAGAATACGAGGAACACGTTGCTAAGAGCTATGTTGCTACACCAGAAGAGGGTACAAGGGATCATGTAAGAGAAGAATGAGTGCCTGAGAATTCCCATCTTGACCCAATCAGGATAGAGAATCCTATTTTTATTCTCTTGTTGGGTAGGTTAGGACAATAGTGATGCATATAGTAGATTGGATACTAGCATTACAACCTAGGTTACCAATCCTTAATGCAGAAACTTTGGGCTTTAGAAGGGGTCCTGAATGACATAGTTGTGTTGAAACAATGGAAATTTGGGAAAGATTAACATATGGGGAGAAAATAGACTCTGCCATAAGTATAGATAGATAGTATATCTGTGATGATAGTGCCCAAGGAGGGGCACTAAGCTGAGAATGAAGGAAAGGTCTATACAATTCTAGAGACATTTGCCTAGTTGTTCTAACAAGCTAAAGGTTTTTGGTGCCACCAGTGAAATAAATGCCTAGTGCACCGGGGCAGTAGTCATTAAGTAAAGGTAAAAGTCCTAACTATTCCACTTGTAAGAACTCCTGACTTAGCCTCTACATGGGCAACAAGACCGATAATACCATGGTATGAGGATAAGAAATGTTATAGATATGGACATGTTGAGCATATTAAACTCTTTTGTTGTAAAAAGAAGAAACGAAATAACCCAACAATCGAGGTAGACTCGGCAGGGCTTACAAAAGTTACAACCCAATAGTGTAAAAAGGCAAAAACAACTACATGAAACAACTAGACTCTATGTATTGAGTCAACCTAAAGTAGTAAATGACCATGAGGGGTAACAGTCGGATAGAGCTTTTTTTATTTTGATATGCCTTCTCCTTATTTTATTTGATAATCATAAGAAGGAGTGTTGTTATTGACTTCCCTATTGATTGCCCTATGAGAACATAGGAAGAAATGATGAATACTAGAATTTATATTATGTTCAGTATACTTTTAAATGTTTTATAATTGCTCTTATCTGTGTGAAAGAGGATGAGTTATAGACGTGATGTCTGGAAAAAATCTAGGGATACTAAGTCCTATGTTTTTGATGATATGAAAAGTAAGGAATATGATAGTAAACAAAGTGCATACTACTTAATCTCAATACTTGTATACCATGGCCAGGTATTCAACTATTGAAGACAAGGTGAGTATGTAACTCTTAGATTGTCATCTTTCTGATTATTTTGATCAAGTAGTCATATGGAGACAATCTAGTGAGCATAATGAAACTAGAAATATGGCATGGATATTTTTATCACATCCTAAGTGCAACAAAATGGAATATGAGATGATCTCAGAGCAATCTGTGTGTATGAGGAAGTAAAAAGTATAATCCTCATGATAAGAGAAAGAGAACAAGGGATATGATCCCTATTTGATAAAGTCTGTGTGAAAAGTAAAGATCTTTTCCATAATGTGGAAATGGGAAATGTGATAAAATCATAAAATGTTCATAACATGTTAGACAATAACAAAGAAAGGAATGATGATATGTAATCATCCTTATAATTCCTATGTTGATGGCAAAGAACCCAGGATGAAACAAAAGTAAATGACTCATGAACAATTGAAAGGTCATGTGATAATAAGAGGAGATGATAATCTCTTTCTTTAATAAAAAACCCTGGGTGATGATGGGGCGATAACAGGAATATGTTTATTTGTGTTCTTTCCTTTCTGAGACATGGCAATCAAGTGAGTCTTATGACACCTGATGTGTATGAGATAGAAATGTTCTATTGATGGATACTTGGAAAAGTATCAGTTTGTCTTGGACTTTGGTTCTAAGGTAAAGATATGTGTAATAGGTAATGTCCCAAGTTGAAAAAAAGATCCTTTTTATGTCTCGCTTTGGTATTAATAATAGAGAGATGGGTATGATAAGGATGTGATGTGTTTTCGATACATGTGACGGATACCAAGACAAGGAATTCTGGTATCCAGTATATGCCAGGTCGTATGGGAAAGTGAGAATATGATTCTTGATAAAAATAAATAACGTTTGGTTACCTAGAAGGGCCAACCTTGAAGTAACTCTAGTATGGAGATCATATGTTAGGGGTTTATGATCTGCATAAACATAACATTAATAAGGATGTATTAATTAAAGGAACAATTGTAGAATCATTTTAAGAAAAAGCTTATCAAGATAATAATAATTACATAGAATATCCCTATCTAAGATCTGTTGAGGCATCTTATACGTAACATCTAGAGATACTTATGTGATAAGTTCTTCTTTAATAAGTGACCTTTTCTTATGACAAGAGAATATACAACTAGGAAGATAGTTGGTAAAAGCCATAAGAAATTCATGTGTGGTGTCAACAGATTAGAGGGGCACTAAATATGTATGATAATACTTGTCATTCCAAGTGGGTGATAGAACGTAACCCTGATCTTTTCTAGGAAGTGAAATGCTAAACTAAGCGAAGAATATGAAAGACTCCCTAGAATATTATTACATAAAAGGTGTGAGTCAATAAGGTTTGACACCAAAATTATTTGAAGTAAGAATAGTACTTCTCTAACTTAGAAAATGCTACCCGACACAGGGTTGACTCAACATTCAATAATGAATAGGACAATTGAGTATGTGTCTTGTGTGATAGATCTCATGATGATCTTTAATGAAAGTACTTTGTACTCATTAAAGTTCTATGGCATATCCATGACATCAAGATGTTATGTGGAGACTTGACAATATGATACATGAATGATAATTGTCTTCCTTCATCTGAGATTTCGGGGATGAAATCCTTATTAGGGGTTTATAATTGTAATACCCCTGACATGGGTTATGGATTAACCCTAGAAGTTTTTCTTAATAAAGGTACTTACAAATTGGTTCTAATCTCTTGAAAAGTAATTAAGGCTTCTTGTGAAGTTTGTTTTCAAGTTTGAGCTTAATTGCAAACTATTTGTGCAGTATATGAAAGTCTGAGTGAAAATTGCAAGTTACCCAAGATGAGGGGTTACATTGCAAAATGTCTCATGTGGAATGTTTTCTAAGTGTTTTAGTATCATAACAGTGAGAATGATGCTAAGTGAAGGCTTGTCGAAAGCCTAAATACCAAGTTATAACTTGTTTGAATAATGCTAGCACTGTGTGCACCAAATTTGGTACAATTTGTAATTTACCCAATGTATAGGGTTGAAATGCAAATTACCACCCCTAGAGTGTCCCTACTCCCTCTATGTATCTTTTAGAGGAAATATAAAGAAGGAGACACTATGTTTGAATCACCGTTGAGTGATGATACTCTTGGTGATGAAAGACCAAGAATGAGTTGAAGGCAAAAGCCTTATATGTGTTGCATCGAGTTGTAGACTTGATAATAGGATCCCTATCAGCCAAGGAGCCATAGTAGGAGCCTCCTATTGGTTTTTTGAGCCTTGTAAAAGGCCATGATAGGCAAATGACCTCAAGGAGGTGGTCCATGACGAGTTGCAAGTTCCTTACAAAAAGTGTATCAGGTTGCTTATTTGATGAGATAAAGATGAGATAACTAACCCAACAAGATTAGGAAGAGCTGAGATATTGTCTCTAGGTTATCCTCAAGACTCTTACATTACAAGATATACATGTGTGCATGCATGGAAATGTGTCAACCATGCATGGCCACGTGTCATCTAGTAACATGAGGTGAAGACACCTCATATACACTCTATCACATAAATCCAAGAGTATATAGTTCACCTTGCACCAACTTATGGAAGTTTATGAACCCCACAAACCTCTACCTTGGAGATATCATGAAAACACTCTTAGATATCATGAAAAGAAGCTCAAGGAGCAAGGGGAGCTCGAGCACCAAGCTTAAGGTAAGGCTTTGGTAACCTTCAACCTTGGTTGAAGATGGATATTGGGTTATGGATATTCCTCTCTTTCCTTCTTCACCAAGTGCTTAACTATGGTGATTTCTTATCTATGGAGGAGTTTTGAACGAGCCTTGGAACTTGAAGAAGTTCATCTTCAAACTTAGGAATGTAAATCTTTGGATCTTGGTGCTTTGAAGTTGTTTACAAGGTGGGTTATATAACTTGAACTCAATCATGTTATTATTCATCACCTAAATTTCTATACTTCAATGATCTACTTTTAATTCCAAAATATTCTTGAATAGTTGATGAAATTATGAGTTCTAGTAATTGTTGGACCTGTTGTCCATAAATAATAACAATTATAATGAATTTCTTGAGCTTGAAGAAGATGGTATCACTTTATAAAGTGATATCGGGTTTTAGTACACACACAAGTAGCTCTAACCCGATATTGATATGTGCAAACATCACTTGCACGATATGATTAGAGGATTTCATCTCCTTACACGATACGGAGATGTAGTTCATTCCATGAAAAACAATATCGTGTTAACCATACACCATTTGCATGATAGGAAGACAAGTAAGGTCTCCATGCACGATATAGTGTTAAGTAGGCACTTCAAAGAAATTGATATGTTAAAACCCTAGTTTGGGTAAACCTGATATGAATAAGTTAAGAAAGTACCTCTTGCACGATATGACCATGTGAGTACACACATTGTACACGATATCATGAATCACACATGTGGTGTGAGATATGATTGATGAAGCATACACTTATGCATAATAAAAGACATAGATTCAAATACATGGTATAACCCGATAGAGTTGAAATACCTTAACCCGATATGAAACCCGAGATGGGGGTTAACCTGATATGGAGATAGAGGATAGCTCATACATGATATGAGCCATACTTTTTGTATGATATGCGAGATACCCACTTACCCCTTATACATGATACAAGCCTAGGATTACGCCTCTTGCACGATATAGAGATAGTGAATACTCTTAACAATATGGAGTTGGAAACCCAAGGTGATGGGTAAGCCGATACAAGTGGTGATTGATACCACAAGGATGATATGAATGATATCCCTTGGATTTAGGAATAGCACCTACTCCTACCTTGTGAACGATATGAGGTTCAATTCATACTTCGTGCATGATATGGCATAATCTACCCAACATGGTGGAAAACCCTAGAGGATGGATTGAAACTCGATATACCCTATTATTTGTATAATGGATTGTGGTATAAGAATTCAATAAGACACCTAGCTTTTCAAGTAACTATATGATAAGGTTGATCCTTGAAGGAATGAAGGGGTTATGAGTCTAAGGGTTTACCTAACATGGTAGCCTGATATGTTACCCAACATGGATACCTGATATGATAATCCTGGATGGGAAACCAATTTGGTATCTTGTATATACCACTTAAATGATACATGATGAGGCATATACTCTATGCCTAATATGGTGCACACCTTGTGCACGATATGGCACCAAGAACATAGCTTATACCCGATATGGGGTCAAGCACCTAGCTCATACGCGATACAAAGCTAATTTGAAATGATAAGATCTAAGTGATAGTCCATTTGATATGGGTACACGATATGCTGATTAGGGAATACATCCTAAAACATGACATGGTGATGCGGTTATACACATGCCCGATATTGATACATGATATGAAGTAAAGAATGTGGTTTTAAGTATAATATTATAATACACACATATTGATGCCCAATATGGTAGAGACACTTCAATCATGTATAATTGATTGAGTGACATATGTTGAATGTGGTGTTAATTAAAAGATGATGTGAATTGTTAATGATGGATTGATATCCCTTAAGAGGAAGATTGAATCAAAAGTATGATGTAATTGATATCCTAGTGAGGATGAGAGAGAAACACATACTTTGTGTTGATAATCATTTAATGATAATTGATGAGAATATATATAAGTATGATTGAATACTTATGATATCAATGTATGCTCCTAGATATGTGGAGCAATGAATTAGGGTTTAGATTAATAATATGAACATGAAACCCTATTCGGCTATAAAGGGAAACCCTAACCCTAATAATGGGAAGGTTGTATTTCTCTTATTGAATAAGCCTGGTAAAGCATGTTAAATACTTGTATAACAAGTATTATGCCTATATAGGTCTTATGACCTAGAAATAGTTGTTTTCTAGTGAGAGGTGACAAGATGTTTAATGGCCTTGTGAGCCATGTGAATAGTTATTTCCTAGTGAGAGGTGACAAGAAGTTTAACGACCCTGTGAGCCATGTGAATAGTTGTTGCCTAGTGAGAGGAGACAAGATGTTTAACGGCCTTGTGATCCATGTGAATAGTTGTTGCCTAGTGAGAGGTGACAAGATGTTTAACGGCCCTGTGAGCCAATGGAATAGTTGTTTCCTAGTGAGAGGTGACAAGATGCTTAATTAAAACATGTAAACAATGTGGAATACTTTTACAACAAGTAAAATGAATACCTCGGTCTGAGGACCTAGAGGTAATAGTTACCTGTTACAGAGGTAACAATGTTGTGTGGCAATCTAACAGTTTGAATACCCAGATCTAGTAATCATGATGATGATGATGTGAAGGGATGAGAATTCCCAGTAGTGTGATAAGGGACTGAGATCCCAAGTGTTATCCATCTAAATGTGTTCCTAAGATTTGAAAAGTACTTGATAAATGTATTACAACTTTCTTTATAGCATTTGTTTATGATTGATTCTTATAACTTGTTTGATGCTAAAAGAATACTATAATGCACTTAATATATCACTAGAAACCATAAAATGTTTCCCTGACCATAGATCCATCAACGTCAAGATTTGCTGAATGATGAAACGGGTTCCTCGCGGCATAACCTAATGTGGTTCTTACTGCACTAACAAACTCACCCAGGGCTAAAATACCTGATTTTTTACTAAAACCTTCTGCAATAATACCACCCACAAGCAGACGGGTCCTATCACGGTATAGTTGAGGATCGAATCCCAAGGGACAATGTTCTTAAGAATCTTCACTAGTCGAACCCAGTCCAGGTAAGACTAATATTTTGAACAGAGATTGGTTTGAGTTTAATTAAACAAAATGCAAGGAAAGTAAAGAGTGAGATTAAAAGTTGATTAAAGATTAATAATGGGAATTGCAGGGATGGACGCGGGTTTCACTACTACTACACATTCAAACATATCCAAACACAAACATCCAGGTAAGATATAACTATCCAAATAGAGTTGCTGCAAACCCTCCGCTAGGATAGGTTCGCATAAGTGTCACCTTAGGCATCAGATGTCTCGTCTCCATCCAAATCACACACTTACGGCTCCAAAGATACAGATATACAACTAAAGTTGCAGGCCCCCCTTACGACGTTAGGTACATAGAAGTGTCATTGTGGGCTAGATGGCTCATCCCCTCACAGATCACACACTCACTACTTTAGGAAATCCCATCAAAAATTCTCATCAAGGAGTCAACTGCATTAATCGTCATTCGAAATCTATGTATTGACGTTCTCACAACATAGGAATGAAGTAGATCATGCAAGCAAGTTATCAATCCACAAGCACACATCAAATGATTAACAACCAAATGAAAAGTTATATACAAGCCATGAAATGTTTAATAAAAAGACATGTAAGCATGGGCAGCGGGGCTAGTCCCCACACCCCAACAAAAGTAAACTACTCACTCATGGCGAGAGAAACAAAAAGAACAAGAGAGAGGGAAGATTCTTCTATGATCATGGTGAAGAAGACGGTCACAACTCGATGGAGAGGCAACCTTCTACATGACGTTGGGGCAGATCTGGATGAGGAGAGAAGGACACCATGGCAGACGGGGCAGACCTTCTCTCTCCACCTTCCTTCTCTTCTAGTACTCCTTGCTCACATTCGGAGGAGCAGCCTATGGACACGTAGGCGGGCGTGGATGAATGGTTGAATGGACCAGATCTGGGTTTTCACCTCAGATCTGGATGGACACTTGGATGGGTGGCTGCAAATGGATATGGGTTTCCACCTCAGGTCCTAGGCTAGCGGAGGAGGGTCTTGGCAGTTGATATCGTGCCATCCCCAGGGGTTGAGTGCCTCTCAGCGCAGCCTGGTGCAGGGTGTTGTTGATCGGACTCCTTGCTAGGGGTCGAGCCTTTAAAGAGGCAGCCTGGCGGTGGCGGGAGAGCAATACCTTCTGTTGTTGGTTGGTGGATACTATTTATAGCAGCAAGACTAGGGTTGGGTGCCTGTCTGGTCGAGGTTGTCGAAGACCTCAAGTCGAGGTGCAGTATAGGTCACGGTTTGGGATTGAAAAGGACTGTTGTAGGTCATGATCTGTTGGTTGCTGGTGATTGCAGTGTGGTGAGGAGAAGTTGCGAATGGGAGTAGGGATGTGATCGTGGTTGGAGGCTGATTGCGATCAACAGAGGTGGATGGTCGCGGTCTGAAGGTAGCAGATGATCATGTTCTATGGTGAGGAAGGGGAGGTCTACTGACCGTGGTGAATAAGAGAGGTCGTTGTGTTGGTGGAGAAGAAGACCACGACTAAGAGCAGATGGATGGAGGAGAGGTGGACCACGGTTGGAGAGGGGAGTCTTCAAGTCATGGTGAGGAGGGGACGATCGCGATCCAGGTGTTGGTGATGTTTTCGATTGTAGTATGAAGATAGATCACAGTTTCTGAGGTGCTAGGGTAATGTGGATCACGATCTGATGATGATGAAGGAAGGGTCTTGATCACGGTCTCTATAGCTGTAGACTGATGGGCTTGGATAAAGAGAAGCTCACGAGTAAAGGATGGGTCCACTCGACCTGCACAAAAAAACACATAAATCATGATCAACAAGCCTTGGTAACCCATGAATTGAGAACGTTTGCATATCATAGGGTTGAGGAGGCAAAAGTGAATGTATTAAGAAAAATTGGGCCAAAGATGGTGACTGAAACCACGATGAATATCCTTTCATCAAAACACCCCAAACTTAAACATTGCTCGTCCTCGAGTAACACAAAATCTGAAACAGTCACCCAATGAATACTTTCAACTCGCATGGTTGCCTCATCTTCACATTACGATTATTTCTTTTATGCTATGTATGACTAAGCATCTCAACTTCCTAAGATCACCGAACACATCTTATAATATCTTCATTCCTGAGTTCATTTTCCAACATCACTTCCTCCCTAATTTTTCCAACAGCAATCACTTCTAAGAGCTTCATATGAGTCCAGAGATACATGCAGAACAACACGTGTGCACCTGATCTAACACTGGTGTTTTTCAGGATGAGGGAGGCATTCATTGTTCCTTTAGGTGGAAAAGGGATTGAAGGGTGGTATGGAAGGAAGAAATAAATCTCTCCTCTATTCGACTCGAGATTTTTATTATGTGATTGCAATTACATTGATTGCATTTTTGTGTGTGTGTGTGCATTGGCATCTTTTCTTGGTGGTACGCCCCTATTACATAGATGGGTATGGAAGAAGAGAAAAGAGAGTGTGTGTGTGTACCATCCCGAACTTAGGGTTTGGCACTATTTTGGCTATTTTTGTTTCTTTTTGATGGACGGAGGGGTAATAAGATGGTGGGAGAAGCGTAGAAGAGATTTCAGATCAGAATGCAATCTTGATTTACAATTCAGTGCACCGAGTCATTCTCCTTATCATACTCTGCTCAAACAATGACTTGATGAGGATCCGGTGAAGGTTCCATGCTATTGTTCCACTAGTCAGTTCGGAAGCACAATGTGTTTGATCCCTCTCAGTTTGACAAATACTTGCCATTTTTACTGATCATGATGTTAGGATTCATAAGCTTCACACAGTGATTTCTAACCATTGTCTAGTTTCAGAAATTGTCCCCCTTGAGGCTTTTCTTCGAATAAGGAGGGTATAATGATTCAAAACTACATGGAAAAATGTGATAGCCGGCTAGGTAATGGCTTTGATTGAAACAAAAGCGTCAAAACTTCATCAAGTTTCTATACACAACACTTTGAAAACTTAAAATTTTGAAAATTTTTGAACAAAATTGCAATGATGGAATCTTAAGTCTGAAACAGATAGGAGTGGGTGGAAACTAAAGTACGTACCACCCACCCTCCACCCCGAACTTAGAAATTTTCTCATCCCAAGCAAACTCTAAATCCGAGATGGAGGGGAAAAATTGTGCCAGTTGATCCACCAGATGTGGTTGTATTCCTTTTGGTGACACGTCCTCCATATGAAATCTCAAAAATGGAAATTATCAGAACTTAAGATTGCATCTTGCGATGCATTACCTACTAGGGACAAAATTTTCTAATTCAAAACTAAAAGTAAAAAGCTAAGTTAAAGATTGGGTTGCCTCCCGACAAGCGCCTTTGTTTTACGCCGATGGCTCGATGTGCTGATATCATCACCATGGTGGGGCTCTAAGTGGAGCTTGGGCTAGATTGACATATTCTTTTGGTGGTTTCTTTCTTAGCCATTCATTAATCTTTGATTTGATTCTTGCCTCTTGTATTCTTCCCCATATGGAGCGACCATTGTTAGAACATATTGGGAAACAACTTGAGTTATGTTGAATTGTTCTTTGCTGCTCAATGCAAGGTGGAGAATAGTTGTAGGGGACCTGAGTGGCATCATTGATGGTGTGGTGCTATTGAGGCATAGAAGAAAAGTTCATTTGTTGATGCACTAATACTTCATCGTAGCAATGCTGGTCACTGATCCCATTAGATATGGATGTGGGGGATGGTCTTGGTAGAAACTACAATCCAGATCTTATTGAGGAGGAAAGATGCAATGAGAAGTCTCTATCTACTGGGCTACCAGTGCATTCCATAGGATAGTTGTTTCTAGATGAGATGGCTCATGGATACTTGAAGAAGGTTCGGTATGTGTAACAACAGGGTCGGGAGGTGTCTCTTCCATAGTTTTTGGTATTTCTTTTATCTCTACATAGACTGGTTCACTCTCAGTCTCCTTTTCATCTCGGTCCTCTTCTGAGGGAATATCAGAATTTGAGGAAAGGACTCATTTTTGCATTTCAGTAAATTGATTAACATAGTCAACAAAATACACTTCTTCTTCTGCAATGCGTTCCTTTGCACATTTGGATGCATAAAAAACAAAAGATTAGTTTCCCACTCTTAGGATCAAAACTCCAGCTTCAACATCAATTAGAGCTCTAGCAGTGGAGAGGAAAGGTCTTCCAAAAATGAGGGGGTAGCGTGGATTCTCCTTGATGTCCATAACTATGAAATCACACGGGACATATAAGTTCCCAGGTCTTATGGGGATGTCCTCTATGATGCCAACTGGCTTGGTCATGGAGGAGTCACCAAGCTCGATGGACATTCATTCTAGTGGGTAAGAAGTTAGTAAGGCCCAGTCTGTTGCATAGGCTAAGAGGTATGATAGAAATGCTAGCTCCTAGATCAGCTAGACCCAGTCGGTTGATGGAATTGCTTATCGAGCGGGAAATTCTGAAAGAGACAGGATCCTTATGTTTGTGAGGCATCCTATCCATTACTAAATCAAATGATGTTCTTCAATTTTGTACTTTTGATTGAGTAGGAGTTTGAAGAACTTAGCCCATTGGAGCATCTCAGCCATGGCATCTAGGAGTGGGACATTGACATGCAACTTCTTCATGACTTCCTTGAACTTGTTGAACCTAGTATCGAGTTGGGTACAGTTGAGTCGACTTGGAAATGGTACTTGAGGTTTATATATTGGAATTTTGAGTTGTGGAGGGGTAGGATGGGAATCTTCTGGCTGTGTTGTCTCTTCATTTTGAGTTGCGACTACACTATGTTCACCACCTTGAACATTTGTTGCAATGACAGGAGTTGTGGGTTCTGGTAAGACAAATCCAGAATGTGTTGTCACAGCTTTAAGTTGTTCCACATGCCTCAGATTGTCTTCCGGTTGGCTAGACAAAGCTCGAGCAGGTGGCTTGAGGCTAGCTGAAAGGTGAGCTAGTTGAGATTCAATAGCCTTCTGGTGGTCTTGCTGATTGGCTATCATAGTTTGTTGTGACTGCAACATCTTCTCAACGGCCGATAGTTTGTCGTTAGAAGAAATGGGATCGGCTTGTCACACTTGTTGTTGATAAGGGACTTGGTTTGGGTTCTGGAACTGAGAGTTGTTTTGACACTGGTTGTAGTTGAAGTTCCCTTGGTTCCTAAAATTTCATTGTTGGTTGTACTGATATCCCAGTAGACCTCGTTGTTGATTATTTGAACCAAGTTGTTGTGAGTATAGCACTCTTGAAGGATTTCCATACTAAAAATTGGGATGGTTCTTATTCTGATTCAGATTATAATATCCTTGACCAGGGATAGCATTGACAACATTCATATTTTCCATCTGGCCATTATCTCCTTGTCCACTGATTTTGCCTAAAACAACATCATAGAGGATATTGCAGGCTAACATAGAATGATTGGTACCTTTACACGCTTCACAGAACAGTGAAGCTGACTTGACTTGTTCTTGTTGTCGAGGGGGTGAGCGCCTTCTTTCATAGGCAGCAAAAGATGATTCAAGACTATCTTGCTTAGTAATCAGAAGCTTTAGAGACTCAGTGATAGATTTGTACTCGGGAGTAGCTTCTGCCATAGCAACCTTCAACACTCCTTTCCCTATGGGTCTACCCCAGTTAGGTTGATTTTCATCTCCAAGGGTGACAACCTTCCATGCGCTATCATAACTTTGACGCATGAACTTTCCTCCAGATGAGGAGTCTAAAAACTTCTTGATATCATCATCCACACCCCTATAAAAGATTTTGATGAGTTGATTCTTAGGAATGCCATGATGTGGACACTTTCGTAGAAGCTCTTTGTATCTTTCCCATGCTTCAACAAGGGTTTCTCCAGGGACCTGAGTGAATTACATTATTCGGCCCCTAATCTCATATGTGAGAGAAGGATGGTAGAATTTTTCCAGAAGAACATTTTGAAGTTGTTCCGAAGTGGTGATGGGTTCACATTGCAAGGATTTGTACCAACTCATGGCTCTATCAGCGAGAGACTATTTGAAGAGATGGCGGCTGATGGCATCATCTGAGGCTCCATCTTGCTTTGTTATAGCACATAAATCTATAAACCTCACAATATGTTCTTGACTATCTTCTAGTTGCTTACCATAGAAAGGATTGTTCTGAAATAGTGTAACCCAATGTGCTCTTATCTCAAAATTTAGAGCGTTGATGGGAGCATGCTGTACTAGGTGATGAACGTCAGTAGCTTTAGGAATTGAGAATTCTCTAAGGTCTTTTTGTAACTCTTCTGCTTGAGTTGCTGCTTGAGCTGATTGGATTTCTTCTTGAACTGCAGCTCTGGTTTCTTGCATAAGCCTTTCTCTTTGTGCATTAAGGGCTTGAGCTACCCTTCAAGCTATTTCCTCCTCTTGAGCCATCATTGCTTGGTTCTCTCTATTCTGATGATAGGTTCTGTCTATCTCAGGGTCAAAGCTAGCAGAGAGTCTGGGACTATCCGAACGACACATACACTAGACTTTGTGGGTACCTAGGATGGAAAGATCTTTCGGTTGTAAGATGGACAAAGTAGAGCCAGATTCAAGTATATATAATCAATATTATCAAAGTTAAAAGAAAATCCTAGATTAGTCTGAAATGAACTAGATTTAACTAGATGATTCTGTTGTCCCCAATAATAGTGCCAGAATTTGACGTGGTTGTTACTGCACTAACAAACTCACCCAGGGCTGAAATCTGTGAGTTTTTACCAAAACTTTGTGCAATAATACCACCCTCAAGAGGATGGGTCTTATCGTAGTATAGTTGAGGATCGAATCCCAAGGGATAACATTTTTAACAATCTTCACCAGTCAAATCCAGTCCAGGTAAGACTAATATTTAGAGCGGAGATTGGTTTGCGTTTAATTAAACTGAATGCAAGGAAAGTAAAGAGCAAAATTAAAAGTTGATTAAAGATTAATAATGGGAATCATAGGGATGGACCTGGGTTTCACCACCGCTACACATGCAAACATATTCAAACACAAACATCCAGGCAAGATATAACTATCCAAATAGAGTTGTTGCAAACCCTCATCTAGTATAGGTTCGCGTAAGCATCACCTTAGGCATCATATGTCTTGTCACCATCCAGATCACACACTTATGACTATGAAGATACAAATATCCAATTACAGTTGTGGGCCTCCTTACAGGCGTTAGGCACACAAACACGTCACCGTGGGTGTTACAACCCCAACTTTTGGGTTCATTTGGTGAGAAATGTAATTTCTCATATTAAAGATATGTGAACAAGTGATGATATAATTTTCCTTGAATAAATGAGTTTCGTTTGCAATAACCTTGATTATTGTTTTGTGGGCTTTATTGGCTATTGGGCCCAATAACAAGGAAGAGACAAAAGGAACTCCATTATTAATGAGAAATGGAGAAAATAAAAATATAGAAACCTCTAGAAGGCAAAAGAATATAATCTAAAGGTGGATTTTGTGCCTCTTGGGTTCCTTGGGTCCCAAGGAATCCAAAGTTGTGAAAAGAAGGCAATAAGAAAAGAAAAGATCAATTAAATATTTCTTTGTTAAGAAAGAAATTGAAAACAATGATAAAATGTGGAAAATAAGTGGAAGGAGGCATGATTAAGTTATCCTTGGTGGATTTTTGTATCTAAAGGATTTCTAATGTTAAATGGAATACCAATGAGGAAAATAAAAAGAAAGATAAAGAGAAATCTTCAAAAAGAGATATTTTAATAAGAAATAAACAAGATAATGGGAAATAATGGATATAGATGCATCTAGAAGGATAATAAGTATCCTTATGAAGGAATTTCGAAATCTTGGAGTTTCTTGGAGTCCAAGGAGCCCCAATGAATAAAGGTGAAAGAAAAAACATCAATAATGCAAAATAAGAGGGTAATGTAATACATTATTAATGATTTTTGATGGCATTGCTAAAGGGGGTATTTCCTAAATAGAAATTCGTGCCAATAAATTAAAAGGCAAGTACAAAGAGAATAAGTGAATGGATTTTCGAAATTCTAATATCTAAAGAATAATGAATATCAAAAGGGATATTTAAGAGGGAGGAAGAGACTTGCTTCTCATTGAAGGAATAGGATTCCTAATGGGAGAGGACTTGTTTCCTCTTAGATGGTCATGTGAGGATGATGATATCCACCCCTATATAAAGGGGTAGAGCCCATGGATCGAGTTCAAGAAAAATCCCATGTAAACCTCTCACATCTCCTTCTTCAACCTTCCAACCGTTCTAACCCTAATCGGAGGGGGAGGTGCAAACCCAGGAGTAAGGAGAGTAGTATGAGGAGTTTGTGATGCTCCTACATTGTCGAAGAGAGACATAGTGATCATCTGTTTAGCTCTTTGCATCTCCACGATGCCTGCAAGCGAGCTGCAAATAGATCCAGTTGTAGACCTGCTAGGGCTTGCTTCCGGTTGTCTTGTCCTCATATAGGAGGTGCCTCGAGGGTGCCAGGGAGAAGCAGAGCTGGGGCGGACATGGACGACCACCCCTAAGCCCTGAGAAGGGAAGGGAAGACATGTGTCGTTCTACAGGTCGACACAACTAGGGCGCCAGGAGGAGGAAGATGGAGCGGGAGACGTTTGACTATTCTGCCCCTCCGCAGGCTAAGGAAGCAATCCACTTAAAGGAGGGTAGAACAGACTTTTCGAAATGTTCCAAACAAGTCAAGCAACATTGCATGATAAAGGCTACGTGGCGCCTCCCTATTGGCCCAAAGTAAGTTTAATTTGCAAAATTCATATCTCTTTAATTGTAGCTCAGATGAATATGCATAATATATGAATTTTGCTCAGCAGAACATGAGGAATCCATTAAAAATATTAGTGAAGCCTGATTCTAATTGTAATCCGAAAAGTAATGAAAGTTTTCAATTTTAATACTTTAATGATTAAGAAACCCTATTTTGAGATTATTAATGTGTCTAGTAGGGTTTAATAGATGATTAAAGTTGGTATTAACCTGTTAATGATATAAAGGAACATTAGGAACAAAATGGATAAATTTTGCACGTAATTGGTTAATTTAGAGTTTCATGTGCATAAATATGCTTTAATGGGCCTTGAAACCCTAATGATGATAATGGTGACTTTTAATAGCTTTAATTGTTTAAAATCATGATTAAAGTCGAAATATGATAATCATAAGCTATTTCAAGTATAAAGATTCCTAATTGTGGATAAATACCCTTAATGTAGTAATTAGGGTTTTCTAATGAATTAATGACAAATCGAGTTCATATGTTATTTAGACCATAATGAACTTTGAATTGATGATAAATGAGCATAATAATCTAGTCATGGATTAAAATGATAAAAATGGTAGCTTTAATGTAAAAGCAGTTTAATGGACTTAATTGATGGATAATGATGCCTTTAATCCAAAAATAAGGTTATATGTTGTTAAAAGGTAACCTTAGTATCTTTCATGATGAATAGATGAGTAATTAGGGTTAAAATAGTAAAAGATGAAGGAAAACCCTAATCGCAATGAAAACCCTAAAAGTAGGCTAGAAGCTCTAGGAAGCGAGCTAGATTTAATAGATCTTGATGACATGAGTAATAAACGGGAATTGCATGATTATTTCAGGATCTTGTTATGTGTGCTTTCTTGCTTGGATTTCTTACTTGCATGGAATATTTCTATCTCAAATCAGCCTGACAGGTATGTGGTTACGCTTATGAATAATCGCTTTAGCTTCACGGCAATTTTTGAACATTTTTATTAATTGATTGAATTAAATTGTTGGATGAATTTAATTCATGCAAACTATAATGTGGATATGACTATCACTTAAGATATGTGCCTACTAGCTCAGATCTTAGTCCCCTCTGTGGCTTAATAGTTTGACCTAGTACATGGCTACCTATGGGTAGGTCCATCAGGTCATTGGATGACTTAGTACATGGCTACCAATGGGGTAGGTCCATCAAGTCACCTTGAGTCAGGGATTGGGCTACCTATGGGTAGTGCCATGAGACTCTTCAGCACACCATGAGTTAGGGATTGGGCTACCTATGGGTAGTGCCATGAGACTCAAACTTACATATTGATCTACCTGTTAGGTAGGATCATGCAGGGTTTAATGGGGATCTACCATGAGGAAGGTAGCATCCAGGTCCACTGTAGGGGCAACACAAAGATAGGGGATAGGTAAGGATTGAGTAGTATTGCTTAAGACGTAATATTGGTTGTTAAATGATAATTTGCTAATTACATCATCATAGTTGCACGATTATTGTTTCCCCCACATACCAGCTTTATGCTGACCGACGTTTTGTTTGTCGGCATTTTAGGTACAAGACAAAAGGACAAACTGTAAATCGTCATATTGTGGAATACATGAATTATAATACAAGGAGGATTAGTTAGAGTAGAAATAATATGTGGATAGAAGTTTAGGGATCCAAGTTTTCAAAAGGTATGCAAAGTTTTTATTTTTACCATATTTCAGTATAGCTGGTAGAATTTAATAACTGTTATTGATTATTTGTCAAACCTTTGATCCAGAAATTGGGATAACGGCTCTGACCTCTTGGTCTCCCTTAATTGGGGGTTACTGGGAGGTGAGGTCGTTACATTTGGTATCAGAGCATAGGTTCCTCATTTAATCTTTAATAATTATTAAATTTCACAAATTCTGTAGAACACAAGGGAGTTATTAGATGAATTTCTGAAAGACAGCGGTGTCTAGAAAAGGATCACGCTCGGGGGCTGGAAAGATTTTCCTCCACACCGCTATTCAGAATATGAGGACTCCCAGATCCATGTGACTGCCTGGCCAAAGTCTCAGGATTGACTCAAAATAAGATACATGTAGGACTCTCTCATCTTGTTCATCCCTTCTCAACTCAAATGCTTATAAGGATTAGGGTTTTCTCTCTTTTCCTCCCCCTCTTGAGGTATGGGTAAGGTTGATAAGGATTAAGGAATCCTCCACCAAATTAATAAAAAGCATGTAAATAAGATGTCATGGACATAAGATTAATAGATTAAGAATAAAAGGATAATACATGCTTAGGTCGTATGACATAAGTTGTCATGCCCTCAGGAGAGACCTGAGGCTAGACCTTCTTTTCAGGAGGATAAGTAAAGAGAGTTAGTCTTGGAGGTAGAAACCTCCATTATAAGTGGAGACCTGGCACATGATCTGAGAATGATGTTAACCCTAACCCTAAGTAGAGGTTAGAGAGAGATATGACACGAAGAGTTAGATGTCATGGTAGACCAAGTGTTTGGATAGACATGCCTTGGATGTCATATGAGCCATGAGAGGTTGGATGACCGAGTACCTTTGGCGACCCAACCCTGGGAAGGGTCGTGCATGTTAGAATGAAGGATAGCTCCTTCATTAATGAGGTCAGAGAAGGACCTATAGAAACCCCATGAGCTTATATGAGCATGGCATAGTAGGCACCCAGTATACGTCAATAGTGTGAGCAATAGGTTGAAACCCTAGCCAGTAGAGTATGAGGGATAGCTTATGAGATAAGCATATAGAGCTATGGATAACCTTGAGAGAACATAAGCTTGGATATGGGCTTCATCAGGTAGGGGTACGCTTGTAAGCTTGATCCACCTTCATGGATAGAGGACCTCTGGTAGTGAGGCTATTTGTAGGGTTAGCTCTTGAGTGAGAGAGCAAGAACCATGCAAGAAGGTCGGAAGCCTAGACTCCGAGATGTGAGGAAAAGTGGGAGTTGAGGATGATGCGACCTAAGTGGATGTTTGTGGTTGCCTCATGATGGATCCTTGGAGGTTGATGATATCTTGGTTTCCATTAGAGGAACCAAACCTTAAAGAGAGGATGAGGCTCCTGGTACCTAGGTGCCCATGGTGTAGGTGGTTACCTTCTAAGATAGGAAGAAGAGTTCTTTAGACCTGGAGAGGTTTAGTAATAGGTTGTGAGGCCTTGTACCTTGTTGAATTTCCTTAAGGAGGACCCCACTCTGAAGTGTTGCTCGTGTAGAAGGATCATGGGAAGTGCATGTCATACCCTATACACGCTTGGCTTGTGGTTAAAAGTTGAGTAGGGAGTTGGACGTCAGAAAAGTGAACCTAGGCCTGAGAGGGGAAGTAGTGTACCTGATGCTCATGATGAGATTTGAGTTTCTATAGATTCGAGCATGATACTCCTCATGGTTAGAGGAGAGGGAAACCCCTTAAGTTTAAAGGTATGTTTGATGAACGCCTCACAACGAAGTTGGTCTAATGTTGAGGATGAGAACAAGAGTGACCTAGCATGATTTTGTAGGTGTCTTCTTGTGCCTTAGTATCTTGCTAGGGATAAGCATGCTCATGTGGATGCAGACCCTAAACATAAGGATGCTTGTGACCTTTGTTATCAGGGTGTAGTTTCCTCCCATCCTGGGAGAGGGACCCTTTTGTAGGGTGTATACCAGTTTTTTTGGTTTTGATGTAACCTAAAGAGGTTACATAGGATCTTGAGAAGCTAAGTGAAGAGTACATGGTAATATAATGAACCTGTAGACCCAGAGATAATCATCTCTAAGTGCATGTGGATGTGTTACCATGGAGATAACCGGTATGGGGCCTGACCAAGGTAGGCAGGTTGCCATGACCCTATGAAAGGATGAAAGTCAGCCCATGAGTGCAGAGAGAGAGATGATGAAGACTTGGGTAAGGTTCTAGGTTGGACATGTACTATGTTAGAATCCTAAGTCTATCCTAGGATCAGGTAGGGATAAGACCGATGGAAGTAGGAGTTGCCTAATTCCCTAGTTGCACATGACCATAGGGTCGGGAGGTAAAATCTATCTTTTTCTGAGGGCCATGGTTAGGAGATTGATCACCTTCATGAACTCATGGGATTTGAAGGGAAGATGAGTAGGGAACTCTCTGATGCATGAGGGAAGAGGGATGACCCCCTAAAGTGCTGACCCCCTATGGACCCAGAGGAGATGACCAAGGATTGTGTGTGGACCCAAATAGGTTCGAGACCAGTTTTCCATAAAGGTAACTTTGATAACAAGATGATTGTGATATAGAGGTATAAGCTGCACGTTTCAACTTAGATTTAAATGTGTACTGGCAAGGTAGGATGTAACATCTCTACTCTTGGAACAGGAAGAAATCTGTATTCAGACTGCAACCAAATGCTTATTTCCTCTTGTTATGAGAGTGGGAGATAGGACAATACGCATGCCATACACCAAGGATAAAATTGATGTGAGTTGGAATGTTGCTATGAGGTATGAAGATAGAGATGATAACATGCCCTTTTGGAGTGAATGATACATGGATGGTTTATACACACTAAGAGGAATAGTGAAGTCTTCTTAGGAGGATGTTTTTGTCATGAGCTATGAAGGTTGAGTTTGAAAAACCAAGAGAATAAGCTCAGAGTTTTCTTGATGAAGATAGACTTAGAGCTGAGATGAGGTAATGAGTGGAATACATGAAAGTGTATGTCTTCAATATTACCTAGAACCTAATGATGTGAAGTGTCTATGGATGCTCTAGATGGAATGAAACTACCTAGTTTGGCTAGAGGCTAGAAGTGGTAGGTTGGCTAACACTCAGATGTAACAATATCGGTTGATCAAGTTAATGGTTGTTGGGTTATCCATCCTAGTCCTTGATGCAATAAAAGGATGGTTGAAGAACCTCAGATGCACTTCTTTGAAGGTGATGAAACCCTGATTAGAGTGGTTTAGGGTTTTTGAGGAATCAATCTTGAGGAATCATGACATATAGGAATTCATGATTTAAGATCACCATACACCATGGTACTACGAAGTTAGTAAGTGACAGTAGTACTTTGGATGCCTATGATGAAGTTGCATGTGATATGTGGCCATGCAAGCCAGGAGGTGAAGGACGCACACCAATAACCCAGTGTATCGATATGAAGGATAAAAGAGTCCCTGAGAGGGAATGGGAGTTCATCACTATGGATGTAGTAGTAAGTCTCCCCTAGACCAAGGTCAAGATGCAATATGGGTTATGGTAGATTGCCTTACCTAGATGACATCAGAAAGAAAGAGTACTGTCGAGGGACATATCCGATTGAACTACATATGAGAGAGATGGTTCAACTACACCATGATGCAAGTTCAAAAGTTCTTGAGTATGAACTAAAGGTTCACTTCCATAAGGTGGAAGTAGGTACACAAAGAACTCGATGTTAGTACCGTTTATCACCCCTAACTAATGGTTAGTATGATCCAGACCAGAGGGTCTGATGAGAGCATGTGTGCTCGTTCAAGGTGATATCTAGAGATAGTTGTTGCTTTGGCAGATGTGATGTTAACCACCATATCCAATATTGGGATGTAAAGAATCTCTACAAGGGAGGTTGTGTCAGTCACAACTTCATTAAGATGATGTTGGTGAAGGGACCTCGCGAAGGTCAAGAAAGGACCACAGTGTGTGCAGATGAAGTCGCTTTAATCATGCAATGGCTGAAAGGAACCCAAAGCCGACATGAGTTGTAAATTGATGCAAAGTAGAATGACATGCATTTCACTGTGGGGGAATATGTGACATGAAAATCCGACCCCTCTAAGTTATAGCTAAGAGAGATGAGTCCCCGATGCATGGGTTCTCTTGACATGGTTTGGTGGAGAAGGTTAAGTTTTCCCTAACCCCTCAGGATAATGTGATGTGTGATGAGTTTCATGTGTCCAATTTAGAGCACTATGTGAGGTACCCAGACCATGTGCGGAGCAATGAACCTAGTGAGCCCCAAGGGAGGATGTAATGACCTGAGTCACCTATGAGGTTTATAGATGCCAAGGTGAACAAACTCAGAGAAAGGAATATGTGATGATAAAGGTTCTTTGGAAGCGCCATGGATAGGGCAAAGACACATAGGGGCCAATGATGGACATGTAAAAGTCTTATCCTGAATTGTTTGTTTGCTTGATGGAATTTTGAGGGCAAAAATCCTATAAGAGGGGAAGGATGCTACAAACCCAACTTTTGGGTTCATTTGGTGAGAAATGTAATTTCTCATATTAAAGATATGTGAACAAGTGATGATATAATTTGCCTTGAATAAATGAGTTTCGTTTGCAATAGCCTTGATTATTGTTTTGTGGGCTTTATTGGCTATTGGGCCCAATAACAAGGAAGAGACAAAAGGAACTCCATTATTAATGAGAAATGGAGAAAATAAAAATATAGAAACCTCTAGAAGGCAAAAGAATATAATCTAAAGGTGGATTTTGTGCCTCTTGGGTTCCTTGGGTCCCAAGGAATCCAAAGTTGTGAAAAGAAGGCAATAAGAAAAGAAAAGATCAATTAAATATTTCTTTGTTAAGAAAGAAATTGAAAACAATGATAAAATGTGGAAAATAAGTGGAAGGAGGCATAATTAAGTTATCCTTGGTGGATTTTTGTATCTAAAGGATTTCTAATGTTAAATTGAATACCAATGGGGAAAATAAAAAGAAAGATAAAGAGAAATCCTCAAAAAGAGATATTTTAATAAGAAATAAACAAGATAATGGGAAATAATGGATATAGATGCATCTAGAAGGATAATAAGAATCCTTATGAAGGAATTTCGAAATCTTGGAGTTTCTTGGAGTCCAAGGAGCCCCAATGAATAAAGGTGAAAGAAAAAACATCAATAATGCAAAATAAGAGGGTAATGTAATACATTATTAATGATTTTTGATGGCATTGCTAAAGGGGGTATTTCCTAAATAGAAATTCGTGCCAATAAATTAAAAGGCAAGTACAAAGAGAATAAGTGAATGGATTTTCGAAATTCTAATATCTAAAGAATAATGAATATCAAAATGGATATTTAAGAGGGAGGAAGAGACTTGCTTCTCATTGAAGGAATAGGATTCCTAATGGGAGAGGACTTGTTTCCTCTTAGATGGTCATGTGAGGATGATGATATCCACCCCTATATAAAGGGGTAGAGCCCATGGATCGAGTTCAAGAAAAATCCCATGTAAACCTCTCACATCTCCTTCTTCAACCTTCCAACCGTTCTAACCCTAATCAGAGGGGGAGGTGCAAACCCAGGAGTAAGGAGAGTAGTATGAGGAGTTTGTGATGCTCCTACATTGTCGAAGAGAGACATAGTGATCATCTGTTTAGCTCTTTGCATCTCCACGATGCCTGCAAGCGAGCTGCAAATAGATCCAGTTGTAGACCTGCTAGGGCTTGCTTCCGGTTGTCTTGTCCTCATATAGGAGGTGCCTCGAGGGTGCCAGGGAGAAGCAGAGCTGGGGCGGACATGGACGACCACCCCTAAGCCCTGAGAAGGGAAGGGAAGACCTGTGTCGTTCTACAGGTCGACACAACTAGGGAGCCAGGAGGAGGAAGATGGAGCAGGAGACGTTTGACTATTCTGCCCCTCCGCAGGCTAAGGAAGCAATCCACTTAAAGGAGGGTAGAACAGACTTTTTGAAATGTTCCAAACAAGTCAAGCAACATTGCATGATAAAGGCTACGTGGCGCCTCCCTATTGGCCCAAAGTAAGTTTAATTTGCAAAATTCATATCTCTTTAATTGTAGCTCAGATGAATATGCATAATATATGAATTTTGCTCAGCAGAACATGAGGAATCCATTAAAAATATTAGTGAAGCCTGATTCTAATTGTAATCCGAAAAGTAATGAAAGTTTTCAACTTTAATACTTTAATGATTAAGAAACCCTATTTTGAGATTATTAATGTGTCTAGTAGGGTTTAATAGATGATTAAAGTTGGTATTAACCTGTTAATGATATAAAGGAACATTAGGAACAAAATGGATAAATTTTGCACGTAATTGGTTAATTTAGAGTTTCATGTGCATAAATATTCTTTAATGGGCCTTGAAACCCTAATGATGATAATGGTGACTTTTAATAGCTTTAATTGTTTAAAATCATGATTAAAGTCGAAATATGATAATCATAAGCTATTTCAAGTATAAAGATTCCTAATTGTGGATAAATACCCTTAATGTAGTAATTAGGGTTTTCTAATGAATTAATGACAAATCGAGTTCATATGTTATTTAGACCATAATGAACTTTGAATTGATGATAAATGAGCATAATAATCTAGTCATGGATTAAAAGGATAAAAACGGTAGCTTTAATGTAAAAGCAGTTTAATGGACTTAATTGATGGATAATGATGCCTTTAATCCGAAAATAAGGTTATATGTTGTTAAAAGGTAACCTTAGTATCTTTCATGATGAATAGATGAGTAATTAGGGTTAAAATAGTAAAAGATGAAGGAAAACCCTAATCGCAATGAAAACCCTAAAAGTAGGCTAGAAGCTCTAGGAAGCGAGCTAGATTTAATAGATCTTGATGACATGAGTAATAAACGGGAATTGCATGATTATTTCAGGATCTTGTTATGTGTGCTTTCTTGCTTGGATTTCTTACTTGCATGGAATATTTCTATCTCAAATCAGCCTGACAGGTATGTGGTTACGCTTATGAATAATCGCTTTAGCTTCACGGCAATTTTTGAACATTTTTATTAGTTGATTGAATTAAATTGTTGGATGAATTTAATTCATGCAAACTATAATGTGGATATGACTATCACTTAAGATATGTGCCTACTAGCTCAGATCTTAGTCCCCTCTGTGGCTTAATAGTTTGACCTAGTACATGGCTACCTATGGGTAGGTCCATCAGGTCATTGGATGACTTAGTACATGGCTACCAATGGGGTAGGTCCATCAAGTCACCTTGAGTCAGGGATTGGGCTACCTATGGGTAGTGCCATGAGACTCTTCAGCACACCATGAGTTAGGGATTGGGCTACCTATGGGTAGTGCCATGAGACTCAACCCTACATATTGATCTACCTGTTAGGTAGGATCATGCGGGGTTTAATGGGGATCTACCATGAGGAAGGTAGCATCCAGGTCCACTGTAGGGGCAACACAAAGATAGGGGATAGGTAAGGATTGAGTAGTATTGCTTAAGACGTAATATTTGTTGTTAAATGATAATTTGATAATTACATCATCATAGTTGCACGATTATTGTTTCCCCCACATACCAGCTTTATGCTGACCGACGTTTTGTTTGTCGGCATTTTATGTACAAGCCAAAATGACAAACTGTAAATCGTCATATTGTGGAATACATGAATTATAATACAAGGAGGATTAGTTAGAGTAGAAATAATATGTGGATAGAAGTTTAGGGATCCAAGTTTTCAAAAGGTATGCAAAGTTTTTATTTTTACCATATTTCAGTATAGCTGGTAGAATTTAATAAATGTTATTGATTATTTGTCGAACCTTTGATCCAGAAATTGGGATAACGGCTCTGACCTCTTGGTCTCCCTTAATTGGGGGGTTACTGGGAGGTGAGGTCGTTACATTTGGTATCAGAGCATAGGTTCCTCATTTAATCTTTAATAATTATTAAATTTCACAAATTCTGTAGAACACAAGGGAGTTATTAGATGAATTTCTGAAAGACAGCGGTGTCTAGAAAAGGATCACGCTCGGGGGCTGGAAAGATTTTCCTCCACACCGCTAGTCAGAATATGAGGACTCCCAGATCCATGTGACTGCCTGGCCAAAGTCTCAGGATTGACTCGAAATAAGATACATGTAGGACTCTCTCATCTTATTCATCCCTTCTCAACTCAAATGCTTATAAGGATTAGGGTTTTCTCTCTTTTCCTCCCCCTCTTGAGGTATGGGTAAGGTTGATAAGGATTAAGGAATCCTCCACCAAATTAATAAAAAGCATGTAAATAAGATGTCATGGAAATAAGATTAATAGATTAAGAATAAAAGGATAATGCATGCTTAGGTCATATGACATAAGTTGTCATGCCCTCAGGAGAGACCTGAGGCTAGACCTTCTTTTCAGGAGGATAAGTAAAGAGAGTTAGTCTTGGAGGTAGAGACCTCCATTATAAGTGGAGACCTGGCACATGATCTGAGAATGATGTTAACCCTAACCCTAAGTAGAGGTTAGAGAGAGATATGACACGAAGAGTTAGATGTCATGGTAGACCAAGTGTTTGGATAGACATGCCTTGGATGTCATATGAGCCATGAGAGGTTGGATGACCGAGTACCTTTGGCGACCCAACCCTGGGAAGGGTCGTGCATGTTAGAATGAAGGATAGCTCCTTCATTAATGAGGTCAGAGAAGGACCTATAGAAACCCCATGAGCTTATATGAGCATGGCATAGTAGGCACCCAGTATACGTCAATAGTGTGAGCAATAGGTTGAAACCCTAGCCAGTAGAGTATGAGGGATAGCTTATGAGATAAGCATATAGAGCTATGGATAACCTTGAGAGAACATAAGCTTGGATATGGGCTTCATCAGGTAGGGGTACGCTTGTAAGCTTGATCCCCCTTCATGGATAGAGGACCTCTGGTAGTGAGGCTATTTGTAGGGTTAGCTCTTGAGTGAGAGAGAAAGAACCATGCAAGAAGGTCGGAAGCCTAGACTCCGAGATGTGAGGAAAAGTGGGAGTTGAGGATGATGCGACCTAAGTGGATGTTTGTGGTTGCCTCATGCTAGATCCTTGGAGGTTGATGATATCTTGGTTTCCATTAGATGAACCAAACCTTAAAGAGAGGATGAGGCTCCTGGTACCTAGGTGCCCATGGTGTAGGTGGTTACCTTCTGAGATAGGAAGAAGAGTTCTTTAGACCTGGAGAGGTTTAGTAATAGGTTGTGAGTCCTTGAACCTTGTTGAATTTCCTTGAGGAGGACCCCACTCTGAAGTGTTGCTCGTGTAGAAGGATCATGGGAAGTGCATGTCATACCCTGTACACGCTTGGCTTGTGGTTAAAAGTTGAGCAGGGAGTTGGACGTCAGAAAAGTGAACCTAGGCCTGAGAGGGGAAGTAGTGTACCTGATGCCCATGATGAGATTTGAGTTTCTATAGATTCAAGCATGATACTCCTCATGGTTAGAGGAGAGGGAAACCCCTTAAGTTTAAAGGTATGTTTGATGAACGCCTCACAACTAAGTTGGTCTAATGTTGAGGATGAGAAAAGAGTGACCTAGCATGATTTTGTAGGTGTCTTCTTGTGCCTTAGTATCTTGCTAGGGATATGCATGCTCATGTGGATGCAGACCCTAAACATAAGGATGTTTGTGACCTTTGTTATCAGGGTGTAGTTTCCTCCCATCCTGGGAGAGGGACCCTTTTGTAGGGTGTATACCAGTTAATTTTGGTTTTGATGTAACCTAAAGAGGTTACATAGGATCTTGAGAAGCTAAGTGAAGAGTACATGGTAATAGAATGAACATGTAGACCCATAGATAATCATCTCTAAGTGCATGTGGATGTGTTACCATGGAGATAACCGGTATGGGGCCTGACCAAGGTAGGCAGGTTGCCATGACCCTATGAAAGGATGAAAGTCAGCCCATGAGTGCAGAGAGAGAGATGATGAAGACTTGGGTAAGGTTCTAGGTTGGACATGTACTATGTTAGAATCCTAAGTCTATCCTAGGATCAGGTAGGGATAAGACCGATGGAAGTAGGAGTTGCCTAATTCCCTAGTTGCACATGACCATAGGGTCGGGAGGTAACATCTATCTTTTTCTGAGGGCCATGGTTAGGAGATTGATCACCTTCATGAACTCATGGGATCTGAAGGGAAGATGAGTAGGGCACTCTCTGATGCATGAGGGAAGAGGGATGACCCCCTAAAGTGCTGACCCCCTATGGACCCAGAGGAGATGACCAAGGATTGTGTGTGGACCCAAATAGGTTCGAGACCAGTTTTCCATAAAGGTAACTTTGATAACAAGACGATTGTGATATAGAGGTATAAGCTGCACGTTTCAACTTAGAATTAAATGTGTACTGGAAAGGTAGGATGTAACATCTCTACTCTTGGAACAGGAAGAACTCTGTATTCAGACTGCAACCAAATGCTTATTTCCTCTTGTTATGAGAGTGAGAGATAGGACAATACGCATGCCATACACCAAGGATAAAATTGATGTGAGTTGGAATGTTGCTACGAGGTATGAAGACAGAGATGATAACATGCCCTTTTGGAGTGAATGATACATGGATGGTTTATACACACTAAGAGGAATAGTGAAGTCTTCTTATGAGGATGTTTTTGTCATGAGCTATGAAGGTTGAGTTTGAAAAACCAAGAGAATAAGCTCAGAGTTTTCTTGATGAAGATAGACTTAGAGCTGAGATGAGGTAATGAGTGGAATACATGAAAGTGTATGTCTTCAATATTACCTAGAACCTAAGGATGTGAAGTGTCTATGGATGCTCTAGATGGAATGAAACTACCTAGTTTGTCTAGAGGCTAGAAGTGGTAGGTTGGCTAACACTCAGATGTAACAATATCGGTTGATCAAGTTAATGGTTGTTGGGTTATCCATCCTAGTCTTTGATGCAATAAAAGGATGGTTGAAGAACCTCAGATGCACTTCTTTGAAGGTGATGAAACCCTGATTAGAGTGGTTTAGGGTTTTTGAGGAATCAATCTTGAGGAATCATGACATATAGGAGTTCATGATTTAAGATCACCATACACCATGGTACTACGAAGTTAGTAAGTGACAGTAGTACTTTGGATGCCTATGATGAAGTTGCATGTGATATGTGGCCATGCAAGCCAGGAGGTGAAGGACGCACACCAATAACCCAGTGTATTGATATGAAGGATAAAAGAGTCCCTGAGAGGGAATGGGAGTTCATCACTATGGATGTAGTAGTAAGTCTCCCCTAGACCAAGGTCAAGATGCAATATGGGTTATGGTAGATTGCCTTACCTAGATGACATCAGAAAGAAAGAGTATTGTCGAGGGACATATCCGATTGAACTACATATGAGAGAGATGGTTCAACTACACCATGATGCAAGTTCAAAAGTTCTTGAGTATGAACTAAAGGTTCACTTCCATAAGGTGGAAGTAGGTACACAAAGAACTCGATGTTAGTACCGTTTATCACCCCTAACTAATGGTTAGTATGATCCAGACCAGAGGGTCTGATGAGAGCATGTGTGCTCGTTCAAGGTGATATCTAGAGATAGTTGTTGCTTCGGCAGATGTGATGTTAACCACCATATCCAATATTGGAATGTAATGAATCTCTACAAGGGAGGTTGTGTCGGTCACCACTTCATTAAGATGATGTTGGTGAAGGGACCTCGCAAAGGTCAAGAAAGGACCACAGTGTGTGCAGATGAAGTCGCTTTAATCATGCAATGGCTGAAAGGAACCCAAAGCCGACATGAGTTGTAAATTGATGCAAAGTAGACTAACATGCATTTCACTGTGGGGGAATATGTGACATGAAAATCCGACCCCTCTAAGTTATAGCTAAGAGAGATGAGTCCCCGATGCATGGGTTCTCTTGACATGGTTTGGTGGAGAAGGTTAAGTTTTCCCTAACCCCTCAGGATAATGTGATGTGTGATGAGTTTCATGTGTCCAATTTAGAGCACTATGTGAGGTACCCAGACCATGTGCGGAGCAATGAACCTAGTGAGCCCCAAGGGAGGATGTAATGACCTGAGTCACCTATGAGGTTTATAGATGCCAAGGTGAACAAACTCAGAGAAAGGAATATGTGATGATAAAAGTTCTTTGGAAGCGCCATGGATAGGGCAAAGACACATAGGGGCCAATGATGGACATGTAAAAGTCTTATCCTGAATTGTTTGTTTGCTTGATGGAATTTTGAGGGCAAAAATCCTATAAGAGGGGAAGGATGCTACAAACCCAACTTTTGGGTTCATTTGGTGAGAAATGTAATTTCTCATATTAAAGATATGTGAACAAGTGATGATATAATTTGCCTTGAATAAATGAGTTTCGTTTGCAATAGCCTTGATTATTGTTTTGTGGGCTTTATTGGCTATTGGGCCCAATAACAAGGAAGAGATAAAAGGAACTCCATTATTAATGAGAAATGGAGAAAATAAAAATATAGAAACCTCTAGAAGGCAAAAGAATATAATATAAAGGTGGATTTCGTGCCTCTTGGGTTCCTTGGGTCCCAAGGAATCCAGAGTTGTGAAAAGAAGGCAATAAGAAAAGAAAAGATCAATTAAATATTTCTTTGTTAAGAAAGAAATTGAAAACAATGATAAAATGTGGAAAATAAGTGGAAGGAGGCATAATTAAGTTATCCTTGGTGGATTTTTGTAGCTAAAGGATTTCTAATGTTAAATGGAATACCAATGAGGAAAATAAAAAGAAAGATAAAGAGAAATCCTCAAAAAGAGATATTTTAATAAGAAATAAACAAGATAATGGGAAATAATGGATATAGATGCATTTAGATGGATAATAAGTATCCTTATGAAGGAATTTCGAAATCTTGGAGTTTCTTGGAGTCCAAGGAGCCCCAATGAATAAAGGTGAAAGAAAAAACATCAATAATGCAAAATAAGAGGGTAATGTAATACATTATTAATGATTTTTGATGGCATTGCTAAAGGGGGTATTTCCTAAATAGAAATTCGTGCCAATAAATTAAAAGGCAAGTACAAAGAGAATAAGTGAATGGATTTTCAAAATTCTAATATCTAAAGAATAATGAATATCAAAAGGGATATTTAAGAGGGAGGAAGAGACTTGCTTCGCATTGAAGGAATAGGATTCCTAATGGGAGAAGACTTGTTTCCTATTAGATGGTCATCTGAGGATGAGGATATCCACCCCTATATAAAGGGGTGAGCCCCTAAATCGAGTTCAAGAAAAATCCCATGTAAACCTCTCACATCTCCTTCTTCAACCTTGCAACCATTCTAACCCTAACTGGAGGGGGAGCTGCGAACCCAAGAGCAAGGAGAGTAGTATGAGGAGTTTGCGATGCTCCTACATCGTCAGAGGGAGATGTGGTGATCATCTGTTTAGCTCTTTGCATCTGCACGATGCTTGTAAGCAAGCTGCAGATCGATCCAGTTGCAGACCTACTAGGGCTTGCTTCCGGCTGTCTTGTCCCCGTTTAGGAGGTGCCTCGAGGGCGCCAGGGAGAAGCATAGCTGGGATGGCCATGGACGGACACCCCCGAGCCCTGAGAAGGGAAGGGAGGACCTGTGTCACTCTACAGGTCGACGCAACTAGGGCGTCAGGAGGAGGATGATGGAGCAAGCGGCGTTTGACTATTCTGCCCCTCCGCGGGCTAAGGAAGCAATCCTCTTAAAGGAGGGAAGAACAGACTTTTCGAAATGTTCCAAACTAGTCAAGCAACGTTGCATGATAAAGGCTATGTGGTGCCTCCCTATTGGCCCAAAGTAAGTTTAATTTGCAAAACTCATATCTCTTTAACTATAGCTCGGATGAGTATGCATAATATATGAATTTTGCTCAGCTGAACATGAGGAATCCATTAAAATATAATTGAAGCCTGATTCTAATTGCAATATGAAAAGTAATGGAAGTTATCAACTTTAATACTTTTAATGATTAAGAAACCCTATTTTTAGATGATTAATGTGTCTAGTAGGGTTTAATGAATAATTAAAGTTGGAATTAACCTGTTAATGATAAAAAGTAACATTAGGAACAAAAGGGATGAATTTTGCACGTAATTGGTTAATTTAGAGTTTCATGTGCATAAATATGCTTTAATGGGCCTTGAAACCCTAATGATGATAATGGTGACTCTTAATAGCTTTAATTGTTTAAAATCATGATTAAAGTCGAAATATGATAATTCTAAGCTATTTCGAGTATAATGATTCCTAATTGTGGATAAATACCCTTAATGTAGTAATCAGGGTTTTCTAATGAATTAATGACAAATCGAGTTCATAGGTGATCGAGATCATAATGAACTTTGAATTGATGATAAATGAGCACAATAATCTTGTCATGGATTAAAAGGATAAAAATGGTAGATTTAATGTAAAAGTGGCTTAATTGACATAATTGATGGATAATGATGCCTTTAATATGAAAATAAGTTATATGTTGTTAAAAGGTAACCATAGTATCTTTCATGATGAATAGATGAGTAATTAGGGTTTAAAATAGTAAAAGATGAAGGAAAACCCTAATCGCAATGAAAACCCTAAAAGTGGGCTAGAAGCCCTAGGAAGCGAGCTAGATTTAATAGATCTTGATGACATGAGTAATAAAAGGGAATTGCATGATTATTTCAAGATCTTGTTATGTGTGCTTGCTTGCTTGGATTTCTTACTTGCATGGAATATTTCTGTCTCAAATCAGCCTGACAGGTATGTAATTACGCATATGAATAATCACTTTAGGTTCACGGCAATTTCTAAATGTTTTTATCGGTTGTTTGAATTTAAATGTTGGATGAATTTAATTCATGCAAAATATAATGTGGATATGACTATCACTTAAGATATGTACCTACTAGCTCAGATCCTAGTCCCCTCTATGGCTTAATAGTTTGACCTAGTACATGGCTACCTATGGGGTAGGTCCATCAGGTCATTGGATGACTTAGTACATGGCTACCAATGGGGTAGGTCCATCAAGTCACCTTGTGTCAGGGATTGGGCTACCTATAGGTAGTGCCATGACACTCTTCATCACACCATGAGTTAGGGATTGGGCTACCTATGGGTAGTGCCATGCGACTCAACCCTAGATATTAATCTACCTATTAGGTAGGATCATGCGGGGTTTAATGGGGATCTACCATGAGGAAGGTAGCATCCAGGTCCACTACAGGGACAACACAGAGATAGGGAATAGGTAAGGATTGAGTAGTATTTCTTAAGACGTGATCTTGGATGTTAAATGATAATTGGCTGATTACATTACCATAGTTGCACGATTATTGTTTCCCCCACATACCAGCTTTTTGCTGACCGATGTTTTGTTTGTCGACGTTTTAGGTACAAGCCAAAAGGACAAACAGTAAATTGTCATATTTTGGAATACATGAATTAAAATACAAGGAGGATTAGTTAGAGTAGAATTCATATGTGGATAGAAGTTTAGAGATCCAAGTTTTCAAAAGGTATGCAATGTTTTTATTTTTACCATATTTCAGTATAGCTGGTAGAATTTAATAATTGTTATTGATTATTTGTCAAACCTTTCTTGAAATTGGGATAACAACTCTGACCTCTTGGTCTCCCTTAATTGGGTGTTTCTGGGAGGCGGGGTCGTTATAGTGGGCTAGATGGCTCGTCCCCTCATGGATCACACAGTCACTGCTTTAGGGAATCCCATCAGAAGTTCTCATGACGGATTCAACCGCGTTAATCATCATTCAAAACCTACGTATTGAAGTTCTTGCAACATAGGAACGAAATAGATCATGTAAGAATGTGATCAATACACAAGGACAATTAACAACGAAATGAAAAGTTATATACAAGCCATGGAATGTTTAATAAAAGGACATGTAAGCATGGGAAACGGGGCTAGTCCCCGCACCCCAGCAAAAGTAAACTACTCGGTCATGGTGAGAGTAACAAAAAGAACAGAAGAGAGGGAAGATTCCTCCATGAGCATGGTGAAGAAGATGGTCGCAGCTCGGTGGAGAGGCAGCCTTCTACATGACGTCAGGGCAGATCTGGACGAGGAACAAAGGACACCACAACAGATGGGGCAGACCTTCTCTCTCTACCGTCCTTCTCTTCTAGTCCTCCTAGTTCGTAGTGGGAGGAGCAGCCTTTAGACGCGTAGGCGGGCATGGATGAACAGTTGAACGGACCAGATCTGGGTTTTCACCTCAGATCTGGGTGGACGGTTGGATGGATGGCAGCAAATGGATGGTAGTTGTCGGATCTGGGTTTCCACCTCAGGTCCTAGGCCAGCGGAGGAGGGTCTTGGTAGTTGAGATCGTGCCACCCCCAGGGGTCGAGTGCCTCTCAGTGCAGCCTTGTGTGGGGTGTTGTTGATCGGACTCCCTCCCAGGGATCGAGCTTTTGAACAGGCAGCCTGGCGGCGGTGGGAGAGCGATGCCTTTTGCTGCTGGTTCATGGTTTCTATTTGTAGTAGCGGGACTAGGGTTGGGTGCCTGTCTGGTCGAGGCTGTTGAAGACCCCAAGTCAAGGTGCATTGTAGGTCATGGTTTGGGATTGAAAAGGGCTGCTACTGGTTGCGATGTGTTGGTTGATGGTGATCAGGGTGTGGTGAGGGGAAGTCACGAACGCGAGTGTGGATGTGATCGTAGTTGGAGGTTGATTGAGATCAGTAGAGGTGGATGGTCGTGGTCCAGAGGTAGTAGATGATCATTCTCTGTAGTGAGGACGGAGAGGTCTACTGACTACGGTGGAGAAGAGAGGTTGCAGTGTTGGTGGAGAAGAAGACCGCGACCATGAGTAGATGGATGGAGGAGAGGTGGACCACGGTTGGAGAAGGGAGTCCTCAGGTCGCGGTGAGGAGATACGATCATGATCCAGGTGTTGGTGATGTTGTCGATCATGGTGTGAAGATAGATTGTGGTTTCTGAGGTGCTAGGGTTATGAGGATCGCAATCTGATGATGATGAAGGAGGGGTCTTGATCACGCTCTCTATAGCGGTAGCCTGATGGGCCTGGATAAAGTGAAGCCCATGAGTAAAGGATGGGCCCACTCGACCTCCACACAAAAACACATAAATCCTGATCAACAAGCCTTGGTAACCCATGAATTGAGAACATTTGCATATCATAGGGTTTAGGAGGCAAAAGTGAATCTATTAAGCAACTTGAGCCAAAGATGGCGACTGAAACCATGATGAATATCCATTCATCATAACCCATAGTGCATATTTTTGAATATGTGGGGGCGTAAGTATGGATGACCAAGTGTGAGTTGATCCCCTTATAACCTCAAAATAAATGTCTCATTTGAGTACAATGAACTGGCATGTGGCTCAGAGTATGGCCATGAGCCATGACTCAGTAATTTCATAACTGGGGACACTTGTTAGTAGATGTTCCCCTAAGAGAGTACAGATGACGCTATAGCTCTAAGTACAGATGCCTGTATGCCTTGGCACGCTCCATTTGGAGATAAACACGAAATGTCACTACCAGTAGTCTCATATTGACCGAGACAGGTGAGGTCATTGCAACCGGCTCTTTCATTAACCTTGTATGGTACTGACTTATGAGAAGTTTGTGGTCGGTTGGAGATGAATGGGGTATACTTCATTTCCTCAAGGCATAAGTGTGATTGTAAAATATGTTCAGCCGCGTAGAATATCTACTTAAGGATTGAATACGAAAAACATTGTTTGATGTGCAAATCAGTTATACTTCTTAGTTGATAGATGTTATTTATGTTTCCTTACATTCCTTATAAAGTAGATAGATGGTTCATTACTATACCCTGAGTAGATGTATCATTTTCCTTAAGTAAGGAGATTACTTTATTCTGTTCATACAATGATTAATCCTGGCTATTAATATAAAAGGACCTCTTCTCAGTTTTATAAATACTTACCTGTGATAATAATATGGTCGACGGAGAGTTATATCTCTCACTGGGACAATTGTCTCACCCCATGGGATCCACACTTTTTTAGGTGGACGTGCATGAGTCAGTGAAGACCTTTCTATAGATGAGGAACAACAGCTAAGGTAGCAGTGACATCTCAAGTTGAGTGTACTATCTGTCGTGTCTTGTAGACAGAAGTCCTATGCGTCGTCTCTATACTCTCAGGTCCTTGGAGTCAGTCTATAATGGTTTCATGAATGATTTGAGGATTTTGGATTGTATGCCTCAAAGTTTTATGTTGCGTCAGTATATGTGTTGATAGAGCAACTGTAATATGTTGTCCTCGAGATGAGAAGAAATAGTGTTGTTCAATGTGAATCATGATATGCATATGTTTTGGATCTTTCAGTAAGAGTTTTCTGGAAGAGGATCTCCTTGCAAATGGTTTTAAATTTTAGTGATTTTTTTGTTAATCTGCTATTTATGATTATTCCGCTTTAATTAGTAACGATTTGACTGTCAGTTTGGTGTCGGTCGTTACAAGTTTGGTATCAGAGCTTAAGGTTCGATGAGTCTATAGAGACATAGGACTAAGGTGTTGAGTCTGCTCTAGTGTCCTCCAATATACCCTATAGTGACTTCTTCTTATGCAGAAGAAAGGGTGAAGTTTAAAAATGACTGGAGAATATGAGGAACACATTGTTAAGAGCTATGTTGCTGCACCAGGAGAGGGTGCAAGGGATCAGGCAAGAGAAGAATGAGTGCCTGAGAATTCCCATTTTGACCCATTCAAGATAGATAATCCTATTTTTATGATCTGTTGGGTAGGTTAGGACAACAATGATGCATATAGTAGACTAGATACTAGCATTACAACTTAGGTTACCAGTCCTTAATGCAGAAACTTTGGGCTTTAAAAGGGGTCCTGAATGACATAGTTGTGTTAAAATAGTGGAAATGTGGGAAAGACTAACATATGGCGAGAAAATAGACTCATCCATAAGTATAGATAGATAGTATATCTTTGATGACAGTGCCCAAGGAGGGGCACTAAGATGAGAATGAAGGAAATTTCTCTACACTTCTAGATACATTTGCCTAGTTGTTCTAACAAGACAAAGTTTTCGGTGCCACCGGTGTAATAAATGCCTAGTGCACAGGGGCAGTAGTCATTAAGTAAAGGTAAAAGTCCTAACTATTCCACTTGTAAGAACTCCTGACTTAGCCTCTACATGGGTAACAAGACCGATAAGACCATGGTATGAGAACAAGACATGTTATATATATGGACATGTTGAGCATATTAAACTCTTTTGTTTTAAAAAGAAGAGAGGAAATAACCCAACAACTGAGGTAGACTCAGAAGGGCTTACAAAAGTTACATCCCAATAGTGTAAAAAGGAAAGAACAACAACATGAAACAACTAGACTCTATGTGTTGAGTCAACCTAAAGTGGTAAATGACCGTGAGGGGTAACAGTCAGATAGAGATTTTTTTCATTTTGATATGCCTTCTCTTGATTTAATCTGATAATCATAAGGAGGAGTGTTGTTATTGACTTCCCTTTTGATTTCCCTATGAGAACATAGGGAACAAATGATGAATACTAGAATTTATATTCTGTTGAGTATTCTTTTAAATGTTTTATAATTTCTCTTATTTGTGTGAAAGAGGATGAGGTATAGAAGTGATGCCTAGAGAAAATGCAGGGATACTAAGTCCTATGTTTTTGATGATATGAAAAGTAAGGAATATGATAGTAAACAAAGTGCATACTACCTAATCTCAATACTTGTATACTTGGCCAGGTATTCAACTATTGAAGACAAGGTGAGTATGGAACTCTTAGATTGTCATCTTTCTGATTACTCTAATCAAGTAGTCATATGGAGACAATTTAGTGAGCATAATGAAACTAGAAATATGGCATGGATATTTTTATCACATCCTAAGTGCAGCAAAATGGAATACGAGATGATCTCAGAACAATATGTGTGTATGAGGAAGTAAAAAGTATAATCCTCATGATAATAGAAAGAGAACAAGGGAGTTGATCCCTCTTTGATAAAGTCTGTGTGAATAGTAAAGATCTTTTCCATAATTTGGAAATGGAAAATGTGATAAAATCATAAAATGTTCATAACATGTTAGATAATAACAAAGAAAGGAATGATGATATGTAATCATCCTTATAATTCCTATGCTGATGGCAAGGAACCTAGGATGAAACAAAAGTAAATGACTCAGGAATAATTGAAAGTTCATGCGATAATAAGAGGAGATGATAATCTCTTTTCTTTAATAAACAACCCTGGGTGATGATGGGGTGATGAGAGGAATATGTTTCTTTGTGTTCTTTTCTTTCTGGGACATGGCAATCAAGTGAGTCTTATGACACCTAATGTGTATGAGATAGAAATGTTCTATTGATGGATACTTGGAAAAGTATTAGTTTGTCTTGGACTTTGGTTCCAAGGTAAAGATATGCGTAATAGGTAATGTCCTAAGATGAAAAGAAGATCCTTTATATGTCTGACTTTGGTATTAATAATAGAGAGATGGGTATGATAAGGAGGTGGTGTGTTTTTTACACAGGTGACAGATACCAAGATAAGGAATTCTGGTATCCAGGATATGCCAGGTGGTATGGGAAAGTGAGACTATTATTCTTGATAAATAAATAACGTTTGGTTACCTAGAAGGGCCAACCTTGAAGTAACTCTAGTATGGAGATCATATGTTAGGGGTTTATGCTCATCATAAACATAACATCGATAAGGATTCAATTAAAGGAACAATTGTAGAATCATTTTAAGAAAAAGCTTATCAAGCTAAAAGTAATTCCTTAGAATATCCCTATCTAAAAACTATTGAGGCAGCTTATACATAACATCTAGAGATACTTCTGTGATAAATTCTTCTTTAATAAGTGACCTTTTCTTATGATAAGAGAATATACAACTAGGAAGATAGTTGGTACAAGCCATAAGAAAGTCATGTGTGGTGTCAACAGATTAGAGGGGCACTAAAGATGTATGATAAGACTTGTAATTCTAAGTGGGTGACCGAACATAACCCTGATCTTTCCTGGGAAGTGAAATGCTAAATTAAATGAAGAATTTGAAAGACTCCCTAGAATCTTATCACATAAAAGATGTGAGTCAATAAGGTTTGGCACCAGAATTATTTGAAGTAAGAATAGTACTTCTCTGACTTGGAAAATGTTACCCAACATAGGATTGACTCATCAGTCAATAATGAATAGGACAATTGAGTATGTGTCATGTGTGACAGATCTCATGATGATCTTTTGTGAAAGGACTTTGTACTGGTTAAATTTCTATGGCATCTCCATGACATCAAGATGTTATGTGGAGACTTGAAAATATGATACATGAATGATAATTGTCTTCCTTCATACGGGATTTCGGGGACGAAATCCTTGTTAGGGGTTTATCATTGTAATACCCATGACCTGGGTTATGGCTTAAGCCTAGAAGTTTTTCTTTATAAAGTTACTTACCAATTGGTTCTAATCTCTTGAAAAGTAATTAAGGCTTCTTGTGAAGTTTGTTTTCAAGTTTGAGCTTAATTGCAAACTATTTGTGCAGTATATGAAAGTCTGAGTGAAAAGTGCAATTTACCCAAGAGGAGGGGTTACATTGCAAAATGTCACATGTGGAATGTGTTCTAAGTGTTTTAGTATCATAAGAGTGAGAATGATGCTAAGTGGTGGCTTGTGGAAAGCCTAAATCCCAAGTTATATCTTGTTTGAATAATGCTAGTACTGTGTGCACCAATTTTGGTACAATTTGTAATTTACCCAATGTATAGGGTTAAAATGCAAATTACAACCTCTAGAGTGTCCCTACTCCCTCTATGGATCTTTTATAGGAAAGACAAAGAAGGCGACACTATATTTTAATCACCTTTGAGTGATGATACTCTTGGTGATGAAAGACCAAGAATGAGTTGAAGGCAAAAGCCTTATATGTGTTGCATAGAGTTTAGACTTGATAATAGGAGCCCTATCGGCCAAGGAGCCATATTAGGAGCCTCCTAAGGCTTGAAAAAGGCCGTGACAGGAAAAGCACCTCAAGGAGGTGATCCATGACAAGTTGCAACTTCCTTACAAAAAGTGTATCAGGTTGCTTATTTGATGAGATAAAGATGAGACAACTTACCCAACAAGATAAGGAAGGGTCGAGATATTGTCTCTAGGTTATCCTCAAGACTCTTACATGACAAGATATACATGTGCACATGCATGGACATGTTTAAACCATGCATGGCCATGTGTCATCTAGTAACATGAGGTGAAGAGACCTCTTATACTCTTGGGACTCCAAAGTAGATGTCATCCTTTCCAACTTGGTGTTCAGAAACGTTCTGATCATATACTTCTTACTGGTAACCCTATGAGGATAGAACCTCAACAAATCCATAAAATTTTCCTTGTAGTCATTGATAGACCATGATCCTTGGCATAGATGCTCGAGCTGGGCCATCTTATCTTCAGATACACCTTCCGGAAGAACCCGCTAACAAAATCCTACCAAGATTCCTCCCAACTGACCACCTCACGTGGTTTCTTTTCCTCCTTAATGGCACACCAATGGCCAACACTACCCTTTAGAAGATACATTTTGTGCTTCACCTTGTCAACCTTAGAGATGTTCAAAATTCAAAATGCCTTTCCCAACTCTATAAAATCTGTATTTACATCGAGTGGGTCTGCTATGCCTACATACTCAATGACTCTTATTTGCTTCATCCTCTCAAAAGTATTCCTTAAAACCCAAGATTTTGCATTTAGAGTTGGTGCCCTCAGTTGAGGTGCATGCACTTTGTCAGCCAAATGCATAATTGTTGCCATTAGTTGTCTAAAAATAGACTGAAAAGCTAGATTAAGTGTGGTGGTTAGGGTCAAATAGGTACGGAATGGGCTGTTGTGGCCCCATCTCAGGTGCTCTCCCATATGTTGCACGTCTCCTACCTCCAACTCTAGGTGTCACATAACTACTTTTCACATGCTCTTCACGTTATCCAAACATATCTGCATAACCATAAACCATGGTCAGATATGTTGGATTACAGAAGAACAAACAAAACTACCCAAGTCTTGTGTCCCTATAAAATCACTGAACCTTGCTCCCATACTACCATATGTGGAATCCCTTTAAGCTAAATGAGATTGCTCAAAACCAAAATGTCAATTAAACGCTGATTAATCATATTACCAATAAGGTACAAAATGAAAAATGATTAAAATTTCAACACATTAAAAAAGAACATTTATAGAAAGGTCCAACTTTCACTTATATTCATATCATCCACAACTTGTATACAAAAGATATTGTTCAGATATTTATAGCACTAGCACTATTTAGGACACACAACCAAAAATTCAAGAAGATATACATCATATACAAACCACCCTGCATTGACCTAGGAGTAAAGGTATGACTATAGTACTTTATACAACTCAAACAACCTATCAACTTCTATAGATATTCAAACTACTCTTCCTTACTACCACGGTCTGGCCATGATGATAATCACCTAAAAGATGTGGAAACCCACAAGGTGAGACACATGTACCACATATAATCCCTATTAACATTTATTGCTTACAAGAAGATTAGGTAAGTTTAAGGAGTAAGGAAGATAGTATTACATAGTTGAAATATTATGCAATTTATATCAAATGATCAGACATAGACAAAGTTACAAGTGTGGGTAACTACACATTTTAAGAGGTGAATCACATACAATCATAACAAGGAACATACAACAACAATGGTCATCTAATGTGATTCATCACAGATTCCTTACAGATCTACTACAAGGCTGGATTACATACTTTATTAAGCCATGGGTAGTTTTAAGGCATACCATTCAAACTACTATCTTACAACTATGAAGTCACAATCAGCCCTAATAAGTTTAGGATGACCAAAATTTTAAGATATCTTATGCCCAATCAATACGAGTAACATCCGTAGTGGCACATCATCCCAACTACTATACATCCTAGTATGTCTTGGGTACGTAGGCAACTGTACGAGAAACTTGGGTATAAACCCTAACATCCAAGATGGGTCACTGCCATTCTTAATCACATCAACCTGAGACACGACTTCACCCATTCTCAAAACCTTGAAATCTGGATGTTAGGGATACACTTCCCTGCACTCACATATACTCAACACTATACGACTCCAAGTTCCTTTCTAATTACTTATTTTACTATCCAACGATATTTGAAACTAAAATAATTTTATGGTCATAGGGAACTACATAATTAAGGGTAGACTTGATTACATAAGTTAGTTAGGTACTTCTAATTGTATCAATAAAGTTACAACACTTAAAATTTTTGTATAAAATGATTGGGGATGACAACCTCAAAAGATATAAAACACATAAATTAGGCTCCTAACACTCCTCCATGGTATATGTATCTATCCTTGGTCAAAGAAGAGCAAACCTCATACTAGATAATATCAAGACCAATGCTAACTATTTTTGAAACAATAATAGCTTCTGTAATGACCCCTCCCCCTATTATCTCCAAATAAGGTGGACTGAGAGGGTAAGGACCATTATCCATATTCTAGGATCCAGGTTTAGCAAATAACTAGTAATAATTAGAAATTTCATTGAACAGAAACATGTTTCATAACATTGTGAAGATAAAGTTCCTGTAAGGAGTTACATGGGAAAGGGAGAAACTAAAGTTTGCAAAATAAAGGAAATATATCTATAATCCTTCATTGTACTTTAGTCATCTTTTATTTTTGTGCCACATTCTTTAGAAGTACATTTCCTCATCTAGTCAGCAGATGAACCTAAAATGACAACAAACAAAACACGGTTAGTATATCTCTATACCGGTATGTGGTGTAATTAAAATATATGCATCTAGGTGTAACAACGTAAAAAATCAAATCAATAATTATTATGAAATAATCGAACATGCATTTTTTGTTATAAGTTCTCAACCCTAGTTGCTCAAATTTTGAGGTTTGTTCACCAGATGGGGATAATCATCATGGCATACCCACTCTCTAGGGGTACATTCACTAGCATACCCAGTTGTTGGGGGTAATTTTAATAGCATACCCACTCTTTAGGGGTATTCTATATTCATTCAATCCTTTATAGATAGCTTTATGGCAATGAGACAGTTATGTTCATATCATGTGTTACACGTAGGGATTTATAGTTTGCAAGAAGTAATATTCATCCAAGCATGTTATTAGAAATACATTCAAGAAACGTCTGGAAAAAATCTTGAAAGTTGATGTGTTGTTATCCATAATTGACCACATACCTTTCTTTAAGAATACTTAAAATCCATGTTGATAAAAGTAGATTCAACATACCATGCAATCAAACTATAATTAATGTTTAACACTCGTGTATTACTATTGTGCTCAAAATAACACCTATGATTGAATGAGGCTCCAAGTTAGGGTTTTAGAGTTAAATTAGGGTTTCATGAGGGTTGAGCTTCCCAAACCCTATTTATCTCATATTAGACTTTTACTAACTTTAGAAAACCTAGTTATGGCAATGTGAGAACCCTTCATCCTAGATTCGATCCAAGGTGCTCTTTTTATCAAATTAGATCACACTTAATCTTCAAAGTTATCTAATCAAAATATAACTAACAATTTCATGAGATTAGGGTTCATATGTGTTAAATATCATCAAAGTGTGCATATTTATGTACATAGGAACTAGGAATTGGATTAGCCAGTAAAACCAACTCTATTGGATTCTACATGTTTTTTTGATGTATATATATAAATATTTAGTATATTTAGATTTACCATTTATTATCTGGAACTTTTGTAAGATTAATCATATTATGTCCAATCAGAACTCACGATGTCGGTGGTTGACTGGATAATCCATGTGTCATGGGGTCGAGACTGAGCCAATCGACTTGCACTAGGGTGGCAGCCTATGCTCGCATGGCTTACTTGAAAAACAAGGGTAAACAACAAGTATACCCTTACATATACACAAGAGCCTCTGGAGTTGGGTTGTCTTTTGCCCTCTAGTTGTCTTCAACCTCTGCCCTTCCTCTGCTTGCAAACCCTCCCTCTGGGTGAGTCAAACTGAGGGTTGAATTTGTGTGTTTGGGCCCCTGAGTAGAAAGCGAGTGTGTAGGTGTCTTTGCCTTGCTTCGTTGGACTTGTTTGTTGTCTCCAATAGATTGGAGGAGGTAGGGACATGGAGAACAATGGATCGACTTATAGCAGATCACAAGGAGGAAAAGAAGAGAAGAAAATTAAGGTCTGGCTAGGGAATTGGAGGTGAGGGATGGGCTATGGAGTACTGTAGGGTATCATAAAGAGTTTTGATTTTATAGAGAGGGGACTCCTACGCCTTATATAGGTAAATTCTTGTAGTGTTTTCCAACCATGGAGCTTGGCCCCATGTGCCGATTGGGGAAAGTCCCCATAGGACTCCAAAGTAGAGTCATCTGGGGTTGGGTAAATTTGGAATCGCCTTCTGAGTTCAAAACAAAAGGAAATAAGAGGCGAGGTGTCTAGGAGAGAGAGCTAGGCACGACGAGGTTGGGGTCCTTATTCACCATCTTCCTCATTTTGTCCCAAGATAGGAGATGATGGGGGAACCATTGATCTCAGATCTAATATCCAGGAGGTCACACATTGATCAAAAGGGTTGAGCCTATGATTCCTAGTTACATTAAATGTGACAAGTACATATATATCTCCATTAATCACCCCAATTCTTAGAAACTTGTAAAATTTGTATCACTCTCCTCTTTTCTCCAATTGATCCCAAATTTTAAAAGTAACTTTCTAGTGACTTATTTTAGGTTGGCAAGATTTGGTGGAAAAATAAGGAGGTTAAATGTCTTTTACTTGCCTCTCAGGTATTTTTTATTTGAATTATTTAAGGCATATAATAACTCCTTTTCTACCCAAACTTAGAAAACAATCCTATTTTGGTATATTCTTTCTTTGGGCAGAAGATAGTGCTAAATTAATTCTATTAGTTACCTTTGACATGCCTTTTAAGGAATTCAAGACATTTCCATAATTTTAACTATCAATTATTCATTACTCTATGAAATTCCTTTATTATTGAGTTTCCACTATTTCTTTAACCAACTTTCAATAATGGACTATTGAAAATAGTAAAGTACACAAAAATGTTAACCTATGGGGAAATTTCATTAATAACCAAATAATATAAAACACGACATGGAATTTAATCTTTCTAATATGTTCTAAAAAAATCCATTATTGGCATCCAAATATGTATAAATACATGAAATTAAAGTTATAACTACTTCATTCGAGAGTATCTTCAACACTCAATATTTTAACATAAATAAGTTACCATCAAACTTAGGTTTCTGCTCAACCATCAATGAAATTCATAACAATATTAATTTAAATGTTTATGCATACACTTAAGGAACCACCAAAAGCCAAGGATAAATTCACAGGATATAACTTCATTTATTAGGTATCCAAACATCAAAAGTATGATTCATTTTGTTAGGAAAAACACCTAAATTATAAATATCAAACTTTGTAGGTCCAAAACAGAACTTGTTCCACCGTAAAAAATATTGATCAATCTAATAGCAACTTTTTTTGGTCCTCTAATATCCTGTTCCTTTTTAGTATTTTTCAAAGTAGTGTTTGTACAAGTTTGTATCTACACAAAGAAAAGAATAGAATAGAACGAGAAGGGCTCATAGAACATTTTACCAAAGTATATCCATAAAAAATATACCAAACTAGATTAAAACACCACATCCCAAGAACAGAAAATAGAAAGAACTATAGAAAATAGCTAATCAGCTAGCCAGGCCATGAAAATCATGTTCAATCCTTCTCCATAGTTCATCAATAGGACTACTCCTATTCTCTTGCACTCGCAAATTCCTTTCTGACCAAACAGAGTAGAAGATGATCATTAAGACAAGTTTATCATTCTTATCAGAAACCAACAAAAAGTCATCACATCCATTAGTATTAAATGACCCATCAAGGAAGGTACCTGCATAGGTGAACAACTTCTGAGTATGTGGATAATCAATAGAAATATGCATCAAATCTTAATAAGAACTTTTATAGAAAAATCACATAGAGGCAGTTTGTATGCCTCTCCTTCTTGCATAATCACTCATGGGTCGTTTGTTTAGTAAAACCTTCCAAATATGTACACAAAACCTCCCTGGTAGATTGTCTTTCCATATCAAATTAGCCCAAATATCTTCACCTTTAGATTCCTTGATAGAATCCCAAATGAATTTAATATTCGAAGATCTACTATCATTGAACAAAAGTAAGTTATTGACACCCAAGGGAGCATCAAGGGAGTAGAGAAACTTGTAGAGTATAGAGTAGGATCTATTGTTAAAACTAAACCAACCGCCTTACTTAATGAAGCTACGAAAAAAGTAGTCAAGAGGAGAACTAGATTTTAGGGCAGTGTCTTTGCCAAGAAGGTCGACGAGTGGTCTGTTATTGTGGTAAGGATCAGTCCAAAATCTAAACATTCTAGCATCACTAATTTGGAACTTTATATATCTCAACATCTTCTCCCTTTATTTCAAGATTTAAAAAAAACACCATGACATTCTATGAGAAGGATTTATTAACCAAAATGATTGCTTGTTTAAGTACACTTCATTGACCCAATTGACCCAAAGAAAATCTTTCTTGTTAGCCATATTCGAGGCATTGAGCATTGACAGCTATCAACCATGTTGCTGACCATCTTAATCCCTAAACCTTTTTCTTTTCTAGGCCTCATAATATGTTCTCATTTAACCAAATGGGAATTATGTTTTTTATCATACTACCCCCAAAGGAAATCCCCAGACATATTTTCGATCAAATCACAAATAGGTTTGGGGAGCGAGAAACATTGAGACCAATGCAAATGAAGCACAAAAAGAGTAGAGGTAACTAACTCCCTCCTTCTAGCAAGGGAGAGCATTTTGGCTTTCCAACTTTCAAGCCTCCTCTTATTACGATAAATAATAGGAGCACAAACATTCTTAGAAAGTTTACCACTAAAAAGGGGAACTCCCAAGTACTTAGAAGGAAGAGTATACTTTGGAAAATTGAGGATATCTTGAACTTCATCCTTCTTCACATTTCTACTAAAATGATGTCACTTTTATCAGAGTTGAACCTCAAACTAGAACTACTCCCAAACTCCTTGAAAACATCAAGAATAGCTTTCATTAGCATCCAAAAAAGCCATGAGGTCATCTAAAAAACTGAGGTGAGAAATAGATAAAGACTCAGAAGCTTTGATAGGGAACAGTTCCGAACTTCCAATCTTGCCTTTAAGAAGATCATATAAACCCTACATAACAATGAAAAAAAGATAGGGAGAAATGGGATATCCCTAGAGGATCCCATTAGAAGGACAAAAACTTGTTGATGGTTCACCATTGAACAAAACTTGATAGGAAGTAGTGTGGGAAATTTCAAAAATCCAATTGGTCCAAATAGTTGGAAAACCCATATTATACATAATAGAGAACAAATAGGTCCACTCACGAAGTCACAAGCTTTAGTTATATCAACTATAACACACATCTTGCTTCTAGAGTTACTTGTATTGAAGTCATGAATAATCTCATTCATTAGAAGAATGGCATCCTTGATGCCATGTCCCCTAATAAAAGCACATTGCTCATTATCAATAATAGAGGGGACTACTACCTACAACCTATTAGCCATGATCTTAGAAATGATTTTATAGACAATGTTACACAAGGCAATATGTCTCCAATTTTTCAGATCATTAGTAACAACACCTTTAGGTATAAGAGTAATAAAGGTTCAGTTAGATTCCTTAAAATCTTCCCATTGTGGAAAAAATCAAGCACAACTTTGCTTACATCCGGGCCAATGACACTTCATGCTTTTTTTTAGCAAAAATGGCTTGAAACCATTGGGACCAGGAGCTTTTTCAAAATCAAAATCCTCCACCACATCATCTATTTTAGATTGAGTAAAACTAATCCTGGTTCTTGCCAACTACCCTGGAATCTGCCACTAACCGATATAGATAAATTGAACAAGTTAGAGTAAAACTAAAAAAAATGAAATCTCTCAACTCAGAAGGGTTACAATTGATGCATCCATCAATGTACAAGGATTCGATTTGATTTCTCTGCCTTCTTGTTTTCATAAAGGAATAGAATAATCAAGTATTGGATTAACCCTCCTTCATCCATTGGATGCGAGCCTTCTACCTAAGAAATCCTACCTCGAGAAGAGAAGATTCAACTAACTTCTTTATAGCTACCTTAGCTAAGGATTGGACAAGACCATTAGTAGGATCAAGATCTATTAGAATCTGTGCTCTACGAGCCTCCTCTTACATCACACTAACATTATCATGTAGATTACCAACAACAGAGTGATTCCACATAATAAGTTTGGACTTGGTACTAGATAATTTCCTATAGACAACACACATAGAGAAACCCACAATGTCCACATTCCATCCTTCTTTGACAACATCAAGTTCTTCGTGATAGACCCAAGATTTAATAGATTTGAAAGGGGATTTCATAATTTTCTTCTCACTAATACTAAGAAAAAGAATTTTTTTGATCACTCACAATATTAGAAATAACCTCACCAGAAAGGATATGAATGACATTCAAAAAATCAAATTACATAAAACATGATTAATTCTAGTAGTAATTATTAGAGTGTTTATTTACTTAGTGTTTTAGTCTTTTACTTAACTTCTATTTAGTCTACTTGTAACTTGGTGCCGATAGTCTGTTTGCCCATTAGGGTTTGTCTAAGTGTCTATATGCTTCCCCTTCTCCTATTTATAGGAAAGGGTGGTTGCCTCCTTTCTATCAAGTAATAAGAAAAACTACACATAAGGGGATCTTCCCTATCATATCTCATCTTCTACATGGTATCAGAGTAGTCATTCCCGAGCCACCACCAACCCTAAGAGAGAGAGAACAAAGGAGAGTTCCTTCCCCTTGTGGGCAGTCGTTGCTGCCTCTGCTAGACGCTGCTGATGGATGCCCACATGAATTTTCGATCCATGGCTCTTTTGGAGTCATCTCCATGGAGCCGTCTCTATATTTATCAACAACAATCATCCTATGAAGTTGTTGGATCCATAGCTAAAAGGTCCACCATGCATCAATCGATCTTACTTGCTAATTAAGTCATCACTATCCAATTCTCTACCACAGATCTACACCGCCTCCCATGTTGCCTCAACTGCCACCACCGCTACCCTACCTCATCCATGAATCTACCCCTACTGAGATCTAATCCTAAATCAAGGAAAATATCTCCTATTTTTGCTACTATTGAGGATCTATCATCCTTTATTACTTTAGTGGAGTTCTATAAGGTTTACTCCACCATTTTTATGTTTCTCAGAATTGTTGTTGATGGTTCACCGTTGCAACATGCAATGTTGCTCTAAAACATGGCATGTCACTATACATCTGCTTCAACAGATTCATCGTCATGACATTGGACATGATGTGTCTTTTCTTTGACACAACATGTTTAGAGATTCATCAGTGTGAGACATGACATATCCTCCTTTGACATGACGTGTCGTCTGATTCTACCCGAGCTTCTGTCAACTGACCCGACATGTCCTTTCAATGACATGGTGTATCACTAGCTTTTGTTGATGTTGACTACTACTATTGTCTACCTGACATAGTGTGTCTAATGCTACCAGTTGCTACATCGTGTCATGCTAAAATGATTCTATCATATGGCAGAGGTATCTATGCATGACGTGTCCCTTTTTCTCTTACCAACAACAATTATCTTCTCTTTTTAGTATTTTTATATTTTTGTTTACACCCCTGGTCATCCAACCCTACATAACCTTTTGCCTACCTCCTCAATACTTGTTCCACCCTCCTTTTTAAGCCTATCCATCCGAGTGAGTAGTGATCCATTAGTGTATCTTCTCTTTCTACTAATGTTTGCATTCTAGTAGTCTTCCTTTTGATTTTGTTGTCCTACTCCCCCCATATACACGACATATTTGTGCTAATCAGATCCATTTTTTAGCCTAATCAGATTTTTTTGGGGCCTCCGCACCCACACCCCTGGGTCATTTTGAACCTTGCCTCGCATTATCGGTTACCTCCTTCACATATTTACCTATATAACCCTTTCCTATACCATTGTTTTTGACTCTCCACTCCAACCACTCTCTTGATTCTTTTGGCTGGCATGAGGGGGAGAATAGAAGATGAAAAATAGAGTGGAGAGATGAGAGGAGAGGAGAGATGAAGGAAGATGAAGAAGAATTCAATTATGCTGCTACATGGATCTTCATGCCGCTTTTAACTACTGATTTGTGGATCTTGTTGCTACTATTGGTGTTCCTTTTCTGTCTATGTGGACCCATCTATAGTTATGTGGACTTCTCATGATCGTGTTGCTATTATATGGATCTTTCTATTGTTGTTATCATTTATTCATCATCTACCTCAACTTATGCTATGAACTTACATATTGGGATGGCATTGTTGCTACTTGTGCTATGATTATCACATGTTACTTGCTGCTTTGTGCTTTTGCACTATCTGTTGTCGATGCTCTATTTTGCACATTGACTTTCTGATTTGTACCAACACTCTCTGGACTTTGACGCCTAATGCGTGATGGATACTTTATGAAGAGGGAAGATGTGGATACTTTTTTATGGAATTTACATGGATCTTCGTCTACATTGCATATTGGATCTATGTATTTGCTTTCTACTTTGTACACTAGTATGCTATTCACCTACGTCATTGACTTTTACTTCTATGTACCAACACTCTCTGGCTTGTCTATTCTTTGTGCATGTTGACTCTCTATTCGTCTATGCTTTGTTTTCACGTTGAATTTTGCTTCTTCTTGTGACCTAGCACTCTCTAGGACTTATGATCCAACACTCTCTGACTACTACAACGACGGTTGTGATGAAGACTTGGTGCCTATTCACTATTTGTTCTTTTGCTCTAGATGCCACTATTATGATCAATAATCCTCCTTGCCTGCCAAGATATCTACAACTATGGAGTATATAATTGAGGGGGAGTCTTTGAGTTCTTGAGTGGTTATTGTAAATTTGAGGGTGATAAATTTTTGTAAGGGTTTGGTTATCTTTTTATTCAGTTTAGTCTGTCTGTCTGTATGTTTGCAAGATGACTTGGGATTCTCCCAAGCTCCAGCTTGAGGGGGAGTATTAGAGTGTCTATTTACTTAGTGTTTTAGCCTTTTACTTAAATTTTGTTTAGCCTATTTGTAACATGGGCCCAATAGTGTATTGGCTCATTATGGTTTGTCTAAGTGTCTCTATTCTTCCCCATTCTCTTAGTTATAGGAAAGGGTGTCTTCCTCCTTTCTATCAAGAAATAAGAAAACCTACACGTAAGGCTATCTTCCCTATCATATCTCCCAAGTGAAAAGAGGGCCTTTCATTCCACTTCAATGAAACCACAATTCAAAACATAGTTGTTAAACTTCTCCATGCACTTTAAAGAGGAAGGACGTATTCTAATATTTTCCTCCTCCTCCTTCCTTACAGCGTTGAAGTCACCAAGGATTATCTATACTAGAAGAAATAGAATCAATAGAATCCTAGAGACTGGTCCTATTAGCATCTGCATTATGACCATACACAACAAAAACACAACAAGAAAAATCACCAATCAAGATATTAAGATGGATAAACTGGTCTGTTTCAAGAATTTTATTAACGATACAACAATTCGTCTTCCACAAGACAAGGATTCTACCGAGAGCATGAGAACTATGATTAGAAACATATATGTACTCCTGCAAATGTCGAGACATAAAAGCATCCAACCTTTTAATTCTTAGCTTTTTTTCATTCAAGATTATAAAATGGCTAGAGAGACAAGATAACTTATCCTGGACACCTCTAATCTTATTATTGAGGCCTCTTACAATCCAATAAGAGATCTTGAAAGGTTCATTCATTTGATAACCTGAGCCATTGAGCTATTGGCTTCAGCTATTATGTTCAGACCATTAAGTCGACTAGTCATAGGAGAAAAACTAGAACTAATAATCCTCTGTGACAGACTAGTTGTAGTTTTAGAGAAAATTCTTAGAGGAGACTCACCCTTCTTACTGACTTTATCAATAGAGATAGAAGAGGCAAAGTCCCTCGCGTTAACTTGAGCCCTTAGAGGAATTCTATCAAATACTTGGAATGGAGTAGTCGGAACAGATCTACACCATGACGACACCTATAGAAAGATCACTCATAATAGCAGCAAAGTCTACCAGACTGTGTGAGACCTTCAAACTAATTGAAAACAACTTAGCCTCATAACCAAACAACTTGCATGTACCACACATCTCTGGGATCCATTCATACTCAAAGAAGTTGTGATAACAAACCCCTACATCACTTTTAATCTCCACATAAGGTGGGAACACAGATCCCACTTGCATCAGAACATGTATATGAGCATACTGCACTTAAGAGCGGTCCCTAGTAAAGAGATCAGTACCCAGAGGAACACCGAGAAAGGAACCATTTCTTTCACACATTTGAGAGTCCCAAAGCTCTAGAGGAAGATCAAATATGCTAACCCAAAGAGGAAGCCACTTTAGACCAATTTTCTTCACTGGTAGACCAGGATGCCATTTTAATAGGATCAAAGGTTTTCAGAATATGAACCATGGCCCCTTGTCAAGTGTGATGTTGAGTTCTTCATCATTAGAGAATCGAAAGATGAAGGTATTATGCTCTTTCCTAATTATATCAAACTCCTCAGAAGTTCACCATCGGTGAAAGAGATGTTGATAGAGAAGATCTACATCTAGGTAGAAATCCACAACATATCCAAATAAGCAATGATCCCAACATGAAGCATACTCAAAAATCTCTGACTGCGGATAGATGATCTTGACGTCTTCAACACAGATCAATGTTTTGCCCAGAGGAGCAACCTTTCTCCCATTTTCCACCTTGAACATCTCAAACCATTCCATCAGAGACTCCAAAGAGACATTCACATCACGAATAAGAGACTTCTTCCTCTTGACATGGTGATTGGGTTTCATGGGGTGGTGACACTTCTCCTTTTCCAGACCTCTAAGTGTAGCAAAATGACATAAAATAACCATCTACTTGTACCAAAAAATACTTAAAAAGATCATCTTTTGTATTTTTACAAATTTCTACAGAAAGATTTAAGTCATGCAAGTAGAGAGTAGGCAAGAATTGTGTCTAAGATTATATCATTTTCTTGGTTGGGAGGAAAAAATAAAGTCTAATACAGAAATTCCTAAATCGGCAACAAGGCATTAAGCTTGGTCCGTCAAAGGTCCAAGCGTGCCTGCAATCTCCATGAGCAGGGTGTTTCTAGAGCAATGAAGGAAAAACAGAAAATGCCTAACCCCTAAGTGTAGGTTCCCAACGAGGACACCCCATGGAACTCAGTACTAGAAGAGAGAGAGAGAGAGAGAGAGAGAGAGAGAAATGGCAAGAAAATGAGTTGAAAAGTAAGAACCTTACATGAATGGAGTAAGCATCTTCAGACCATTATAGGGGAACTTGTCTAGCACATGCATCCATGACACACATATAATGTATGTATAAAATGCAAGTTCACATGTCATATAATATAGGCCAAAAGAGGCTTGAGTTGTCGAACTCAAGGAATCACACACCAGGGACTACTACTTACTAAAACCAAATAAGCTACACCTAGAAAAAGAGTTGGTTGGTTGTTTAATTAACTAACAACAAAAAGTAAATCTAACTAAGGTTTTTGTGATCAAGAATGGATGAATTTCTTAGGATTTTTGGTGTCACCATGGTGTATACTATATTTAACATCATTTCTTAATATTTATTTCTCCTAACCCTAGACTAAGAGCTTGTAGCAAGAATTACCAACTCTCAAGATGTAATCCACTACCTAATATAATACCAATCACACTCTCGTATCAATTGTGTTATTAGTTAGGTCCTTTATCAAAAACTCTAGATAATATCTTCACATTCATAAGTGACCTTTCTCAAAGAGCAACATAAAATATGTATTTCTATGAAGTTCCAACCATTAATTTCCATTTTCAAAGGAATTAAAGGTCTAATTAACTACCTATGGTGATCAAGCAAGGATAGTTCATACCATTCTCATAGAAATAAGTCTAGAAATCAGGTAGAAACATATATACCAATTTATAATGTCAAATATAGTGCAACACCATGTTTTTAGTCAAAAATAGATGACATGGTATTACTGTAAATCTAAAACATGTAAAACATGAATTTTGAGATCCAGTAAATTGAAGACAATGCTAAATAATGGATCTACAGAAGATGGATAGGATTTGTTGTCATTTTCTCTAGCAAAATGCATCAGAGGTCCTTTGGGTAGGGTTCCTTCACTTTTCTCCCTCTTTTCACCATTCGTGTCGTCCCCATGCAATAGATCTCGATGATGACTTTCTAATAGTTCCCTTTCCAACTAGTATATATGTTTAGGTTAAGAGAAAACCTAATTGTATTTAAATATAACAATAATAGTTTGATTTAATGTATTTAATCTTGGTTGTCAGTGCATGTTTCGGTACTATCGACTTGGAAGTCGGTACTACCGACTTTTTGTAATAAAAGTCATATTTCTTTTTGATATGAAATTGCAATATTTTTTGTGCTTCAATTCCATGTCGGTACTACCGAGTTACATGTCAATGGTACCAACAATGTTCCATTAAATAATAATTATCTACAATAAAATAAACAATAAATTAAATCAAATAATTATTATAATAATTAAAATATGTAATACATGTAAAGTACATGAAAAAATATACAAACTGATGCATACTGATTTTAAACTAATTTGGTGAAATTTGTGTGAAAAATATATTTGATTAAGCACATATGACAAAGAAAACAGCCAAATTGGATTTCCAAATAGTGACAATTTGTTCACACATCACACCCCTAAGCTTGAATATTGCTCATTCTTGAGCAACACTACTCTTAGATTTGTTTGAAAGAGTCAGCTAGAAGACAAATACTTATATATTACTTTTTTTAACCCCCCCCCCCAAACATGTCCTTTCCAACCATTGAACAAGTAACTACTCCAAAGTGATCAATAATGTTCATAATAGATGTCCATAATAAGATCAATGAATAAAACTATCAATATGAAGTAGTTAATATCATGACCAATAGGACACATGCTTGATCTCCCTATCTACATTGCTCTAGATCTACCTACATAAACTACTTAGAAGAAGATCCCCAAATAAACATGGATGAGGGGATATAATCATATCAGTGGCCTACCATGCAAAGCAATAGGTGGAAAAGATGGGTGGCTATGATAGTAGGATTCACAAGAATGATCCAAATGATTTATGCAAGAAGTAAAAAATATGATGCACCTATATGATGGATAAAATATGAATGTATGACTTCTAATGACTATTTTTTATTTTAGTGGACTGATGCATGCAATGGATGCCTCATCCTAATGATGAGTATAGGTGAAAAGTGTTTACAAGAAAAATAAATCTGCAATCCCCTTCTTCATTGCTTAGAGACAATACAATATTGAACTTAAAAAAATTATTTTCCTCCTTTTCTCCTCCTTTTTTCCTTTTTCAATAATTATTTGTTTTTGCCCCACATTTTTTAGCAAGATAAATATTTCATTCTTGGATTTTTTCACTTGTTTTTTATTTGAATAAGGAGTAAGGATAAACACATTTTTTTTCACTCTTACATGAGAGAAGACCGTAGAAGATGACAAACATGCAAGACCTTATGAAATATGCAATGAATATGCAACTATATGCAATTTTGTTATGCAAACTACAAATGTTCAAATGAGATTATATTATTTTTTTCCTTTTCTAATGCAAAAGAAAATGAACTATATGCTTCCTAGCATGCCATGTAATGCAAACAAGAGCAAAATTACTTGGATTAAAATTGATCATCCTATGGTGGTGAGTGAAGATGAATGGAAGGTGGATGAGATCACATAACTAAGAGACAATGTCTTTCCCAACCATGATATGTCCCTCTCCTATCAACTTGTGCAATAGGGTAACCTTATATTTTATGTCTAGAACTCAGATTAAAGATCATGTTAATGTTTGGTTTATTTGGAATCAAACATCATTGTCATAACACAAGCCATAGGATTAGATAGATTTTTCATTCATTATATATGTCTTCAAGCTGACTAATCCAAAAAATTCCTCCAATTATGTACTCTTAAACATATCAAATTTAGATTAAATAGCAAAGAATAATAGTGCATTCAGTTTTCAACAATTTTCATAATTGATACCACATCAACAAGAAATGGCTAATCCTAACAAAAAATTTATTTTTTGTCCACAATTCCACTAGATAGGAGTGGACCATAAAAACAAAATAGAAAATCTATTTTTTTAAATAAAATATTGTAGATATATGATAAAAAGAAAAGATGCAAAAGGTGAAGATAGAAGAACAGTTCCAATCCTCCCCCTAAGCTTGAAGATGACATTGTTCACAATGTAAAAAGTAAAGGAAGACAAAATGGAATGAATGTATCAATATGTGAGGTGATATTTGGGGCAAGAGAAGGGTGGGTGGGATCCACATGAAGACATGCCCTCCAATAAGCACTCGAGCTCAGTGAAGTCCCAATGCTTGCTCAGCTTGTGTAAATGTCAGTGATGAAAACTCAGTACTACCAACACTCTGCGCTGATATTAGAGTTTTCCTGTAATGATAAAATGACTGACTCAGTGCCACTGATAGAGTGTCAGTGGTACCAACTCAGTGCATTTTGACACACTGAATACACATATCAAGGCACCCTTTTTACTAACATTAAGAATAGATATCAACAATTTACAAATAGGAATGTAAAAATAGAATTGAAAGTTTAATAAAATAAAACTAATTGGTCATTCGCCTCCCACAAGCGCCCTTGTTTAACGTCCTAGGCTGGACACATGTCAATCAATAATAATCAGGTGGTCATGGAGGAGGGTGAAGCTCTCTCTGCCTCTTCCTTCTAAACATATGTTCCTTGCAACAATGAGAAAAACAAATAATAGTCAGAAGACCAACATGTATGGTTGACATTCCAATTCAAAAGTAAATTATTGTTGTAATAATCATGAACATGATTTACAACCAAGTCTTGACGTGGAAGCACATGTAGAAATACGTAGTCATGAGGGGAAAGGTATAATGATGATTGCTCCTTAACTTTTATAACCATCCCCAATGGATCACTCTTATCTACACATATTGGAGGGGTTATATGGAAGGTGAATTTGTGTTTCCCCTTATCTTCTAATAATTCAACTTCCCCACATTAACTAATATCCTCAAAAAATGTCAATATTATCATTTGAATTTATATCCCATATAGGATCCTCCATAAGGAAACAAAGAGATGGGTCTTGTGGTGAAGGAATTATGTGATGGGTAATGGGAAATTCCTCCAACTTTTCACTCTCACTATTCTCTTCCTCACTCTCTTCCTCCTCTCTCAGATCACTATCAAATACAACACCTTTTGGATCCTCCTCTCCTTCACTCATATCCCAAACACATGCATCAAAACTGTCTTCCACCTTACATGCATCATTATCCTCATATTCCTCATCAGATCCCCAATCGTATCAAAATCAATCCTAGGAGTTGAGGGTATGGGGGTGGTCTCAGTGGAAATATGTGGTAGAGGTGATTCTAAAACTTCTTCTAGTATGTTATCCTCACTCTCTAATTCCTTTTCATCAACTTCAACTTCTTCCATTTTCTCTACTCTATTTAAAATAGATTGAAGCATAATCCTAATATGCTCATGATGAATTTCCTTGAAGGTTTTCACATGATGGGATGAAGGTGGACTCATGCATCTATAACCAACATGTGCAATTCCACACTCAAGACAAATAGGAGCCATGTGCTTTTTTTATAACTTTTTTTAAAGGAAAGAAGACTAACTACAAAGAAATATCTAGATGAATATAAACAATGCCTAAATTAACAATGAAGTTTTATGTAATGAAAAATGGAAAGAGAAAACATAAAAAATGACAATAAATACAATGGCCTAGAGTGATCGGTCTCAGCATTCACATTGTTGGTGATGTCGGTTCCCCAACAATGGCGGCAAAAATTTGACACGCGTAGAATGTACATGCAAAATGTGAGTACACTTGTTGTGCAATATAGGCCAAAAGAGGCATGAGTTGTCGAACTCAGGGAATCATACACTAGAGACTACTACTTACTAAAACCAAATCAGTTAGACCTAGAAAAAGAGTTGATTGGTTGTTTAATTAAATAAGAATAAAAAGTAAATCTAACTAAGGTTGTTGTGATCAAGATTGGATGAATTCCTTAGGACTTTTGGTATTACCATGGTGTATATTGTATTTAACATCATTTATTAATGTTTATTTCTCCTAACCCTAGACTAAGATCCTGTAGCAAGAATTACTGCTCTCACAGCATAATTCACCACCTAATCTAATACCAATCTTACTCTCGTATCGATTGTGTTATTAGTTAGGTGCTTTATCGAAAACTTTGGGTAATTTCTTCACATTCATAAGCCACCTTTCCAAAAGGGAGATATGAAATATGTTTTTCTATGAATTTTCAATCATTAAATTCCCTTTTCAAGGCAATTAAAGGTATAATTAATTACCTATGGTGATCAAGCATGGATAGTTATTAACAATCTCATAGAAATAAATCCATAAATCTGAAAGAAAGATATATACCCATTCATAATGTCAAATACAGTGCAACAACAGAATACTCCCAGGTCCTAATTAAGGAATATATTTTTAGCCGAAAATAGATGACATGGTATCATTGTAAATTGAAAAGATGTAAAACATGAATTTCGAGATACAGTAAATTGGAGATAGGGCTAAAGAATGGATCGGGAGAAGATGGAGAGGATTTGTCATCATTTCTCCTGTCAAAATGCCTCTAAGGTCTGTTGGGTAGGATTCCTTCACTTTTCACCCTCCTTTTGTAATTCGTGTCATCCCCATGTGATAGATATCGGTGATGCCTTTCTAATGGTGCCCTTTCCACCCGGTATATATGTTTAAGTTAAGAGAAAACCTAATTGTATTGAAATATAACAATAATAGTTGGATTTTTAATTTTGGTTGTCAATGTTTGTGTCGGTACTATCGACTTTTTGCAATAAAAGTTCAGTTTCTTTTCTATCTAAAATTGTAATATTTTTCCTACTTCGATTCCATGTTGGTACTACCAAGTCGCATGTCATTGGTACCAACATTTCTCTAGTAAATAATAATTATCTACAATAAAATGAGTAAAAAATTAAATCAAATAATTATTATAATAATTAAAATATGTAAAATACATGTATAATGCATGCACAAATATAAAAACTGATGCATACTAATTTTATACTAATTTGGTAAAATATGTGTGAAAATATATTTTATTAAGCACAAATGACAAAGAAAACAACCAAATTAGATATCGAGATAATGAGAATTTGTGCACACATCAATCCACTAATGTTGATCTTTATGAACCTATGTCATTCTTCCCTAGACATCTCATCAGGATATTCTAGTTACAGCCAAATGCTCCTCCAAAATGAGTGAGGAAAAAGAGGAAGGATGGGTATATATAGGGGGGTCAAAAGGCTAACTTCCTGTTGGTTAGTAGACCTGTTGAGAAATGACTTAGAAGACTCATCGGTGAAACACAAAAAAGCTTGTCAACTCAACAACCTCATTAGTCACCAAAAGTTCGTTAGTCACTGAGAACTCTTAGATCATCAAAAGGTTGGAAACCTAGACTCCAAGACATGAGGAATCATGAGAAGGTTTGGTATGATATGGCCTAGGATAGATGACCTTAAGTAAATGTATGGAGTTGCTTCATGCATGATCTATAGAGGCTTGTTGTACCTTAGATACCTTTAAAGGAACCAAATCCTAAATATGAAAAGAGGCTTCTTATACAAATGTGTAGCCGATATGAGTACCTACCTTTTAGGTGTAAGAAGGAGTGTTCCAAAGACCCTAGAGATGTATCATAAGATAATAAGATGTAAGGCCTCACTCCCAGTTGGTTGTCCTTGTGTAGGACTCTAGGGGTTGTTCATGTGGAAGAATATTAGGAAGTATATTCCATATTGTGTATAGGTTTGGTACATGTTTGAATAATTGAGCGTGCAGTTTAGATAACTGATGCATAAGAGGAGCCTGGGGTTCTGAGACCCAAAGAGGGGAAGTAAAGGAACCTAGGTGCACATAATTCTGACGAGGTTGAAGTGGGTTCATATGAATTAAGCATGCCCCCCATGTGTTGGGATAAAAGGAAATCACACTTGAACTGAGATATATGATTAGTGAGGCACTCACTCAAGTTGATGACATATGATATTGGCCCAACCTAGGGGAATGATGAACAAGTATGACATACCAAAGAACTTAGAAATGATTTAATAATTTGTCTACTTGCTAGCCATGTGCCTGGGTAGCATGATATGAGCTCTGCATATACGTGATGATATAAACCTTGGATGCAAGAACGTTTCGTGACCTTTGTTTCAATCAAGTGATAAGTTTTCTTCTGTCCTAGGAAATGACCATTCATGTAGGATTGAGTGCCAACTCTTGTTTTGGTTTGAGATAACCTTAAAGGCCCCTTATAAAAGCTTGAGAGGGTAAGTGTAAGAGCACATTGTATGAGGATGAATTTATAGACCCATGTATGACAATCTCGAAGGGGCATAAGTGTAACTTACCGTGGAGGTAACCGGTAGGATGGAGCCAGGCCTAGATAGGTAGGTCACTAAGTTTCCCATGAAGGGATGTAAGGTAAACTATGAGTGCCCAGTGAGATGATGGGTGAAGATTCAAGAATGAAATGTGCTTGAGTATCAACAAAGGAACCACAAGCAACGATAGAATCATAAGTCAACACCAAGGTCAAGGAGGGATAAGACTGATGGAAGTAGGAGTTTATTGTTCCCTAAATGCACAAGCCTATAGGGTCAGGAGGTAACAAATGCCTTTGTCCGAGGCCCATGGGTTAGGAGGTTGGACACCTTCATGAGTTCATGGTGTCTAAAGGAGTAAATGTGAGGGACACTCCCTAGATGCATAAGGGTAAGATCACCCCAAAAGTATCGACACCCTATATACCTTGAGGAAATGAATAAGGACTGTGTATAGGAGTGATTTTAAGACCCAAAAGTGATGGGAAAAGTATTCCCATGGGTGTAAACATACAATTAGTTATTCATGGTGTAGAGTCAAGTGAAGTATGTTTCAACTTTGATTGGAAAATTTAATGGTGATGTGTGATGCACCATCTCTACTCTTAGAACAGGATGAACTCTGTATTTGGACTCTAGAAAATGGTTATTTCATCTTGTTGTGGGTGTGAAACATAGGACAAAACGCACGCCATACTAAGAATAAAAGTAATATGGGAGATAAATACTTGAGTAGAAACCTTTTTATGATAATTGAGGATTGGAAGAAGTACCAAACCCATTGGAGAGTATATTGGATGGATGGGTTGAAATCATTTATGAACAAAGGTATATGAGGACATACCTATCGAGAGTAGTTGGATTCTATGAGTTTAAGATTGGGTATAGTAACCAAGACAATGGATGCAAAATCTTAGAGTTTTTCCTGACTCGGACAAATTTAATCCCAAGGAAAAAGACAGTGAGTGGAGTATGTGAAGGTTTATGTCTTCACCATCACCTATCGCTCAAAGAAGACTAATGTAGTAATAGATGTTCTCCACTAGAAACAACTCAGGAGTGCAGTTGTCTTGTCTATCTCACGGAGAGGGCTGGAAGAGGTTGCTAGGTGGACCCTACAAACATTGGAAAACTAGACCTGTGTGCCTAACATTTAGATACAAGCAGACCTATAGACTGAGTTTGTGGTTGTCCGATTAGCCACCCCAGAGCTTGACGAGATGAAAGGAGAGTAGGTGGTGAAATACACTACTAGAATGTTTTAGGGTTTATGAGGATTTTAATCATGTCGTGCAAGAAGCTCATGATTCTAAGTACACTGTACACCCTGGTACTACCATGATGGTTAAGGTTTGCATCGATACCTTGGAGGCCTGGAATGAAGAAGGATATAGAGGAATATGTGGCCATATGTTATGCATGGCAAAGGGTGAAGGTTGAACATCAATATCTCGGTGGATTGTTGTAGATGGTTGGAAGTTCCTGAGTGGAATTGGGACAAATCACCATGGACCTTGTGGTGGGTCTCTCCAAGACCAAGAGAGGTCATGATGCAATATGGGTTATGGTAGATTGCCTTACTAAGTCAGTTCATTTCCTTGCCTTAAAGACCACTGCCAAAGTGAAAAATTTAGCTGAGCTGCATATCAGTGAGATAGTATGCTTACATGGTGTTATGAGTACAATCATTTCTAATCATGACCCAAAGTTCACTTCTAAGTTGTGGAAGCAAGTACTAGAAGAACTTCAGACCAGGCTCAAGTTTAGTACAACTTATCACCCCCAGACAGATGGACAGTCAAAGAGGACCATCCAGACCTTAGAGGATCTATTGAGAGTATATTTTCCCAATTGATGTTGTTCATCAGATCAATATCTTCCCTTAGATGAGTTTTATTATAATAATAGCTACCAAGCCAGTATCAGGATGCCTGCAGATAAAGTTCTTTATGGGAGAGTGTGTCAGTCACTACTTTCTTGGATGATGTCAGTGAGAGGACCTTCTTGAGGTCAGAGGAGCTCCAGGTGTATGTAGATAAAGTTGCTTTGGTCAAGCAGTGGCTTAACAGAGCCCAGGATCGGCAGAAGTCATATACTGATATGAAGCGGACTGACTAGCAGTTCACTGTGAGTGAGCATGAGTCTTTGAAAATCTCACCACTCTGAGATATAGCTAAAGATAGAGGAAAGTTGAGTCCCTGATACGTGGGTTGGTTTGAGGTTTTAGAATGGATTGGTGAAGTTGCATATCGTTTGGCATTACCCCCTCAGTATAATATGATGCATGATGTTTTCCATGTATCCAATATGAAGTTTTATGTGAAGAATCCGAGCCATGTGCTGAGCACTGAACCTATTGAATTCCAATGGAGGTTGACATATCCTCAGTCACCTGTGAGGGTACTAGATGCCAAGGTGAAAGAGCTCAGGAATAAATAGGTTGATATGGTCAAGGTTCTATGGAAGAACCATGGAGAGGATGAAGCCACAGAGGGACTAAAGATGGACATGGAAAAGGCCTACCAGGACTTGTTTGCTTGATTGACTGAATTTTGGGGGAAAATTTCCTATAAGGAGGGGAGGAGTTTACAACCTTGATTTTGTTTGTATGGTTGTAAATGTAATTTTCCAATAAAATGTACATGTATGAAATTGTATGATTTATGTTGAATATATGGGTTTCTTTTTCAATATTTCCTTTGTATATGTGATTTCATGGATCCTAATAAATTAGTGAGTCTAATATGATAAAAAAAGAAAGAAAAGTTGAAAGAAATCAAACAATGCATAAAAGGACAAGAAATTAAGATAATGATGAGAATTATGTAGAATTCTCTAGAACATTGTATGATTGACCATTATGGATTAGTTTCGAATCCACATGGTTTCTAATGATAAGATAATTCAAATAAAGAAAATATAATATAAAGAGAGAGAAAATATGAATAAAATATGCCTTATTAAGAGATAAATTGCATATGAAATAAAGTCTCTCATATTTTCAAATTTTAGTCCCAAGCTTTTCACATAAGTAGTTTAAGTCATAATGGACTTTCCATTAAAATTTTAGATTAATTGGACATGTCGTTTGGGAGATACGATTTTTGTAAGAATTCATAAAGTGATGGGGTATCATTAAACGTCGCACATATTTTGATATTCCAAACAAAACAAGGATTTACACAGTGAGTCGGAGTAGGGAAGGAGTAGGAGAATGAGATCTTAGAACTCAGATTTCCCTTAAACCAACACATGTGCATGTGAATAAATAGCTTATAAAGACTTGGGCGAGGATTCGGAGCCAAACTAACCTAGGTTTTAGGTGGTTTCGGGGACTCTATAAGAAAATCCCAATCCAATAGGGAATCCTATCACAAGTAGGGGTAGGAAACCCTGATCTCCACCCCCCCTCAATTTCTTGCTCTCTGACGAACTTTCGATCGCAGTGCCACCGTAGGATCACATGCAGAACGAAGGAGAGAAATGAGGAAAGGATGAGTCTTCCATCGGCTACGAAGTGGACCAAGTAGGATAGAAGCGACCTTTAGCCCCAACCCAATGCTCAGTTTGAGTGGGACGTGCCTCACACATGGCGTGAGGTGATTCATGGAGCCTGGTCCACGTGGATTTTTCTAGGTAAGGGTTAGTTTTATTACATGGTGTGTTTGTATTAGTCCAGATTAGTTAATTTTATAAAATGCTAGGAAATCATACGACAATCAGATAATGGCATATGATATATGAAAATTGATCTAAAAAATGCAAGGAATCTGCTAAAATAGTTTTAAAGCTTGTTTACACTTGCATTTTGAAAAGTGTATGAAGTTGTCACCTGTAATGGTTTTATTAATGAAAAACCCTAAGATTTGAGGTAATTAGATCTAGTAATGTTCGTTGGATATTTTGAGCAAATATTAATGTGTTGTTAATTAAAGGAAGATTTATATCCAAAAATATGATCTTTGTACCTAATTGTCTTAATTTAGGGATTCCATGTATATAAAAGTGCATTAATGGGCCTAGAAACCCTAATTTTAGTAATTATGAGTTTTAATGGTTTTTATTTCAAAAATCCATGAATACGACAGAGATATGATGATCTTAAGCCAACTCGAGAATATAAGACCCTTAAATGGATAATTTGGGTAGTTAGGGTTTTTATGAGTAGAAAAGCTATTTTAGGGTTGGTTGAGCTTAAAAGGATAAAGGTTGAGAAATAGATATAAGAAACCCTAATGAATCCTAATAAGGCTTAAAAACCTTAAAAAGAAGTCCCAAGTCAATAAGGAGTTGTTTGGGATGTGATTGTGACGATTAGGCATTATACATGCTTTTCAGGATCAAGATTTGCTTGATTGGTTGCTTGACTTGTTTGATTGGACTTCTTGATTGGATTGGATATCTTTCTCATATTTGAGACTTTGAATCAGGTATTTGGTTACTCTTATGGCCAATTGCTTTAGTTTAACAGTGATTTCTGAGGTTTTACCAATTTCTTGAAATTAAATGCTTGGATGAACTTTAATTCCTCCAATTTATAAAGTGACTATGATTATCACCATATGTTTCTTATGACTTGGCCTAACCTTCATACCACCTTTGGATTTATGGTAAGATGATGATGAGAGACCAAGCCTAGGAGGGAACATCAGACCAAGCCCATGATAGGAAGGTCATAGGCGGTCAAGTATTGGATGGGCAGACTACATGGAACCTAGAGAGGTGGCCCATAAGGTGCCAAATTCACGATTGAGAAGGTAGCCTAATGTCCATTGCAGGGCCTAAACCCTAAGAGAGGGTATTACCAGAGGGCGGTAAAAATGGTTGGGATGTTACAATGAAAATGTAAATTTGGATTGGTAAAAAATATTTGGATTTTATTTCCCCAAATACCAGTATAATTCGTTATACTGACTGACATTTTATTTGTCAAAGTTTTAAGAATATGTGAAAGTAGATGAACATTTAAATTCACATTGAAGGATAACGCTAAATAAAGATTGGAGGATTTAGATAGATAGAACTCTACTTTGGGTAAAGTTCCAAACTCCTATTTTTTGAAAGGTATGTGAAAAGGATTTTTTTTATCATGTTTTAAGTTTATTTGTGGTAGAATTTATTATTATTTTGATTATTTAAAAAACCAGTTGATCCTGTATTGGGATAAAAGAAGTAGCTTCTTATTCTTCACTAAATGGGGGTTGCTGAGGGGTGGGTCATTACATTCAGGTTGTGTCATGTACAGATACTCAAGAAGATTCTCATTAAGGAAAGTAGTTTTAATGTTGATTTTCCAAACCTCGTAGTCATGATAAGCTCCAATGGAAAGCATGATCCTAATAAATTTAACCATGGAAACTGGTGAAAAAGTTTCATCATAGTCAACACCTTGAGCTTGTTTGTAACCTTTTGTTACTAATATGCCTTTGTAGTTTTGTAAATTACCATACATGTCAGTCTTCTTCTTGAAGACCCTTTTGCACCCTATGGATTTTACCCTTTTTTATTCACCAAGATCCATACTATATTGGTATACATGGAGTCCATCTCGATTTTAATGGTTTTAATCCATTTCTCAAAACTAGATCCTCATTTTAGGTTGTTGGATCATTATCCTAAATGAGAAACACATCATCATCTTGGGTCACTGAAAATCCACATCTCTATGGATCAATATGTGCCCTACTAGACCTTCAAGGTTTTTATGTTACGGTAGGGACTTGAGGTTCCAAAATGGTTTGTGGGTCCTCTTGTTCCTTATCTACCTCCACTGGCTCAATGATATCTTGTTGGTCTTGAACTTCTTCAAATTCTATTTTCCTCCCACTAGTTCCTTTGTAAAGCAATTCCTTAAGGAGTAATATACCATCTCTAGTGAAAAATATTTTGTTGTCAGATGAAATATAGAATTAGTAACCCTTATTTTTTAGGGTACTCAACAAAGACGAATTTATTTAATTAGGGTCCAAGCTTTTCACATAATTGTTTGTCGACATAAGCTTCACATTCTCAAACTTTCTTGATACACATATCAAAACATTTTCCATTCCATATTGCATCTTATGTATTTTAAAATTAATTGTAAGGTAAACATGGATGTTTCAAGAGCATGTCCCTAGAAGGAAATCAAAATATTAACTAAATCCATCAAGGATTGTACCATGTCCAACAAGGTGTGATTCCTTCTTTCTAAAAAAACCTTTATGTCATGGTGTTCCATGTGGAGTCTATATTGATACAATACAATCCCTCATAAGGGTTCAACTCATGGCTTAAGTATTCACCAACTCAATCTGATCAAAGTACTTCAATTCTTTTGCCAAGTTGACTTGGGACTTCATTCATGAATTCCTTGATTATTTTTCATAGCATTCTTATAAGAGTATTTTAAGATACGCATATCCAAATTTACTGATCATTAGAAGTGATGAAGTATTGATACCCATTTCTAGAACATGTCTAAAAAGGTCCACACACATTAGTATGTATGAGTCCTAATAAGTCACTTTCTCTCTCACTGCTTCCAAAGAAAGGTTCTTTAATCATATTTCCCAATAAAAAAGACTCATATATCTCTATGGATTCAAAATTAAAAGAGTCCAGATAACCATATTCAGGTACTCTATAAATGCACTTCTCATCTGGGTTTCCAAGACGATAATGGAAAATATAATTTTTGTTTGAGTTATTGAGAAATAACTTCTTGGTATATATGTTATATACACGTGTCTTAAGATATAACAAATAAAGACCATAAGACATAGGGGCACTTCCATAGTATAAAAATTTCATCTCTTAAAATTGAAATCCGACTATTTTTCATCTTAAATTCATAACCACTCTTGTACAAACAAGATGGAGAAATAATGTATCTATTCATGGAAGGTACATAATAGAATTTATCTAACTCTACTATCAACCCACTATTCAGAGACACAAAATACGTGCCTACTACAGTGGCATCAACTATTGCTCCATTTGCAATGTGTAGCTCCACCTCCCCTTTATACATAGTCTACTTCTTTTCAGATCTTGCATATTTGAGCATATCTGAGATCGACATTTGGTATCCAATACTCAAGATTAAGTAGTTAAGTTTATTTCTATAGCATATATACCAAAAGTGGAAATATCTTTCCCATGTTTCATGTTCTTCAGTTCCTCGAGTTAGAAAGGGAAATTTCTTTTCCAATATCCATTCTGGTGACAATGGTGACAATTGCCTCCCTTAACCATTCCTACTTTTGCCTTAAGTGCAGAAGATTTTTGGCAATTTAGAACCTTTCTTAGCTTTGATTTTTCCCTTAGACGTTCCTTTTCCTTTTCTAACCATCAATATAGATTCAGGCTTGTCTTCCATTTTCCCCTCCACTGTTCTTAACATGCCAAGTAGCTCTTTGAATTGCTTAACAAAATTGATCATGTTGTAATTCATGACAAATTGTTTATATGAATCCAACAATGATTCTAGGATTAAAATAGTGGCCAATTGTTGATCTAAAGGAAATCCTAGGCTAAGACTTTCCACATACCCAATTAACTTGAGTACATGGGGTCAAACTGGACCAGCTTCCGCCATCTTCCACTTCAGTAGAGCCTTAGAGGCATCATACCTCTCTTGCCTTTCTTATTCTTAATACATGTTTTTGAGATGTGTTATCATCTCAATAACATCCATATTCTCATGTTTCTAATGAAGAGCATGATATATGGAGCATAACATGAGGCATTTTATGTCCATAGAGTCATCAGAATGCTTTTTGTGAGCTTCCCTTTTTGCTCTAGGTGCATTTGGATTTTGTTCATTTAGGTATTGGTGTGTCCGTGGCATAGAGCTTATTCTCATGTGAGAGTAAAACTCTCAACACCCTAAATCAATCATTAAAGTTATTCACATTAAGTTTCTCGTTCTCAAGGACCAATCATGGTGAAAAGGGATTGTTGCTAGTGTTTTTATTGGTCTACACAGAAGACATTTTCGAGTCGTAAGTATATTCTTTTGAAAATTAGTTTTGATTTCAAAAAATATTTTGCAGAAATGATTTGGACTTTCATTAATTATGCTCCCACTATATTATTCAAATTAATAACCCCCACTAGCAATCCTCTAGTGAGCCAATATACAAAATACATTAAGTCATGAATCAACTAAGGCTAACCGCTCACGACTTAACTATTAAGGTAGGTAAGAATAACTAATTGCATCATATGCAATTATTGGATATATGGTTGCACAATTCCATGTCAATAAATCATCATCTCAAATATATGCCATCTTTATGCTTCTAGGTTCTTAATCTCATTAAGACCACCTAGTCAAGTCCAATTCAAGGATGATACAATAAGATATTCACCATTCTTGGTAGGCCCATATACTCATTATCACATTTCCCTATGGTAGACAGGCACCATGCTTTCTTAGTCGAACAATTTATTCATGTCAATTGCACTTGGAAGGCATCATCAACATTGGTATTTTCTTAAGGGAATTATATATATATATATATATATATCTGTGTGTGTGTGTCTAATCAACATAACATATAAATTATTATATGTATCACATACTATAACATTCACCACATGTGATAAAATAGGCTATGACAATTAGTATGTCAACTTGAGACAACAAGTATTGTAGAAAAACAACCAAGAGATTTATATCTAATATAACATTGATGCTACCTTTTTAGGGTTTTTGGTCAACCAATCAGGTACCCAATCGACCGATTAGAAATTCTTGATTGGTAGTTATTGTGTTGTTGTTGTTTTGTTGTCTCTTCTTGATTACAAATCCTCCAACGACCATCATATTTTGTGTTGGATTCTAATCATCCCCTCCTCTCCACATGGTCCACTGTTGATGTCATCACATCATTCCATAATTTAAAATTTACATGGAGAATGAATAGAAAGAGACATGACAAGCAAGTCAAATACATGTTACATGATGTTTGGTTGGGCCCATCCAGTGCAAAACTCAATTGACCAATTGACAATCACACTGATCCAATCAATTTGATCAGTCGACCAAACATTCATCTCACCCGAATAGATAGTAAATCATTTTGTATATGATAAAGAATAATTATAGTCATTTTTTATTGTGAACTTCAATTCCCTTATGCATCCTTATGTGTTTGACCTGCTAGGTTTCTAATTACATTGGTAGTGATGTTCAAAACAACACAAGTAAATACTAGTGTCTATCCACATATCTTTACCAACCATGTAATAGGAATGAGTTAGATAACAACTACAACCTATGAAGTGGCCTATGATACCATGACCGTATAATTCCTTTTATCACAAATATCCATATTGAAATTGAGGCATTCAAGGTCATCCTCTTAACTTTCAATCTATTTTCCTTGAACCAGAGAAGACTATTCATGATATCATGAGCTCACCATGACCACAGGAGCAAGGCCATTCATTTGCTAGTATCTCTTATCAAGTGGCCAGGATATCACTCCTAAAGGAGGGAAAAATTCCATATACATCACTCACAGTGGTCCCCAGGTGTCACGGTGCACCCAATCACCACCTTGTTGGAAACTCTTATTTAGAGCACATTGAGTTAGAGTCAACGGACATAGAACAACATGTGTTTAGTGTAGTGACTTTAGGTCTAAGGACCACAGTCACCACTATCACATTGATATATGTCTCTGACATATCATTACATCACTTGCATGTGTAAATCTCAAGATGGGTCTACCTAATGCAACTAGTTCTTTAAAAAGCACCCATGTAGCTATTGATATCCATTATCATGACCAAAGATACATATTTATCACTCACCATACAAACTATTCCTATGTATTATTGTTGTCCTTTAATATCCAAAATAGAAACATAACAAGAATGAGTACTATTATTATATATATGACCTCATGTTCAGTTCCATAACCCAAACCATATGTCATTGAGTCTAAACATTATGAGGAAATTATTAGCATTATATATTATTTAAATATTAAAAAAAACATATAAGCGGAGTTTCCTTTCATTAGTAATAAAATCAATATAAAATATCTCTTTTACAATCATCACATGATGGCTCATAGGGCATATAACCAAAAAAATGTTTTCAGCAAAACTCTTAGCAAATAGATCCTCATTCATCATAAGACATCACAATATTATAGACATAGAAGGGATATCAACTATACTTTGACACACACTCATTTTCAAACAACTTGACACGTCTTATGTCTGTGTAGAACTTGCATTTTCATAACCAATTCTGAAGTGCTTATTGTTGTTATCATGTTGTTGTGGCGGTAACACCTTAACTTTTTCTGGAAGAATTTTCTTGTTCTCAACCCTCTTCCAAAGGGCCTTGTCCTCTACATAATACATTCACCTATGGAAACTGTTGGCATTCCACCCTGGTCGCAAAGAGGAAGTAAAACTTGGGGTCATTGATTACTAGAATCACTTGCTTTCCTTCTCCTCCTATTGTGGGATACTACCCTTGGGGTGAGTTTTCTCTTTCCAAGAGGAAGAACTCTTAGACAACGTGTCTCACAATGTTGTTATTTCTCCCCTTGGACGTACACCTCTATAAATATATAAGATTCATGGGCTTCTATTTTCCAAAAATTCAACCCCGCTCCAAACTACAACTCAAAATAGAATCAAAATTTGAATGTTGCTAGAAATCACAGTCTCTCTATTCACTAACCAGTTGATCATCTGGGACTAGTTTTATCATCCAGTCAAATGAGTAGGTTATCTAGTCAACCAATTTCAATTGATCAATTTGATTCTAAATTGAGAAACTTGCATAGGCCTTGTTGTTTCTTGATGTTAATCCAGTTGACCGACTGGGTATCCAGTACACCAACTAGACAGTTTGGAATCAATTCATAACCAAATTACCAGTTGATTCAAACCATCCAGTTGACTGACTAACTTTCCTAGTTGATTGATTGGATGGAAAATTGGCATGTACATGATTCAGAACAATCCTAATCATATATTTGATTGTGAACTTATATTATCTCATGCATCCTTCTACATGTGATATGTAGGTTCCAAATTATCTTGGTAGTGATGTTCATAGCTATACAAGAAAATATTAGTGTCTAACAACACAACATTGCTATAAGTAATAAAATAAAATTATACTAGATTCAACTTATATGGTGATTATTGTTATTGTGACCATATATTCTCTTTGTCAAAGTACCCAGATATAAGTTGAGGCATTGTGTTGTCATCATCTTAACATTCAAATTATGTTCCTTGAAATAGAGAAGACCATTGAGATTGTATGAGCTCAATATCACATATTGACTCACATGAGAATGGTCATGCATTTCATAGTCTCACTTATCTAGTGGATAGTATATCACTCCAATGATGGGACAAATTCTATCTACATCATTCAAAATAATCCACAAGTGTAATTGTGCACCCAACCACCACATGTATGGCGACCCTTATCTAGGGTCATGTTGGGTCTATGTTATAGTACACATAACAACATGTGATTAATGTAGTGACTCCATGTGTAAAGAAGACAATCACGACTATCACATTGTGATATGACCATGACTTACCATGACACGGCTTCCACGTGTCACTATCAGAGTGGGTATGTCCAATACAACTTGTTCTCCAACAAGTAGCCATGTATCTAAGTTGATACCCAATATCATGACTAAAGAGACATAGTCATCACTTAGCATAAACACTATTATGATGTATGAATGTTGTATTATAATATCCAAAATAGTGACTAACCAGGGACATAACAAGAATGAACACTCTCATGTATACATATGATCTTATGTTCAGGTCAACAATCAAAACCATATATCATCAAGTCAAAACATTCTTAGGACATTACTAGATTTATTTATTATCTCAATATCGAAATACAATAAGTGGAATCACCTTTATTAATAATTAAATCATATGCAATTATCCCTATTCCAATAATTAGATGATGTCTCTTGCAGAATACAACCAACAATAAGCAATCCAATATTCATTATACTAAAGAAATTGTAGAATACAAAGAAGGATATCAAAAAGAGGGACTAAGAAGATAGAATTACATGGCATGAATCAAATCGAAAAAGAACAATATGAGGAAGTATCTTTAATCATAAGACACAAACATGATTACCATAAAGATATAACAAATGAGATGGAGAAGGTAGACAAGTTGATGAAAATGGAAAGGTTATAAGATATATTTTTAGAATAGAAAAAGTGTCAAACGGATAAACAATGAACATCCTAATGAAAGAGTATATCTCACATATTTTAAACAAAAATAAATGAAATAAACTATACATTAAACTGTGGATGAACATGGCCATGTCGATGAAGTGCAGAAAAGATGCTTGAATAGGCCATGAAGTACTTTCAATATTTATGCAACCAGACCAACTATATGCACAAAATTAATCAGGAAGACCTTCCCAACCACAAGATCATATAGGAAATGAATGATAAGTTATGTCACTCCACAACAGAGGATGAAATAAAATCCACATCCATCTCTATCAATCCATTTAAGGCCATATGGTTGGATGGATTTAATGGGGGGAAATCCATCCGATGTGGGAAGTGATGAAAGTTGATTTTATAAATACAGTGAGGTGGTTTCTTGTAGGTTGAAAGAATATGTATGCACCAAGTCATGCATTCATAAAACTAATACTTAAGAATATTTATGTAAGTGTGACCATAAACAACAAGCCTATTTCATGTTCTAAAAAAATGTATCCAAGCTACTAGATAATAAATTGGAAGATTTCATATCCTTAATAATATATAAGGAATAATGTGAATTTATAAAGGGAACATTCATACATGAGTGTGCCTTGATGGATACTAATTTATGAATGAGCTCATGGTAAAAAGAATATCAATTACCAAGGCATGTGTTAAAAATTATACACCTAGAGTGTACATCTATGTCAATTGGAATGCACTATGGACGACCATGAAAACAATGTGAATCTCAAAAAGATGGATAATGATAATAATAAATTTGCTGAAATCATATGTTTTCCATTATCATTAATGGAAAGCCTACAATACTTTTTGAAAGGAATCTAATGGACTATCAAGAAGATCCATTATCAACTCTATTTCTCACTTCTGTTATGGAGATGTTGTCCAACATGATCGAGAGGGTAAGAGAGAGTCAAGGAAAAACCATTTCTATGTCAAGGGATTCAAAGTTTAATCTCATCACATATTCTCAAATGATGTGATGATCTTTTTCCAGAGAGCTCAAGCATACTAAGAGAATTTAAACTAGTACCTATCAGGCTTGGTAAGATAAAAAGGCTACATAAGTGATATTAGTCAAGAAGATACACCTCAATATTATGTCATAGTAGAAGGAGAAGATTGAAAGGAACTATGGGATAATAAGAGGGTGTCTACCAAAAAAAGGTTTAGGTGCAAGAATTGCAGGGATAGAGTCTCATCCAAAGATTTTCAAATGTGCCTAATTAGAGTGAGGATAAGATCAAAGGCTGGTTCAATTTTAACATTTGTTTGGCTTGAAGGTTAGTTCTTATTTATTCTATGATATATATATATATTAATAAGATATTAGGGTTATGTTTGTGAGATACCAAGTCATCTTGTTGACTTCCTCAAAAAGTTGACAATTAACATCATATGCAAATAGTAAGTGTGAGGTGTTCATGAACACAATATCTAATCCATATACAAAAGTAGAACTTAACATAAAATTCATGAGATAGATAGTTAAAATATGATGCATGCAAAGGAATAAGTTTATACGGAAACAAGATACCTTATGGAGTGATTAAGTGAGGATGCGATAAGACAATGAACTGATATGCATTATACCACATTACTCATCGCAATATGGAGGACATGTTCCACAATTGGGAAGCTATCCCACATTTGCACAATGTAAATTGCAATAGTACGACGAGGTTGATTAATTAAGACAACATATTGCGGATCACTAATGATATGCAAGGATATGTCCATTGGCACAAAACTATATGGAGGGTGTTTCGAACACCTAAAGGAGTACAACCACTTAAAGAGATATCCAAGAAAAGTTTTTGACCAAATATAGAATGAGAATATGGGGGTCGTATGTTTTCTCGACATGTGTACTGTGTAAGGAGGAGAACACAGAACACTCTCATATGAAAAATAAGTAAGTGCTTATCATCTATTATGTGTATTAGGATGGGGGTCCAGTGTTCTTAGCAACTTCATCATTTCCCTCAGTTGAGTAAAAAATATTTAAGAAGTACATAGTTAAGATCAAATACGAGAGAGTTTGCATTATTTCCTTCATCAAGTTTATTTTGACAAAAACAAACAAAATGTATACATGGGGACATTTGATGTAATGAAAAAGAGATTTTTGAGAATTTGGATAAGATAGTCATCATATCATTATAGCCCAACATGTAATGACATAAGCTTAATTAATCAAGATAATTTATATGTGGGTTTTTGTAGATGATTTCCCATGTAAAGAAAATATTTTTATAGTGTAATGAGGCCTTAGGTCTTGTGAAGTATATCATTTTAGCTATACTCTCTCATTTATAAATAATATACTTGTTCCTCATAAAAACACTGTTATTTTGAATACCAAAATCCAAAAGCAACTTTTCTAAAAAAACTCAGATAGAAATATGATACTCATCAGTTGCAAAACATTATGTTAGAAATATTATATTGAAGTTATTGTCTCAGAGAAAGTTTTATTCTAAAATAAATGTAGGCTGATTTAATAAATTTGACAAAATATAAGAAACATACTAAATATAAATTATGTCTCTCCTTTGAGAAAGATTTACTAGTGCTCTGCTTCCCATATTCATTCACCTCCCACTAACATAGTTCATGTCATATAGTACTATAAAGAGATAGGGTCGAACAAGATGTTGACCCTTTTATGTCTTCAAAGAAAATGCTATCGCATCAAGCCAAAAATCACATAGTGTTGTGAGAAATAGATGGAAGAATGGTAGAGCTTATCTGTGTGGAAGTTGAATAGAAAATCTTTTTCAAATAAGGAGTACTGAGAAAATGATAGAAACATCTAACAATTGACACACCACATGATACCTAGTAATTGTAAGCAAGAAATATTCTATACTATGAGAAGTATTTGCAATGAGCTAGTATGCCTCCTTTTATAGAGAAGGAAAAAAATGAAGAGACACCCACAATGCAAAAAAAAGGTTCCCTCATAAAGTAACTCTTCTTTATATACAAAGAATCATTTATCATTTGATTTGACCTAGAATAGAAGAGTCAATAAATGGCTCTTGAAGACATCTTTAAACATCAAATTAGATGGGCATATTTGATAGGGTGTGAGGGAAATCCTCCTATATAAAAATGTACTCCACTAGATAAAAAGTACATCCAATATAACGATAATACAAAAGAATGAATATCAATTATGTATCTAGTTGAGCACATATTGACAAGTAAAGCATTAAATTAAATAGTAGTTTAATTCAACTAGATATAAACTTCATCCAATCTAGGTCCAATGGATTGGTGCAAAAAAGTATATTGTTAAGTGCAATCAAAAGGTTTGTAATGGATGTGATAGTTAAATGATATGTTACACAACAAAATATATAAAAATGACTTTCCAAGATAACTAATGGAGATAAAGAAGGGAAATAGATGATTGTAAAAAGTTTGGAAGAAATTGTTCCAAACAAGAATAACCAAGATGAAAAATAACAAATCAACAAGAATCATATAATTAAATTATTTTTGCTATTCAAAAATGAAAAATCATGCAAACATAACCTTGTGGAAGACCAAGCCAAACAAGATAAAGCCATACATGGAAAGGTGGGGTAAGCACAAAGAATGCATGTGAGTTTGTTTTTTACTTTTTCAACCCCATACACATATAAGGCATATCAAACCAAAATTCTCATGTCCCCTCAACACCCCATGGCCTTTGGTCTCCAGACAAACTTAAGTGTACCCCTCTTTATTCAAAAGCAAAAATTATTTGATTAAAGATGACGAAGTGGTTTTGAAAATCCTTAAAAATAAGGTAGGAATATATCATTTCTCCAAATATACACACACACACACACACACATATATATATATATATATATATATATATATATATATATATATCAAGAAATCATTAAAGAAAAAAAATCACCATACAATGTCATTCAATAGAGATAGCTTCTGGATATGAATTCTTCCTAGTAATAATTCATGTATATCTAGAGGGATGTGGTAAAATACATATTTAATCAAACTCTCTAGTTAAAATTCTTATAAACTACATAAATATCGAAATAGTAGTTTATTATTTGTTGCTCAATTGCCTCCCTTGAGTGCTACTATAAGAAAGGTCAATCTCAATTGGTTAGCTTTCTTCTTTTGGAGTTAATTCTCTACACTTTCAAAAATGGTTCAAGCAAAAAAGTATTTTAATAATCATCCCTTAGAAAGAATGATTCATAAATATTATTGTCATATCTAGAATAATTCCCAAGAAAATAAAATATAAAATGTTTAAAAAATTGGATGTTATCAACCGTTCCCCAACTCAGCATCTAGCTTGTCCTCAAGAATTTTATTAGAATTAATATGTTGTGAAAATTGAATAGGAAGATAAAGATTAGAATTGATGACTGATAAAGATTTTGTGGTAGCCTCTTATGAAAATGGTTTCCAATTCCTTAGATACTTGTTCCTCCAACAAATATCAAGCTTGAATTGAACAATCTTTCCTTACTAGTTTGTATGAACTACCACTCACACACTATCTATGATGCACACTTCCTTTCTAAGACATTATTCACTCTCATCTTTTATTGTATGGAAAATACAAAGTAGATAAGTAGGTTTATAGGCTTATGGGAATTCCGTCCTTTCTTTGGGTCATTCAACTATTGGTCTTTTTAGCAACATAGTGGTCCCTAGAGTCCAAATCAGTTGGTTTCTGAGCAATGATTGCACATCCTACATACCACCACCTTGATTTCTATACCTTTGATGAAAACCATAAAAGATGAAGGGTGTGCATTATTGAAATTATACATTACGAAATGACATATCGTTGCTATTGAGAACAACTATACATTGTTTGTATAATCTCTTTGCTACTAAGTAGGGAACAACTCTCTATTTTATTCACACACTGCCTATTTATCCATCATACTTTTCAGGATTTTCTTTGATTGTGATTATGAAAATGGACTCCACGAGTGTGCTTATTTGATAGAACTTGAGTTTTCATTTACTTAAAGTATGGCCTAGTCAAGGATCTCTTGATGATGTTTCTATGAAAGGGTACATTGATGATGTTTAAAGGGATGGAATCAAGTTAGTAGACTCTAAAATATCTTGCTAATAGAATCATATAAAAGCATTGCAATTCATCATAGAAAAATATAGAAGAATCCTAACTCATTTTCTCTTCACATAAGATTGCACATAAATAGCTTGAAGAACCATTAGAATAGGCTTTAGGAGGATATAAAATCACCCTTGTTGCTTATAGTTTGACTATTTCTCAAAAATATAAATTAATCTAATAGAGAATTTTTCAAAGAAATTAAAAAGCCAATGGAAAAGAAAAAAAGATGATCTAAATAGGAAATCTAAATTATACCTCTCTAGACTAATCATAACCCCCCAAACTTATCACACACAATGTCTTGAGAGTGGGAAAGCAGGACAAAATGTATTCATGTTAGATTTCCAAAAGGCACATCAGTAGTGTAATTCTTTTACCCATTTGAGGCAACAATCAGATTTCATAGTCGACACATAGGTGATGATAATTCTCATCTTGGAAATCTTCCACATCTACTTATAGGATAGATAGTGTGTACATCCAATAGAGGACATGGAATCTGCATTTGCTCAATAGGTATTTTTGCTATTGTTGTGGTAGAATTATGGCTTGCTCCATTACTTCTTTCGTTATTCAGAGTTGCATCCTTCTCCATGTTTACAAATAAGAGTGATGATCTCATAGTGCATATTTTATCTTGACGTTTTGTTTCACCTCTTACATCAGTGGAGTTTTTGAGGCCCCCAAAATTAAATAAATTATCAAACTATAGTATAAGATGACCGTTCAATTTTGGATGAATATTTCATGCATTGTCTAATGGCTATCATGAAACAAAGACAAGAAAATGTATATATATGATTGCCAACTAAAGGCATTGGATTAAGACATCTTTCTTCCCAAACTTGTCTTTAGCATACAAATCATTCAACAAATTGGGCCCAACCAGAAAAACATCACCAATATCTTGGCCAAGAAGAGATCGATATGCAGACATAATATTTAATGACATGTAGTCTCCATTCTTTAGTGTGTCCCCAAAGTCATCCTTCATAACAAGCATATTGTCATGGAAAAATACAATAGAATCACTGCCTCTATATTTTTGGCATTGCATAGGGAGATTCAAATCCTCTTTACAAAGACAGATACAAGTGATGTTGTGAAAGTAAACAAAAGTGGAAATGTTAGTGGAATTTGATCCTTAGATATTGGCAATGGTTTGTATGTTGTATTCATCCAACATGGCCTAAATTTGTGCTATATCAAGGTCGATTCCAATGAGTGGTGGAGATCCCTATATTGCAGATGTGTGCTCAAGGGGTTGTTCTTGTTCTGGTTGACGTTGATCAGCATGAACATTAGTGTTCATTTATTGAGCATGTTTAGCTTCGAGTAGAGTTTGGTGGAGGGTATTTTAGTAGGTCATAAGATGAGGGGTAGATATCCCTTAAATTCTCATGCAAAGTCTATTCTAGAAATAAACAGAATGCACACATAACCTTGATGGAATGTCTTACCAATAGCTTAATAAAACCATATAGATCAAGAGAATCCACCAATATATTATAGTTAATAGCTTATATGAAGTAGAAGATGATGAATGGACTCTAAACTTTTTTAGAAAATTGCTAATCAATCGTTGGTGATCAATGGTGTAAGGCATCCAATTAGGTCTGTAATAACTATAACACTCCCTAATCAGGTGTTGAAGATGGATGGAGATGCAATGGATTTTCCAACCCTCAGGATCATGAAAATGCATTCTTATATGTGGGATTTCAATACAATAAGCATTATTTTGAGACTACTTATCACTGGACAAGGTCTAACATGCAAAGAAACCAATGACCCCTATAATGAAAAGGAAGAAAGATGATTTTTGCCTTAAGATCATTCATCTTTACAGCTAGAGCATGAATACATGGTGCTTCAATCTATTGCTTGAACATGTAGTCGGTAATGGTGGTGTATCATTGTAGATGGTCAACTGCTTATTGCTCGGCATAACATCTTCAAGTAAAATTGAAGAAAGTATTTTGAAGATAGATTGGCGTCTCCTAGGGTTTCCTCAGGGGAGACGTGAGGCATCCTTCAAAATGACCCAAGAAACTCGAAGGAAGAGGGGGATGATGACCCTCACCACATAGGCAAATCAATCTCTCTAGGTGTGAATAGATTGCATTTAAACTTCTCAAATGACATGGAAAAACTACATCATGAGAATCATGACTAGAACTCCATGGAGATCGATCATTATATCACAGACGTACAATTCCCTAGATTGACTAACTCAAACTCATTTCTTGACGGGAATCACTCGTAGCATCTTCCCTAAGCATCCTACAAGAATTTGGTGGCTAAGAAATTACAAATAACCATCACTACAAATTCAATAATATTGATGTGGAGATGAGTGACATAAACTTGAAACCTAAAGACATCATTGTCTCCTCAGCGCATGGATACCCTACTTTTGACATTGGGAAGGAAGCTCTAGAGGAAATCCTGAGACCCTAGAAATTCACGATGACTGTCAAAGTGCTCTCATGTGAAATGGGGATCTTAACCCTAAGGTACATAATCCAACTTCTATGGAAACCAATTGGAGGCTTCATCCTGATCAATGTTGAAAATGGCTTCTTCATTGTCCAGTTGCAAATAGAAGAAGATTACAATAACGCCCTCATTGGTAGCCCTTGGCTGATCTTTGGGTCATACATTATAGTACAATGATGGTTCCCTTGTTTCTTACTAGACTTAGCTACGCCACCCAGACTTGTCACCTAGGTGAGAATTCCCAATCTTCCTATCTACCTATAACAGGAGGTCCTATTGAAAGAGGTGGGTGAGAACCTTAGCAAGACAATAAAAGTTGACATGAACAATAAACTCTAGAGAAGAGGCTACTTTGCTAGATTTGATGTGGAACTAGACATGACCCAAACATTGGTTTTGACGATAAAAATTGTTGGATCATGCTATAAAGTAGAATATGAGAACATTCCATTTATTTGTATGCATTGGGTTCATTCTGGTCACCTCGATAAGGATTGTAAGAAAAAATAGAAGAAGATAACCATGCAAGAGAAGAATCCCTAGATGCAGGCTCAATTATTCAATATATAACATAGAGGAAAGAGGTGTTAATGGAGTCCATCCATGCCTAGCCAATCAAAAGGAAGTCTAGGAAACTAGCCTACACACGGTAACAAAGGAAACACCAGAATACTACCAATAGATTCTAGAACTTAATGAACTAAAAATAAGATGAATAAACCCAAGAAATTATAAACATTGAAAATATTGTAGAAATAGTCACTAGGGGAATAGATTGGAGTGCAAGGACACAACAACTGAAATCCTTAGGAAGCAAGATGATCCAAGAAACCAGAAACAACCCATGTCCATACCAATCTCTAAAGGTCCATCGTTGCACCCCACAGATATCTCGGCTTTGATCCCATACCACACTACAGACACCCCATCTGGGACACAATCCTACCAGGAGGAGAAACACCCAAACAACCCTTCATCACTGTCATTTTCACAATAGGAAATCATGGTTCTACGGGACCAAGCTATGTTTCATATAGGAGCCTCGCCAAGCCAACTACAGGTATCCACCTTCACAATATAAAGGTGGTACAAGCGGGTGACCTGGGAAGGGCATCAACCAAGAAGAGACGAAAGCCACCCCTTCTATAAGACCTTGAAGCTGAAGTGCAGGAGATGGTATCCTGCACCTTAGAAAATTCCAATCAATTAAGGGGATCTGTGATGAAGATACCCAACTTGCGATTAAGGATCTGATAGTGAAATATAAGATCTCAATTATAGCCATGTTTAAAAATCACTATTGTGGGAAGACATCCCTCATAATAATAAAAAACCTCGTCTCTCCTTAGTCCCATAGAGTCAAGGGTTTAGGTTTTTCTAGTAGAATCTGGGTACATTGGAAAGTCAATGTCATTGTTCAAATCATTCTTTCTCATAAACAATTCATTCACTACTAACTCAAAGATTGTTTCTGTACCTTCATCTACATTGGCACGACTATAGGCAACATGCATTTTCTCTGGAATCATCTTCAAATTCTCACACCTACCATACACACTCCTTGGTTAGTAATTAGAGACTTCAATGTCATAATGTAACCATCTAAAAAAATGGAAGCTCTTCCTTTGACATTGCCAATAGTAGAGACTTCATCAAGGCAATGGACATATGTTAGCTTCATGATCCGGGGGCTAATGGAGCCCAAACTATCTCCAGACGAGGTCTCCTTTATGAATGGATTGACTGCTCATCGGGGAACCATCTTTAGATGGGCTTGGTGACCTCGAACGTTGTCTAGGTTCTTGAGTACAAGCACTCTAATCATGCTCCACTTCTGGTTTTTTCACCCTTACTGAGGAACACCATCCGTAAATACCTCCAAACATCAGTGGGATGGATCAACACGAGAGGATTCAAAGATGTCTTACTCAATAGATGGAAACACAAGTTTCCTTCCATAATGTGTCTACAGACTTTTTGAAATCAGTAGCCATATGGGAGTCCTCAATGAAGAAAGAATCTAGGTGCAACAAGCATTAGATCTACAGGAAGATTAAGTAGAATCAGGTCCAACTCGCCCACCACTTCCACACCAACTTAGCTACGAAAATTATTGATATCCAAAACTCCCTAGGTTCAATTCTATGGAAAGAGGAGAGGGAGAGGCAACAATGGGTTCGTTGTGATTGGGTCAAGCTAGAAGACAATAATACCAAATTCTTTCAATCTTTGGTCAAATAAATAATATGGTCCAACAAGATTATCTACATCAAGAATCAACACCGCATTTGGGTCGAAGATGACCAGTAGATTAAGAATCTCATTATTTCCTCCTTCTCTAACATTTATTGATAATTTGACCTCAGATTGAGAAGAACTGCTAGTATGGCCTTTATTGGTGTCTTCCCCCAACTCTTATCCACTAATGTCAAGCACCTTTCCGCAATACCTTCCCAAATGAAAATTCGGGATGCCCTCTGCTCTATGGAACCATTGAATGCCCCAGGTCTGTATGGTTTGGATGCATCCTTTCTTCAAGAGAATTAACTCGTGATCAAGAACCAACTCAACAAGTTCATCTCAATGCCTTTCGAAAGCCACCCCCTTTCCCTAGAAGTTGTGAACTCCTCCCTAATCCTCATCCCAAAGGTAGCCTCACCAAAATCTTACTCTCAGCTGAGGCCTATATTACTCAACAATGTTTGTACAAAGTTTTATCTAAAGTCATCACACCCTATATAATACCCTACCTCAAAGATTAGAAGTCATCGCTCCAATCCATCTTTGTACCAGGTCAAGGAATTGGGGACAATATCACCCTACTCCAGGAAATCATACACTCCTTGGAGTCTAAGAAAAGTCAAAAGCATCTTCTAGCCTTAAAGCTCGATCTTGTAAAGGCATTTGATAAGATGAGTTGGTCGTTCATTGAGGATACTTTAGACAAAAATTCAATCCCACATAAGCTCATCTCCATCATTATACAAATTATCTTCTCTAATGACACTTCTATCCTTTGGAATGACAAAACCATTGGCTCATATAAGCCTTCTTGTGGCATCACACAAGGGGACCCTCTGTCAATTTATTGATGTTGAAATCAATAATGGAAGTTTGATACTAGTCTCCCTAATAGACATAAACTCTCTTTCTCACATGTAAGTTTCACTAACAACATCATCCTATTCAGTGGGGCCTCACTTTAGCAATTAAAGTCCATTCAACATTGCCACAGACATTTTAGTCGGGCCTCAGATCCATTCTTATCACATGACAAATATGATGTGTTCTTCTCTATCAACATACCCATATCGTTCAAAGCTACATCTGTAGAAAGCTTAAAATCAAGGAAACAATCAAATTTGGGGGGCACTTGGGGTGCCCATCATACAAAGAGGAAAGGAAAAGCCCATTTTCAATACCTTGTAGAGAAAATGCACTCCCAAATTAACAATTAGCAAAACAAGTCCCTTCCTTTAGCAAGTTGAATCACCTTGGAAAAATGGGTCCTTCTATCTCACCCTTGCTACACCATGTAGGGTACTCGATTGCCTATGTCCTACTATGACAATATATACTAGCTTGTCCAAAACTTCATATGAAATGTCTCATCACCAACCAGGAAACTGAATTTGGTTGCCTGGACGCATATTACCAAGACTCACAACCAGGATGGCCTTGACATCAGACAAGCAAGGGAATTTAACAAATCCTTTCTGATGAGATCAACATGGTAATTTCTTCAAAATGCACCCATCCCCTGAATCCATCTAATGAAATCAAAGTACACAAATCAAAGGCTTGGAAACCTCATAGGTTCCCACCTTTGGAGAAGCATCAAGACCTCTCTCTCTTTCATTCTCAACAACTCCAGGAAAGCAGTGGTCTTTGGCCGGGACATTGATGTATGGAATGATGTCGGGGTCGATGATGGCTAAGTGCCTAATCTCAATCCACTACAATCCATTATGGATGACATCAAAGACTTAAAGTTTGCATGTTAGGTTAAAAAAGATGGCTCTTGGGACTCTAGTTTCCTTCAGCACTGGTTCAAAATGCCTATAATGGTTGACATTTTGTGATGCCCCTGCCAAAAGACCATTATGGCCAGGATATTTTTGTATGGCTCCATACATGTGATGGAAACCTCTCTACAAGTTCAGCACTAAAAGATTCTTAGTGATACCACATAAACCACATAAATAGATCACTACTCTACAATTTGGTACATGCCTATCCCGCACAAGGTGAAATCACATATATGGTTAATCCATAGAAATTGGCAACTAACGAATGAGCTTAGGCTAGAGTAGAACCTAACCACGTCTAGCACCTGTGCAAGATGCAGCATGCATGACAAAACTATCTTATGCATTTAGAGATTATGAGGAAGTAAGGAGAACATTTCTACTGCTAGTCCCACAAGGTGCATTAGATTTCTTTGCCTTGAACTCATCCTCTTCTTGGATAGGTTACAATCTAAATTTTCTAAAGATTTCATAAGGCTGGTGGGTTTATTTCACGGTATCATGTTCTCTCATCTGGAAGAATTGAAATTCCTTCATTTTCAAGAACTCAACAAAACATACTTCAATACTTTCTACCACTTGTCAAGCTAAGGAATACAAAATCACCCATGAATTATTACTACCTGCTACCCCTCTAAACAAACATCTTTTAGACACAGCGAACCCAATCACATTAACTTCAGACATGTTTATTATGAATGTTGACACAGTAGTGAGTTTTCAAGACAACCTCATCTCGACTAGTCTGGTCATGATGAATTGTGATGGGCATTGGAGGGGCAGACTACTTCCTCACTGAATGGGTTAGAACCCATGATAGGCGAACTAAATGCCATCCTAGAAGGCATGGTTTAGACAAAGATTAAAGAGGTCCCCATGGGCATCATCTTGAGCGACTCAAAACTAGATGTGATATGGGTGAACGGCTTAATAAGGACCTCAGCCAAACTCCTCATTCAATCAATTAGAGACCGTTGGGAGGTCTCCCCTGTGAAGGAGGCTCTCCATGTAAGGAGGACCATGAACACCCTTGTTGTTCTTCTGGCCAAACATTATCTAAAGAAACTAGACTCAACAGGTCATCTTGATTCGTCCTACTTTCCTTATCAATAGCTACCTAGAAGATTTTAAAATTATATCCCCCCAACTCCATGTCACTCTAGATAACTCCTCAAACCAAGGGGCACAATTGTAATCAAGGCTTAGCTTTGAGTTTTCACTAATACAGAACATGCCTTTAGCATCAGTTAATTAAGGTCTTTAGTGTCGATTTCTAAGAGACACCTAAGTGGGCACCGCTAAAGGTGGACCCCTTCAGCGTCGGTTCCCAACCGATGCTAAAATGCTTCCCGCCACAAAAACGTGCTACAAAGGGACTATAGGTGTTGGTTTTTTAAGAAAATCGACACTATAGAATGGTTATAGACATCAGTTATTATTAGAACTGATGCCAAAATGCTTCCTGGCACCAAAAACGTGCCCGCAAAGGGACTATAGGTGTCAATTTTGAAAGATAGCCGACGCCATATCACCTGAACCGACGTCGGTTTTTTGCTAATAACTGACGCCATATCCCCTGCCACCACGGTCGTGCTTCCCAGCACGACTGTGGTTTCTGGCCACATAGACGTCGATTTTTTGTCAAAAACTGTCGCCGTATGTATTTGGGGTCGGTTTTTTTCAAATAACTGACGCCTATGTTATGATTTTTTTCTTATCAGTTTGCAGGCCAGTTGTATGACTGGTCAGCAAGATGCAGAACCTGCAGTTTAGTTTTGAATTGTAGGTTTACTACATCCATTGATATCAGCCAACAACAGGACACAAACTTGCAAAATTAACAAGATGAACAATATTATATATATTTGATTCACACACATGTATAAGCACATTTAATTCATATTATTTTTTCATTACAGACATGTAGAAACCAGTAGCAACCTACAGTTCCATTCATTTCATCTCTTTTCACATTCAGACACATGTAGAAACATTCATGTATTGATCATCTTCACACATATGACAATTCATAAAAAATCATTCACATTCACACAAAAATAATTATGAGAACAAGGTTATTCTTTGTTCATCATTGTCATCATTGTCAATAAAAATATATTTAAAAATTCCCACTCTTTGTAGGGCTTTTACCCATTTTTCTCTTACGTCATCTAATTCATCTCTCGTATAGGGAGCATGTACATCGAAACACTTTCCACCTGTGATGAAGTCAGTAGTTTTAAAGACCTACAAAGAGAATGACATATATATATAATTAAAAATATATAATAAGATGGATATATTTCATCTTATCTAATGAGACTATGTATAATACCTATTGTATCATATCGATTTCATTGCGGCATGTTTGATGATTAGGTCTGTAAATCGCATCACATAGTAGGCACATGCCCAACCGTTGTCTTGTGTAGCACACTATAAATTGAAACATACAAAATATTTAGAAATACAAATAAGCACGGTTCACATAAATAATATATACATTGGAATCAGGAAATTATTTTCACATTCTCCCAAATTAGTGACAGATCCTTTTTCCTGGGGACCTTTCCTCTAGTTTTTTTGTACTCTTGTAAAGCCCTACATATGTTAATGTAACACATTAAATTGCATAATTAAATAGTATTGTAGTAACAAATGTTAACAGATATAAAAACATGAAATATTTCTCATGAGAATAATGGCCTTTTAATTGCATGTCCATATAATGTATCCAACTCATTCCCCGTAGGATCTAGATAATCGACAGTGAATGTCTTGGGGACAATTAACTAGTAACTCCGAATGCTTACCACTACAGGAAAGAAAGTAGAAAATTAATAACTCAAAATCCATAATAAAAATGTAATTTGCTTAAGTCCAAATTATAAGAAAAGTAAACTTACTCGACATTGAATGGAGTTGTTATCATCGTCTTATTATTTTTACCAAAATATTAAAAAGTATCATAGAAGTATGAAGTAACTGAATATGGGTCTGCATATATAATACTAATCAATGATGGAACCAAAAATCCCACATGGGAAAACCTCAGATCTGTACATATCTTGTGTAAGTGGCTGCAAAACATGTATTACGTATGCATTAATATATAAGAACCAGATCACCGTATATAAAACAAGGTATATGGATGTATAAACAAGATCTCACCATATCCACAACTTTATCATAGACGTGTTCAGCCATTCATAACTAAACAACTCCAAAATATCTTATATAAATATCTTATTTTCATATGATTGACCTGAATTAATACATACTTATGCAGAACTTGTATTACGTATGCATTAATACATATGTTAAACTTGTATAAATAGATTGTTATCATATGATTTACCTACAACATCCTTCGGAATAGTAACAAATATAGGGAAATTTGGATCATGTTCACCGATCCATACTGCCACACCCCTACAATTAGGATCTATCGAGGCATGTAGGTCCCTTGGAAGCCAACTTGGTAGTCAAGGAGGTGGAGGTCGAGATGTAGCGGGTCTCGTCTTTTTGAATTGTATATATAATTTCAGATCAACTAACTCATATATACACACTAAAAAATTAAAGTAATGGAAATTTATCATACAATATCAGTATAGAGGACATCCGCTTTGGGTCACAGTATCACTTTGCCTACTGCGTCACCAAGTGTTTCAGCATCTGAGTGTGCATGAGGCAGTGCAAGATCCGTCCAGTCGGGGAGTACATGTATCGGGCTCACACGTACCACACCATCTGGTACTGGATACCCATGAAACATGCACCCTTTAAGGGGTGGGTAATTCGACGCCTCTGCAAAGATATATTCTTGACTGTTTAGTCAGCATAGCTTCAACCCCTACAAATTTACATAAAGAATGTTATATGCATATATACACAAATATATCATCTTGAACATACTAGCTATTATGTCATAAAAATACTTACAAAGGACGTGCTAGGTGGTGGGTCTATAGGATTACTCCTAACCTCTACAGTACGAGTAGTAGGAGAATAGTGGCCCGCCACAGGTACTGTCTGAATGACAGTCTGAGATGCCTGCCACTTGCTAATTGCTTCATAGAGTCTCTTATCAAGTACTTCCTCAACTCTCCTATCAATTAACAAATCTATCTATACATGGATAAAAGAAAATCTAGCTTCTAATTATTGAATTCCCTTTCGTAATAACATTCTAAAATAAGAATAGGTAACCTCAGCTTGTTAAAGTCCCGCTTTTGGGACATGTTTGCGCTGGGATGGCCCAAAGAACGCTTTGATTTCCACACTAGCGCCTGCACCCCTAACATGTCCAGGATGCTCTGGGTTACCCAAAGCAACTGTCAGTTCATCCCTTGTGCATTGAGGGATGAACTTGCCTTCCTTCCTCTGCTCGTGCAACTCCCGCTAATCACCATCAACAAAAATTAGTAAGTAAATATAACAATAATCAATATTGATCGATTGCTCTAAGAGTTGATTTTTATCATTTTTGCAGTCGCCTCAACAGTTGCGGGCTTCAGTATATCTCCCTTCTTATTTTTCCTCCCAGCTATCTGCATAGCATGGCGAGGAAGAGGTGCATGAGCAGTAGTAGAGGACTCTGCAGTCTCCTGAGTAACAGTAGGCTGAGCAGACTCAGCTTGTAGTCTTTGGCGAATGCCTGCATATCCTCTTGGACCCATTGTGTGGTCATGCACATTCAATGCACGCCTTGCTCATTGAGCATCGCTGATAGCCTAGTTAGTTAGTACATTGATTTGGTTAGTAACACTCACGGTTAATCTTGAATAGGTGAATACAATAAAACATATATTAATTAAATTGGGAGTGGCGCTTAATACCTTGAATTCATCTATTTTTCTTTAGCTAACAAACGCCTCCCAGTCTTTGGGGTACAGATAGTTCCATTGTTGTGTGGCTTCTTTCTACCTAAATTTATTTTTTAAAGAGAATATAAACAAAAATTATTAGTGTAGAGTTAGTGAAATAGTGATCAATGTCTAGAATTGGAAATCAATCAAGAACCTCTTCTCAACATCGTGTATGTAATCTCGAGTGAGATTGGTCCTATACTTCCTTAGGACCCTCCCACAACATTGCATCACACATTTATGATGCAGCTTTTCATCCAGATCAAATATGCTCTGCAAATTAAATAGAATTGATATTAACTAGTGTCCTAAAAATAGTAATCTACACAAATAGAATTACAAATAATAATAACTCACACATAGTTCCTTCCATATGTGGTCTTTCTTCCCCTTAGGAACTTTATGCCAGGATTCTAGGTTAGGACTGCAATGTCTGCGAGTAAGAACTCCAATATATGAACACTTAATCTCATTAGTAAGTGTATAATGTGTATTGGATTTTCAAGAGAATTTCGGCAGCATTTCGCCACTATTCTCCAAGTACATATGTACTTAGACAACAAATGCGGAAATGTTGCTGAAATTTTCTTGAAAATCCAATACACATTATACACTTATATCTTAAGTGAGATTAGGTGTTCAAGAACAGTCCCAAAACGGGGACTATCCAAAATTTACTCATAATGAGTAAATCTTGGACGGGTTTCTAGGCCAACAAATACATATGTTATCATTCTTATATATAATAAATGTGTACCACCTATCCCATTTTTAAACACTTAATCTCACTAGTAAGTGTATAATGTGTATTGGGTTTCCAAGAGAATTTCGGCAGCATTTCCCCGCTATTCTCCAAGTACATATGTACTTAGAGAATAAACGGGAAAATGGTGCTGAAATTTTCTTGATAACCTAATACACATTATACACTTACATCCTAAGTGAGATTAGTTGTTCAAGAACAGTCCCAAACCGGGGACTATCCAAGATTTACTCATAATGAGTAAATCTTGGACGGGTTTCTAGGCCAACAAATACATGTGTTGTCATTCTTATATATAATAAATGTGTACCACCTATCACATTCTTGAACACCTAATCTCACTAGTAAGTGTATAATGTGTATTGGGTTTTGAAGAAAATTTCGGTAGTATTTCCCCACTATTCTCCAAGTACATATGTACTTAGAGAACAAATAGGGAAATGCTACCAAATTTTTCTTGAAAACCCAATACACATTATACACTTACATCCTAAGTGAGATTAGGTGTTCAAGAACGGTCCCAAACTGGGGACTATCCAAGATTTACTCCTAATGAGTAAATCTTGGATGGATTTCTAGGCCAACAAAATATAACACCACTCATAAGTAGTTGTGTATGATCACATTAATAATAAATAAAGAATTCAATAGTTTCAAACATGCAATAATTCGTAATGCAATATTATAAACTACAGGCAACATGGTTATTCCCCACACTCTAGTAGAGAGACTTACCAACACATAAACTAACCAGCACATGGTCTTTCTACCATACAGTCATATACCATTACTATAATCATCAAATGTTAGGATTGGAAAGGTATTTGTCAATCGGACTTGTTACAAACCAGAAAAACTTATGATGATTGAAAACATTAAGATCAAGATGGTGGAGTTAAAAATAAAGATGACAAACTTGCTAATAAATTTAAAAACACACACATTCAAATTAACTAAGAATGTCATACATACCTAGCTGGGCATTCATATCATCAAAGACAAGAGAGATTGTATAAATTTATAGTGGTTTAGAAAAAATGAGTGTGAATCTTATTAAACATACTAACCAGGACACAAATTTCCTTTAACATTTTATAAATATATGCAAGCACAAGATTTGTTCATATCCTAGGTTGATTTACAATAGCAACATCTAAATAAGTAAACTCAAAGCATTAGATATATAAATATAATCAGTAGATAAACAAATACAAAGCAGTAGACAAAAAAGTACAACTCAATTGATAAATAAATATAAATCAGTAGATGATTAAATAATTTTAAAAAGTAGATGAAAAAATACAAAGCCCTAAATTTAAATAATGTGATGAATACAAAATCATTAGATGAACAAATGAGTAGATAAGTATATGTTGTTTAAGAGCAGCATCTATATGCTATGTACTCTGATCTACTTGCGTAAGTTTAGGCAGAAGATCTCAATTCTGGCGAGCAAACAAGTATCCTTCAGTTTTAAAATTGGGTGGTACCTTATTGACCACGACGACAAATAAAACTAAGTGGGTGCTCATATTCATGAATCAACAAAGAGTAACACTATACAGTCTACACACTATTTGGTTAGTTGTTGGTACCTGTCAGAGATCGGCAGGCGGGCAGCGACGGTGGCGGCAGTAGTGCAGCAGGAAGAAGAGGCGGAGCCTTGTGGCTGCAGCAGCAGTAGAAGGAGGAAGAGGAGGATGCGGCGATGATATCAGTAGGAAGAAAATTAGGTGGCGGGAACAGCAGGAAGAAGAGGCGGATGCGGTGACACCAAGAGGAAGTAGAGGAGCAGGTGGTGGCAGAAGCAGTAGCGGCAGGAGTGGCAGGAAGGAGCGGCGGCAACAGGGAAGGCAGACCAGCGGCGGGGAAGGCAGAAGAGCAGCAGACGGCGGCGGAATCACTAATCGCCAGACCCTAGTGAAATCAACAATGAAACAGGAAAAGGGGAAGAGTCTGGCTAGCACGGGTGCTATTAAGTTAACCATCAGCGTCGGTTATTAAAAACAACTGATGCTAATAATAATAATCGTCGGTTAGACGTTATAAGCCATTTATGTAGTAGTGTTTCCATAAAAAGGTATTGTGAAGAAACATTTATTGAAACCAATAGGACCTCTAGAAATACTTCGCAGGGCATCCTTGGTCAAATATTGGAATCTATTGATGTAGACAATATGGATCCCATCCAAATTCTCATCAAGAATATCATGCAGAATGAAGATATCTCGTATTGGCAATCCTAGTCTAAATCATGCATTTCATGTGGAATGTATGCGGGGATGTAGAAGGGGTATTCAAGAAATACTTTGTTGTCCATCCTACAAATGGAATTAAAGAGAATGGAAGCTAGATTTATGTCATTAGGTATGTGCATTACTATCATTTAAATAGATCTAAAAATGTCAGAATTCAGAGATGTAACTTCTTCATATTCAACAAGATGAACTTCAACTACATGATGCTCAACAAAGGGATATTCTAGGAAACTACGCTAGATTTTAAGTGTTGCATGAGGGTAGAACATAGGGTTGTCATACTACTTGAATATGGATTGCAATTGGGCCCTCGCCATTCTATCTATCACATAGTGATGTGCATGCAATTGAGATACTTAGACATCTTCAAATTCTTTATCATTGATTTTTTTGGAGGGGATGACATGGGTTTCACCCATATTGAAGTTATTATATGTATCATATCATGTCAGATCATCAACCAATGTAATTAAAGGTGTAATAATGGATGGAGACATGCTATGGGAATGAACTTAGATGACATAGTTGACATTGAAGATATCCTGACCAGTGTCAGTCATGATTGTGTATGGCATGAATACTATTTTTATTCTAGAAGATGTTATTGGATGATTGTGGTTGTAATGTAATCATTCTTCAAGGTCATCACTTGATGTGTCAAGATCATAAGAAGGCTTTGGTGACGGGGACGATGGATGAAATTTTCCTTTGTATTTCTAATGGGACAACCTATCATTTTGGTGTTGTTTCTAGGGAGTAGGTGATGCGGCCCGAATCATTCATCCAAAAGGAGGCAGACTCAGAAGGAATTGAACTTCACATTTACATCTCAAAACCTTCAAGGACCCCCGCAACTTTATTATGGTGTAGAAATAGATACACGGGGTCAAACACAGGGATGTGGGCACATTTAGGACACTTAAGATCTCACTCTTAAGTCAGTTAATCCAATATGATAGTCAATAAAAGTATGGATCTAGAACTTGTCTAGCAGATTGTCACGAAGTAAAAGAAAACAAAGAAAACAAAATAAAATAGAGTTTGTTAGATTCTACTACTCAGAGAGAAGGAGTTTCTGGCTATGTAACCACAAGTTGGGGAGTCTATGCACCCATTCTTAGGCGTAGACAACCCTTGAACACCTCAGCAAGCAACCTACATCCAAACATAGTACACACTATGGTATCTATTCTTGTGGGGTCATCCCACTCACTTCCACACAGCGTGCCTAAAGCCCATCAATGACATGAAACCTCTCTTGAGGATGACAAATCAACACCTTAGAATATTCTAGATACCCTCTCAGGTCTAGAATATTCTAAGATGTTAGGAACAGTGTGATCTGGGTAGAACCAAGTAGTGGGCCTGATCGTAACAGGCTTGGCCCGGCCGTGCCCAGGTTTACGGTTCTGCATAGATCACCTTGAACCATCCTCCTTTTAGATTATGATCTGAACTACCCTGTCTTATCTATTTCTACAATCAATCTCTCGATAAGGGTAGAAATAGAAGTTTAAGCAAGAAAGAGATCAACCAAACTATCTATCATAACCAGAAAGAGAAGATAGAATAGGAAACGTACTAGATCTGAAATAAAACCACTTGCTTAAGGTAACAGTACATAAACATGTCCAAAACAAGCTACATAGCCAAGAAGGAGCTCAACTAGCCATGGACAAGCATAGTTGGCACTGAACAAAGATGGAAGAACATCATTTGTACAGAAACAAAGGAGAACAGTAGAAGAATAGATTTAGCCCATAGAGGAGAGGTGACTCTCGCTCCTTAGCCTCCATATAAGCCTGATCTAATCGTTGGGTCATCCTCCTTGGTCTTCTATTCTCCTTGGGTTCCTTTCCCTTTGATGCCTCCCCAAACAACAGCTTGGTGGGTGCATGGAGATGGACGATGGCTGGGAATGGTAGGATATGGGTGAATGGTTGTAGAAAATGGTGGTATATGGAAGCAAAGTGGAGGAACGGATGTAGGATGACCACTTCAGCCTTTTTGAACCTTGGAACTCTCCCACGGGGCTCTGGGGACAAAGAATGTGTGAACCACAACGTAGAACCTCCCAAAGTTCGAAACCCCTCTCCAGATTGTGAGGGGTGGGTATTTATAGGCGAAGGTGACAAATGGTTGTGACACCTGCCTCAGTCGTGGCCCTAGTCTCGGCTCGACCGTACCAGGCCAGGCACGGCCGTACCAGGGTCGTGTTTGAGGCAGATGCCTCGATCGAGATGGACCCCATAGTCGAGGTGGTTGTGTCACGGTCAAGGTCGTGCCACGGTTGAGGTTGATGTGTCGAGGTTAATGTGTCGCGGTCGAGGTTGATGTGTCATGATCGCGCTCGTGCCATGGGCACCACTGTCTCCTATGGTGGTGCACATAGGGCGATGCTTAGTCTGCCACGATCACGACAGATGGTAGCTTAGCTGCTGCAAAAACCATGTGTTGGGGAGAAATCTTGGAGAATAGAGGTCTTTTCAGGTTCAATGCCTACAAGTCTCAAAATTAGCTAGTTGAGCAACTTTTTCTATGAAAATATATAAATTACTAAAAGATAAGGATCTAGGGTTATTTTAGGCATATTAAGTCTATTATGGCACAAAACCATCACTAAATGCTTAGCATAGATGCCTGAATTTGGGTGTTATCAGTAGGCTCGTCCTTCCTCCCAATAGTCAAGCATTTCTACCATCTACGAGGGAGAGATTATAAGGATTTGACTTGGTAGGGGAGATGTCTTAAAGAGTGTATGCCATTAAATAGATGTACTATCTTAGCAAAAATGGCATGGATATCTAACATAAGGTTATCTAAATCAACAATGTTTCACAGAGGTACCTTGCATAGATGGTCAAATTCCCTGCCAAAAGAAACACCGACATACTATGATAGTTCTCCCATTTTATTGATGAGGAGGAGAATGAGGAGGTGACGACTCATCATGAGGACCAACTTGAGCACCAACTAGATTTGCTTGATGATGTTAATGAGGTGGAATGTATGGAATATCCTACTTGATGAGGAATGATGAGGGCATTCAAGTATGTGTTTGCTACAACTTAAGTGGTGCAATTGACTAGAGAGTCATCTTTATGGGGTAGTGGCTTTTGCTGCTTAGCTCCTTTGTATGTACTATGTTTTGAGCACTAACTATATGTTGATGTGCATAAGGAGGGGTGTATGGCTGGGTAGTAGACTATTGATCCTCTGATATCTATTCTTTTATTTCATCACATCTAGCTTCATCATAATCCCCAATGATGCTATGAAGGGGTTTCTTAGATGCCTTCTAAAAAGGACAACGTGTCAAAGGAGGTAATTGTGTTCTTGCTAGTTGTAGCAATTGATTTTCCACATTATTGAATCAGTTGTTGTAATTATGAGTTAGTGAATAGGAACCTGTGCTCATCATAGTAGTTAATCTCAGGAAGAGGTAGGAGTATATCAATTTTCTCAAAATTATAATTTGATTTGTTGTTCTGGAAAACTTGAGTACCTCTATCAATAATATATTTTATATCATTTAATTAGTCTCCTATAGATTCTATAAATCTTTCAAGATATCTTGGTATCCTAATGCTTGGCCAACGATGTTGATAATGCCTCCCGTATAATAATACATTTTTTATTTGGGATTGAAATCCACTTATCAATCAATAATCTTCCAATATTGGTTGATTATCCCACCATGATACACTAAAGAATGTGTATGTTGTCATGGAAGATATCGCCAATCTTAGATTTTGTGAAGAGGAGATTGACGATGATCTTATGGAGGATGTACCATAGATCAGAATGCACATTGGCATCCTTTGAAGAACTAGATCTCTATCTTGGATGTCCAATGAGTTTTTCCCAGAGCTTGTTGGTGCCAAAGTTGGATTCATCTCTTTCTAACATGATGGTATTTGTAGTCTCGGCTTCCTCTTCACCAATAAAAAGATTGGATTCATCATCTTTTCTATGATTGTGTGGTCTTCGCTAAAATGATGAGATCGATTATTGAAGCATCCACCACGTTCCTTCCTATTTAGCTGGCAAGACTAGTATTTTGTGGTGGGAACACATGAATTCCTTGGTTAGTTCTTATGTAAGATTGTAGTATAGAAAAACAAATAGCATGATGTTTGCTCCTTCTAAAGGGGTGTATACCCGATCTAGAATTCTCAACTATCCTAGAATGTCCTCATTCGTGAAGTGGTTTTCTTTGAAAGTCTTGGTAGAAATTCTTGAATAAGCTGCCTTGTGACTCCCTCAGTTTGAAAGTGCCATGTCTTATTTCTTCTCTTGGAATTCCTCTCCCACTTGATTTTTTGGGACTTAGATAGCAACAATGACTGGTCGTTCATTCCTTAATCACTTATTGATGTCATTTGTAGAAAGCATAGTGGGACCTTTTCTCATCACCCTCCATTGTGTGTGCTCACAATCACTCCCCTCAGATAGGGAGTCTATGGAAAATGATCGAGCTCAGGGGTGATTAACTTTCATTGATCAATGCCTAAAACACAGGCCAATCGTCCAAAAGAAACAGTTGGTAGAAAACTATCAAGTTGATGGGAAGAGGTCGATCACTCCCTATTATAAGACCATATATAGATGGATATAAGCTTGATAACTCACATACAAACAAAACACTGTTAAGCTAATCTATTAAGAAAGAAAGAGTAAGTGAGCTATGTGATCGATGGTTAGTAAAGAGGCCGGTGAAAAATGATCCAACAATATCTCTTAAGGTGATCGATCTAGAAATGTCAATGACTCATTTGTTTTCAAGCTTTAGACAACATTGCTAAGGTGGAGGTCAATATCTCATATACCTTGATTGTCTACATGATCAAGGAAGAAATCCAAATGAGCTCTGAGGTTAATTGTTCTAGAAAATGAGGCTAATTTATCTATATAAAAGTGCAATAACTCCATGATAAAACAAGTGCAAGTGAGGAGAGTCATTGCCCACTCCTTTGTATAGTCATGGAAATTCGTGGGAGGGGTGTTTAGGTGGCTGCCACGTGTCTATCAACATGTTAATTGACGGTTGATCGAACAAGTCTGATAGGTCATGAGGGAACTCAATCAAGATCTATCGAGCTCCAGGTCAATAGGTTGGTGGGTAGAAACTAAGATTCACTGAGCAACTTATCTTTGAGTAAAAGAAAAGGACAATCAAAAGGAGATAATCTGTAAGGAGGCTGACCAAGTCTAGATAAAATAAGAAGACTAGGACAAAAGTGAGAAAAATAAGTAGAAACAATGATGGAAAACATGGGTTGCCTCCCATGAAGCACATGTTTAAGGTCTACTACCTTGACCCTTTGTTCATTCACTTAACATAGTGTAGTTTGCAGAGTTCCAATTGGCTCTCTGGTTTAAAAGCTTCATCTTAATAATGGCTTTTTCAGATGATGTTTGTTGACATAGAATGTCCCGGATTTGTTATCATGAACATCCATCATTCTAGAAGAGTAAGCTTTAACTATTGCAAAGGGTCTCGACCAATGTGATTGTAGCTTTCTAGGGAAAGTTTGAATGGCGGAGTTGAAAAATAGAGCTTTGTATTCTTCAACAATATCCTTATGCTTGATGTGGGCATCATGATAAATCTCAGTTCATTTTGTGTAGATTCTTGCATTCTCATATGCATGTAGTTAGAATTTGTCAAGTTCTTGGAGTTGCAAAATCTATTCTCTTGGATAGATTAGGATCCAGGTTGAGATTTTGGATCATCCAATATGATTTATGCTCAATATCTAAGGGTATATAGCACGATTTGTTGTATATGAGAAGATAGGAGGATGTGCAAATGGGTGTCTTGAAGGTTGTGTAATATGCCCAAAGATCATCATCAAGATTTGTAGACCAATCCTTCTAGAATTTTGACACTTTTCTCTATGATCTTCTTAATTTGACGATTAGATAATTCTACATATCCATACATTTTTGGGCACACGGGGAAGAGACTTCATGTCTTATCCATACTTTTTCTATAATGCCTCAATTTTCTTTTAAAAAAGTGGGAGTTTCTTGGTACTCTAAGTTGGGGGAAGATGGCCATGGGAAACAATCACATTATAGCTTTCAAATCACAATTAGGTGAGGCCAAAGGTTGTACAAACTTGGACACATAGTCTACATCCTTGATAATGTAATACTTCTCAATATAAGATCATAATTATCGCATATAATATAGTCCCAATTCAATGAAAATTTTGACTTCTATCCATTCAATAAGGGGAATTTATTGCATTTCTGATATTTCTTATAAATTAGCATGTGTCATAGACTTAGACAAAATCTTTTAAATCTTTGAAAATAAGAAGATAATAAAACTAGAGTGTAGGTTCTTTATGGCTATCTAATCTTATGCTACATGTGTTCTGTATGGAGACAAGTGAATTTCTCTAGGAAGTGTGGAATTTCTTCTTAAAGAATACATATTTGATACATGTTGTTTGTGCATATTCAGAAAAGCAATGGGTCATACCAATAGTAGTTCTTCAAAATAGAGAAGAAATTCTTCTTTTGATTGTATGTAATGTCTGGAAAAAGTTTTTGTCATGCGAAGTAATTATATAAATCATTGTGGTGTTATTTGGTTGACAGTTCACACTGCTAATCGAGAATCATTTTCATATGAGTCATTAATGGGCATGGAGTCATCCTTATCTATGAAATGTTTTGATAGGTGATCGGCCAAGATATTTTATTTGCCTTTCTTGTCACAATTTTATGGTATAATTCTTGAATAAAGAGAGTCCATCTTAACTATCGAGGCTTTGTATCCTTTTTGGTCATGAGGCATTTGATCGCCTCATGTCGGTATAGACTGTGACATTTGCACCATGAAATTAGGAGAACAATTTGTTGAACCCATTGATTATTGTGGGCATTTTGTTCACTATAGTGGTGTATTTTATTTGTTATTCATTTAAGGTTTTTTACGAATAATAGATTTCATGATGTTTGCTATCATTTTTTTGTCCTAATAGTGCTCCAGTGACAAAGTCACTAGCGTCACACATGAGTTCAAAAGGGAGGTCCCAATTGGGGGCTTGTATGATAGATGTTGAAGTCAAGGCAATTTTTGAAGTATGAAAGGACTTAAGAAAGTCCTCGTTGAACACAAAATAAGCATCTCTAATAAGTAACCTTGACAATAACTTTGAGATTTTGGAAAAAATCTTTAATAAATGTATGCTAATACCCAACGTTGCTGAGGAAACTTCATATTGATGTTACTAAAAAGGGTGAAGATAATTTTGAAGTAGCCTCTATTTTCTTTTATCAACATCGATACCGTCTTCAAAACCTTGTGCCCTTGTATGATTCCATCCCGTACAATGTAGTAGAACTTCTCTTAGTTTAAAACCAATTGTTTTTCCTCGCATCTTTTTAGGACTAAAGATAGATTCTTCAGGAAATCATCAAAAGAGAATCTGAATATTACAAAATAAACCATGTATACTTTCAAGATTTAATCTTTGAAATAAGAGAAAATATCCAACAAAGATTGTTGGAATGTGACTCACGTGTTGCACAATCCAAAGAGCATTTACAGAAGGCATATGTGCCATACAAGAAAATGTGGCCCTTCAAAAGAACCATAACATTGAAGTCTATGTGCTCATTACCAACTTAGATGATGATAACACCTCCTACTACATCACTCAAGGCACGTGTAGTTGTAAGAAAGGGTCATTCAAAGATTATCAGGCATAGGGGATCTTCAACAATATTGATGATGAAAATGTCAAAGGGAATAAAGAATGTTCATGTCCTAATTGGAACATCTTCAATAACACCCACATTTTCATATAGAAATAATCTACCAAATGAATCTGCATATTAGACTCAGCCATGTTAGTTAGACCTATCATGTTTGCCAAAGAATGTGGCATGAGGCTAATGCTATCTCCAGGATCAGCAAAACCATGACCTTCTGTTAAATCTCCAATATAAAAGGGAATTGTGAAAGATATAGGATCTTTCTTCTTAGTTGGCATGGTGGATTGGAAAAAATAAGTAGCCATCTTAGCCAATTGAACTATCTCTATCTCCCCACTCTTTGATTTCTTCATAATAAGGTCTTTGGGAAACTTTCCATAAGTAGGCATCTCATCAATGGAATCAAGGAGAGTAACATTCAAATGTATGTTTCTGATGGTGTCTAGAAACTTATTATTATTTTTCCCAATTTGGGCCATAACAAGACAATGAGGAAACAGAAATTTAGTACGCAAATTAGTAATCTTTTATGTTGAGATGTTGATTATTTTCATGACTTGTACGGTCTTTCTCACTTTAGGATTCCATTTTCATGGATCTTATGTTCACGTGTATTTATAGGTTGCTCCTTATAAGGTGGGGGTGAGTGTGTAGAGTTGTTCTAGACTATAGAGTGACCATCTTTGCAGACTCATGGTCCATATGTTGTACTCTATGCATAGCGGGAACTGTCCTGCTATATTTTAAATAGAAGCTACTATTGAATCTAGTTGATGATCAGTCATCCTATTATGTTGTTTACATCACTAATATGCTTATTTTTTATCCTCGTCAAGGCCTACATAGTATTCATCATCCTATTGTTGCTCAATATGGATTGTCCAAGTTGTTTCGTAACAGAATTAAGTTGGTTGATACAGTTTTGTTGTTGGATCAGAAACTTCCTCTTTGCTGCACATTGAAGTTTCATGTTGATTTTGCACTCATTCTTCTAGAAATTTTTGGGTTTCTAGAATCCTATCTGGTTGTGACCTCTTCCCATAGAGGGATTTTCTTGGCCTCTTCCTATGTTATTTGATATTGATTAACGAATTGGGAGTTTTTAGCTACAACAATGTTTCAATATGAGAAACCTAGATTACTAGGTCACTTGATGTAGACATAAGGCATGTTTTCCTTGTCTGGAGCTTCTTTTACCATCTCATCATAGATGTAGTGATGAGATAGATATCCTTGATATACGCAAGCATTACATTGCATAACCTATTCTAGCGAGGGAGAAATTGAGTGCTTGAACATTAGATGATCAAGCTTTGAGGATATCAAATCAATACCTTGGCTTCCTTTACAGATAATAGGAAACCATCATTTATGGAAGGACCACATTCATACTCCCATGTAAATTGGTGTTGTTCCATGTTGTTAATAATCTGTGTGCATATCATTACATCTTTTTCTAGAGAGTCACTTCCTAGAGCAGTGTTGATGGACTTATTTTCCTATTGAGTGAGTTCATTCAAGAATGTTGTGATTAATAATGTTTCATCAAAATAATGGTGTCGACAATCTCTTTGAAAACCTTGAAACTTTTCCAATTCTTCATATAGATTTTCAGCTGGTTTAGTGCACACCCAATTATCTTATTACACTACTGGATGGTCCTTTGTGCAGTGAAAAATCTATTGATGAAGGCTTCGGTAAGGTCATTCTAATTTTAAATACTAAATAGTTTCAAGATAATGGACTATCCTAAAGCTTTGTCCCCTAGAAAATAGAAAATTGTTGCATATATGGCTTCTTGTGGAACTCGTTGGATTTTTTAAGTGTGATAAGTTGATTTAAGGCATAAATATGATGATAAGGATTTTCATGGGCAAGTTTCCTCCAAAATTTGTCATTGAATAAGATAAATAATACTCCAATTGACGTCAAAAAGTAGCAACACATGGAAATGTATTCACTACAGGATGCCTAATTTCATAACCCTTGTATTGAGTTTAACAATGATAGATCGTCATGCTTTCATTGCTTCTTTCTTAGCGAGTACCTAAAAATTTGTATGTTTAAGGTATAAGCACGCTACTCCAAATGAAAATTCTAGAATGAAGTTTGTGAACTTGATTCAAAGGAGAAAACAAAAATGAGGAATTAAGATTAAGTAGAATTCATGTTCTTAAACGATCTTTCTTATCCTTATCCCCCAAAAGAAACCAAAGGTTCATCGTCTCTAAATGTACGTCACAAGTGAAAGCACAATTCCTTAGCAAAAATGGATTGGATTTCAAGTTTTTACTTGATTCCAAGAGATGCCCGCAACCAGATACATAGTCCATTGTATTAAATGGGTCAAACACAAGGATAATGTTGGAAACTATGTAGGAAACTAAAATGTTAGCTTATCTTAGTCAAAATAGAAGTTTGAGTTGAGTGTCCCAACAAGGGATGAAGTAATCAACTAGAACAAGACACCTAAGTTATGAAACTTGAACAATTGTAATGAAGATAATAATAAAAGGAAAACTTGGACTATGATTCACTAATCAAGTTTACTTTGAACCATGCATCATTCTTCTATATTTTATATTCAAGATATTATTTTACAAGTAGTTATCAAAGGTATCTAACATCTTCCTTCTCTCACGGTTAGGGTAGATTTATATCAAAAGGTTACTCTATCTCGAAATGAAGACTGGAAGATCAAGAAAAAAATAGACTATTTCTATATTGGTCCCCCACTCTCATGGCATCTCATTATTCCAAACTTTATAACTTCCTAAACTAATTCTTTTGCATTTGATTAGATCAAACATCTCTAAAAGGTGGCTAATCAAACAAGTGATGCAATAAAATAGGAACAAGGAAACAAAACATTACAAGAATAAATGCATTAGATATCAGAGAAATGATTACATGGTTGGGAGAGTCTACCAACTACTTCAAAACCAAGTTATGGGGTTTATCTACTTATAGTACAAATAGAAAATAATGAGTTACAACTTGACATGGTCATTGCTTTCCAAAATAAACAATAAAATGACAAGATTGAGGAAGGAGGTCAATTAAAAGGGATAGATCATCATATTTGTCCACCTTTCAGCTTTAGAATAAGATCTTGAGATTGAGCAAGATCCAAGGTCGATTGCATTGGCCAATCGAGCTGTTGTCAATCACCCTCATTCTTGGTTGAAGAGAGGTTTTTCTCAGAAACTCCTTTCTCAAGGTGAGGGCTTATTAAACTAGTGGATGAGAGACTGATCAAAAAAGGAAGATAGGTTGATCACACTCATGGTCGAATGGTCTTGCTCTGGTCCTTTACTTTAGGAGCATTTCTTCCACTTCCTAGTATAAGACAAGATTCCTAGAAAGTGATGCTAGAGGGTGCTATTTATAGGTACGACTTGGAGTCATGTCACTCATTGATTGGTCCACCTGGCGGTTGAGTATTGACCTTTGGCTATACTTGGTCGATGAATTTTTCTAATTAGTGAGTATGCTACTTGTTTTTTTCTTGGCTTTAGTTGACTGTCGAGCTGTATGTTATATGATGTTATTATAGCTATCAGTCATCTAGATCAATTGGTTTTCCTCAATCAGATGGTTCAATTGGTGAATATGATCGACCTTGATGGTCGATTGACTACCATGGTAATGTAGTTTGATTGGATTTGATCAAGCTTGCTTGTTTTTCAAGATTTGACCTCAATCATATTCTTCTTTTAGTAAATTCTAGAATGAGGATGATCGACCATTCATTACTCCATTGCCTCCCTTGAGTTCTAGTAGAAGATTATTGATCAATAGGTTGATCACAATTGATCAAGTTTCTTATTTTGGAGTTTGTTCCCTTCACTTTCAAAGATAGATTGATCATAAGAGTATTTACACAATCATGCCTTAGAAATAATGGATTTGTAAGTATTATGTGCATACTTAGATTTATTTTTAGGAAAATAAGGTATAAAATGATCAAATTTGATATTATCAATTATAACAACAGTATAAATTGCATCATAAATTTGGGGCTCTCATATCATCACATGGTGGGATCATAAAATAGAGGTAGGAAATGATCGACATTTTGGCTAGAAATGATGTACCTTGTTTGGATGTTGTAAGAGGTGAAGGTCAATTTAATTTGTTCTTTACCAAAGAAGACGAGTCTAGATCACCGAGGATATTGCTTACCTTTCTCAATCTTGTATGTCCTTTGTCCTAGGGGATTTTCTAGGGTTACGACTATTGAAAATAATGTTTTGGAGCTCTAGGCTTGTGCATCTCTCTCTTTAGGGTGGATAGGTTGTAATCTAGGTGGATTGGTGCTAAAATATGTATATAATTATCGAGGGTCACATTTATAGGGCTTGGGAGGTTGCATTATGATTATGGCTATGTTAAATCATGCTTTTATCACTATTAAGAAAAGAAACCCATTAACAAGTGGGGCATGCACCTCAGGATACCCAAATTTTGGAAACTTATGGAGTAGTGACGTAATGGCCTCGTTCAACTTATGCATGGGATGGAAAAAAGTGGGGGACATACATGAAACATGACCCCAAAATTTGGGTCTTGAAAATATTGTGAATAGACAAAGTTGTTGACATTTTGAGATGGCATATGACACTCTAAACTGAGGAGTGCACTTGCTATATGCTTCATTTGGTGCATGTCTGGGGTGAACCCGCATAGCGGTAAGTGTCGATGTGTGAACTAGCTAGTTATTTTGTGTGGTTTGGATTGGTTTATTGAAATGTGGTGTGCTCTTTTAGTTAGGATCAAGATGACTACATCCAAGAAAAGTATCCCGTGGAAGGAAATCTATTGATTAGATGTTCATTCCAGTTGGAAACCTTTCCATTATAGGAGTTCATTGTATTGTTTGTGTGATAATAACCTCTAGTCATGAGATATTAGGACCATGTTCTATCAATCCATTTGGTGATTGCCAAATGTCATGATTGACCAATCATATCTTGATAACGAACATTACCTTGTAAGAAGTCTCATGATTTATTGAATTTGTTGAGCACTTCATAGAATTATTTTGCCAATATGTTGATTGTGGACTTGAGATGTTCATATTTCTTTCTCTCACATAAATGCAACCTTTATTGCCTTTTGACAAGGTGTAGATAACTATGGTTACACCCACAACATTTTACAAAATTGTTTTGATATCAAATTCTATTTGTATATCTTGATTTGATCCATTATCAATTTGATTATCATGTATCACAATTTCAATCTATTCAATAACCAATTTGGGCAGACCAAAAATTGGGTGTCAACTTGGTTAATGAAGTTCTCACATTTGCATACCTCAATCCAATAATGTGCTTTCTTGAGTTACCTTTAGATTTCCTAGATTTGTCAATCAATGATCTATTATCATAATTGAAAAAAAGGATGAACTAGATTTGAGATTGTAGAAAAATCAAGAAAAATGCTTCAAATCTAGTTAGCCTGACAATAGGACAAATCTATTAGATACAAACTTAACCTCCATAATGGATATATCCCTAACAATTTTCTTTGAGGATTCTAAGAAAGTGTTTACCACCAAGGCAAAACAAAAAACCACTAGTAAAATTGGTTCCATTAGAGTTGGCAATCCAAGTTCATCTATATATATTTCTAATACTTCTAAAAAATAAGAGTACACATATATCTTTAAATGTGTACCATTAAGATAAGTCTCAAAACTGAGCCTTACAATGATCAATGTCAGGACAAATATTATACCTACCAAGCATGCGTAAAATACAAGTGATGTCAATTCTAGGAAAAACAAATCCAGATACATCAAGCTTCATATAATCTAGATCTATCTACAAGTTTACCTTTATCTTCCTTTGTGTGAACAATGTGATAAATATGGACTACTTATAAGAATATAAACACACATATTAAATCTAGATAAAATATTACTACGTAGTGAGACCAATTAAAAGGAAGAATTAGATGTAAGACTGCACAACTTTAAATTAGTTATGAACTCAACAATTCTCAAATGCTTTATAGCACAAATGTTTGCATGGAAAGATTTGAATTGTAGCATTGCATCCGAAAATTAAAATATCATTGTCATTCAAGCAAATAATCAGAAATGAATTATCATCAAATAGAGAACATATGCACCTATCATATTAATCAGAAATAAAGGCAACATATAAAATAATCTCACCAAATTTATTATTCTAATACTAGGTTATTTAGTCCAAAAAATATAAATATTTTACCAATGTACAAACTATGTGTTCTTGTGCATGAACCACGTAACTTTCAGGATGAACATATATATATATATATATACATTCATATATATATAGATATACATATATATACATATATATACTTATATATATCTATATATATACTTATTTATATATATGAACCTATATATATATGTATGTGTGTATGTATATATATATATATATATATATATATATATATATATATATATATATATATATATATATATATATATATATATATATATATGGGGTTCATTTGCTACCCACACGGGTAACTATGTTTTTGATACCCATGCAACTCAAGAAGTAACTAGTTGGTCAGACAAGTAATTGTCTGGACAAAAAGGTATATATGTTGTAAAATGTAACCATTCATCTTAAAAGGTAAAACTAGGCAGAATGCACACTAAATGTTTTGGAACAAATATATAATTGTACACTCAAATGTAAATAGTATCCATGTAATATAACTATTTGGTAGGTAATACAACCCTATACACGCATAACGTAAATTTTTTTAGAAAAAGTAACTATTTCTAGAGTGGGTAGCTACCTGCACGGGTATTAAAGATGGATCCGTATATATATATATATATATATATATATATATATATATATATATATATATATATATATATATATATATATCTGTGTGGTATGCATTATGTAAGTATATGTGTGCTTATGTGTGTGTATATATATATATATATATATATATATATGAATATATATATATATATATATAGATAGATAGACACATACATATACGTACATACATATATACAGATATATATAAAGAGAGAGAGATTGGTTGATTTAGATACCCTCTTATGTGTTATAATAATATGCTTCCTTCTACATTTGACACCTTTTGAGTATTTGTTATTGATGAGATCTATCTTCTACACAATGTTCATCATGTAATCAATAGGAATCTTATGATGTTATTGTGTACATCTAATAATTTTCTTTCTATATATATAGTCTTTTCCATTTAGAAAGGATAGGAAGCCCTAGGCATTTTCTTGAATTTATTTATGTGGTTGATAAAGATATTAATAAAATAAGATTCAATTCAATTTTTCATTCATGATCACAGGCATGTGTTGATCTTCTCTATGATAAAATTTTTTATTATTTTTGAAGGAAATTAAAGACACATTATATTTACAATTTTTGTTTCCTTTTTACATTTTTGGCTAACTTGAATGTATCTATTACAAAATGACATCCATGGGTAAAAGAGTTTTTTATCCACATCGGAATCAATTTTTCCTGATATATATATATATATATATATATATATATATATATATATATATATATAGAGAGAGAGAGAGAGAGAGAGAGAGTCAGGCTAGAATACACTCGAGTGTACAGATTATGCCATACACCTCAATGATGTTTCCTTATCTAGACCTTATCTTTCTAAAATCCAATCCATTGATCTTGATGGTTACAATAATAATAGGCCACATACAAAATTTGAGCTCATTTGGATGAGTGTAAGTCACTCATCCAGGGACAACAAAAACGACGCACAAAACTAATTTAAAATGCATGATTCTTTCCTCCTTTAGATGCACGACCTATAAGTATCAAAATGAGATAAAATTTATTATATAGTACGTTCTTAATATATTTAATAAGATCAATGGTTTAGAATTATCAAAAAGTTACTGCATCTTAAAAAATGACTAAGGTGTACGGTGCCTCCGGTACACTCAAGTGTACACTAGCCTAACTCTCTCTCTCTCTATATATATATATATACATATATATTTATATATTTATATATATAAATATATATATATATATATATTTATATTTATATATTTATATATATCCATATATATATTTATATATATTTATATATTTATATATTTATATATATGTGCATATATATATAGTCAGGCTAGAATACACTCGAGTGTACAGATCGCATGAATACACTCAAGTGTGTTTGCATATCAAGACTATTTTTTTGCAAAATGTAAACCATTTGATCTTCACCATCATATTATAACTAGGATACATACAAATTTTGAGCCCATTTAAATGAGCATAAGTCACTCATCCAAGAGCAACAAAATCGACGCAAGAAACTAATTTGAAATGCATAATTTTTACAATTTTCATAACATGACCTATAAATGTCCAAATGTGCTCAAATTTTGCGTATGATCTATTCACAAGATGTTTAAGAAGATCAACAGATTATATTTTTGAAAAAAATATTGCATCATGAAAAGCTACTTGAGTGTACTCTTCTCTGAATACACTCGAGTGTATTCTAGCCTGACTCTCTCTCTCTCTCTCTCTCTCTCTATATATATATATATATATATATATATATATATGTGTGTGTGTGTGTGTGTGTGTTTGTTTGTATTACTCTAGAACACAATTGGGGAAGTTGCCTTAACATGCATTTGATGTATTTTAAGAATATGGATAAGAACAATGGAAAAAAAGAGGCAGACGAAGGTAATTTTTGTTGTAAGATTAACATTTCAAATTATTAACACCTTTTTTTTGTAATATTACACTAGTACTCTTATATTTAACTTACCTATTGAATTGTATTCATGCATTTTGTTCTTGAAGACACAATTAAATCCAATAGTATTGCATTGTAGAGGAAAATCTGTGGGAATCCAAGTGTAGTTGTTCATAATGAATTATGTTGCATTATCAATTACTTCCTTTGAAAATTAAAACAAATTTTTGATACAAAAATATATTAGCATCATCATAGGTAATTTTCTAATAAAAGTTATTTTACCCCAACCAATGTCACTAGGAGCTAGGCTCAACTATCTAAAAATTAAAAATTAAAGGGCTCGTGTTCTTCAGGAATAGAGTTTGAATTAAAAGGGGATTCTGATGATTTATAGGATGAAGGACCATCATTTACCTATCTACAAACACTAGACTAAAAAGGAAATATGCTTGCATAATATAAATTGTCTATATGGTTTCAGTCAACTATGAAGTTTATCCTTATGTCAAAAACATTATATTTAAGAACTAGGTATCTATCAACATGTTGATTTTCTAAATAGTTGATGAAAACAATATTTATGGTTTTAGAACCAAGTGTCATTTTCTTGTTTTTAGGGATACTCAATGTCGAAAAGTATCCCCAAACTTTAAGGTACTTTAAATAGTGTTAAACCACAATTCAAAAAGATTCTTATCTATCTTCTTGAAAGGTATGCAGTTCAACGCGTAGTTGAAAGTTTGGAGATCCTCCCCCATAGTCTCTAGATAAGACTATGTTCAACTAATATAGCATTGATAAAATCAACTAATACTTAGTTCTTTTTTTTGGTGACATCATTTTATTCAAGGTTATATGGGTTGTATTTCATGTATAAGGCAATTATTATTCTTTTGAGTTCATCTAAGGTATACTCACCTCATATACTGGATCTAATCCTCTTAGTTTTATTTTAAGTTTTGTTTGTTACATGGGCCTTGAAGACTCTAAGATTTTCCACCTTCCTATCTTTAGATCACATTATATATATATAAGTACATTTAGTAGAAGTCACAAAAATATTACAAAAGAATGATAACTATCATTAGTAAGTAAATGGCTAAAATAGAAAACATATGAATGAATAAGATAAAGCAAATATGTATTTTTTTCTAGTGATATAAATGGTTTCTTAAGTTTTGTTTGGTGTGAACACAAATTTGGCATATATCATTCGCAGAAAATAAAATTTAGAGTTCAATTGGATGTATACCATATGGTTTGTGATATTGTTGTTCACATGTCCCAAGCCAAACAACACACAATATGGCAACATAAAGAGTAGTAGAAAAATTACCATTGATAATAGGAGTGTCATTACATGAAGCAACACTAAGTTTAGTCAAACAGATGTACCTGATACCAATATCATAAAAAAATCTACATATTACAACTTTGTTTCCCAAAGAACAATTAGAAGGCATCTTTATGACTGCAATGACTTGGTTACTTTTGAAGATTGGTATATGTAAACAATCACAACATTAAAATTTCCCTTGACATAACATCTATTCCACACATATAAAGCCTACAATCTTCTTTATAGAAGTATTATCACCCAAGAGATCATAGAACTAGCATATGCATGGCAACTGAAAAAGGAAGTATGATCATAACTAGGGTTAATTGGATCTAGAGTCCAAACACTTATTGTCATGAGAACACATACTAATAAAAATGATCATAGAAGATTTAAAATAGACTCCAAAATTCCAACCTCCAATTATCATGCGTAGAGTACTAATATGGAAACACAATATTTTGTGTCTAAATTTTAGTGGAAGAAGCGTCACAAAATAATCACATAGTTGGATATTTTCATCTTTTGTCCCTTGTTATTCATGTAAACATTTTGAAGATGACCAAACTAGCCATACAAATAGGAAAACCGTTGGATACTAGAGTTAATGTTCTTATTCTAATTAGGTGACTTATCTTTATTGGAATATTACTTGCAATCTTGGTGGAACTTTTTATTTTTCTTCTCGTCAATTATGTGTACATGTGGTTAATTTTTGTTCTCTACATCTCACTAAATATCTTATGTTCATAGGGATTTAAACAATACTATAAATATTCATCCTCTCTTTTAGTGATGAAGAATTGGAGAATCTTTATAGGCTTACAAGATCTCTCTAGTAGTAATATTATTTACGTCTTTTACTAAACTTCACAACCATGAGGAATTTACTTAGATATGATATTTTGGTATACAGGAACTTGGAGGATATAGATTTGGCATCCACCATCTCAAATTCAATACATTTAATGCACACATATCATTCCATCCCATTATAATACATACTACATATATCATCTAAGGGTTTGTAGAGCTCAAGGAGCATAGGAAATATATGGTATATATCACAAAACTTGTTGGATAGGGTGAAGAGAATACTACCACATAAATGATAATTAGTTTTTTCAGATATCTTAGTTAGAGATATGAGAGAAGATGAGTCATTATATATATGTATAAGGTGACTTGTGGTGTCGGGAATCAAATGGAGTTTTCTTCTCTCATAGTGGAGATGTGGCAAAAACTAAGCCTATGGATATCAACCAAGATTTCATCTTTAGTTGCTACCTATGGAATGCAAATCTATACATTTTTCATGTTGAAGGGATGAAATATCCTCCATATTCATAAGACTTATATGATCCATAAAATATTGATATATAATAAAGTAATTGTAAATTTTAAAATATTAACTATTATAGTAACTAAAAGCTATGGTCTATCTCTACTAATTTTGGGAAAATTTGAAGTTATGATTTGAAAAAAATGTTGTATTCTAAAATAGAATAGGCATCAATAGTAAAAAAAATCAGATATAAGAAGAACAATAACAATATTCTATGAGTCATTGAAGGCACTATGCATGATTTTATTTAGAGGTTTGCCTCCAAAATTTAGTCACCTCCTAGTAACTCATGTCATGTCTTCTGATGCTAACAAGAGATGGGGCCAAACAATCTATTGTGCCTTATACATTAATGAACAAGAAGCTATTGCTAGAAAAAATGAATTTCACAACATTACAAGTGGGACATGGAAGAATTAAAATTTTATTGAGTGGAGACTAAATAACAAGTATGGCACAAGAGAACAGGGAGATGAGGAGAGAAATAACTAGTAGTTTGCTCATAGTAGGATGCTTAGTGATTGCAAGAAAAGGATATATATTAAGAAAGATGAGACCTTATCATGATTCACATGATCCAGGTTCAAATATGATCAAGAGATAATGAGATCTTGAGTATTTCTTCCCCCCTATGTTTGGTGGTTCCTACATAATTTCCTTAGTGAGGTCAACTAACCTGCTAATATTTGAGAAAATATTCATGGTATGCCTAACTATGCTAGAAGTGTTGAGTGGTTCATACCATTATTGGAATAGGGAAGATCTTGTTATGTAGGGTAGATATCTATCTTTATATTCCTTCATCAATCAAAAAAGTTATTGAAAACATCTCTAATCAAATACTGGTGTTGTGTTGTTTGGTGAAAATTCTACAAATATAGAAATCACAAGCAAGGTTTTTTTTTCAAACTTTATTCATATTATCTTGATTAAATTCTAGAGACAGGTTGAAGAAAGAGAAGATATAAATTCAACATTTTAATATGTAAAACTAAGATTCAAAATTACAACTTCCTAAATAATCTAACAAAGAGTAACATGGAACATGTAAGTAGAACCCTTAACACAAAATATTAAAGTACAACAAACATAACATTCTTGTGAAGATGGTTGAGTGTCATCCTTGTCTAGTTCTCCATAATCTTCTATTTATCTTATCATCATAAAGAAACATCACTAAATATGGGTTTTAACTCATAATTTAGATCTAAAATAATAATTATTATATTTAAGATTTTATATATAAGTGTGATAGGAAACTAAGACACTGTAATCATTTAGGTGACTAACATATTATTTTCTATTTTAGTGCTTGACATAAGTATGAGCAAGATGGATAAAAAGATGAGAAGCAATTCAATTAGAAATATGGAAAATGATTTAATTGGATACTTACATTTTACTTGATATCATTTTCTTAGAACATCAACTTGTTTTCTAATTACTTTCTATGACTTTTCTATGATTATATGGTTTACAGTGTAGTAAGTGAATTGGAAATATATTCACAACGGATATCTCTAGACCAGATTCTCTAGTTGGTTCATGTGGTTGTTGGGTCCTGCTTGGCTAGTGTGCCACTCTTTACTCAATGCATCTAAATCCCAAATCCCTTGGCTAGGTTGGCCAACTTTGAAAGGATTAACACTAGTGTAGACTCCTAATATATCAACATTCCCTTGTCTAGGTTGGCCAACTTTGAAATGATTCACACTAGTGTGGACTACTAATTCTAGATCAACATTGTGGAACAAAGCTTCCCTTCTTTGAGCACATTATAATGTGTCAGTGAGTCCAATGATGAAGTCATCCATTGGTTGAGGTATCTTCTTGCCAAATAGATGATCATTACACCTAAATCAAAATATAATAAAGGTTGATGGAGGTGGCACTTTTAGGTAGACAAAGTTAGAGCTTGGTACAAGTGGATTCTGTTGAAAGGGTATGTGGTGAGGTAAAGAAGTGGATTTCTAATAGAATATAAGGGCCTTAGTAAATCTAGAAGGTATAAGGAATTTGTTTGAGGTGTTAGAGTTTCGTGGGGATGGCTACAACACTATGGAAAACTCTAAAAATATTTTTATGATGAAGACAGATGGTGAGGGGGACTCTCATAATGACAAAGTTTTTTTTATGTGTCTTTATTATTGGACTAATCTTGATGAAGTTCAGGGGTTCTTATAGCCTCACTAAGGCCTAGGGATGGTAATTTCCTTCTTTCCTCTTCTAGATCTTAGATATAAATAGGGTAGGAGATGGTGGGTGGTTAACTAATCAATGTTTGAAACCAATCTACAGTTTGCATAGACTTCCATAGTCTAGTAAAGGAGTATGCAAGATCCTTCAATTTTGAGCCCTATGTTGCTCATGCATGCCATTTGAGCCATATGTACTTTTATCATAGGTTGAATATGACCCTTGAGTCTAGTTCCAATGTCCAAAATATGTTGATCTAAGCTCGAGGTTTTTGATCATTTAATCTAGGGGGTTATGCAGAGTATTAGGTTGTATATAGTTTAGATCCATTTATTTTGAGTTCTCATTGAAAATTCATAGCTTGTTACTAAAGCATCCAAAAGTCTTATAAATTGAACACTAGTTTCCACAAAGTATGACCTTAGGAACAACTATTGTCACCAAAAACCTAAGCGCTATTAAAGACTTATAGTTAATGGAATGATCATTTTTCAATTTTTGGAAAAATAAGTGAACTCTAAAATGTCTCAAATTTAAACCAAGTGTTTATTTTCACATGTATTCAATGCAAGCCTCCTCAATCTAGACCTCATTTTATTTCTATGAGTTTAAATAACCCAAAGCATAATTAGAGTATAAAATTTTGTGCATTAGTTCACCCTTCATAATTTCAACCTTCAAAATTTTGTATTCGGGGCTAATAGGAACCTGAGTTTCATTCATGTATTTCCTTAGGGTCAATATAAATAAAAGATCACATGTGAGATTATTAAGACAAGTTCATAAAACCACCTTATCACACCCTCCTTTTGTACATTTTTCATGGAAGATACCATATCCTCCACACTCTTCATGGAAGCCATCATATCCTTGTTGGATCAAGGGCTCCAGAGGGGGGAGTGAATAGAGCTTCACAAATCTCACAAAATGAACTAGACCGCCAAATTATATTAACTGCAAAAGCTTAACCAAATAGTCAATTTAAAATCCTAACTAACATGCATAGCAAGGATGAGGGATAAGGATAGCATATACTTGGACAAAGTGGTTTAGAGTGGTTCCACACTTCAAACTAGAAGTGAGTCAGTCAACTACCTAGAGGTGGTTAGGCTCTAGGACTTTGCAATCTTGATGCTCTTATATTCATTCATAAGATTACAAGACTAAACCACATTCATCCAAGGACTTAATACCTCAAGAAAGAATCTTCAACCTACCGAAGGAATTTACCCACTTGAACTAGGGAGTATTCAGCCTTCAATAAGGACTTACCCACTCCATCTTCAAGTCTTTGGCCTTCTAGGGATTACCTATCCTTCTTGAGCATCCACCTTGCCTATCTCCTTCACTCGGAGATCTGGATCACCATGTCTTCTTCAACCTTGAAGAACAGAAACTCATTCTCCTTCACTCGGAGAAGATCTTCGAGCCTTTTCTTCAATAGGAAAGGTGGGTAGGAAGATGGAAGTGGAGAGCTTTACATGGATAAAAGTGGTAGCTCTCTTATAAAAGATCCTAACTCACTCATACTCATAGATTTGACTTGAAGGTAGAGGGAGAAAGGGACTCAAAGGTGTGCAACACTCTCAACTAAGAAAGAACCAAGCATAAATGGAATGAACAACCTTGGAATGAACTCCAAGTGGTCCTATTTATGGCTGGGGGTGCCCCTTTGAGTTGGGGAACACTTAGGGTCAAATTATAGCCTTTTTTGCACAAGGCAACATATATATTTTTGCCCAAGCAAGTCACCAATGGTTAGAATCATTTTTTTGTGTTTTTTGTACAATGCATTCAGTCGAGTTTCAATAATTTTTTTGTGTTTTCTGTACAATGCATTCAGTCGAGTTTCAATAAAGGTAACTCGACCGATTGGGTAAAAGACAAACCTAATTTTCAAACCATCGATCGAGTTTGTCTTGGGAAACTCGGCCGACCAATGAAAGTTGTGTTTGGTCAGTAACACGATCGGTCAAGTTCTGTGAATACACAACTCGACCGATGCACTCTCCAGAAAATAGATCCAGTGGATCGGTCGAGATTGTTACTCGACGATCAACAACTTGTAATCGATTTTCTAAAGTGCATCAAAAGTGATTAAAACTTGGCGCAAAGCGTCCCAAACAATTTTCTCATCTTAGTTACAAGTCATATCATCAATACAAGTGATTAAAAAATCTTCTAAGGTCATTTACGTGGATTTCCTTATTAACACACTTGTATAGCTTTTGACTTGAACTTTGACAAGCTAGGGCTTGTGTAATTTGATCCTTTACATGTACCTAACACTTGAAATCAATCTTTAACACACATATTAGATACATATGAATGGAATGGTTAAGTCGTTATCAAAATATGGACAATGTATAACCTCTAGGTCAACATTCTCCCCCTTTTTGACACTGATAAACCATTCCTCAAACATATTGTAAAGGATATTGAAATTATACCTTTGCCTTGTGAATTAGGGGGATTCAAGATTTGAACAATGTGAATTGCTCTCCCTCAATCTATGCTTACTCTAACTTGCATAGTTAGTCTATATACACAAAGCAATTATAGCATACACGTACTATATGGTCCTTTGCAAGTCACATGATAAAACATAAAATGAACAAGAAAAGGATCTCATAAGAAATAAGTAGTAATATGACACAGAATAGATATATGATTGAGTTTCAAGACATTGAAGTTCTCACCCCCTTTTGACATTATCAAAAAGTAAGGGGGAGTAGAAGAGCATATGACTAGGTCTTCTCCAAACACAATCAAGTAGATAATCATACATGCAATCTCATATCATATGTCAACCAGAGATGAAAGAAACACACAATCTCAGTCATAATCAAAATATGGTGAATTAAGGCACCAACTCATAGGATATAACATGATCAAAGAGCAAGAGTGCACATAACATAGATTACAACTCAAAAGCATGGTCTCATAAAAGTAGATACAAGCAAGAAGCAATGAAAATTGAAGATAAAAATAGTACATCTGAGATAATGTGTCTAGATGTTTTGAATACAAAATAGCCTAGAAAGATATATATGATAAGCAAACTAGACTAAAAACTAAGAAACGACTAGACATCTAGACAGTCTATGTCCACAACATCATCATCATCAGCTCCAGGCTCGTAGTCCTCATCTCTATCTGAAGGTGAAGCAGTAGTGGCTTCATCACCAGAATCACCACCAGAGCCATCACCATCATCAGAAGCATCCTCACCATCATCATCATCATTGTCAGCAGCAATAGTCTCAGCATCATCCGGGTCAGGCATCTCCTCATCCACAGAAGGACCAAAGCCACGACCGGGCCAACAAGCATTCTACTCATCCCAAGTCATACCAAGAGTGAGCTCATTGGCTTGAGGGAAGGAAGGAGCATAATCACAAAGATTGGCGAGCAGAGTGGCCAACGGGCCAACATGCAATGGCAGGTACATGGGAGCAGAACCACCATCAGAGAGGGTGGAGGAGAAGTAGTGCAAGGCTCAAGGGTAGGGTAGTAATGATGATATGCATAAGAAGCATAATCACTACCGGTGAAAGGATGGTCGATGGTGTATGGGTGTGCACATGACATGTTCATGTTTGACATGATTGAACATAAATCCTGGTGTAGGTGCTCCTGGACCTGGAGGTTGTATGCCTGTTGGTGCATCATGTTGCCCATTAGGGTTTCATTGGATACACAAAATGAGGCACGACTAGGTTGAGGTGGCTGAGGAGGAGGAGCTCGGGTAGAGGTGGAGGCAGGGGCTACAGAGGCTGAGGCTGAGGGGGTAGCTCCAGGTGTGGTGGAAGCAAAGACATGCACGAACTTCTAAATTATGGTCTCACTAATACATACACCTTTCTTGGCTAGTTTGTAATGGTAGTCAGAAAAGAGTGATTTCTCAGTGGCGAATTGAAACAAACCACAAATTAGGGTTGGATAGGGTAGATGGGTGCCTCGAGTGTTCTTACCAGAATCAAAATTGGTCATATGGTGGAGAATGTATCTTGACCATTTGACTCTGATATTCTAAAGAATACTATACATTATGACAGCAGTGTTCTCTGCAACATCCATTTGATTTTTCTTGGGATGGATGTTGTAGTTAACCACTAGGGCTAATATACACTTTCTGAGATCGAGGGAGGAGGAGGGTAGGGTGCTCTTCTTCTTGAATGGAGCATCGAGTTTCTTTAAGTAGTGGTGGATATCAGGAAGAGTGATCTCATTCTGCTTGTAGAAACCCTTGGGATCCAAAAGGTCGAAATACTCACTATAATCCTTGCGTTAGGTGTCATTTTCATCATCTCTAGAAAAGAAGACATTTAGAATATCTTCAGAGATTTGAAAACTCTTCCCGGAGATCATGGAATTCAGGATCACTTGAGTATTTGATGGGCTTACAAGGGTGTCATAATTCCAATGCAAATTAGCATAGAATTTGTGAACTCCTTTTGTGCTTGTCATAGAGTTATGAAAGAAGTCACGCTCGACATCCAGGGAAAAGAGGTGATGAATGACTAGCAACCTCGCTACTTGGTCTATGACCGCTTGACGCCTAGAACTAGGCTCAAACAAAGCTCTAAATGGAAAAGGACTCCTAGGAAGAAGGTCCTTATACCTATTTACAGCTTCTATTGAAACAAAGGAGGTGTCATCAAAGGGAATCAAGCGAGAAGATGAAGAGGAGGATGGAGAACTACTAGGGGTGAATCTTTTTCTTCTATGAGAAGCCATGGAGGTGAAAAGAAAGAGAAGAAGAGATCAAACGCATAAAGCAAGCCACAAAAATCGTCCAAACACCACCGAAGAGTAAAAGGGGAGGTCTAGGTCAGCCTATCTAGCCTGAGAAAGAGCTAGAATAGGGAAGGTAAGGGTTTGGGTAGAGAGCTTAGGGATAAAAGAAGGGGAATCAGTAGGCTATTCTCTAGTTGAGAGGGAGAATAGTTGGCCGAACTCAACTTAAGTTGGCTTCATCCCAATGATCGATCGAGTTCTGAGAGTGGGAAATTCGACCGATTGGTCCATTTTAGAATAGCTCTCGGTAACGAATCGGTCGAGTTTGTCCTGGGGGAAACTCGATCGATGGTCAACCTGACCTAAAACTATCAAACTCAATTTCTAGCCATATGAATGCTAATTAAATTTATTTTTTGAGTCTATTGTGTATGTTGAACATACTTAGGCACATATCACTCATCATTATGTACTGTTTAAAAAACCCGAAATCTGATAAATAACCAAAAACAAGCTAATGTAAGCATGTCAATAAGCAAATTTAGCAATTTTAGCAAGCAAGGTGAGTAAAGCATGAGCAAGACATATAGGATAGAAGCAACTAGCTAGATAACATATCAATATCATCCAAAGCAAGTATGAGCAGTTTAGATCTAATGAAGTTATATTGCTCTCTAGCTAGAGGTTTCGTGAAAATGTCCGCCAACTAATTTTCCGTGTCCACATGTGTGATATAAATATCCTTTTTTGGCAACGTGATCATGAAGAAAATGGTGGCGAACCTCTATGTGTTTAGCTCTACTATTCAATATATGATTATAAGAAAGATTGATTGCACTAGTATTATCATAATAGATAGGAGAAGCATCAAAATGTACGTTAAAGTCTTGGGGCATTTGCTTCATCCATAGGACCGGGGCACAACAACTCCCGGCTGTAATGTATTCAGCCTCGATAGTTGATAATGTCATGGTGCTCTGTTTCTTGGAAAACCAAGACACCAAGCATGGTCCTAGAAGGAAGCAAGTGCCACTTGTGCACTTTCTATCAACCAAACAACCCACGTAATCAACATCACTATATGCTATAAGAGTAAAGTCCCTGGACTTAGGGTACCATAGTCTAAAGTTTTGGGTTTTGGTTAAGTACCTCAATCCTCTTAATAGAAATAAGATGTGATTTCCTAGGACTTGATTGAAAGCAAGCATACAAGCCAACACTGAACATAATATCAGGTTTAGAGATAGTTAAGTAAAGTAAACTTCCAATCATACCTCTATATAGATTCTCATATACCTTCTACCCTTCTTCATCTCTATCAAGTTTGGCGGTGTTGGACCTGAATGTGTCCATCAGATTCATGTTCTCCATTCTAAAGCACTTGAGTAGCTCACTGGTGTACTTGCCTTGGTTGATGAAGTTTCCATCTTTAGTTTGCTTGATTTGGAAGCTGAGGAAGAAAGTATGCTCACACATCATGCTCATCTCAAACTCACTCTGCATAAGAGAACTAAACTCATTGCAAAGATCAAGATTAGTCCTGCCAAATATGATATCATCAACATAAATCTAAATGATAAGAAAATTGCTAGAAGTGTGTTTTAGGAATAGAGTAGAGTCAACTTTGCCCATGAAATATCCATTGTCGAACAAAAAGTTCTTTAATTTCTCATACCAAGCTCGAGATTCTTGTTTGAGTCCATAGAGAGATTTTTGTAACAAATAAACATTTTTAGGTAGCTTGTCATTTTCAAAGCCTGAAGGTTGAGCAACAAATACTTCCTCCTCAATTGTACCATTCAAAAACACACTTTTAACATCCATTTGATGTAGCAAGAAATTTGTATAACTAGCAAAGGCAATTAGCATTCTAATAGATTTAAGTCTTATAACAAGAGCATAAGTTTCATCAAAATCAATACCTTCCTGCTGATTGTAGCCTTGTGCCACTAACTTTGCTTTGTTCCTTACCACCTTGCCATTTTCATCAAGCTTGTTGCGATAGACCCACTTAGTGCCAATGATTTTTCTGACACTTGGTCTTGGCACTAGAGTCCATACACGATTCTTCTCAAATTGCTCTAGTTCCTCCTGCATGGCTAGGATCCACTCATCATCTCCAAGAGCCTCCTTGATGTTCTTTGGCTCCAGCTGTGAGATGAAGGCATTGTCTGCTTGTTCTTTGTTGTAAGAAGCTCATGTCTTCACTCTCTCAAATGGGTTGCCAATGATTAGCTCTTTGGGATGATTCTTTGTGAAGTGAGGAGTGGGATACTTTTTCTCTTCATCTTCTGCTTCAACCACCTACTTACCTTTGTTGTCTATGTTGAGGTCTTTCAAGATAGGAATTAAGTCATCTACAACATCATTATCAACAACATTCTGTCCAATAGTAGGGTTAGATTCATTAAACTTGACATTAATATATTCTTCAATTTTAGATGGTTCAATATTGAAAACTCTATAAGCCCTGCTTGTAGTGCTATAGCCTAGGAAGAAATTCTTGTACGATTTCTAATCAAACTTGTCGAGAGAATCCTTCGTGTTTAAAACAAAATAAGGGCATCCGAAAATGTGAAAGAAATTGATGGATGGCTTTATACCACGCCATAACTCATAGGGGGGTTTCTTCAAAGAAGGATGCGTGAAAACTCGGTTCTACACAAAGCAAGAGGTGCTAACGGCTTCAGCCCAAAACTTCTTAGGAATATCATATTCTAGAAGCATGGTCCTATCCATCTCCTGTAGCGACCTATTATTTCTCTCTACTACCCATTTTGTTGAGATGTACGTGGAGAAGAGAAATTGTGCGAGTAACCAAATTTTTCACAAAAATGCTCAAAAAGATCATTTTCAAACTCTCGCCCATGGTCACTACTGATAGAAACAATCCGACAAGAAGCTTCATTTTCAACTCATTTACAAAAGCTCGAGAAAACATTGAGAGTATCACTTTTAGAGACAAGAAAGAATGTCCAAGTATACTGAGAGAAATCACCGACAATCACAAGACAATACTTAGAACCACGAAGTTTTTGAGTTCTCATAGGTCTGAATAGATCAATATGAAGAAGCTCAAGAGCTCTTTTGGTGCTAAGGACTACTTTGGATTTGAAGGAGGACTTGGTTTGCTTGCCTTATATACAAGGTTGGCATTCCTCACCCTTATCAAAATCCAATTTAAGAAGTCCTCGAACCAATTCCTTTTTTCTTAATTTCTTCATTTGATGCATATTCACATGACCCAACCGACGATGCCAAAGAGATATATCATTTTTATCCACAACCAAGCATCTATTAAGTACGAACTTTAGAACATCAAGCACAATAATATAAAGATTACCATTTCTAGCTCCCTTATATATGACATTGTAAGTGAGGGAATCTAGAAGCAAACACTCTAAGGAAGTAAACAAAATAAGATAACCATTGTCACACAGTTGGCTCACACTTATCAAATTGTGATGTAGACCATCAATAAGCAAAACATTTTTAATACTTAGCTCATGCCTACATCACCCTCACCTATTACCTTACCCTTTTTGTTGTTCCCAAAGGTCACTGATCCTCCTTTCTTTTTCATAAATTTGTTGAAATGGCTAATTTCTCATGTCATATGCTTTGAGCAGCCACTATCAACAATCCACCTTCTTTTGACCTGCATGAAAGAAGGATGTCAGTGCCCAACTCAAACTTTGGGATACGTTCTTAGCTTGGGGACCCATTTCATCTTTGGGTTGGTTCCCTTTGGCTTGTAAGGACAATAAGTAGAGTAATGATCATCACATTTATAATGAGCACATACCATTGGGTTCTTAGAGCTGGAAGTCTCTCCATGGAAGATAGGAGGTTCCACACTCTTCTTCTTACCCTTACTCTTGTTCTTGTTCTTACCCTTAGGAGCAGTCCCATCATATCCTAAACCATTAGTACCAATTTGTTTGGTAGAGTGTTCTAGGATAGTATTAAAGGATTTCTTTCCTGTAAGAAACTTTTACAAAGAATCTCTTAACTTAGTATTATCATCACTAAGGTTAATGATAGTAGAAGATAAACTAGCAAGATCATCTCTAGCATGCAACAGGTCGGCCTCTAAACAGAGGGCTTTAGTATGAAAGGAATCATGTTCTAGAGTAGTTCTAGCTACCTCATTACTTTGCAAAATAGGTCTAGATGATAGATAATTAACTTGATCAAGCAACTTAGCATTTTTTAATTCAAGCAAAAGAATTTCCTTTTAATAAGCATGTGTTTCTTGCTTCCTAGCTTCATCAATGAGATTAAGTTCTACATTTTCAATTTTAAGAATATCTATCTCATCTAGGCATTTTTAGTTTTCTTCCTTAAGAGTAGAAATGGTCTTAAGGTAGACACCATTCTCAACTTCAACTCCATTGTATTGGAGCTCAAGATCAAGAAATTACCCTTACAAAGTATCAATAATATCAAGGTACAACTTTTCATTTTGATCAAGAATCTCAATTTTAGCATAAAGATCATCCATTTTCTTTCCTAACCTTTTCTTTTTAGATTTGTATTTAGTAAAAGATGACCGACAAGCATTAAACATGTCAATAAGAGTTTCTTTAGACAACTCATGCAAATTGACTTCACTTACCTCACTTACCTCACTTACCTCACCTAAATCTTCACTTGTAGAGGCCATGAGAGCAAGGTGGCATTCTCCATCTTCGGAGCTAGAAGAACTTGAGGAAGACTCCTCCCAAGCTGCATGAGCTGCATCTTTGCTTCTTCTTTCTTTCTTCTCCTTTCTCTTGTATTTGCCTTCTTTCTTATACTCTTTGTCCTTCTTATGGGTACTCTTGTGATGGCTCTTCTTAGCCTTGGGGCAGTCACTCTTGTAATAGACTTTTTGGCCACATTCATAGCATCTAGGAGTTGATGAAGAAGGCTTCCCTTTGAAGTGCTTTCCCTTGGAGTAGTTAGCTTCATGCTCATTTGGGCCTTCATCTTCACTTAAGGAAGGAGTAGGGGACTTGAGAGCAAGTTGTTGCTGTCGAACCATCTCTTCAATTTGAGCTTTGAAGGCTATGTCCTTGATCTTCTTGGACTCCTTCTCTTCTCTCTTTTCTTATTATTCTTGCTTATCAAGCCTTGGATCATGAGCTTGAAGGTTTCCAACCAACTCCTTGGTTGACAATTCACTAAGCTTGTACACTTCATCAATGGATGTCACTTTGGGCTCCCATCTCTTTGGAAGATATCTCAAGATCTTGGAGTTGATTGTGCCTTTGTCCATCACACTACCAAGGGCTATCAATCCATTGATGATCACATTAAGCCTTGTGTACATATCTGCCACTCTTTCATTCTTGCCCATCTTGAAGTTATCAAGTAGACCACCAAGCATGTAGATCTTGACTTCCTTTACTTGCTCCGTTCCTTCATAGGTGGCACATAGCTTGTTCTAAATTTTATGTGCAGTGTCCCACGAGGAGATCCGGTTGAACTCGGATGGGGTGAGGGCTACATAGATGATGTTCATGGCTTTGGCATTGAGCTGAGCTTGCTTCATTTGAGCTTCCGTCCATGTAGAGATTTTCCCCTTTAGATCTTCATACTTTAGATGCACCACCTTCCACATCTCATAGCTTACTCCTTGGAGATAAAACTGTATTTTTCTCTTCCAATAGAAGAAGTTAGTGTCGTCGAAGACTAGAGGTCGCATGGAGAAGCTTCCCTCCAAGTTGAGAGATCCAAGTGTTAAATCACCCATCTTCTCCTACTTGTGGAAGTAGCTTAGAGAAGATCTTCTTTGAAACCACTTGTTAGATCAAGGGATATAGATGGGGGGTGAATAGAACTTCACAAATCTCCTAAAACAAATTAGACCCCCAAATTCTATTAAGTGTAAAAGCTTAACCAAATAGTCAATTTGAAATCCTAACTAGCATGCATAGCAAGGATGAGAGACAAGGATATCATACACTTGGACAGAGTGGTTTAGAGTGGTGCCACACTTCAAACTAAGAAGTGAGTCAGTCCACTATCTAGAGGTGGTTAGGCTCTAGGAATTTGCAATCTTGATGTTGTTATATTCATTCATAAGATTACAAGACAAAACCACATTCATCCACGAACTTAATACCTCAAGCAAGGATCTTCAACCTACTGAAGGAACTTACCCACTTGAACCAGGGAGTGTTCATCCTTAAAAAAGGACTTACCCACTCCATCTTCAAGTCTTTGGCCTTCCAGGGATTACCTATCCTTCTTGAGTGTCCGCCTTGCCTATCTCCTTCACTCGGAGATCTAGATCACCATGCCTTCTTCAACCTTGAAGAACAATAACTTCTACTCCTTCACTTAGAGAAGATCTGCAAGCCTTTTCTTCAATAGGAAAGGGGGTAGGAATATGGAAGAGGAGAGCTTTACATAGATACAAGGAGTAGCTCTCTTACAACAGATCCTAATTCACTCATACTCACAGATTTGACTTGAAGGTAGAGAGAGAAAGGGGCTCAAAGGTGTGCAACACTCTCAACTAAGCAAGAACCAAGCATATATGGAATGAGAAACCTTGGAATGAACTCCAAGTGGTCCTATTTATAGATGGAGGTGCCCTTTTGAATTGGGGAACACTTAGGGTTGAATTATAGCCTTTTGGCACAAGGCAACAGATCTATTTTTTCCCAAACAAGTCACCAACAGTTAGAATCACTTTTTCTACATTTTTCGTACAGTGCATTCAGTGAGTTTCAATAAAGGTAACTCGACCGATTGGGTAAAAGACAAATTCAATTTACAAACCATCGGTCGAGTTTGTCCTGGGAAACTCGACCGACCAATGAAAGTTGTGTTTGGTCAGTAACTCGATCAGTCGATTTCTGTGAATGCACAACTCGACCAATGCACTCTCCAGAAAATAGATCCAGTGGATCGGTCGACATCTTAGTTACAAGTCATATCATCAATACAAGTGATTACAAAAATCTTCTAAGGTCGTTTACATGGATTTCCTGATTAGCACACTTGAATAGCTTTTGACTTAAACTTCGACAAGCTAGGGCTTGTGTAATTTGATCATTTTCATGTGCCTAACACCTGAAATCAATCTTGAACACACATATTATATACATATGAATGGAATGGCTAAGTCGTTATCAAAATATGGACAATGTATGACCTCTAGTTCAGCAATCCTCCACTCCAAGTAGAGGGTTTGCAACACCTTATTGTAGGAACGAACATCACATATTGATTTCCACAACTTATGTTTGATTGTGCAGTCAAATTCTCGATATCCAATGTTCCTGATATTTTTTCTAATAAATGATTCTCTGATATCAATTCTTTTAGATCAACAAGAGGACACACTATGATGAATGAAGAACACAATCTTGTATGTATTTTATAGGAATATGAATAATCCACCCATTTAGTAAATAAAAATTTTTTGTGGTTCAATGTAAATCATCTACGCCATTAGGAGGAGAGATATCTGTTCAGATGGGAAGATACAAAGAAGAGGTGCTCTGAAGAGTGAAGAGAACCAAGAGAGACCCGAGAAGGTTACATGTATCAAGAGAAACAACTCTTTACAATCCCCTATTGGCACTATTTATATGTACCCATGCTATGTGGTTGTAAGTAGGAGTCAACAATCTTATTAAGAGTCGATCATAAATAAGATCCCGTGTTGTTTATTGTGAGCCATATCCAAATGAATTGGACAAAATCCATTTAATATTAAAAATCCTTATCAGCCAGAGTAGGACTCATGTCATAGAGAACTCCAAGTCAACTAGAATAGCTAGGAAGTCCAAGTTAGATCGATCTAGGATATGTTCGAGTCGTTACAATTAAAAATAAAACTCCCTTGTGATATAAATTCCAAAAAGTGATCTTTTTGGGGTTTAATTGAGCGTCAAGAGCTTTCCATCGCTGAAATTTATGAACAATGTCACTATTCTCATAGTGTGTCATTTGATCTTATTGATTACGCCATGACATGTTCTATTTAACAAAGCGTTGCTCGACGCAGGAACACAAGGAAACAGAGATGCAGTGATCCAAGAAATCATGACCTATGATTTGACAATATAGAAAATATGTGTGCGTAAGCAATCGCGGGTCTAAAAGCTGTCGATACCTTTTTAGAGTCAATATTGACTCGTTAACGAAGATGATTTTGGGAAAGAAAAATGTAAGTTTACCGCCAGACCTTCAGCTTGAGCCCATTGGCCTGAAAGATAAATTGAAAGAAGTGCTTAACTACTTGAAAGGAAAAGAGTATACAGCTATATGGGTTGTCGGCCCTGCGGGAATTGGCAAGAGTACTCTACTCAAAGAAGTTAGAAGAAGCCTTCTTAATGACGGGAGTTTCACAAATGTGATTTTGTTACAATTGACGAAAGAAATAAATGTTCGAAAGATCCAACAACAGATCGCAAACGAGTTGACGATTGACCTTGGGGACTCCGATGAATTGAACATCACTTCTCTGAAATCCGCTCTTTCAGAGGTGGCGTCTGTGATAATGATGGATGATGCGTGGGAAATACCTGATTTGAGTGAAATTGGCATTCCAGTGCCGAGAGGCAGGTGCAAGCTTGTTTTTGCCACTAGAATAAGACCTGTAATACACACAGTGGAGGAAAACCGGAGTAAAATAGTGCAGATGGAGTATTTAAACATGGAAAATTGTCTGGAGCTTTTCAACGCTGCTTGTGGTACTAAAGAGAATGAATATAAGGAAACTGATGAAAATAAGGAGATTATAAGAAAAATCGTTGGGAAATGTCAGGGTTTGCCTCTTGCTGTGATTTATGTGGGTAAGGCAGTTGCCCATCAAAGCAGCATGGAAAGTATTGACGAGGCATTGACCAATTGCCCTGAAAAAATTGTTGGCATGGTTGAAAATGTATTTGAAGTTTTGAAAATTAGCTTAGATTATCTTTCTGACGCTAAAATCAGAGACTGCTTCGTATTCTGTGCATTGTTTCCTGAAGTCAAGAATGTAAATAAACGCGAACTATTAAAGTATTGGTTAGGAGAAGGGTTAGTAGAACCAGAGAGCGACACAGAAGGTATCGTCAGTATACTACTCGATACCTGTTTGTTGGAACAAGGGTGGGACGAGCGTCACGTAAGCATGCACACCATGGTTCATGCAATGGCTAGGTGGTTAGCAACAGGGGGAGGAAGTGATGACTGTGAAAACAAATTCCATGCGGGACATCAGTTTGGAAAGGTGGAGGCCTTCCATACCAAGATGGAGGAAGTCAAGTGGGCATCATTTATTGACACCGACATTGAAAATTTGTCACTCCTACAGCTCCATTGTCCACAGCTAACGACTTTGTTGATGGGACTGTACGAAGGTCGGACTAAGGCACAGTCTAGAAGTTTCTGCCACTACCAATCCATAGAATGCGAACATACAAATAACTGGAATCCTAAGAGGCATCAGAGGTATCACATATCAGATTCTTTTTTCCAGAGGGAGCTTGTTGTTTTGCGTGTAGTTGATATGACTGGCCACCCCATTCTGTATCTTCCCAGCTCCCTCTGCAATGTGAAGTCACTCACGTATCTCAACCTCTCTTGGACATTCATCCAAAATCTACCTTTGGAGTTTGCTAAGCTGATAAATTTGATGTATCTCGACCTCAGCTACACACCCTTTCTTTCAAGCATTCCTAAAGGAATCATTGCTACCCTAGATAGTTTGATATCATTCAAAATTTACAGCTCTTCTTATTCAAGAATTAATGAAGGGGGACAAATGAGTCTGGCAGATTTCGAGGTTCTGCATTCTTTGAAAGAACTGCATCTCACTATACAAGAATGGAAAACCTTTGATGAACTATTGAACAACGTTATTTTGCCGGTGTCCATTATCTCTCTTCAGCTCGCTTTCCTTGATTTCCCTAAGGAAACTTCTCCGCTTGAGCATTCTGCATGCATGGTGAACCTGCAAACACTATCAATAAAGTCATGCGAATTCGAAGGTACAGAATTGAGATTACGTAGCATTCCCCAGAAGCCTGAGGCCGTAATCATACAGGATATATGTGAAATAACGAAAATCACGGTCTCCTCCTGTGAGTCGATACACAAACTGCATATATCACAGTGTAGTGAGCTGAAGGATCTGAAATGTCTGTGTCAACTCCATAACCTCCAAACACTTGAGATTGAAGAATGTGAAGATATCGAGTTGGTGATATCGATTCAGTGCACAGCTGACCACACACGATGTTTTTCAGCATTAAAGTCCTTGAGGCTTGTTGATCTGCCACGTCTTGAGAGCATTGCACATAGTAATTTACCACTCGGTTCTCTTGAGAGTGTCTTTATACATAGTTGCCCACAGCTAGAGTATCTACCAATCGTCTCACATCTGCAGTCTGAAAAGAAAATAAAGATCTGTTGTGAAGTGAAGTGGTGGGAGGACTTGAAGTGGGAGGATAACAGCGCAAAAAGTATGTTCTTTCCGCGCATATATTTTCCTCGCAGCGTGATTGATGATCTAGAAGCTAGCATCGGCGAGCTGCAAATAGATACCGAGCACAAAGCGGCCATGGAAGAATTCAGGAAAAAAATTGAACAGATAAAAGGCCTCCTGCCATGCGGCAGTAACAATAAATTAACTGCACACGAGGTAGAAAAGCTCTGGAAAAAGGTAGAGCCCTCGGTTATTACGGCCCGAAAGTTGCTGTTAGACATATATATAAAGCCCATCGGCCTCGAAGATAAACTGAACGAAGTGCTTAGTTACTTGAATGGAGCTGAGTATTCAGTTATCTGGGTTGTCGGCCCTGCAGGAATTGGCAAGACTACTCTACTCAAAGAAATCAGAAGAAGTATTCACAACCACTTGATTTCCAGGAAAGTGATTTTGTTACAAGTGACTAAAGACGTAAACATTTTGGCTATCCAACAACAAATCGCAGATCAGTTGATGATTGACCTTGGGGACTTCACTAAATTCGACATGACGTCACGTGCTGTTCGTCTGAAAGCTGCTCTTTCAAAAGCGGATTTTCTGATCATGCTGGATGACGTCTGGGAAACAGTACCGGATTTAATAAATATTGGAATTCCATGTTCGGGAGGCATGTGCAAGATCATATTTGCGACGAGACTAAAATCTTCTGTGAGTTCGTACGAATTGGAGAGTGGACAACAGAGTAAAATGGTACAGATGGAGTATTTAAACACAGAACAGTCTTTGGAGCTTTTCAACACCGTCTCTGGTGATAAAGAGCATGAATATAAAGTCATAAGGGATATCATAAGCACATGCGGCGGCTTGCCTCTTGCTGTGCTGACTGTGGGTAGGGAAGCTGCCAAAGGAAGTAATTTGAAGAGTATGAATGAGGCCTTGATCAATTCCCCAGGGAATAATGTTGGGATGGAGATAAACGTGTTTGCAGTAATGAAATCTAGCTTGGATTGTATCCATGATGAGCAAATCATATCCTGCTTCATGTTCTGCACATTGTTTCGTTACTTGAAGGATATAAATAAGCATCGATTATCGGAGTATTGGGTAGGAGAAGACTTCGTAAAATCTGAGCGTGAGGGAGAAAACATCATCAACAAACTACTGGATGTCTTCTTGTTGGAACAAGGGCGGGACGAAAGTCATGTAAGTATGCACTATATGGTTCATGCTATGGCTAGATGGCTAGCAACAAAGGAAGAAGGCTTTGATTATCAAATCGAGTTTCATTCTGAGGAGCACTTTGACAATGTTCAGGCTTCTGTTAAGGATATAAAACAATTCCAGAGGGCATCATTCATTGACGTAGATACAGAAAAACTGTCACTTCTCCGAATTCATCGTCCAAGCCTGAGGACTTTGTTGGTGGGTCTATATGACGGTCGGCAGGAGGCGCATTCAAGGAGTTTGTGCCATTACCAACAACTACAACGTGAAGATACATATAGCATGAACTGTAAGAAGTACTACATTTCTGATAAGTTTTTCCAGGAGATGCCTGCCCTGCGTGTTGTTGATATGACAGGCCACCCAATAGTACATCTGCCCAACTCCCTCTGCTACCTCAAACTACTCTCCTATCTCGACCTTTCCTGGACATTCATCGAGAAGATACCTGGGGAGTTTGGTCAACTGGAAAGATTGAGATATCTCAACCTTAGCTACACGTCCTACCTTGCAAGCATTCCAAATGGAATAATCACTTTCCTGTCTTACTTGAGATCGTTTAAAGTGTATAATTCTTCCTATGCAAGGATTAATGAAGAGGGACAAATGAGTCTGGGAGAGTTACAGGACTTGGAATATTTGATAGAACTGGAGATCACTATACAAGAACCGAAAACCCTTACCGAACTGGTAGAGAACGATAAGTTGCGGGATTGCATTAGATCTCTTCAGGTAGATTTTGTTGATTTTCCATCAGGATCTTCTCCGCTTAATCTTCTTCAACGCATGCGGAACCTTCAAACACTAGCAATAAAGTCATGCGAATTCGAAGAATTGAGATTATGCAGCATTTTGGAGAAGCTCGAGGCCGTAATCATACAGGACATATGTCGAATAACGAATTTCATTATTTCCTCCTGTGAGGGGATACACAAACTACACATTTCTCAGTGCAGTGATCTGACGGATCTGACATGCCTGTGTAAACTCAATAACCTCCAAACACTTGAAATTGAAGATTGTGAAGAATTGATGGAGTTGCTGAAGCAGCCTCATCAAAGCGGAACTGCGACTGAAGAGAATCAGTGTACAGCTGACCACACACGATGCTTTTCCGCATTAAAGTTTTTGAGACTTATTCATCTGCCACGACTTGAGAGCATTGCACGTAGCAGTTTACCACTAGGTTCACTTGAGACTGTCTTCATACAGAAATGCCCAGAGTTAAGGGAGTTGCCAATCGCTTCACACCTGCAGTCTGAAAAGAAAATAAAGATTTTTTGTGAGGTGAAGTGGTGGAAGGACTTGAAGTGGGAGGATAGCAACGCAAAAAGTATGTTCTTTCCGCGCATATATTTTCCTCGCAGCGTGATTGATGATCTAGAAGCTAGCATCGGCGAGCTGCAAATAGATACCGAGCACAAAGCGGCCATGGAAGAATTGAGGAAAAAAATTGAACAGATAAAAGGCCTCCCGCCATGCGGCAGTAACAATAAATTAACTGCACACGAGGTAGAAAAGCTCTGGAAAAAGGCAGAGCCCTCAATTATTACGGCCCGAAAGTTGCTGTTAGACATATATATAAAGCCCATCGGCTTGGAAGATAAATTGAATGAAATTCTTGGTTACTTGAACGGGAAGGAGTATTCAACCATCTGGGTCGTTGGCCCTGCGGGAATCGGCAAGACTACTCTACTCAAGGAAATCAGAAGAAGCCTTGTCAATGACTTGAATTTCAGAAAAGTTATTTTCATACAGGCGTCCAAAATGGCAGACGTTTGGGCGGTCCAACAAGAAATCGCAGCCCAATTGACGATTGACCTTGGGAAGTTTAATATATTTAAAACGACGACGTTGCGTGCTGTTTATTTGAACTCTGCTCTTTCAAAAGTGGAATTTGTAATCTTGCTGGATGATGTGCGGGATGGAATACCGGATCTGGAGAAAATTGAGAAAATTGGCGTTCCGTGTTTGAGAGGCAGGTGCAAGATTGTCATTGCCACGAGGTTTAGAAGCATTGCTGAAAACGTAACGGAGAGGTTTGTGCACTGGCTAGGTAAATATTCGCGCCAACAAAGCGCAATTGTGGAGGTGGGGTATTTAGACATGGAACAATCTTTGGAGCTATTCAACACTGCTCGCGGGGATAAAGACCATGCATGTAACGAGATTGTGTGGAAAGTCGTAGACAGTTGCGGCGGTTTGCCTCTAGCTGTGGTTACTGTGGGTAAAGCAGCCGCCCATCAAACCAATTTGGAAATCATTGACAAGGCGCTGAGCAATTCGCCAGAGAAAATTCATGGCATGAAGGAAAATGTGTTTGAAGTATTGAAATCTAGCTTAGACTATATTAATGATGTGCAAAGATCCTGCTTCATGCTCTGCGCATTATTCCGTGACTTCAGGCGTATAAATAAACGTGAACTAACCATGTTTTGGGAAATAGAAGGCTTATTATCAGCAGCGGAGCCGGGAGAGCGTATCATCACTAAATTACTCGATGCTTGCTTGTTAGAACCAGGCACAGACAATGATCATTTACAGATGCACAACATTGTTTACGCAATGGCTAACTGGTTTGGGCAAGGCAGAGGAGGTGAAGAGTGTCGAATAAACTATCATGCAGGAGGCCACTTCGAGGATGTTGCGGCCTTTGTAGAGAAGATGAATGTGGCCGAGAGGGCTTCATTTGTTGACACAAACATACAAGAACTGTCAACTCTCCAGCTTCCCTGTCCCCGCCCAAGGACTTTGTTGATGGGTATGTATGAGGATCGGCGGGAGGCGCAATCTAGAAGCAGCTACATTTCCGATGCTTTTTTTTACGAGATGCCTGCCCTACGTATTGTTGATATGACAGGCCATCCAATCGTGCATCTACCCATCTCCCTTTGCTACCTCGAATCACTGGGTTATCTCGATCTCTCTTGGACATCCATACAGGAGATACCTCAGAATTTTGCTAAACTGGTTAGCTTGAGATATCTCAACCTTAGCAACACATCTTTACTTTCAAGCATTCCGAACGGAATTATCGTTTGCCTATCACACTTAAGATCATTCAAATTTTACAACTCTTCCTATGCAAAGATTAATGAAGAGGGGCAAGTGAGTCTGAATGAGCTACGCGACCTGCGCTCTCTGAATGAACTGGAGATCACTATACAAGATTGGAAAATCTGTGATGAATTGTTACTGAATAAAAATGTGAATTATTATGTGAGAAAGATCATATCACTTCAGTTAGCTTTTCTTGATTTGTGGTCGGAATCTTTGATAAGAAAACTTGCATATATAAGATTCCATCGGATGTCAATAAAATCTTGCCAATTTGACAAAGAAGTGCGAATATGTACATTCAGTGAGGAAACAAAAACTCTGATCTTGCAAGATATAAGTGGAACGACGAAGATCAATTTTTCATCTAACATACACTTATTCAAGCTGCATATTTCACAGTGCAGTGAACTGGAGGATCTGACATGCCTATGCCTACTTACAAATCTCCAAATACTGGAGATCGAAAACTGTGAAGGAATGATCGAATTGGTGAAGCAACAATGCACAGTTGTTCCTCGTCGCAGTACTCACCCAGGTTGCTTTTCAAAGTTGAAGTCGTTAAGGCTAGATCATCTTCCAAGACTGAAGAGCATTTCACAATGCGTTTTACCGTTAGAATCACTTGAGACTGTCTTGATACATGAATGTCCGGAGCTAGAGAAGCTGCGAATCGCATCCCATGAGCAGTCTGAAAGGAAAATAATGATTTTTTGTGACGAAAAGTGGTGGGAAGGCTTGGAGTGGAAGGATGCCAGTGTAAGAAATATATTCTTTCCACCGGTATTCTTTCACCATGATGATAACAGAGACGCAAAACAACTCGTTAGCGTGATTAATGAGTTAGAAGCTAACATGGGCAACCTGAAAATAAACACCCAGGACAAAGTGCGCATAATGGAAGTTTGGAAGAAAATTGACCATATGAAGGCCTTCCTTTCGTGCGGTAGCCAGAAATATCTCAGTGAACAAGAGGTGGAAAAGAACTGGAAACAGGTACAGGCCTCAATCAATACATTCCGGAATATTCTGTCACAGGTGAAACAAGCCAAAAGTATGGTGAGCGACAAACGGACTGTAAATGCCGAAGAGGGGAAGAAACAGAGAAAAGACACGGGGAAACTAACTGTAGATAATAATCCATGCGGACGATCTGTACATTCTGATAAGTTATCTGAAGTGATGAACTACTTGGCAGAAGATGGTGATTCTCCCATTGTGATTGTGGGTGCCGTTGGGGTCGGCAAAACAACTCTCCTAGCAGAAGTTATGAATGGTGCAGTGCAGTCAGGTTGCTTCAGCAATATTATATTCTTAGATGCATCCAAGTATTCAGCGAAATCATCACAGACGAGCAAATCCTTGTCATCACTGACGTCTATGATGGCCGAGCAAATCTTTGAACAGATTAACCTGGACGCGCTCCGAAAGACGAATTCAGCGGAGTCATCACTGACGTCTATAATGGACGCACTCCAACGTACTGCCACGCTGAGAGACGCATTTCAAAACACGTATAACCTTTTCTTGGTAGACGACGTTAGTCAGCGATCCGTTCTTTCTGCGGTTGTCAGTTATCTGGATGAGATCAACACAAAGTACAAGGTACTGATCACCACGTCGCGTAGAAGCACCTGCCTGAGTAAAGTAATGAAAAACTCATCGGAGACAGATGAAAAAGTGGTGCAGCTGACGTATCTAGACCAAAACTCATCTTTGCAGCTCTTTTTGGAATTCGCTGGCGCAAATAAAGTCATTGTGGAACAAGACATGGAGATACAGGAAATGGCCACGGAAATAGTGGAGAGATGTAGTGGCTTACCGCTCGCCCTTTCCGCGGTTGGTCAGGAGGCAAGGCGTTGGGCAACACGTGCAGACTGGGATTCTGCCAGACGAGCAATGAGAAACTCTCCAGCTGATATCAAGAATATGGAGGACCTGGTGTTCCATGCTATGAAGCGTTGTTTTGATAGATTGCGCGAACATGAGCAGCAGTGCTTATTATTTTTCGTGTTGTTCCAAAGTAATAACCAACTCAACCGAGACCGACTGATAGGCTACTGCATCGGGGAGCACCTGGTTGGTGATTGTATGAAAGGAGACAAAACTATTTCCGAATTGACAGACGTTTTCTTGTTGGAGACCGTAGGTGAAAACCTCCTAACAATGCAAAGCATAGTTCATAGCTTCATCCGTTGGTTGTATTTCAGATATGACAATGTAAATACCTACAGTCACCTCTCAAAATTGTTTGGCAGAGAGAGAGCGTTCATAAACGCCAACAATATACGGAATGTCAACGAAAAGATTGACCTTCACGAGCATTCAATGAAGAGTGCCAAGCAAGACTTCCACAGATACAATTTCATCACTCCCACGACTATTCAGCGTGCTTTGTATGACATTCGTGAGAATAGTCACATTTATTCCTTTTATAATTTAATAACCTTGGTCATTGAGTCACCGACTTTTGTTGAATCTCCACTCCGGTATTCCACGGCAACGAACCAGGCCCTTCAGGAATCAAGAAGGGCTCAACGAGATTTAGTTTTGCACGGCCAACCAGACATTATCAATGATTATTTCTTCACGGCGATGTTTAACCTGCAAGTTCTAGATATGACTGGTCTTCCTATAGTCCATCTCCCAAAATCGGTTTGTGACTTGAGGTTGCAGTATCTCAACCTCAGTTGGACTTGTATCCAAGAGTTGCCCATAGAGCTTAAAAACCTATCTGAACTCAGAGTATTAGACCTTAATTTCACAGAGTTTCTTACAAGCATCCCGAGGCAAGCTATCACAAGGCTAAAACAATTGCAGACGCTTAAGCTTTATTGTTCAGGATATAGAGGGTTTGGCCATAAAGAACAAATTACTTGGAAGGACTTGGATCAGTTGAAATTTTTGAAAGAACTTGAGCTCCCGTACGTTGAGGATTCCGGTTTCACACATATTTCACACTCGCTGAAACGCCTTTCATTCGATCACATTGAGCAGTTAGACAACAACAAGCTTTATCGCTTTTCTATTATGGGTGCTCCAAAGTTGAGGGCTTTGTCTATTACAAGTTGTCCGGGATTTGGTCGTGAATTAATATTCAGCCATAGTGGAATCGATTCCCTTGTTCTTTGTGACCTTGCAGTGTCCAAGATAAGCATGCCATTGTTTTATCGTGCTCTCCGAGAACTGCATATTAGCGAATGTGCAGAACTCTACGATTTGGCTTGCCTATGTGCACTACAGGAACTCCAAGTACTTGGAATTTATAAATGTGGAGGAATCACAGGATTAGTGCACCAGAATCCTAACAGCTTCCACAAAAACCTTAGGCAATGTTTACCACTCTTGAAATACGTGACACTCGAAAGCCTGCACTCATTAGAAAGCATGTCAGATTCTTCCCTGCTTCTAGAGTCACTTGCCCATCTTAGGGTGGTCGAATGCCCCAAACTTAAGAAGATCCCTCTTGCTCCTGAAAGAAAACCAAAACGTATCACAATTCAGTGCACTAGGGAATGGTGGGCTGAATTGGATAACGATATAACTGAATCATTTTTAATTCCCGAGTTTTTGAATGAAACTGAATACGCTTCATCCTCAAAGTCATCATTAGACACCGGAGTGGAGCAATCTATAGCACGTCGTACATTCAATCAGATCCGTAAATTCTTCAACCAAAATAACGAGGCCAGTCCTTATCATTGATAACAGAATTACTTTGAAGGGCCCATACGGACCAAAGGTCAGATCTTCAATGACCCCGGTCTGAATTAGCATATATACTGCATTTCATTCTATATTTCATACTTAAGTATTAAAGATTGTGATTAGATCTGAACCCTAATTCACGTTTTGGATGCAGAGGTCCAGAGGATATGCAGCTCGAGGAAAAACGCACTTGACGTCTCCCATTGCATTTCTCCAGTCTTGCGTTCGTTGGCTGGCCAAAATAATCTATGCCATTCTTTCCCACGATTGTTCAATTTAGCATCCTATTAATTGGATACTTTCTACTCAGACTTCGTAGCAGCTGTTTGGCAAATCATCGTTCCCCTTTGAAGATATGCTCTCTTTCGTGCTTTTGTAGTGTGATATTCTTGTATTCAAGCCCCTTTTGATCAGAAAACTACAGGCGTAACATCACATACTATTATCGACTGCAGAATCTCCATACCAGAGTTGCCTTTAAAATAAATGGAGAAACTAGTGCTTCCCACCTTGGCAACACTTAAAGGTATTTCCAGAATTTCCCAATTTTATAACTGTTTCCTACATTGAAGTTGGGCATGTCGATTATTATTGAAGATCCGGTTTCCCACTGGAAAATATTTTTGTCAGAAGTTACTGATGCCAATGGATATATGATTGATGGCAGGATATTCTGTAATTGGCAAATGGTTATATGTTTGGGCGGCTGAAAATAGCTTGCTATTTCTGTTGCTCCTGACATTGGCTGGAATATGGATATATCAACGCTCAACCAGGTCGACGTCTAATTAGATAATCTATCGTGTTCTAGAATGAGTCAGACTAAAGAATGACGGACACAAAGATTGTGTGGTGAATGATACTATCGTCCAGTCCAGAATTTCATGTAACAGTTTCATGGCAGGATCTGATGACCAAGTGATGATGCATTCCAATGTTTTAATAAGTTACAAGAAAAGGAGTTAGTTCAGTATGCATCCTAGTTTTATTTTATCATGGAGTTTTCTTTGTTAAAGTATTGTCATGTTAGACCTTATGCTACCAAGTTGATGGTTAACACATGAACAACCAAAGTTTTGTTTGAATCTTCTTGCTACCTTGCTGATGGTTGAGATATGAACAATCCATGTTTTATTTTATGGCGTATGTGGATGTAAACTTTTCGCAACCAACCAGGAGAAGTTGGTCTTGCTTCTTTATAAATTATAATGCAGAAACTTAATATAAGTCATTGCAAATGGATATAATATACGTTCTACCAAAGTGCATCAATAAAATATAGTCTGAGTTACCAGAAACAAGTAGATGTAGATGCAATGCATATGAACTAAGTTGTATTACTTGGCTAACATTTTTGTTAAAAGGCATGCAATTTATGTACGAGTGTTACTTATCTCACAATTTATATCACCCGAGTAAAAAGACCACAGAAATAAGTGTGAGAAGTGTTTACTTGTAAATGGGCATTTGTCAACCTCGACGTCACAACTTTCCGTAGAGAAAAATTTCTCATATCCAGGACTATAAATTTTTATCTTAGTTGTATACTAATTTTTAATATATCATATATCGACATAGTTTTAATAAAAAAATCATCTATATTAACACGGACTCACTCACTTCAGAATTCTGGTGGTACTTCTCTAAATAAACTATTCTCCAACTGTACATCATCTACTGCACTTTGGTTTGCCACGTTTGTTTTTCATTTGTACCCGGTTTCCAACTGCCAAAGGCATCTATATGAAACTATTATGCCGTTCGAAGTACGTGGCACACAAAGACCATGTGTTGAGTAAGTTATCTTGTATTCCAGAATTTTACTTAACGGTCCACGGCATCATGTGACGTGGGGTCGAGTCACTGTGTGATGATCGAGTGATGACGAATTTGAAAATTTTCAGTCAGCTACAACCAAAGGTGTTATCGGCGTCCATCGTAATTTCATTCTATCATGGATTGTGCTTGTAGTATTATTCTGATTTTGAACCTTGTTTTTACCTAGCAGATGGTTGAGACATGAACAACCATTCGTTCTGAACCTTAATGCTACCTAGCTAATGGTGTTAAGACATGAATAACCAATGTTATATTTTGAAACTTGTTACCCAGCTTATGGTTGAAACTACTAGTCTACTATGGTACAGGGGTGACTACTAATAGTGACATGAGGGGTGACTCTGTGGAGGAGCTGCTCCAATCTCCTCGCAGACAGTGTGGTCCAAGATGTCGTTGATCACCTCTCCCGGCTGTCACGAAGGACAAGCTCTCCAAAAAAAATTGCTTGACAACGCCAGGCTTCATTTTGCGTAGTCACGAGGTTGGAGGTGCCAATCATACAGGGTATAATAAAATGCTTTATATCACTACTACAAAATAAGGGGCAACAGGAGGAGGGTGACAAAGTGGTAGGACGACAGCACTAGATATAGTGGGATGCAGGGCGCACGCCTTATTTTTCATATACGGGGATGTTTGGTTACCTGTATTTTGCGGTATTGGATTGCATTTTAGACTCCAGTTCAACAAATTTTATGTTTGGTTTGCAGGGTTGGAGAAATGAGGCTAATCTCAGGATTTTCACACATAATAGGAATCCCGCATTTTGATCTCCATCAAAATTCTTCCGGACGCCAAAATTTATAATGGGCAAGATGGTAGACAAAAAAAAAATAAATCCCACACTTACAAAATCCAACAAATCAAATATAAAATTTTACTTTGCGGGATTTTGATAATGTAACATTTAAGTAATGGAGGATGGACAGAATATAATATTTCTTTAATCCGGCTAACCAGACGTGCCACGGTGGGATGCAGGACTCCAGAGTGGGAGTGAACGGATCGAAAATGTGAGTAGTTTACAGGAATAGCAGTTGTCTCAACATTATCCGGGCGGGTCGTTTTGAGAGAAACTGAAGATAGGGAGAAAAACGGGAAAAAAAGGTGAAAAGGAGGCAACACAAACACATATACCTCAGTTGCGTGGAAGAAGTTGATAGATGCCATTCAACGCCAGGAGGTTTCTGCCTCCACTGTCGTGTAACTCGCCGCCGTGGTTTAAGAAACCCCCGGTCGACATGCTTAATCCTGAGGGCACGTTTGCTTTGGGGGATCTGATGGGATTAATATGAATCCCGAACTTTTTCGATCCCGGTTTCAGTAATTTGCTGACTTCCAGAAATACAGAACCAAAGAGCAATCTTTTGCCATGTCGGGACCAGCGGTTATGTGCAGATTGACGCGGGTGGCAGCAATAATTAACAAAGTTTATACCGCAAGTTTGCTGGAGTGACGGCGCCCCGCCCTTTTGAGATGGGGATTTAATCCTGCACTGTTACGAGCAGTTTAGTGGGGGTGTGTGATGTAACAGACCGGGTCTTTTTCTGAATTGATTGCAACGACTGGAGCTGAGCTGGAGGCTCGTTGTAATAAGCCTTTGTGGCTGGTATGGGCGAGCATATAAAAAGTGATCCGAAGCCCAATTGGGGGGATCATGCTGGAAATGAATAAAGTTCCCTCTCTGTGAAACTTTCGTCTCGTTTCTCTCTTCCTAACTCTACTGCTCATCTATCTTCCTTTCCCTATATCGATTCCATTGTCAAAATAGGTCCCGGAGAAGAGGGAGCTCGCCTGCATTGGCATCAGTATAATCTTAGAAGCTCCAAAGTGGTATTAGAGCCGTCGCTAGAGACGATGGCACCATCCAGCGACGATCCTCCACCACAGGGCGTGACGCGTGCGAAGCTACGGGAGGTGCTCGAGTCCTTGAATCAGACCGTCGATTGAAGGTGTTCCGAGACGGCGGGGTCAACGAAGAAGGTGTTCGCGGAGTTGAAGACGGAGTTCACGCAGCGGCTGGATTTCATATGTACACAGTTGGAGTTGCTGAACTCCTTGGCAGAAAAAGATCGGGCGGCGTCGGCGAAACGTGTTCTAGGAGAGAGTTCAACGGCTTCGAATTTTGATAAGAAGTCAGAAAGAAGATTGCAGCTTAAGCTAGACAAGTATGACGGATCGACCGCTCCTGTAGATTGGATCAGTCAAGCACGTCAGTTCTTCAAGTTCTACGGTATGGATTCGTATTTTGAAAAACCCGACCTAGTCTCCTACTATATGACTGGAGATGCTCTTCAGTGGTGGAATTGGATGGCAGACTCGTCACCAATAAGGAATCGGGGCCAATTTGAGTCAGAATTGCATATTCGTTTTAGTAATCCTTATGAGGACGCCGCTGGGGATTTCACGAACCTAAGGCAGGAAGGTAGTGTTAGAAGTTATCTGTCCAAATTCAAAAATCTGTCAAATAGGTTGTTGGGATTAGCTGAGTCCTTCCGGATTGGTACATTTGTCAGTAGTTTAAATGAAAAATTGAGATGTCATGTCAGAGGAAACAAACCGAAATCAATGGGAGAGGTTGTTAGTTTAGCTCTGGCAAAAGAAGAAAGATCATCAGCAAAGAAGTCTGTGGCTAAGGGGTCTGGGAGTGATGATTATAATAAGAAACCAAAAGCGGGAGGAGCAGGAAATGCTTTAGGTCTAAAGAGATTGACTGTGGAGGAAGAAAATTTTAGGAGGAAGAACAATCTGTGTTTCAAATGTAACGAGAAGTGGGGACCTGATCACAAATGCAAATTTAAAGGAAAACTTTATCTGATACAAGATGACAAGTCTGAGGATGAGGAAGATGATGGAAGATCAAATCAATGGCGAGAACCAGAGGATAATCCAAAAATTTCTCTGCAAGCATTAACAGGTGAAGATGCACCACAGACTATGCGAGTTAAAATGAAAATCTAGGGTATGGAGTTAGTAGCAATATTGGATTCTGGTAGTACTCACAATTTTGTTGATACACGTGCTATTAAGAAAGGGGAGTTTTCTATTTATAAGGATCAGGAGTTTGTAGTAACAGTAGCAAATGGTGAGAAGATTAAGTCAAAAGGGAAATGTCAAGGCGTGGATTTTGTCATTTCAAATATTTGTATGCAGGATGAATTCTTAATATTACAGCTCGGGAATTGTGATGTTGTTTTGGGTGTGACATGGTTGTGTCAGGTCAGCCCTGTTTGGTTGGACTTCAATAAACAAGTGTTGGAATTCAAGTTTCATGGAGTTCGTGTCGATAGAGGGATTGTGTGGGAAATCAAAAGTTTTAAATGCACCCAGTTTTGTGAAGGAATTGAGAAGAAGCAGAAGGGTGGAGGTTGTTCAGTTGATGTCAGTAGGGGTGTACCAGGAGGAACAAGCTGAACTATGTAGTTCTTCAGAAGAATTACCGGAGTTAAAGCATTTGTTAGTTGAATTTAATGATGTTTTCCAGAGTCCAAAGGGACTACCTCCAAAAAGGAGTCATGATCATAGAAGACCTTTGGTAGAAGGAAGTAAGCCTGTGTCGAAGAGGCCATATGCTTATCCTCATTTCCAAAAGAATGAAATTGAAAGACAAGTAGATGAACAATTACAAGCCGGTTTAATAAGACATAGTTGTAGCCATTATTCTTCTCCTGTGCTTTTGGTGAAGAAATATGATGGTAGATGGTGTATGTGTGTGGATTATAGGGGTTTAAATCAAATTACTATTCCGGACAAATTCCCTATACTTCGGATTGATGAGTTGTTGGATGAATTGAATGGGTCAGTATTGTTTTCTAAGTTGGATTTAAGAGTTGGATACCATCAAGTGAGGGTTGAAGATGACGATATCAATAAGATTGCTTTTAGAACGCGCCAGGGACATTATGAATATTTGGTGATGCCCATTGGACTGACTACTGCCCTAGCGACCTTCCAAGCATTGATGAATGATATCTTTAGAAGTTATCTTTGAAAGTTTATCTTGGTTTTTTTTAATGATGTTCTGGTATACAATAGGGATTCTCAGTCTCATATTCAACATCTCCAAACAGTTTTTAACATTTTAAGACAACATAAATTGTAAGTGAAATGAAGCAAATGTCAATTTGGAGTTGATAGGGTGGAATACTTGGGTCATGTGATTTCTAACGAAGGAGTGGCGACTGATCCTTCCAAAATCAAGAGCATTCAGGAATGGCCCAAACCATCAACAGTGAAGGCTTTGAGGGGTTTTTTAGGGCTTATAGGATATTACAAAAATTTATTAAGGGTTATGGACAGGTGGCACAACCTTTAACCAACTTGTTAAAGAAAAATAGTTTCAAATGGACTAATGAAGCAAATCTAGCTTTTAAGCAACTGAAAGGGTTGATGATGTCTCCACCAGTTTTGGCAATGCCTGATTTTGACCAGGAATTTATCATTGAATCAGATGCTTCGAGGTTTGCAGTAGGTGATGTGTTGATGCAAGGTAATTGTCCTATTGCATTCATGAGTTCAGCCTTAAAAGGGCGCTAATTGGGTTGGTCAACCTATGAAAAGGAAATTCATGCTATTGTGTTAGTTGTTACAAAGTGGAGACATTATTTGGTGGGAACTAAATTTCTTATTCGGACTGATCAAAGGAGCATTAAGTACATGATTGATCAACGCCTTCATACACCTACACAATAGAGATGGCTTGATAAACTTTTGGGGTATATGTATGAAATTGAATATAAAGTTGGATTAGCGAATAAAGTGGCAGATGCACTATCTTGAAGGGAGGATTTGGAGGAAAATACTTGTAACATGATCTCAAAGTTGAACTCTATATCCTTTCTTGTTCCAAGGTGGATAGAGGAAGTGAGGATGTTAACAACTACTGATCCCGTTTTACTTCAACTGAAGGACAAATGGGAGCAAGGAAAGTTAGATCGTTCAAAATATCAAATGAAGAATGGCGTTCTATTTAAAAAAGGGAAGGTGGTTATATCTATGAATTCAGAAATTAGTAACAAGGCCTTATTTGAAATGCATAATACATCGACAGGTGGGCATTTGGGATTCGAAAAAACTCTGAGTAAGTTGAGGGAAGTTTCTTGGTGGAAGGGAATGCGGGGACAACTTAGGAAGTACATCAGGGAGTGTGATGTTTGTCAGGAAAACAAATCAGAAAATTGCCTCCCACCAGGGCTACTACAACTATTACCGATTCCTTCTCAAGTTTGGGCAGATATTGCAACCAATTTCATTGACGCCTTACCTTTATCCCAGGGGTATTTTGTGATATTAGTGGTGGTTGACAGATTTTCAAAGGCAGCACATTTCTTTTCTATTAAGCACCCTTACACAGCTCAATCTATTTTGGAAGTGTTTATTGACGGGGTGTTCAAACATCGTGGTATTCCAACATCGATTGTGTCGGATAGGGATACTATATTTACTAGCAATTTCTGGCAAGGATTTTACAAGTTGCAGGGTACTTAATTAAGGATGAGTACGGCATATCATCTGTAATCAGATGGACAAAGTGAAGTGTTGAGCAAAATCTTACAATGTTATTTAAGGTGTTTTTGTGCTAGTAAACCGCATGAGTGGGTTAAACATATGCCTTGGGCTGAATGGTGTTATAACAAAACACCTCATTTCAACAAAAATTTCTCCGTGTGAGGCAATTTTTGGGAGACCTCCACCGAATCTGTTGACATATGTACCAGGTCAACCAAGGGTTGTGGGAGTGGACAGCAATTTACGATCGCAAGAAGAAGTCATGGCCTTATTGAAAGAAACCTCAAAAGAGCTCAAGATAGAATGAAGAAATTTGCTAACACAAAAATATCAGATAGGGAGTTTCAGGTGGGCGATTGGGTCTATCTTAAATTGCCTTTCACTCAGTATGTCTCTATGGTTTGTAAGAGGCAGACCAAAACTTAGTCGTTTGTTCTATGGGCCATTCCAAATCATAAAACGTATAGGCTCTACAGCTTATTAGTTGCAACTACCACCTACAACTCTTATACATCCAGTCTTTCATGTTTCATTGTTGAAAAAGAGGCTGGGAGATGTAGTTCCTGTGGGTGTGAATCTTCCCCAGTTACCTGTAATACAACCTTTGGCACCAACAAAAATTTTGGACAGAAGAATGGTTCCAGACAGGGGTCGCCGACAAGCAGTAACTGAGGTACTGGTATAGTGGGATGACAAGGATGTCTCAGAAGCAACATGGGAACAGTTGTATCAATTGCAGATGAAATATCCTGAAGCTTCAATCTTCACCAACCATGGTGAGCAAGGAGGACCCTATGGGAGTTCTTAAAGCCTGTACTGATAGGAGGGAAGTAAGTTGGAGTATGACTACTTCTAAACCTTGAGAAAAAGGTTTGTTTGAAGGAGGGAGGTGTTATTATGAGCAGTTTAGTCTATTGACAGCTAGCTAAGCTAGCATGGGGGGATGTAACAGACCACGTCTTTTTCTGAATTGGTCACAACGACTGGAGCTGAGCTGGAGGCTCGTTGTAATAAGACTTTGTGGCTGGTATGGGCGAGCATATAAAAAGTGCTCCGAAGCCCAATTGGGGGGATCATGCTGGAAATGAATAAGGCTTCCTCTCTGTGAAACTTTCCTCTCATTTCTCTTTTCCTAACTCTACTTCTTATCTCTCTTCCTTTCCCAATCTCGATTCCATTGTCAAAATAGGTCCCAGAGAAGAAGGAGCTCGCCTGCATCGACATCATTATAATCTTAGAAGCTCCATGCACACTCTATATAGTTGACAAATGTTGGATTTCTCTCATTTTACAACTCCAATCAATGAAACATAAATTTCCAACTGAAGGATTTTGGATTTTAATCCAATACAACAGAACACGGCAAAGCAAACGTGCCCTGAGTTGTTACAGCCTTATCAAATTGTCGCCCTATCTTCGATTCCGCCCTATGACTATGTTATCAGTTATCAGTGAAGCAGTTTTCACCACACTTTTGGGCCCTGGCTTTTTGCACATTAGTCCTCACTTTTTGCTTGTCGCTATATGTTACAACTGATGTTGGGCTTCAAACTTTCAACATTACATCAACAGTGCTATGTCTAGCATCAGAATAGGCTGGCCTGACTCAAGCCATGTCCCGAACCGCAAAATCTATGTTACACCCATCAGTGGGCCAAGTTTAAAATTTTAGCAGGGCCAAGGTAAATTCATGTCCAAAAATTCAAATATTCAGATTAATTATAATCATATATATATATAATCATTTGTTTGTATATAATATTGATCTTTTATAAGATACATTTGACTAAGGTTTAGGGTTTAGGCTCTCATCAAGTAGATCAACCAACCCTCTTCAATTAGAAACTTCATGCTTATTAGCCTGACAAATGCATCCTATAAGATAAAGACAAACTCCTTAGTTTGGGGATGAAACCTAAAATGGAGCACATCATTTCACCATCACAATGTGCGGTTTTCCCTAATGGGAACATACAAGATGCCTATATTACAGCTATAGAAATCATCCCTACATGTCATTCGTAGAACACCCATCTTCTCACTCTAAAATTTGATTTTGAGAAAGCCTTCGACAACATTAAGTGGTCATTTCTCATCCAATGCCTCCATGGATATGGTTTCCCCAACACATGGACCCAATGGATTCACTCATGCATCAACACAAGCTCATTTTCAATTATCATTAATGGAGCTGCAGTTTCCTATTCCAATTATTCCAATGGCCTCACACAAGGTGACCCTCTGTCACCATGTCTATTCATCATAGTTACCTCTATCCTCAACAAATTCGTATGAATAACAACATGTAAATGATCGATTGAAAAGACTGACAGATGCACAACAATATAATACAAGATGTTGGTGACACTATCATTTTCATTAAATCTGAAGAACCATGGGTTATTAACATCATTTGTATACCATGTGTCTTCTCTTTCATCTCAAGACTTAAAATCAACTTTCATAAATCCACTATCATAGGCACGCATGTCACACCATCACACATGGAATGATTCCAAACCCTCCTAATATGTAAACAAGAATTCTTTCCTATTACATGCCTAGGATTACCACTATCTCCATGGCATATTTCCTATTTTTTTGTGGAACCCTATTATTGACAAATACCATAGATGACTAACCACATGGCTGAACCATAATCTCTCTTTTGCATGCCACTTAACATTCCTAAATGTATCTTTCACTCCTATCATCACATATCATCTCAACTGCATACCACTTCTCGAAGTAGTCATTAAACACAGTGACAAAATTAGGAAGAATTTTCTGTGGGATCACAAAAAAGGATCCCTTGCTTGGTCAACTAGCATACTATATGCAGCCCTCAACAATATGGTGGTCGGGATATCATAGATCTGCATACCCATGCCCTGTGTCTTCTTCACAAACTCACAACTGCCATATGTCAAAAAGAACAACATCTTTGGATGGATATTTTATTGACTAAATTTTTTAACAAGCATAACCCATGGGATCACATCTCCATTAGGTTCACCTCCTCTCTAGAGAAACTTATGGTCAAAAATATCATCATCATACATAATTCTATCCACACTCCGCCCCACAGCAGACTATGGATCATGTTTCGGTAGGATCCATGGTGGCATGGCCACACCCCCATAAACCACCTTACTCACGTTTATGACATTCGTGCACCCATCAAACACCTCACCATACACAAGGTTCTCAAACTCCTAAGTTCTCTTAGAAAATATGTCCTAAATATTTTTTTGCACTAGCACGTCAACTCAACATACTTCATCAATATGACATCCACTTTAGAGATAGATTCCAGAATATCAATTACATAGATATACGAAAAATAATACATAGTCAAGCATGCATATTTTTTATACACTTTCAGAGGCCACATCTTTCCTCAAAAATATATATGGCATATATTATGACCACCAATGGTACACATTTTGTTATGGCTTCTTTGGCATGATAAGAGATACACAGATGCCCATCATAAAAAGCATGGATTCCGTGGCCCATCCATTTGTTTAATGTGTTGATCATAGGAAGAAACCAATCAACACTTTTTTTCGAATGTCACCACCATTCTATGTTCCTTTAAACTTGATGTAGAACATAGATTTTCCAAGGGTATTAATCATCATTTAGGTTCTTACTACAACAAGTCCATTATAGCAGTGATCATTTGGACCATATCGATTGAGAGAAATAACATATTCCACAAAAATATATGCAAGTCATATAAACAACTGATTAGAATGACAAAATCATTTTATGATGATTATATGTTTTGCAGATGATGTGGGTATAGGATGGATTCTAGCCATTAAAACCCCCTCTAAAACTAAAGGAAATGGAGATCAACCACATATGGCTTCTATGAAACAGATTTTGGACGAGATAGACAAAATTTATAGTATTGTTTGTCATATCCCATCTTATCATTGATCACCATAGGGATGTTATAAAATGAGCCCCACCAATCTCATACATTTTATGATCTCTTTTAGCTACTTTCATATGATGCAGTGACACATCTGGTGATCACCTCTATCACTTTAGGTTTTATACGCTATCTACCTCTATGTGGTTGCATGGGGGTATATATATATATATATATATGACAAACATTTATCAAAAACAAATATTTGACTACAAACTTTCAACAATACAATTGGTCTAAACCTATATCGTGGGTTATACTAATAAGACTAAAAGAGAAATGCACTAGAATAAAGCTAGGCTATGTAGTTCCATATAAAGTTTAATGAATTTGTTATATTTATAATATAATACAATCTTAGGGATTGAATGTATTAGTAGACCGTTCATTCAACATGTTAATTGCAAAAATTCCATTATTGGCTGAATAATTTTGTGTTATACATCATAACTAAATGAGATGTGATTGTGATTTGTAAAAATGTCTAGTTTAGATTATTCTTTTAATAGATTTATATAAAAAATTGTAACCATGTTTGTCTTATGGATGATATGTATATCTTACATGTTGATACACATTTTGTAGGATTATTTTGACATTGATTTACTATGTTATCCTGGCCAGCCCAAACCTGAGTTGAAATCCAAATCTATGAAGTGGACTGAGTATGGACCAAGTTTTCCAATCACCGTCCAGTGCAAACCTGATAACATTTTATTTTACGTACTTTTTGTAGATATTTTATACCTCTTTCAATATATTTTTTTTTAGATTTTTCCAAAGTTTTACCATCTTTTTGACTAAAACCTCACTTACATGATTTCAGGTACATTCACAGCCCAAGTCACGGTTGTTACCTCGATCATGACCCTCTTTGTAACACCCCTGACCTGGGTTATACCTTAACCCTAGGTGTTTTGATTAAGAAAGATGATTAAATGCTTAATCTCATCTTGTGAAAGGTAATTATGGTTCAAGAGGAACTTATATTACAATTCTTATCCTTTTTGAACATTGTTGAAATCAATGTTTTGCCTGTTTTGGACTAAAGTGCAAATTACCCAAGTTGAGGGGTTTAAGTGCAAATTGTGCATGATAATATGTTCCTCATGTGTTGAAGCATCATGAGAGTAAAGATGATGCTGAGGTATGGCTTATGGAAGCCTAAATACCAAGAAAGAGCTGATAAAGCAATGTATGTGCATGAAAACCTAGTTTTGGTGTAATGTGCAATTTACCCAAAACCCAGGGTGTAATATGTAAATTACCACTTCAATAAGGTCCCTAATGTTTCTTGGCATCAAGTAGAGAAAATAAAATGAGAGGGGCGCCTCATTTGAATTAAGTTGGAGGAGAGAGAATCTTGATATTAAAATAATCAAGATTTAATCCTAATTGAAACCCTAATTCAATGTAGTGTAAAAACAAATATAATAATTGAAGGGACTTCAACCAAAAACGAGATGGTTGAATTTGCTCAAGTGTGAACACATTTGTACCTTTTCTAGGCCACGAAAATATCTCAAGCAAGTGGATAACCCACTCACCATTATTATAAAGAAAAGCAATATCCACTCAAATTGGAATATTATTATAATATGATCTAAGGTGCTTAATTTGCTTTTCTTTAAATTGATGGATAATGAAGAGGAATAAGAGGCAATGAAGATAGCCTCGTCCTTAATGATTTTTAGGGGAATTTGAGGGGGAAGAGGCGGCCATATTTTTGGAATTTAATGCATTTTAATAATGCATTTTCTCTCTCATCAAGTTTCTTATAAAAGTACCTTTACCAAGCCAAAACAAAGGCTATTTCGGATTCTTTTCTTTACCCTTGCTTGGAAAACGACTAAGGAGCTGTGGAGGAGCAGGAGGACGACCCCAACCTGTTGGTAAGGTCCTTGACCTTCGTTCTCCTTGATTTCCATGGTGGAAATAAAAAATAAATCATTGATTTCTTCTTATTTGGATCTCCTCTTCAACCCTAGCCAACTTTTTCATCCAAAAGCTTGAGGACGAGCTTAGGGGGAGTTGCTAGAGCTTCATCCACCATTAATGGCGTGAGCTTGAAGCTTTGGAGCTCAATTGGAGGCGGGTTTTATAACTCAAACCCTTAATCATTGCTATTGCATCAATCAATTATGCTTTGTTGATTGTTTTCTTCAATTTGATACATACTTGTTTCCTTGCTGCAATTTCCATCAAGAACAGTTGCTTTTCTTGGTTTTTCGAAGGAAGGGGATGATGACATCATCCTATATGCTTATCCAAAGAAAAGTACCAAGCCAAATGGTCTTGATATCTATTCCAAATCGTTTTAAATTGATTGGCTATGCAGTTTCAGAAAACTGTTTTAGGGAAAACGGTTTCAAGACCGTTTTATATGGTTGAACAAGCGTTGACCGTTTGGGAATCTTGTTCCTAATTATGTAGGATAATGACCCTCCAAATTTTAGGGGTTAACTCCAAAGGAATCGTGAGTTGAAGGCCAATCAATTAGATAAATCGAATTGAATTAAATGCTGATTTTCAACCTGATCAACTTGACCTGTTTGGGAAAACGGTTTCAAGACCATTTGAGTGTGTTGACCAAGCATTGACCGTTTGGGATTCCTGTTTATAATGATGTTGGTTAATGACCCTCCAAATTTGAGGGATTAACTCCCAAGGAATCGTGAGTTGAAGCCTAATCAATTAGGGAAACCTAATTGAATTAAGTGCTGATTTTCAATCTGTTTTAATTGACCTTTTTGAGTAAACGGTCTCAAGACCGTTTGAATGCATTGACCAAGGGTTGAATGTTTGGGATTACTGTTCCTAATGATGTGGTATAATGACTCACCAAATTTGAGGGATTAACTCCCAAGGAATCGTGAGTTGAAGGCTATTCAATTAAGCAAACCCTAATTGTTTATGGAAGCAATAACTCAGTATACTATGTCAAACATAGTTGTTTGTATTTGATCATATGGTTGATGTAACCAAATCAAGTGGAGAGAATGATAGAAATGAATTCATACATGAGTATGATTCATATGGTGATTTAGGGTAGGATCCTTAGTAAAGAGATCAAGAAACCCTAATTGAGAAGGTTAACGAACCCTAACCCTGATTTAGGGAAATTTTGAGTAAAACCCTAATCTAGGGTAATAGTGTAACCCTAATTAAGGGTAATAGTGTAACCCTAATTAAGGGTAATGACTTGGGTAACTCTAATTTAAGGTAATGAAATACCAAACCCTAATTAGAGGAATAATGAATCCCTAATTTATGGGTAATTGAATGAAACCCTAATTGGGATGATTAGTGAAACCCTAATTGAGGGTGATTCCCTGAGAAACTCTAATTGAGGATGATTCCATGTGAAACCCTAATTGAGGGCGATGTCATATGAAACCTTAAAGCTAACACAGAGTAAAGCTATGTAAAACCCTAAATTTGGGCTATAGTGCATGGAATTCTAATCATGGGCAATATGATGATAAATCATAACCCTAATGTCTGGGTAATGATATGAGTAAACCTTAATGATGAAATAATGAGTAATACCCTATAATGATGAAATATCTTAAGTGGTTGACTATAGGCAACCTTATAACAAGCAATGCCTTAATTTGAGATGAGTCCATATCATTGAAGATAGTTGGACAATCCTTGTGTGTGATCTATGCACATCATGGTAAAGGTGATAGGTTGGTGGATGAAAGTATTAAGATGTGAAATTCCTTATTATAAGATAAGTTAATAAACTCATGTAAGATAGAAGTGATGAGGGAAGTGATACATTGAGACATGATAGATATCACATTTAGCATTTCAGGGTTGATATACCTTGATGCATCTCAAATCCAATATTTTTGGATAAGATACACAAGGAGAGTGTTATGTAAATAGTTACAATGAAATGTAATGAGTTTAACATACATGACAAGTAAGCTAAAATGAGTATGATGTAATCATACCATGATAAGGATGAGATATAAACTCATACCTTGTGTTGATGATCATTTAATGATAAATGATAAGAATATTAAATACTTGGAATGTCGATGGATGCTCCTAGACGTATGGAACAATATATTAGGGTTGGATTGATAAAATGAACATGAAACCCTAATTGATGTGAGTAGTAAACCCTAACCCTATGGAGGAAATAGTGGTGTTACTATTATATTACATGAGTTAATATGTCATTGTTGTCCAGTGAGAGGTGACAAGATGTTTAATGGCCTTGTGAGCCATATGGTTAGATGTTACCTAGTAAGAGGTAACAAGATGTTTCATGGGCATGATGAGCCCTGAATGAGGTGTATTCCTCTTATGTTGATAAGGGTTGATACCCTGTGATATTGTGAAAAGGATTTATATCCTGTGATAATATGATGATTGGTTTAGTCTCATGAATGGCAAGTGAATATTACCATGTGATGATGATATGAGAAATTATGTTTCATATGTTTTATATCTTTTCAGGTTTTGATATTTATATGCTTGCTAGAAGTGAATTAGGATTTGTATGTCCACTTGTTTGATGCAGCCTTAATTCACCCAATTGGAATAATTAATCAAGTGCAACTCTAATCATGTAGTGCCCTGTGCCGTAGAACCATCTTCAGTGTCAGAACTTGCTGGATGGTGAAACGAGTATTCCTAAGGGAAACTCGGAGCGCATATTGTTGAATATGCGGGGGTGGCAGGTTGAGGAGATATATACTTGTCATCCACAATTGCAGGTTATGGAGGATGGCTATGGTCATGCCTCAAATATTTGATGTGATTGAGGACAGCTGCGGTTGTACCTCGGATTAGAGGGTTTTGTATACCCTGTTTTCTAGTGTCGTAACTTGTACCAAGTACGGACTAGTTGTTATCAGTTGACTATATGTCACTGTTGGCAGTTTGACTGGTATGTCACTGCAGTTTACTCGTACTGACCGAGGGGAAGAGATCTTAGGATGCCGGTACTCCTAGATCTTGTACGGAACCGAATAGCCCTTCGCAGGGGTCGGTTGGACTTTGAATGGTACGATTCAAATTCCCCAGGGCATAATAAAAGATGTAATACAGCCGTATAGCATATCTGTTTAGGGTTATACATGACGCTTCACACTGAATGGAAACCCATGTTTGTTCTCTTTACATAAAGATGATGCTTAGTGCAACTAAGAGATAGTAATTATACTTATGTTGTGGATATGCATAAGACTGTAATTGTGTACATACAATGGCCATGCTTATGTTGATATCTTACTGCTGCTGTTGATTATAATCATGATGCTAGATATCTCATGTTGATAGTTATGTTTCACATGCTATCCATGCCTCTATAATTAGAAATACCTGACAGAGGCTTAATGCCTGTAATTAGGTTTGGTTAAAGTCCAATGCCTGGATGTGTAATCAGGATTGGTATAGTCCAATGCCTGAAACATTTATACCTGATTGATATAGTTTAATGCTTGAATAATACATGATGATTTATATAATCACATGTCTGGCATAAGTGAATACTTGTTTAGCAGATTGGCTAAGGCCAACAAATAGAAACAAGAATGAATCATGGGTGACACATCAGAATAATGAATGACATGAGCAAAGCTTGAGATGTTGAAAATGTATGGTAGATGAATGTTATACATGTTCTTTCTATTTCTTATAAAGAGAATAGATGAATTACTGTTCAATCATAGATATGTGTAATACTTTAAAAGATGAGAATGATCTAAACTGCTTATCCTCTGCTCAGTTTTATATTAATTAAACTACAATAATGATGTTTCTGGCGGAGAGTTATATCTCTCGCTGGGGCAATTTTCAATTGTCTCACCCCCGTGGGAACCAACATTTTTAGGTGGACGAGTGTGAAAGAGACTGATAATATCTTTCGGATGAAGAACATCAGCAGCTACAAGGACAGCAGTGACAACTCAGGTTGAGTGTGCTGTCTATCGTGTTTGGTAGATAGAAGTCCTATGTGTCGTCTCTGTACTCTCAGGTCCTCGGAGTTAGTACTTAGTGCTTTTAATGTATCATTTTGAGATTTTGGCTTGATGCCTCGAGGTTATTATGTTGTCTGTGTTTAGCTTTTAACAAGGCAGTTGATGTTGTAACCCTTGAAAAGAGATGGTATAAGATATATACTTATGAACCATGATGTAAATGTAATACATTGGTTCTTGTTGAAAGAGTTTTCCTATGATTGGGTCTCTTTGAAAAAGGTTTTAAATTTTTAGTGATTTTCTATAATCCGCTTCTTAGTGAACGCTTCCGCATTAGTTAATTATGTTTTTGTTAGTTGGATGCTACAATTAAGTGGTATCAGAGCTCTAGGTTCGCTGAGTCTACAGAGACATAGGACTAAGGTAGTAGAGTCTGTTCTGGTATCATCTAGTGTATCTGATAATGTCTTATGCTCATATAAGAGAAGAAGAACTTAAAGATGACTGGGTCACATGAGGAGATTGCTGCTGAGAGCAGCAATATTGCACCAAGAAGAGGTGCATGGGAGCAGGCAAGACAGAGACAATTGCCTAAGAGTCTCCTAGTTGATCCATTTATGATAAGAAAATCTTTCTTGAAGTATTACTGTTGGGTAGATTAGAGCAACAGTAATGCATATAGTGGACTGGATACTAGCTTTACGATCTAGGTTATCAGTCCTTAATACAGAAGTTTGCGCTTTAAAAGAGTTCTGAAATGACTGTCATGTTGGAACATGGGAAAGTCATGTGTGTATAATGATATTAAAAGTGAGGAATATGATCGCAAACAAAGTGCATACCACTTAATCTCAGTATTTATATACCCTGGCCAGGTATACAACTATTGATGATAAAGTGAGTATGGAAACTCTTAGATTGTAATCTCTCTGATTGCCCTGATCAAGCAGTCATTCTGATACAATCTAATGAGTATCATGAAATCAGAAATATGGAATGAATAAATGTGTGATATACTAAGAAAGAGAAGTCTGAGATAATCTCAAATGAGCATGTTGTATGAGGAACTAAAAGTGTACTCCTCATGAGATAAGGATAAGAATAAGGGAAATGAAACCTGTTCAATAATGATGTAAGTATAATAAATGTATTTTCCCTAACGAAGAAATGGGAAATATGATGAGATCATGAGATGATCATAAACATGCTAAATGGATAATGTCATGTAATCATCCTTATAATTCCTATGCTAAAGGCAAGGAACCTAGGAAGAGCTAAAGAGTAAATGATTCATGAATAGTTGAAAATACATAAATTAATAAGAGGAATATGAATCCTTGTTTTCTTTCCTTTCAGGGACATGACCATCAAGTGGGTCTTAGGACACTTGATGTGCATAAGATAAATGTGTTCATGTGATGGATACTTAGAAAAGTATCAGTTATCTTGGACTTTGGTCCCAAGATGAGGACATATGAAACACATAATGTTCCAAGATGAAAGGAAGAGATATATATGATGTGTTTCCAACACATGTGATAGACATCAAGGTGAAAGATTATGGTATCTGAGAGATATCAGATGGGTTAGGTTGGCTACCTGGATTGGTCAACTGTGAAATTAGTCTGATTATAATAATATGAACATCATATGTTAGGGGTTTATGCTCTGCATAAACATGATACTAATAAAGAATGTATGATGCTTCTCTGAATAAGAAAAGTGTTATTTGACACAAAGTTGACTCTATAGTCAATGATGAGGGACAGTGGGGCATGTGCCTTGTGTGTTGATTCTATGAGAATTTTGTATGGAAACACTTGGTGCTGATCAAAGTTTTATGGTGTATCTATAATAAGGAGATGATATGTGAAGACTAGATAGTATGATGAATAATATACATTTGTCTTCCTTTATCTGGATTTCGAGGACGAAATCCTTGTTAGGGGTTTATAATTTGTAACACCCCTGACCTGGGTTATACCTTAACCCTAGGTGTTTTGATTAAGAAAGATGATTAAATGCTTAATCTCATCTTGTGAAAGGTAATTATGGTTCAAGAGGAACTTATATTACAATTCTTATCCTTTTTGAACATTGTTGAAATCAATGTTTTGCCTGTTTTGGACTAAAGTGCAAATTACCCAAGTTGAGGGGTTTAAGTGCAAATTGTGCATGATAATATGTTCCTCATGTGTTGAAGCATCATGAGAGTAAAGATGATGCTGAGGTATGGCTTATGGAAGCCTAAATACCAAGAAAGAGCTGATAAAGCAATGTATGTGCATGAAAACCTAGTTTTGGTGTAATGTGCAATTTACCCAAAACCCAGGGTGTAATATGTAAATTACCACTTCAATAAGGTCCCTAATGTTTCTTGGCATCAAGTAGAGAAAATAAAATGAGAGGGGCGCCTCATTTGAATTAAGTTGGAGGAGAGAGAATCTTGATATTAAAATAATCAAGATTTAATCCTAATTGAAACCCTAATTCAATGTAGTGTAAAAACAAATATAATAATTGAAGGGACTTCAACCAAAAACGAGATGGTTGAATTTGCTCAAGTGTGAACACATTTGTACCTTTTCTAGGCCACGAAAATATCTCAAGCAAGTGGATAACCCACTCACCATTATTATAAAGAAAAGCAATATCCACTCAAATTGGAATATTATTATAATATGATCTAAGGTGCTTAATTTGCTTTTCTTTAAATTGATGGATAATGAAGAGGAATAAGAGGCAATGAAGATAGCCTCGTCCTTAAGGATTTTTAGGGGAATTTGAGGGGGAAGAGGCGGCCATATTTTTGGAATTTAATGCATTTTAATAATGCATTTTCTCTCTCATCAAGTTTCTTATAAAAGTACCTTTACCAAGCCAAAACAAAGGCTATTTCGGATTCTTTTCTTTACCCTTGCTTGGAAAACGACTAAGGAGCTGTGGAGGAGCAGGAGGACGACCCCAACCTGTTGGTAAGGTCCTTGACCTTCGTTCTCCTTGATTTCCATGGTGGAAATAAAAAATAAATCATTGATTTCTTCTTATTTGGATCTCCTCTTCAACCCTAGCCAACTTTTTCATCCAAAAGCTTGAGGACGAGCTTAGGGGGAGTTGCTAGAGCTTCATCCACCATTAATGGCGTGAGCTTGAAGCTTTGGAGCTCAATTGGAGGCGGGTTTTATAACTCAAACCCTTAATCATTGCTATTGCATCAATCAATTATGCTTTGTTGATTGTTTTCTTCAATTTGATACATACTTGTTTCCTTGCTGCAATTTCCATCAAGAACAGTTGCTTTTCTTGGTTTTTCGAAGGAAGGGGATGATGACATCATCCTATATGCTTATCCAAAGAAAAGTACCAAGCCAAATGGTCTTGATATCTATTCCAAATCGTTTTAAATTGATTGGCTATGCAGTTTCAGAAAACTGTTTTAGGGAAAACGGTTTCAAGACCGTTTTATATGGTTGAACAAGCGTTGACCGTTTGGGAATCTTGTTCCTAATTATGTAGGATAATGACCCTCCAAATTTTAGGGGTTAACTCCAAAGTAATCGTGAGTTGAAGGCCAATCAATTAGATAAATCGAATTGAATTAAATGCTGATTTTCAACCTGATCAACTTGACCTGTTTGGGAAAACGGTTTCAAGACCATTTGAGTGTGTTGACCAAGCATTGACCGTTTGGGATTCCTGTTTATAATGATGTTGGTTAATGACCCTCCAAATTTGAGGGATTAACTCCCAAGGAATCGTGAGTTGAAGCCTAATCAATTAGGGAAACCTAATTGAATTAAGTGCTGATTTTCAATCTGTTTTAATTGACCTTTTTGAGTAAACGGTCTCAAGACCGTTTGAATGCATTGACCAAGGGTTGAATGTTTGGGATTACTGTTCCTAATGATGTGGTATAATGACTCACCAAATTTGAGGGATTAACTCCCAAGGAATCGTGAGTTGAAGGCTATTCAATTAAGCAAACCCTAATTGTTTATGGAAGCAATAACTCAGTATACTATGTCAAACATAGTTGTTTGTATTTGATCATATGGTTGATGTAACCAAATCAAGTGGAGAGAATGATAGAAATGAATTCATACATGAGTATGATTCATATGGTGATTTAGGGTAGGATCCTTAGTAAAGAGATCAAGAAACCCTAATTGAGAAGGTTAACGAACCCTAACCCTGATTTAGGGAAATTTTGAGTAAAACCCTAATCTAGGGTAATAGTGTAACCCTAATTAAGGGTAATAGTGTAACCCTAATTAAGGGTAATGACTTGGGTAACTCTAATTTAAGGTAATGAAATACCAAACCCTAATTAGAGGAATAATGAATCCCTAATTTATGGGTAATTGAATGAAACCCTAATTGGGATGATTAGTGAAACCCTAATTGAGGGTGATTCCCTGAGAAACTCTAATTGAGGATGATTCCATGTGAAACCCTAATTGAGGGCGATGTCATATGAAACCTTAAAGCTAACACAGAGTAAAGCTATGTAAAACCCTAAATTTGGGCTATAGTGCATGGAATTCTAATCATGGGCAATATGATGATAAATCATAACCCTAATGTCTGGGTAATGATATGAGTAAACCTTAATGATGAAATAATGAGTAATACCCTATAATGATGAAATATCTTAAGTGGTTGACTATAGGCAACCTTATAACAAGCAATGCCTTAATTTGAGATGAGTCCATATCATTGAAGATAGTTGGACAATCCTTGTGTGTGATCTATGCACATCATGGTAAAGGTGATAGGTTGGTGGATGAAAGTATTAAGATGTGAAATTCCTTATTATAAGATAAGTTAATAAACTCATGTAAGATAGAAGTGATGAGGGAAGTGATACATTGAGACATGATAGATATCACATTTAGCATTTCAGGGTTGATATACCTTGATGCATCTCAAATCCAATATTTTTGGATAAGATACACAAGGAGAGTGTTATGTAAATAGTTACAATGAAATGTAATGAGTTTAACATACATGACAAGTAAGCTAAAATGAGTATGATGTAATCATACCATGATAAGGATGAGATATAAACTCATACCTTGTGTTGATGATCATTTAATGATAAATGATAAGAATATTAAATACTTGGAATGTCGATGGATGCTCCTAGACGTATGGAACAATATATTAGGGTTGGATTGATAAAATGAACATGAAACCCTAATTGATGTGAGTAGTAAACCCTAACCCTATGGAGGAAATAGTGGTGTTACTATTATATTACATGAGTTAATATGTCATTGTTGTCCAGTGAGAGGTGACAAGATGTTTAATGGCCTTGTGAGCCATATGGTTAGATGTTACCTAGTAAGAGGTAACAAGATGTTTCATGGGCATGATGAGCCCTGAATGAGGTGTATTCCTCTTATGTTGATAAGGGTTGATACCCTGTGATATTGTGAAAAGGATTTATATCCTGTGATAATATGATGATTGGTTTAGTCTCATGAATGGCAAGTGAATATTACCATGTGATGATGATATGAGAAATTATGTTTCATATGTTTTATATCTTTTCAGGTTTTGATATTTATATGCTTGCTAGAAGTGAATTAGGATTTGTATGTCCACTTGTTTGATGCAGCCTTAATTCACCCAATTGGCATAATTAATCAAGTGCAACTCTAATCATGTAGTGCCCTGTGCCGTAGAACCATCTTCAGTGTCAGAACTTGCTGGATGGTGAAACGAGTATTCCTAAGGGAAACTCGGAGCGCATATTGTTGAATATGCGGGGGTGGCAGGTTGAGGAGATATATACTTGTCATCCACAATTGCAGGTTATGGAGGATGGCTATGGTCATGCCTCAAATATTTGATGTGATTGAGGACAGCTGCGGTTGTACCTCGGATTAGAGGGTTTTGTATACCCTGTTTTCTAGTGTCGTAACTTGTACCAAGTACGGACTAGTTGTTATCAGTTGACTATATGTCACTGTTGGCAGTTTGACTGGTATGTCACTGCAGTTTACTCGTACTGACCGAGGGGAAGAGATCTTAGGATGCCGGTACTCCTAGATCTTGTACGGAACCGAATAGCCCTTCGCAGGGGTCGGTTGGACTTTGAATGGTACGATTCAAATTCCCCAGGGCATAATAAAAGATGTAATACAGCCGTATAGCATATCTGTTTAGGGTTATACATGACGCTTCACACTGAATGGAAACCCATGTTTGTTCTCTTTACATAAAGATGATGCTTAGTGCAACTAAGAGATAGTAATTATACTTATGTTGTGGATATGCATAAGACTGTAATTGTGTACATACAATGGCCATGCTTATGTTGATATCTTACTGCTGCTGTTGATTATAATCATGATGCTAGATATCTCATGTTGATAGTTATGTTTCACATGCTATCCATGCCTCTATAATTAGAAATACCTGACAGAGGCTTAATGCCTGTAATTAGGTTTGGTTAAAGTCCAATGCCTGGATGTGTAATCAGGATTGGTATAGTCCAATGCCTGAAACATTTATACCTGATTGATATAGTTTAATGCTTGAATAATACATGATGATTTATATAATCACATGTCTGGCATAAGTGAATACTTGTTTAGCAGATTGGCTAAGGCCAACAAATAGAAACAAGAATGAATCATGGGTGACACATCAGAATAATGAATGACATGAGCAAAGCTTGAGATGTTGAAAATGTATGGTAGATGAATGTTATACATGTTCTTTCTATTTCTTATAAAGAGAATAGATGAATTACTGTTCAATCATAGATATGTGTAATACTTTAAAAGATGAGAATGATCTAAACTGCTTATCCTCTGCTCAGTTTTATATTAATTAAACTACAATAATGATGTTTCTGGCGGAGAGTTATATCTCTCGCTGGGGCAATTTTCAATTGTCTCACCCCCGTGGGAACCAACATTTTTAGGTGGACGAGTGTGAAAGAGACTGATAATATCTTTCGGATGAAGAACATCAGCAGCTACAAGGACAGCAGTGACAACTCAGGTTGAGTGTGCTGTCTATCGTGTTTGGTAGATAGAAGTCCTATGTGTCGTCTCTGTACTCTCAGGTCCTCGGAGTTAGTACTTAGTGCTTTTAATGTATCATTTTGAGATTTTGGCTTGATGCCTCGAGGTTATTATGTTGTCTGTGTTTAGCTTTTAACAAGGCAGTTGATGTTGTAACCCTTGAAAAGAGATGGTATAAGATATATACTTATGAACCATGATGTAAATGTAATACATTGGTTCTTGTTGAAAGAGTTTTCCTATGATTGGGTCTCTTTGAAAAAGGTTTTAAATTTTTAGTGATTTTCTATAATCCGCTTCTTAGTGAACGCTTCCGCATTAGTTAATTATGTTTTTGTTAGTTGGATGCTACACTCTTATCCTTCAACCGCAGTCACGGTCTCTTTGCCCCTTTAAGACCGAGGTCATTGTACATTGGAGCCAGACCACGATCATAATTGAGGCTGCGATCACCACTAAACTGCGATCACAAGGAAGTCGTGATCAGTACAAAGGCACCAATCAAACCAGGGACCGCGGTGTATTTGGAGACTGTGGATGCCAAGTTGGCCCGCAACTCAAATAAGGTCGAGATCCATATGGGAACGTGACCCTTGCAGACCGCGATCAAGTCGGACTGCGACCAGCGTGGAGGTCACGATCATTGCTAAGCCTGTGATTCTTGCAGACCACGATCGAGTGAGAAAGCCTCGACCTCGATCGTGATCATTGCCAGACCACGAGCAAGTGGCAGACCGTGACTCAGTCGACTGCGATGAAAATAGGAATAAAGAGCATACCGTAACCGCGGTCTCACACTTCACCCAACCAAGATCGCGACCGCAGTTTAGGCCTAAGTCGGTGGAATGTGCCTATAAATAGCACACCCACCTGTCTTGTCAAATCATCAAATCATAGATCGGATCCCGAGGACCACGAAGTGCTGCTGCATCCCAAACTCACTCTAGACTATCCCATCCACTAGTCTTGGATCTCCAAAGGCAGAAGTTGAGAAGAGATAAGACTAAAGACTCCTTTTTTGAGAGAAGAAGATCAACGGTGCCATTGAAATGTTAGATCCATATCTGAAGAAGTACCATGTTGTATCACGTCTCTTCTCTCTCTAGATCTATCATTCCATTTCATTGTACTTCCCTCCTCTCTTCGTGGGACTTCATGTATCCATATTCTGTGCCACTAAAGCTCTCCCAACATGTATATTGTCTCTTTAGGTTGAATATATATATTCTTATCAAGATTATCTCCATGCACCTATTTTAATACTTCACTTGTATGCTTAGCTACCATCTTGTGATGCTTGATAGTTGATATCTCGAGAGAGTAATATCACTTTTATCATGTGTTATGGAGTAGTACTAATGCACGAGAGTGTTGGAATGCTAAATCTTTAAACCATATGTTTTGTTGTGAAGTTTTTGTGTGGTCGTCTCAAGAGAGAGGCTATCCTTAGACTTAGTTCTATCCTCATCTCGAGAGAGAGTGGAAAAGACGCTATGGATGGTTGCTTGTAATGTTGGTAAGAGTATGTGAGAGGGAGAGATGATGTTGCATGTTAGTGAGATACCTTAGTAGATGAACCCCAGCCTGGGTTTCCTCCCATATATTTGTTTCATCTTATTTCTTTGTTTTCGTTCATTCTTCTTATTCTTATTTTTCTTATCCAACCTTGGTTTGTGTGCAATCGTTCCTTAGGGAACACCCTTTTATATACCCATGTTTTCTGGAGTATAAGAGTGTTAGATTCTGTGAGCTTAACACTGCCAACCTTGTCCCTGTGTTCGACCCTGATCGCTACATCGGACCCCATTTATCGTTGCGAGGGCCTGAGAGTCGGGTTATTTCTTTAAAAGTATGACTACTCTGAATCTGCTCCTTTTGGATGTGTGATTTATTCCATTTTAGTGATATGAGTTTAGATGAACTTTCATAACCTTTATTCGGCAGATATGAACGTCCATGACATCAATTCAGTGGTATAATAGATTTATTAACATTAAATGTATGATTTTCAGTTTAGATTAGATAATTTATCTGATGTTTGATTTATCCATTTGAATTAGCTTTTGATGTGATTATATGATATTTGTTAGATATTGGACTGGATATTGTATCGAACTTATTTTTCTATTTCCAATATGATATGGGTATAGCTAGGGATGAGCATTGGCTTGAGTCACCCAAGATTTCGTAAGTTCGTGCCCAAACCTATATTGTTTAACTAGGTTTTGGGATGGGTTTTGACCGGCCTAAATCACACGTACAAAAGGAGCGGATTCAGAGTAGTCAAACTTTTAAAGAAATACCCTGACTCTCAGTCCCCTACAACGATAAATGGGGTACGATGTAGCGATCGGGGTCGAACACAGGGACAAGGTTGGCAGTGTTAAGCTCACATAATCTAACACTCTTATACTCCAGAAAATGTGGGTATATAAAAGGGTGTTCCCTAAGGAACGATGGCACACAAACCAAGGTTGGACAAGAAAAACAAGAATAAGAAGAACGAATGAAAACAAAAGAAACAAGATGAAACAAATATATGGGAGGAAACCCAGGCTGGGGTTCACCTACTAGGGTATCTCACCAACATGCAACATCATCTCTCCCTATCGCATACTGTTACCAAGATTACAAGCAACCATCCATAGCATCTTTTCCACTCTCTCTTGATATGAGGATAGAACTAAGTCTAAGGATAGCCTCTCTCTCGAGACGAACACACACAAACTTTGCAACAAAACATATGGTTGTAAAGCTTTAGCATTCCAACACTCTCGTGCATTCGTACTACTCCATAACACATGATAAAAGTGATATTACTCTCTCGAGATATCAACTATCAAACATCACAAGATGGTAGCTAAGCATACAAGTGAAGAATTAAAACAGGTGCATGGAGATAATCTTGATAAGAACATATATATTCAACAGAAGAGACAATATACATGTTGGGAGAGCCTTAGTGGCTTCTCCCAACCCAAGCTAAGGTGTTTAGCTGCTCATGCTTGCAGATAGCATAACGGCATTCCAGAAAAATGGATACATAAAGTCCCACTATATATATGAAATAGGATTGACCAGAATCTCAATCGGTCCACAAAAATGTGCCCCATGCTAATGTGTTCGGGTAGGCTTAAGGCTTTAGGTGTTTTCCTCTTCAATCTAAACTCCTCACCCACAACTGTCGTAAGAACAGTGTTTCCCTTTTTGTGCTTCTAACTTTAATTTGGGTGGTTTTGTGAGTTTTCATTCAGGATTGGGAGTGTGTAAGCTTGGCTTCAAGATTCCACTTAGGGGCACGACATATCTGCATTTATGAGTGCAGCAATAAATCGGCCGTGTGGAAACTTTTGGCATCTTTTTGGGCACAACTCTCATATTTTTTTTCTTTGTTTCTTTTTTTTTCTTTTTACCTCTCCTTTCAGGCTTGGGTGCGAGGGATTTTTACTTGGTTTTCTGGGCGGCCAAGCCTCTTTTAGATATGCCTTGAAGAGGGCAGTTGTTTTCCTTTCTACAAAGATAAGGATTTTCTGGTCAAAAGCGTCAGGTGAGGGTGGTTGGTCAGGAGTATGACTAGGTGAAGTTCTCTAGTCTATGAGGGTTTCATGAGTTAAGGTTGTCACATGTACAACGTCTTATTGCAAGAATGAGATAGAGCAGTATTGCTATGACTATTGTTTTACTCGTATATACATGTATATGTTGCTCATATATTTCTCTCTAAGAGGGCAGAAACACTACAATCAGAAACTTTAGTAAGAGAGGAGGCGAGCTTCTAAATTTAAAAGGTAGTTTTAGCAAAATTTCAAAATTTTTGAAGAATTTTTAGAGGTAAAAGTTGGTAAATGTACCTCTGTAGCCCATTTATGACTCCTCCCTCAAACCTATCCTGCACCACATCTCGGGATGTTAAAATTTGAGTGAGATGTATAAATGGGCTTTCTTTATTTGTTTTTGTTGTTGCTGGTGGAGGCCCACTTGGACTCGAGGAGCATGCTTGCGTATATTCCTCTTAGTGTGTGGTATTGTTCATATTGCATGTTTTCTACCTTGAAGTCAATAGTGGCTATGGAAACCATCCAGGATAGATAGAAGAAACCGCAATCATTTGATAGGGGCACCTGCTGGGGGCTCCTATGGCAGAACTACATCTTCTTGAAGTCCTTGCATGTTGTATGTCCATACCCTCTGCAATGACTTCTTATCATGTCGATGATAGCCTCGACGCATGTGTTTGTCTTTTCTTCTATGGGCATCTTTGTTGTTTTCATATTAGTCTTCTTGTTAAGTTTACAGGCTACGCTGAGCTGTTGTAGAGGACTGTCATCCTTCTGAGGAGGTTGACATGCAGTAAAGTCCAATGATTGTCGTGAAGAATAGGCAGGAAGATGTGGTCTGGTGGGGACGTCACCAGGTGTTGTTGCAGCCGCTCCTTCTCTCCTGACCTTTTGTCCTTTAGGATGTCATCTACCAGTAAGAAGTACGCCATGTGGGCATTTGGCATGGTATCACCTAGTATCGCCTGGTAAGCTGACATCATACTTATAGAAAGGTATCTCAAAGATGACATCTCCCAGCGAATCATCTTCTTTCAAAAAACTCATAATTATAGTCAATTCTTCCAGAGATAGACTAAAGCAGCTCCATCTGTCGAAATTCTTGAAAGAAGGTGTAATTTCTCCTGTCAGTTTGTCTGGTCTTGCATCGCCCAGATCTTTTTCTTCAACCTCTCCTTCCTCAGGTTGTTCTCTTGGAGGTTGTTTTTCAGGGACTACTGCTACTAGAGGTTGCTTTGTTTTGTCATCTGATGTCTGTTTTGTAGCTTCTCTAGAGCTTTCATGCCAGCCTTCTCTCCAAACCGTAACCTTGGCTAGCTTAGTTGGATCAACGCACATGGTCTTTAGCTGCTCCCTCTAGGTGACCTTTTCAGGTAGGGGAATATCCATGTGAATTTTTTGGGGTACAGCTTCTGCAGGCATCGTCGAGTCGTTGAAGAATCGACGATCATAGATGACCTCCATAGCATACATACCTCACAGTCCATGCAGGTCTTCATTGTATAATCCTCTAGGGAGATGCCCTTGTTGATGGCAATCATCATTCGTAGTACTATGAAGGCGCAATCCCCCAAATTGGCCCCTTCTTGGGGGACTTTCTTATTAATTGAGAAGAGCTTCCAGGACCCTTGAAACTTGTTGTCTGTATCCTTGATTGCTCGTTGTAGGCGCAACGGTATCTTTAAGGCGTCTCTGGCATCCTTCCTCTTGTAGACCAGTGAGGTGTTGTCCAATTCAGCTGTACAGCAATTGAGCACCGTCATTTTTTGTTGGTACAGATCGACGACTATCAATGCCCAATGTTTTACATTCCTTAAGGGTAGCACCATGTATCTTGTTTCCTTCCGCCAGACTGCTGCCTTTAGTTCAGCTACATCTACTACCTTGTAGTCTTCATTGTAGAGGAGACTGTCTAGATGTGTTGTCCCGTTGAAGACCGGTTGTGGCTTGTCTGGGTGCAGGAATTCTTCTAGGAGGGTGGCACAGGGTACCTTGAATAGTCTTTTATGTACTCGCGCCTTCTTCATGAATATCCCCCGGAAGTGGTCTCTGGACAGACGTATACCCTTGTTGTTATATATTATGTCTGACTCTGGTAGATCGGCGTTGAGGACATCTGCCAAGATGTGGACATCTCTGCATGTGATCTGTAACATACTCAATTCTAGACGTATAGGTTCATCATCATAACTTCTAGACCCTTACTCGACTATGTTGTTACTCAATCTTTTTCTTTCTCTTCTTTATCCTTTTTCATATAAATATCTTTTAGTAGGTATAACTCCATGCTTTAGGATGGTCTAGACCGTGTTAGGATCTTTTAACCCTAATTGACTCGTTAATATCCTGTGGACATGAAATCTTTAGATATAATGACCCTAACAATTAAATCATTGGTTAGTGGTGAATGATAATACTAAACTATAGTCTTCATTATAACTAAATACCTTAGTATCACCCTAAGATACAAGAGTGAGATAATTGCATATAACTCAAAAGAATCAACTATGTTGGACTATTAGGGTGAGAATAAAACCCTAATTAGATGATTAAGTTTTTAAAAGGATAAGTGCAACACAAATAGTAAAAATACAAATATAAGTCCATATTTGTGTTCCTTATAATCTAATTAAGTAACCTATCAATTTTGGGTGTAATCATATATCAATTATACCCTTAATGATGGTTTGGGAGTGAATATACAAGTTAGGACAATTTATTTCATTTCAGACCTTGGTCACGCTAATGTATTGAACAAGGTCTGGAATTGTTCAGTGTCACATATGACTGTGGTATCACGCGGATGCAATCTGGGTTGAGTTACCGGGTTCAAGACCTCATCTTCCACCTTTGAAGTCCCCACGTGCACAGGACTGGCTCAAGCCAGCGATGATTCTTCTCACCATTCTCTCGCCTCAATCGACCGTTTCTCACATTTACCCTACCTTCCTCTTCGGCTTACTCTCCCAAACACAATGACCCATAATTCATTTCCTCTCGTGACCTAGAGACAAAACGCCCAAAATTAGTCTTCCTACCCATCTGACGACCGCTGCTATCACCCCCCCTATGACAAATCTCATGGACTCATACCTATCCAGAGACCATCGTCTCATCCTCCTTCACCTTTCACCTCGGTCAATTAGCACGAACCGCCTTGGGCGCACCCCGCTGGATCGAGTTGTTCCCTCTGGCAACTCCTCGTCGATCCAGCAGCCCCCTGCTTCTCACTTCAATTCAAGACAAGGTAACCATCTACAGACTGTTCTCTTTCATTTGATATATGAATCTTGTCTCGATTCTTTTTGGGTTTTTGGGTCGACAAACATCGTTGCCTTTCCTCTATTTTGGTCCACCGTTGAGAGGGACTCCAACGGTCCCTGACCTGCGTGGAAACTGTCCCATACCATCGTGAGTTTGGGAAGAGTTCCTGGGGTGATCATTCCTCCCAGACATGTTCAGTGTCAGGTTTTTAGTTGCTCTCCTTGATGTTGTCTACCCCAATGGTCTTCCTCCTAACCGGTCAGCAAAGGGGTCTTCTCGCTGTTTTGCATTCATGTTACCCTTACAGTCTGACTCCGTCCGTCTCGGCCCCACACGACAGCACGAGCTCCATTTTGACACTGGTTTTCATTACTTTCCCATGTGTTCCCCTGTGATCCTGGTGTCGTTGATGCCTGACAATGGCGATTGAGCCACCAGCAAGCTAGGTCCATGGTGGCGCCTGGGCAAAAGGGGTGGCCTGGTCTTGATGACCATGACGCAGTCACTGCACTAGTTCATGGAGCAAGGAAGGGCAGGGTCACCGGTATTTGTTGTTGGATCCCAAGGTACCAGAGCTCCATGGATGTTGTTCTCCGTGAATTTGGTAGAGCAAAGCGGGTATTCTTTTTTCCAATTTTGACCCTGATGGATGCCTTTTATCAGTGTCACCTGCGAAGGACAAAACCGTCTTTTGACCTATTTTGACCCGTGTTCGATCAGGGGTGGTAAGATGTTTTTGACCAAAGTTTCAGTGTCATGTTCCTATTTATAATCGCAATTCATACGGGGGTAATTCAGTATTTTCGCATTTTATTTTCCTTTTTAGTAAATGATTTTAACTTGTACAAATCATAACTAATGATCGGTACATTGGAAAAATACAAAATATACATTTTTGAAACCAGAAAAATGTGTCAGATTCAATGGAATAGGTTTCACAATCAGATTTCCAACCTACAGTATGGTCGATTTCTAAGCAAAGTATATAATGCACTTTATATTAATTGAATGTACATATGTTGTCACTAGGTTGAGACAACCTTGACCCTGAACCTAGGAGGAGTTTCTGAATATCTAGGTTTGATCTTAAGGTATGTACATCCTCTATTTTATATTGGGCATTATTTGACTAAAACCTACTTTCTTTTAATGAAGCATCTTTTGGACTGTTATTTCTTATGAAATTCAAATTCTTGAACATTTACATTTCCTAATGTTGACTCATTATATCATTCTCATTTTTGGACTACCTTGTTTATAAGGGTACTTGTACCCCACTTTCTATGATTGCCTTTTTATGAAAATTGATTGAAATGCTAGTTTTGCCTCTCTATTTTATGCATGCTACATGTTTGACTAGAATATCTAGAATAGTGGTACTTATGTACAACCATACTTATATAGGGTGTGAGTTTCCACCGGGGGTGTGCGTTTCCACCCTTATTTCTTTTAGGCCATGATCCTATGGTGGTATGGCCCTGTTTTAGGTATATTTAGTCTACATTGTTATGCATGCAAAAGTTTATTGTTTTATATTGTGATTGTGATAAAGTGCTATGGCAAGACATTTTATTCTGATGTTTGTAATCTGAACTTTAATATGCCTCATTTCTTTTGTTATATTCTTTTTTTTGAACTTACCTAATTGCAAATAGCCCCCTCCTTGTGGGAACATCTCTTCTTGCACTTAAAAATAATGCCCAAAGTGTTTATTATATGTACATACTTAGCTCTTTGCTGACCTCTATGTTGTTTCCTATGTTTTGGATGATGTTCCCTTCCACCCAGGTTTAGGTACATTAGAAGAAAAAGATGCTAAAAGATTGTATACATGGACTTGGACATTGAGGATAGCTTGGGATAGTTGGTTTGCGCTCTGCAACTGGCCTTACGTGTTCTTAGGTGTATACTTTTTACTTTATTTTTTGTTCCACCTTATATGGTGAGGAACAATTGTACAAAGAAAATTTTGTAACTATGTAATAGTTTTGTTTCTGCTGCTTATTCATTATCGTGCTCTGTAATATGTACCATTTGAGAAATGAATAAAATTCCTCCTTTCCTTCTTACCTTTTGGTATGTTTGGGATTGGATGGGATTTTTCTTCAATTCTGTGAAGAGTGAATCCCCTATCGGGTCTCACTCTTTACATGATATGTGATACCTCAGTCATGTCCATTTCTTTCATCTTGCAAGGCAGAGGGAGAGATGCTCCAAGTGTTTTTGCTTTAGCTGGTTCACTCCGCTCCCTGGCGGGCTCATCTGTGAAGAAGGTTGCCAGCCCACCATCCTCATCGTCGGATGTTTCTTCCTATGTCAAAGGTGCCGAATTTTCATCTATTGTCGGCATGGACTTAGCCACTTGTTCAGCCACCTTGTGCGACGGTTGTGTAGTGGCTCCATGTTCAGCTACTTCTGAGGAAGCTTCAACAGCTATGCTATCTTTGATGTGGCTCTTCTCAGAAGTTTTCCCTAGCTTGGTGTCTGCCATCATTGCCAGGGTTGCCTCCATCTTCCCATCATAGAGATAGTCGCTATGATCGTGATGTGGTTGTAATAGGAGGAACTCGCTGCTCTCCTCGAGTCTGGCCCCCAGCTCAGCTAACATTCTATCGAGCTCTGCCGCTCCTGTTGCGCTGAGTTCGGTGACCACTTCTTCACGATGTGCAGCAGCAATATGCTCTTCTAGCATCATTGCATGTGTAGGCAGGGTGAATTGATGCTCTGCTAGTTTCCCACCGTCTTCAGCAACTTTTTCTTTCCCTTCTTTGGGATTGCAATTGAGGTTGAGCTCCCTTGAAAATGTCGCATTTTTCTTCGTGTGTTTGTTGTTGGGGGAGCTCGATCACTATGGTGGCTTATTTCTCCTTCGATCAGCTGCTGGTGCCATTTTTGTGTTGGCACTTCCTTCTTTTAGCGCGCCCGCTCCCGTGTCCGTTCCTCCCATGTTGTCATTGTCATTGTCGTCGTGGCTGGAGGGGCTGGCTGAGGAGTGCAATGGGCTTGCTAAGCACTTGGTCTTCTTTTTCTTTCGTCGGTTCTCGAGTTCTTTGTGTTCCTTCTTGAACTTCCGGCGGTCTTCTTCTAAGCGTTGGCGCTCTTCTTCAAGGTTAGCCATTGATGTGTCATAGCCTTGACGCATGTGCTTGTTGTCGGCTCGGATGGCATGCCTCTCTTTATGTAGGTTTTCCATCTCGTCTTTCATTTTCTTCAGCATTCCCATCATCATCCATTAGTTCCGCACAACTTCTTGGATGAAGTTAGGGAGTGCTCTTGTCCTTTCGTCAAGGAAATGTACATGTGTTGTTAGCGCAGACAAAGAAGAAGAGATGGTTTTATTTATTGTGTTAGTTTGATGCATGTGTTCCTACATAGCATCAAATTTTGTACCTAATGCACCTCCGAAGGAAGGTGCATGTTGTTGTTGTTGGTGCAGCTGATGCTCCATGCACGTCGTTAATGAGCTTGGCACCGTAGGTTGTGGAGGCAGTGGCGGTGGACCTTGTTCTTTCTATTTTGGCTTGTCTTGTGGGTTCACCTCCGCTCCACTGATTCTCGTATCCGGTACGGCCTAAGAGACTTGTCCTTCTAGCTCTGCCTTTGGTTCTTTGTCGGGCTGCGGGTCGACTGTTGCGCCCTCCTCTTTCTCTACCTCTGGATCTACAATAGTCACTTCTTTGTGTGGCTCAAGAGGTGTGGGTTCTAGAATTTCCACTGGTAATTCTGGAGGTGGAACCACGGGGGCGGGTTGTTCTGCAGCTATTGATATTTTTGTTGGTGGTGCAGTTGCTTCTGTTATTTTCTTTTTCTGCACTGCCAACTTCTTTCATGGCTCTGTGCTCATCTTATCTTTCAATACATCTTGGACACTGCTTTATCCAGCTGTAACTACTGGGTCAGTACTCTTTCCAACCTACAGTTCCCCTGAGCACATCTTCTCGATGTCGTCGTGGGTTGGCTGCAGTTTGTGGGCATCATAGAACGCCATTTCATGAAGGGGGAGGAGTATTTTTGTCCCACTTTGCTTGAAGTACAGCTTCTCCCCCTTCTATGCTAGAATACATGTGTTGATAAGGGACTTTATTTCTATTCTTTGTTGTCCCTCCATTTCTTTATACTTCTGGACCTCTCCTTCGTCCATTAGGTATTTGGAAATTTGTGTTATCTGGCCGCCCATGCAATATGTAGAGTTCCTCTTTGCGTCCCCGTCTACTGCTGCTGATAAACACTCAAATAGTATCTTCTCGATATTAACTGGCTTTCTGTTGATCATTGACCAGATGAGGAACAAATCTCCTTTGCTAACTGTTCTTGTTTTTGACCTTACGTAAATCATGTAGGCAATGTTTTTCTGCATTGTGCAAATAAAGCACGATGTGATCAACGAGGCCTTGGAGTTCTTTGAGATGGGCTCCTCCTCCCCAGTCAACTCTTCCCACATCTGGTTGCTTTCATAGGTGACTTCTTTTTTTCTCGTGGCGGTGGAGCAGGCTTTGGCTTGTTTCTCTGTCTCAGTAAATATTTTGTTCAGCATTTCCTCTGTGATTATGTAAGACTCGCCTCCAAGCCTTACTTGTAGTTTATAATCTCTGTCTCCTTCCCTTCTTGTTTCATTACCGGTAGTGACCTTCTTAAGCGAAGACAGGAACTCTGTGGTCAGCTTCTTGTAGGAATTCACCTTTGGTGTGCATAAGGTGTGTAAGTTTGCACCTTCCAGGAATTTCATTTCCTGTCGTAGATTCCCATCTTTTTGAAATCTTCTACGTCCAGGTAACGGGTAGGGCAGAACTCCTTGTTTTGGTACATTCAGTCGTAGGTAGACTGGTGTACAACATTCCTTGGTACAAACGGGGGTTCTCCGAATTGTGACAATGTCTCCCTTATGACTTCCTTGGCCTTGCTTGTCTTTTGTTCCCTTGGCTTTTCAGCACCCAGTGGTTTTATCTTTTTGCTACTATGGGATCCCTTTGGTGCAGCCTTTCTCTTTTTCCCTTGTATTCGGCTCTCCGACTCCCCAGGCTGATACTCATAGGTCTCCGTCTGCTCAATTTGTTCTATTTTGTGAGTGGAGTCCTTCGTTGTCTTGTTTCCCAGTGTTCTTTGGTACTATTCTAGCCTCAGCTACACCTCAACTCGTTTGGCCTCTGGGAGGGAAGTATTCCTCTTGAGTATTTCTGTTAAATCCTCCAGTATCTTTTCCACCTCCTTTAAGGATGTTGTCTTCTGGAAGATGGGGTCGATGTTCTCTGAAGAAGACATTCTGCAAGGTTTCAATAATGGATTAGTTTATAATTGGTTTAACAGAGACACCCTTATTGCATTCAGAAAAACAAAGTTGTAATTGTTAAGTTTATGAATATATATAGGGACCGCGACCCGCAGTCATGTTAAAAATAGAGAGGACACCGCGGTCGTGGTCTCTGAAGGAGGTCATGGTCACAGTTTACCGAGAAGGGATTGTGGTCATGATCGCGGTCGCAATCTTTTTCCTTGATTTGGCCAGGTCGCGATTCTGAGGACCGCGACCTCGAGTAGCTATCTTCTACGCCACGACCCATGATGGAACTTGTGGTTTGAGCGAACACTACGACCAGGTTGGGGTTGATGAGCACACTGTGGTCGCAGTTGTAGAGGTGATGACCGCGAGTCGCTGTCCTCCTTCATCTGACCGTTCTGATTCCTTTCTCTGTCGGTTTATCTGCCCTTCGCCTCGCCGGCAGGTAGTTGTATTATTATTGATTTTTTTAGGGTTTTAGCTATTGTTTGTGCATGCCTCCATTAGGGTGGTTAGGGTATAAGAAATGTCGCGAACAACTATCGGCGGCACGATTGACAAACGACAACAGGAAAATCGGGAAAATCAGTTCAATCGAGGGACTAAATTAGCAGAGGCATGGTAATGGATGAAATCGAAGAATCGGCGATTTAGAAGTGAAAAAGGGGGTTTCCTGTTACCTTCGATGGTTGGGATGGCAGAATCAAACATGGCAGGCACGACAATCGGCTTTGCTGCGGCGGCTGGTCGTCGGTCGTGACGGAGCGGAGGATCAGGGTTTATCTTAGACTCGGGAAAGCTAGAAGCGAAAAGAGTCTGAGAAACGAGGGTATAAGGATAAATAATAACGTGATTGTGACCTGTCAATTGGAGGGAATGACCGCAATCACGGTGTTCTTAAGCACAATCGTGGTCACGGTCTATTTCCTTTTAAGAGTAACCACGGGTCGTGGTCTAGGCTTCTGTTTGTGGTCACCGCGGGTCACGATCTTGCATGATGCAAGGCTACACCGCGAATGCGGTCCAGACCGCGATCAGATCAAAACCAAGGTCGTTTCCTTCGTTAAATGATCAAATACTCAAAAGAAGATGGATACTTACATCACTTAAAAGAGCAAAAAACTAATCAAAATGAAAAGGGAAAAGAAAACAAAGCTTAAGAAAAAGGTAAAAACTTGGGTTGCCTCCCAAGAAGCACTTGCTTTAAAGTCTCTTAGCTAGACTTCATAATTCTTCACTCCTTGGGTCCTACAGTTGGATGTGGAAACTCTTCATTCCTTCTCTCATTTGGCTGATCTGGTTCCACCAAATTGATCTCATATCTTCGCACAAAGGCCTCATCTTTGTAAAATCTTTTTACCCTATGGTCATTGACCTTGAAAATTCCAATTTTCTCTCCTTTGATCTCCATCATTCCTGATGGGTAGATCTTCACCACAAGGAAGGGCCTGACCATCTTGTTCTAAGATTTCCAGGGAAGAGCCTAATGCTTGAATTGAAGAGAAGCACTTTGTCTCCTTCATGAACATCTTTGTTCTTTAGGTGGACGTCATGCCACACCTTAGTCCTTTGTTTGTAGATTATCGTGTTCTTGTAGGCATGCAATCTTAGCTCCTCGAGCTCCTGTAGCTGCAGAAATCTTTTCTGCCCTACTTTCTCTAAGTCCATATTCAGAAACTTGATCGCCCAAAGGGCTTCATGTTTGAGCTCTAAAGGTAGACGGTAGGACTTGCCATAGATTAATCTATACGGCGTCGTGCATATTGGTGTCTTATAAGTTGTTCTATAGGCCCATAGAGCATCGTTAAGCTTTATGGACCAGCCCTTCTCAGTGCGGCTGACCATTTTCTCCAGAATCTATTTAATCTGCCGATTGTATACCTCTGCTTGTCTCGAGGTTTGAGGGTGATAGGGTGTAGAAACTTTGTGTTTTACCTCGTACTTCTTTAATAGCACCTCAAACTGCTTTTATCCAAAATGTGATCTCCCATTTCTTACGATAGTGTGAGGCACTCTGAAGCACAGAAAAATGATTTTCTCAAATAGTTTGATCACAGATTTAGAATCGCAAGTTTGGGTTTCTACAGCCTCTACCCATTTCGACAGGTAGTCAACATCCACTAAAATGTACTGATAACCTTTTGATGACGGGAAAGGACTCATGTAGTGTTGGCTTTTAGGCTAACGAGTTTCAATCAAATTAATGATCTTTTACCCGTTTAAACCAACTCCGCAAGTATACGGAGGTGATGTAGTCGGGATCGAACTCAAGGAGCTTAAATAAATTAATTGAACGCAACAGTCCTAGCTTTCATCAATCTAGATCAGTTTTTAAAAGAGTTGACTATTTAATGTCTAAAACAGGAAAAGTTAAGAATAAACTTTACACAAGTTTAGGCGGATTAACAAGGTTTTAGTCAAAAGCTAAAGGATCCTGGACATTAGGGGATTCATTCACATACCATAGCAATTAGATAAACTTGGCAATCTAAACATATCTAAGCTCTTATCTCAAAAGGTCGAAGTGTCGCATTTTTATCTCTCGAAGCAAATGCAACGATCGCAACATCAAACAACATTCTCATGTTAATTTTCGTTTTTGATCACAAACAACCTTTCAACTATTTCTAGCTACTCTCATAGACTAGAAAGAGTTGTTATAAAAGATACCATCCATACACTCATGTTTATTTTCTCAAATCAAACATAAATGCAGAAAACATGCACACAACATGGCCAATATCATATGCAAGAAGAGAAGAACCGGTATTTTTATAAAGAGAGACAGGAAACATAGATATTTAGTACGAGATTACGTAGTTCTACACATGCTATGGCATGGGAGTTACTCTCCCATGCCCAAGAAAAAGGATCTACTCGTCCATAACTATGTACAGCAGAATTTCTACAGAATTCTCAATGCTAGACATGGTTTTAGGAAGAAAAGACAAGAAGAACCAAAGATGTAACTACAAGGGGTAAGAAATCCGGCTTTATAACGAGATTCCCTTCCTTTAGCTTCTCTAAAACGTACTGACTCCTCTCCCGAGAAGCTGCACGGAGTTGGGAGGCTTGGCTGCACTTTGGGGAAGACAAGGGAGAAGTGGAGAATAAGAAATGGCTTCCTTTCTCAAGAAACCACCTTAGTTCCTCCCAAATCGCCCTCCTCTGCTCTCCTCTGCCTTTGGGACGAGAGAAAACTTCCAAATGGTCGAACGTAACTGTCCCATTCCTTCTCTCTTTTTTTTAAAATCGTATTCTGCATTTTCGAAATTCTGAAACTGCCAGGTGCACGCCGTGCACTTTGGGGTGCACGTCGTGCACCTGCAGTGCAGTTATAAACAGAGCTGCAGTTGACAACGAACTGGTACGTGCACGGCGTGCACTTTTGAAATTGCACGCCGTGCGTCTCTTCAGAGCCTCTTTCAACAAATCACGTTCCAGGTGCACGCCGTGCACTTTGGGTGTGCACGCCGTGCATATTCGTGGTTGAGCAGAACGGAATTCCTCTGTGATGTTGCACGCCGTGCACTTTGAAAGTGCACGCCGTGCATTTTACTGTTTCGGTAGATAAATCTTCTCTGGGACGGTGCACGCCGTGCATCTGAGTTTGCACGCCGTGCACTTTACTGTTTCTGTAGAAAAAACATTTGAAATTAGTCATTTTTGTGAAAAACTTGCAATACAAGTTATTGGACGCGTAGAACAACTAAAAGATGGCAAAACTACTATGAAAGAGACTGAATTACATTAGAAAGAACCAAATTTTGTGTGTGATAACATGTGAAAAGATGATATACAAATCACACAACATGTAGTCTATCCCCCAAACATCAAAGATTTCTACTTCCACCCAGTCGACCATAGGCATCTCGCTCCTCTTACTGATATTTCTGGTAAGTTGGCATTCATTGCAAGCCTTGACAAAAGATGTCGCGTCTTTGAACATGGTGGGTCAATAGAACCCAGATTGAAGCACTTTTATAGTTGTCCTTTCTCCACTGTGATGTCCTCCATACGGTGAAGAATGGCATTCTTTTAGGATTGATGGGACTTCCTCCACTGGTATACATATTCGATACAAACTGTCAGAACATCTCTTAAACAACAATGGTTCATCCCAGTAATAGTTCTTAACATCGGAGAAGAGCTTCTTTTTCTGGTTGTATGTTATGTCTGACGGCAGCTAGCCACAAGCCAGATAGTTTAGATATCTGCAAACCACGACAGGCTTGGCTCGTCAGACTGAGCCATTAATAGGGCTTCATCAGCATAATTGTCGTTCACTGGTAACTGATTCACTTCATCGAAAACTATTCTAGACAAGTGGTATGCGACCACATTTTCTTTTCCTTTCTTATCAATGATTTTGTGATCAAATTATTATAACAACAGGGCCCACCTCAGAGGTCTTGGCTTTGTGTCCTTCTTTTGCATCAGATAGCATATAGCCCCATGGTTAGTATAAACCTTAACCTTGGCTTCGATAAGGTATGATCAAAATTTATCAAATGTGAAAACAATCGCTAACATCTCCTTTTCTGTAGTGGTGTAGTTCACTTGGGCTTCGTCCAGCGTACGACTGGCGTAACATATGACATGGTGCTTCTGGTCTTTCTTCCTCCCTAGGACTGCACCTATGGCATAGTCTCTTGCGTCGCACATTATTTCAAAAGGTAGCTCCCAGTCTGGGACTTGCAAGATTGGTGCAGAGGTCAATGCCTCTTTTAGGGTCTCGAAAGATTTTAAACACTCAACATCAAACTCGAACACGGCATCCTTAATCAGCAAATTTGATAGGGGCTTTGATATCTTCGAAAAGTCCTTGATGAACCTCCTGTGATATCCAGAATGACCCAGAAAACTTCTTACTCCATTCACGGATTTTGGTGGTGGGAGTTTGGAGATGGCTTTGATCTTGCTCAGATCCACCTCGATGCCTTTCTTGGAGACTTTGTGTCCTAGGACAATACCACTCTGAACCATGAAGTGGCACTTCTCCCAGTTCATGACCAAATGTTTTCCTCACATCTTTGTAGAACCAATTACAAATTTCTTAGGCAAGCATCAAAATATGTTCCATAAACAAAGAAGTCATCCATAAACACTTCAACTATATCTTCTAAGAAGTCAGAGAACATGGAAAGCATGCAACGCTGGAAAGTTGCAGGAGCATTGCATAAGCCGAAAGGCATCCTTTTGAAGGCGTATGTGCCATAGATGCATGTAAACGTCATTTTCTCCTGATCGCCTGGGTGTATCGGGACTTGATAGAATCCAGAATATCCATCTAAGAAGCAGAAGTAATCATGGTGGGCAAGTCTTTTAAGGACTTGATCAATAAATGGCAAGGAAAAATGGTCTTTCTTCGTGGCCAAATTTAGCTTTCTATAATCAATACACATTCTCCAGCCTGTGATAGTTCTGGTGGAGACTTCATCAATGTTATCTCCCTTCACCACCGTCATTCCACCCTTCTTAGGTACTACATGAATGGGGCTCACCAAATTACTGTCGCTTATTGGGTATATGATTCTCGCGTCACATAGCTTTAATATCTCCTTCTTGACTACTTCCTTCAGCATTTGGTTCAATTTCCTTTGAGGTTGCACCAACGGTCTTGCTGACTCTTCTAAGTTTATCATGTACATGCACAGAGCTGGGTTCAGTCACTTGATATCCTCAATTGAATATTCAATAGCTCTTTTATGCTCCCTCAACTCTTCTAGGAGTCTTTCTCGTTGTTCTTCTGTGAGGTTAGCATTGATGATCACGAGATTCCTTCTTTCTTCATCTAGGAACTTGTACTTAATCCCTTCTGGAAGTAGCTTTAGTTTCAATTTTGGCTTTGGAGCTTCCAACTCTTCGTTTGACTGTTTCAAAGAAGTGTACTTCACTATCTCTATTACTTCTTCATCGTCACTGAGATTTTCTTCACCTTGGTTAAGATAATCTAGTATCTCAACCACTTCGGGGTCTTCCATCAAAGGATTTGGGTTGTTTAAGGCTCTCATAAGTGGGTCCACAATGGCTTTCTCTTCTTGAATCTCTTCACAATACTGGTTATAGCTATCCATGAAGTAGACTGACTCTGAAAGATATGGTCCCTTTATAGCATCCTTCACTTTGAAGTCAATGTGGTCACTTTTGACTCAGAGGGTTATGATGCCTTCTGCGACATCTATCAAGGCTCTTCCAGTAGCTAGAAAAGGTCGTCTAAAGATTATCAGGCACTTCGGGTCCTCCACAGTATCTATTACAACAATATCACAAGGTATGAAGAACTGTCCCACACAGATTGGAACATCTTCCACTATACCCCATAGGTCTCTTAAAAGTGTGATCAACTAGTTCTATCCGCATACTTGTCTTTACCATATTAGTCAATCCCAATATTTGTGCTAGACTGAGGGGCATCAGGCTTATGTTGGCTCCCAAATCTGCCAGTCCCTTCCTTTTGACATTGTCTCCAACACAAAAGGGGATGTTAAAAGTCCATGGGTCTTTCTTCTTGGTAGGTAGTTCATCCTGAACAAATGCACTGGACATGTTTGCCAGGTGTACCGTTTCGACTTGATTTCCTCTCCTTCTCTTTGTGATAAGGTCCTTAAAAAACTTAGTGTATGTCAGCATCTCCTCTAAAGCATCCAGAAACGGGACATCTATATGCAGTTTCTTTACTGCCTCCATAAACCTTTCATATCTTTTCTTCAGGTGGGCCTTGGTAAGCTTGTAAGGAAATGGGATTCTTGATGCATATGGGCTTTTCTTCATAAAGATTTCTTCAATAAGATCAGGATCCCTAGCTCATCCATTTTTCTCACGGCTTTCTTCAGCAGGCCTCACCCTGTCAACAACCTTCTCGAAAGAAACTTCCTTCTCCTGTTGTGGTTCCTCAACTTTTTCTTCCTCTTTGTCATTTCCTGTTCCAGAATTGATCAACGTCCTCCCTGATCAGAGGGTTGCCATTTTTGCAGTCTCTGTGTTTGACAGAATCTTTCCTGAGATTTTATGTACTAACTCAGCTAACTATACGAGCTATTGGTCAATCTGGCGTTGATGCGTTTGCATATCTGCCATCTGGACTTGCATAGTTGTTAGGATCCCAGAATTGGCAAGGGCACTTTGCGCCAGTTGGTTGTTCACATTAGCTTGCCTCTTAGTGAAATCGAATAGTTGAGATACTAAGTCCGGCTGGTTGTTATCTTTTCCTTGTCTCTATCCCTGACCTTGACTTGTTCCTTGGCTCGGTCCTGCCCCTTAGCGAGTTTGGTTCCTGCCTTGTGTTGAGTAGTTATTCTTGTTTGTCTAGTAATTGGTTGTTCGAGTATACAGAGCTTGTCCACTCCTCTTTTTAAATACTGGTGGTGGATTTTTTGAATTCCCTAGCTGGTGTGAATTCTCAGTCGCATCCTTGTTTCCATAGCTAAAACCAGGGTGATCTGGCCTCTTGAAGTTGGCATAGGAAACATTCTGCGTAGACTCTTCTTCGCTTTCACTGTCTTCACTCTCTTTAGGTCTGGTGTAGATATAGTTATCGAATCTTTGTCCTCCTTCACCATAGGTGATACACTTCATCACCTTCTCAGTGTACTTCTTTCCCTTACCTCCAGTATCCTTTAGTTTTTTGACGTCAGTTGCTATTTTCTAGATTTGGACTGTTATAATTTCTAAAGCCTTGGCTTCCATGGATGGTCCTTCATATCCTATCTTCTTTGATGTGCCTCTATCATTCCTTTCATGGTCTACTCCTTCTTGGAGCGCAGCCATATTTTCTATAATCTTCATAGTCTTGCTTGGCTTTTTCCCCAAGAAGTCACTTCCTGTGGCAGCATTCAGAGAAGTCCTCTCTATATGAGTCAACCCATTATAGAAGGTGGTCACCAAGAACCCCTTACGATAGTTGTGGTGTGGGAAATCCCTAAGGTATTCTTGGTAATGCTCCCACACCTCGTGTAGGTTCTCTCTGGCTTTTGTGCAAAAGATGTAATCTTTTGCATATTACGGATGGTCCTCTCAGTAGGATAAAAGTTGGTGACAAAGGCATCCTCTAGGGGTCTCCACCCATCTATAGACTGGTGGGGGAGATTTAGATACCAAGAGAGAGCCTTATCTTCCAAGGAGAAGTTGAAACCCTTACAGTAAATCATTTCTTGTGGGACACTCCTCATCTTAATGGTATCGCATATGTTCTTGAAGGCATCAAGATGGTGGTACAGATTCTCTCTTGGATTCCCGCGGAAAGGCTTGTTTTGGATCATAGATATGACGTCTGGTTTTAGCTCAAAATTTGTTGCGTTGAAGTTTGGTACAATGATTGGGCATCTTGATTCGTTGCCCTTTGTTGTTGCCAACTCACGAAGAGTCTTCCCTTCCTCATCGTCCTCACTATCACTGTCCATGTGGTTGCGATTCCTCTCAGTTTTGCGATAATGGTTGTTATGGTTTCTTCTGTACCTGCGGTGATGGCAACGTTCCTCGTAGTGACGATCATCTTCACGATGATCATCATCAAGATTATCATGCCGCTCTTTGTGCTCTTCCTCTCATTCTTCATATTGATGACCATCAATGTAACGGCCCTCTCTATCTTCATCTGTGCCTGGTGGAGGTGGGTTGTGTTCATTCCTCACGTTCCGCTCATCTCCTGAGAGGGTAACGTTCATGCGAGGCGGCATGGTGGAAAGGAGTTAATTCGAACATGTTGCTTATTCCTGGGTGCCTGAATAGATCGTACAGTCGAGTTAGCAAATTGAACGTGTCAAAACGAACTATTCTATACAAACTCAGGGTAGAAAACTTAAAGTAATAGTGTTACGTTGTCAAGCTTATTGCTAATCTTGAGGCATGGGAGCATAGTAAGCGGACTCGGGTTCTTAACAGTGTCATTTTTCCTTGTCCCCGGCAACGGTGTCAAAAAGTTGATCGGCCTAAATCACACGTCCAAAAGGAATGGATTCAGAATAGTCAAACTTTTACAGAGATAGCCCGACTCTCAGGCCCCCGCAACGATAAACGGGGTCTGATGTAGTGATCAGGGTCGAACACAGGGACAAGGTTGGTAGTGTTAAGCGCACAGAATCTAACGTTTGTATACTCCAGTCGAAGAGGGTATATAAAAGGTGTTCCCTAAGGAATGAAGTTACACAAACTGAAGCAAGTCAGGAAAAACAAGAATAAGAAGAACAAAAGATAACAAAAGAAATAAGATGGAACAAGTATATGGGAGGAAACTCAAGCTGGGGTTCACCTACTAAAGCATCTCACCAACATGCAACATCATCTCTCTCTCTCGCATACTATTACCAAGATTACAAGCAACCACCAAAAGCATATATTCCACTCTTTCTCAAGATGAGGATAGATCTAAGTCTAAGGGTAGTCTCTCTCTCAAGATGACCACACATAAACTTCACAACAGAACATATGCATTTTATAGCCTTAGCATTCCAACACTCTCATGCATTCATACTACTCCATGACACATGATAAAAGCGATATTACTCTCTTGAGATATCAACAATCAAACATCACAAGATGGTAGCTAAGCATACAAGTGAAGCATTAAAATAGGTGCATGGAGATAATTTTAACAAGAATATGTATATTCAACAGAAAGAGATAATATACATGTTGGGAGAGCCTTAGTGGCTACTCCCAACCCAAGTTAAGGTGTTTAGTTGCTCATGCTTGCAGACAACATTATGACGTTACAGAAATATGGGTACATGAAGTCCCACAAAGAGAGGAGGGAAGTACAGTGAGATGGAATGATAGATCTAGAGAGAAGAGACGTGATATGACACAATACTTCTTCAGATCTAGATATAACATGTGGATGGCATAGACGGTCTTCTTCTCTTAAAGAAGGAGTCTTCAGTCTTCTCTCTCCTCAGTTTCTGCCTTTGGAGGTCCAAGACTAGTGGATGGGACGGTCTGGGACGAATTTGGAACGCAGCAACACTTCATGGTCCTCAGGATCCGATCTATGATCTGATGATTTGATAAGATAGGCGGGTGAGCTATTTATTGGGAAATTCCACCGACTTAGGCCTAGACCGCGGTCACAGTCCTGGTTGGGTGAGTGGTGAGACCATGGTCGCGGTCTGCTCTTTATTCCATTTTTCACCGCGGTTGAGCTTAGTCACGTTCTGGTGACTATCGCGATCGAGGTCTTCTTGTGTGTTGCTTCTGGGGAGGTCGAGGTCAAGGTCTACTTGTTCGGTCGCAGTTTGTAAGGACTCATTAGTGACCGCGGTCCTTCTTGATCACGGTATGTGTGCACACCGCGACCTCTGGTCTAGCTTTGGGATTCATGTACTGATCGCGATCATCCTTGAAGTCACAGTTGAGTAGTGGTCGCGGTCTGTAAACTAGTCGTGATCCATCAACAACGCTTGGCGACCTCGATCTCAAGAGTGCTCTGGAACCGCGATCGTGGTTGAGGGAAATGAGGGTCGTGGTCGCGGTCCAGGACCGCGACCTGGGTTGTGAATGTACCTAAAACCATGTAAGTGAGGCTTTAGTCGAAAAAATAGAAAAAAATATGTGAAAAGCTAACAAAAGATATACTAAAAGTGGTGTAAAATATATACAAAAACTGTGTAAAATAGAGTGTTATCGCCCTTTTCATGTCTGACAGGGATTGGTATCCTGTGATGATGTGAGAAGGAATGTATCTTATGCATTTTATATCTTCTAGATTTGTAACATACCTACAACTCTGCAGGACCCGTGGGTGAAAGGGTCATTCCCACAGGATTGCATTGGTGCAGGGCTAAAACTCAGGTCAGGTCTCAACCCTGACTCAAAACTCAACTCCATAATTTGTGGAGGTGATTGGAGTCTGCCTTCTATTCGTGGAATAGAAGATGTTGCAAATATTTGTGCTAATACTAAAATCCAGTCTGAGGACTTTTGCTATTTGGAAGGGCTTGAAAAGTACTCCCTCAAGGGACCTTGGAACCTTTGTAGGATCCCAAGCACTAAATCATACCGGTCCAAGTGGATCTAGTCTCTAACCTGCCGAACAGACTAAAACTCTTTGGCTGGAAAATGTTCCAAGGCAAGGTAATCTCTGAAAACTATCTCCAGTCCAGAGGGATCCAATTGGCATCGAGGTGTCAGCTCTGTAGGCAGGAGTCTAAAGATGATATCCATGTTTTCTGGAACTACGAGTTCTCAAAGAAGGTTTGGCTTCTTTCTGAACACTAAATACCAACCAGACCGTGTGGTTTCATGGATTTGATTCACCTCAAATCAGCAAAGGAAAAATAGTTGGGTCTCTTTCTCATCTACCACTTATGGTTCATGAGGAACCTAGCTTGCTTTGAAGAAGCACAGCCTGAGCCAAAGTCAGTTTGGAAAAAGGCTGAATCTGATTTCTTATCAATGCACAAATAGCTTTCCTCTGCATAGATAGGTTTTCTTTACTTACAAAAGTTACTTTACTCCACTTGTACATGACGATTCACTTTTTTGGTAATGAATAGAGAGGCACGCTTAATGATCAAAAAAAAGATTTGTAACATACCCATGTTTTTGTAGTAATTTTGTAGGGTTTGTTTGTAACTTGAATGATGCAACCTTAACTCACCCAATTGGCATTAACTAATTAAGTGAAACCCTAATTATGTAGCTCCATGTGTTGTAGAGCTATTCTAGTGTCAGGACTTGCTAGATAGAGAAATGAGTATTCCTAAAAAGGGAAGTCGGAATCGCATATTGTTGAGTATTTGGGGGTGCAGGAGAGTACATGCTTGTCATCGTGATCCCAAGGTTTGGGGGATAACTGCAGTCATGCCTCTGATTGAGAGTGGTTGAGGTTGTGCCTTGAATATATGTATATGAGATGTGATTGAGGATAGTTGAGGTTATATCTCAAATGATAGGGTTGTATACCCTGGTTTCTAGTGGCATGACCTATATACCAAGGGCGGATTAGGTGTTGCAGCTTGACTATATGTCGTTGTGGGAAGTTGATTGATATGTCATTGCAGTGACTCATACAGACTGATGGTGTGAGATCTTAGGATTCTGGCTCTTCTAGATCTTGTTCGAAACTGAATAGCACTTTATAGTGGTTAGTTGGTAGTTTGAGTGGTATACCTCAAACTCCTCAGGGCTTAATAAAAGATGTAATCTAGTTGTGTAGTATATTTTCTAAGGTTAAATGTGATTCAAATTTGGTTGATAACCCTTGCCTTGTTTCTTATAATGTTTAGTTGTCATATAATGTGGTAAGAGAAATAAACTATTTAGATGGTGATAGTTTTACTAGTTCCTACGAATATCTTATTAATCATGTTTGTTGTGATATGATCTGCTTAATCTACTTAATCTTTTTAATTAAATAACATGATGTCATAGATAATCATTGTTGAGAGTTACATTTCTCACTGGGACATGGGTCTCACCTCGTGTGTCACCACATCTTTTTAGGTGATTGCTAGCGATGTCGTTAGGTTTGTGTTGGTGAGGAAGAGCAACTTGGAAATCAGTAGGAACATAAGGTTGGCTAGTGTTTAGTGTGTCCTATAGTTGTACCTGTAATCTCAGGTCCGAGCAGGGGGTGTTTTGCATATGATATGTATACCGACTCGAGTTTTTGATAGTATCCTGAGGATGTGTATGGGATGTATATATGTGAAACAATATGCTTTTGTAAATAGGTTGCGGTTGAGGCCACTGGACAGATATGTAAATACCTGGTATGGTATATGATCTTATGCAGGTTGATGGACTTATATGTAAATGTCTCTGGACTTATTGGTGATGTTTAATTCAGTTTTAATTATTCCACTTTTTTTCTATGTGGTTAATTAGTGATCGATCATGTGTTTTGTTTTGATTAGTCTCATTTAGCGTGAGAGGGTTGTCACACTATAAGTAAAACATCCCATTAGTTTCGCATCTTATTTTTCACAATCATATATGTATACAGTCATGTCAATGTATTGGATAGACGAGCTTTTTCTCTAAAACCCTCCATAAGGCATGTATGGTTACTCGATCATAAGCCTTTTCCAAATTGATAAAAACCATATGAAGATCTCTTTTTTTGTCTTTGTACTTTCACAAGCCTCATTATCAGAAAAATCACATACGTTGTTGATCTCCCTGGCAAGATGTCAAATAGTTGTCTAGTATTTTTGTTATTGATTTATAGTGTGACTCATCTCCTCTAGGAGACCTTTGCTCAATGATCATCTCCCAGGCCCTCATAATGTGACTCATCAACTTGATACATCTGTAGTTTGTGCAACTCTGAACATCTCCTTTGATCTTGTAGATGGGGACTATAGTGTTATTTATTAATCTGGCATTTTCTTAGTCTTTGTAATCTTATTATAGATAGGGGCATTGACTCCATTTTTACTAATTCCTTCTAGAGATAAAAGCCTTCCCCGCCAAGAGCTAAGATCTTTGCTTGGCTACTCGGTCATAAGAAGATTGTCTCTTCCAATAAGCTGATGAAATGCAAAAATCCTTGGACATTTTCTTAGCCCCCTTTGCCTCAATAACAATAAACTATTGAGCACCTTTTCTTTGACTACATCTCATCCTACATAGCTAACTCTATAAGCAAGATCACCACCCACTATCACTTCCAAACTTCCAAGCTTATTGTTCATCCTAATAACCTTAATAACCTTATACAATACCATTTGCTTTCCTTCTACAAAATATTTCTATGCATATGTTACACATGACACATGGAGATGATGATATCGCAGTGTTTGAAAACAATTGCAACTCTCATCAACACATTCTCGACCTTATTCTCTCATGCTGACCTTCGTGGTCAAATTTTTGCTAGACGAACGACATCTATGTGACGCATGCTTCTTCCATTACATGACTTTAAACTGAAGCATTTTAATAGTTTCACATACTTAGACATACCGAGATGTCTTTCTTTCAGCTAAAGAAGAAAATATAGCCCCATAGTACAAGCGTGAGAGCTCCTCATTGGCTTTTTTTAATATACAGTGTTTCCTTGTTATACTAGAGGTTCTTAGGCGTCCCCATCCCTATTTATTGGTTTGTTATTTTACAACCATCAAGATAACGAGCATGCCTAGGCGATCAAAGAAAAAAACCAACAAGGTAACAAACTGATCTTTCCCGCATTGTCCTTTGCTTCCTATGGGAATACAAATCATACAAGGAGATAGTTGTTCGTTCAATCATTCCTTGTATCGGATTTTTTTTTCTCGTTTCTACGAGTATATCCTTGCGCGTTAACGAAGATAAAGCTTTTTGTGCTCATTTTTTTATCCATGAGATCAGTATTCAAATATAGAAAAGTGTTGCAAATTCAGTCGAATAGTTGTAGCTAAACTACGTGTATCCTGGTTAACCTGTCTGCCACAATATTGAGTAGCCAATTAAAAAACATCGACTGTCTAGCTACGATGGCCTATGCCGTTGTACTTCTCAAGCAAACTCACAAGAATTTGAATTCCCACACGCACCGAAGATGTCTCGTACTGCTGCTATGACATGCTTTGGCTCCGAATTGAACAAGGAAACTGCACACATAGTATATTACAATACACTTCGCACTCGTGATTATTCGTATATTGTCATAACATTTACACTTTTTTCAGATGTTATAAACAGTGAAACCGACTCTGAAAGAAGAACAAAACTGAAAACATTTGAACAGAAAAAATCCAAACAAAGATACTGGTCACAACAATCTCATGATGCTCCATTAGAGAAATTACAGTACAGCAAATGAGCTAAAAAAGAAATGTCTAAATACAAACAAAATTAAATCCCGATAATGAATAGGCATACGTTGATGCAGACAGACTTCCTCAGCAGATTATGACGATTGTGCTAGTCTCTTGACTATGCCAGCCATGTACTTGCCCTGGTGCTCAGCAAGCGCCAGCTCCAGTTCACTAGGAAGCCTTGTTCCATCTCCAGCAAACACACCAGCACCATAAGGAGAACCACCTCTAATAGAGTCCATACTGAACATCCCAGCTCCAAAAGTGTAGCCAATAGGTACAAATAGCATGCCATGATGAGCCAACTGAGTGATAGCTGTCCAACTGCATAGAATAAGAGAGAGAACATATGTATTACCAAGTGATATAAATACCATGCTCAGGAAATATTGACTAGAGCATCTGACTTTGAGCTGCTGATTGAGCTGCAAGTCTGCTCACGGCCTGTTTGAATGGATGTAAAACCAATTTAAGCCTATAGTTCCGAAACGAGAAGTAGAAATATATTCGTTCGAACTGTATCTTTTGTTTGGTTGAATGAAAATTACATTCATCTATTTGGTTTTTCATCATTTTGTCTGAACTAGTTCCTGTTTGCTAGTCACTAAGCAGAGAAAACGATGGGCTAGAGCAGGTCACAGTGAGCAGAGAGAGGTGCGCGGTAGAGAGAAATGTGGTAGCAGCATGCTGGAGTGCAGTGGTGGAAATCAATCGCACCCAGATCACATGTGGTTGTTTTTCCTCAAATTTGTACATCACCAACGATTAGCGTTCAATTGGTTTCCTCACTATGCATTGCATATACAAGAAACAAAGCAGAAGAATAGGAGAACATGGTGCAGTTGGAACTGGTAGATTTTATTTACATCCCAACCAAACATGAAGAGACAACAAGTACACGATTTTTTTTTTTTTTTTTTTTTTTGCATATCGAGGATCAGATTTTGTAAAGTTGCAGGGGACTTGTATCTCAACTGCCAGATCCAGATTTTATTCCGTATTGATGGATTCTAGAGACTAATACCAAACAACTAACTCTTTCTGCAATCACATGTAGAATCCGAACAAGTTTTCAGTACCATTATTGCTTCCTGAAAACAGTATTCCACGTTGCACACAAGCCAAGCTGTTTCCATGGTAATACAAGAGATCCCATCGACTAAAGTTGATGACCTCAAATAATTTATGAATAGATTCACAAATATGAAACGATTCAGAGATCTTCACCTGAGACTGATTGTTAATGAAAAGTTATGTGGAAGAGTACAATTAGAAATTGGATGGGGCAAAGCCATGGTCACTTGACATGGGGAAAATATGAGATGAGTATGAAAGCGAGCATTAATCTTTCAGAGTCACATATACAGATATTTTCCCCTTTCAACTAAAGTCCTAGAAGTGAAGCTTGGGGATTTCGACTGGAAATATAATAATTTTATCGGAACTGGAAATATATATAAAGGACCCATTGTCTTGTCTGCAGGATAATGGATGAAGGAATTTTCACCTAAATATACCTGACAAACCAAGGAAGCTTTGGTGTTGCTGTATTCACATTTACATCCAGTATGTGATAACTTTGGATCGGCTCGGTAGAAACGTTTAAAATGTTTCTTTGATTGATGAACAAAGAGGGTCGGGGATCCTATATGGTTGAAACATGTTTAAGCATGCAGAGATCCAAAGGGGTTTGCACACCGCAGATTATGGATGCCTAGGTGGGATGTATCGCTAACAGTTAGGACAGCTTGCCATGTAAATATATTCTACATTGTAAACGAACATCACGAATTTGGTGGAAAAGAATCTAAGGCCTTGTCATCTGTGGTCAAGGCAAAACTCTACATCGATCAAGGTGGTGGATAGGTAGACCACATGATTAAGAACATTCTCAAAACAGGCACATAACCAAAAGCTGGTGGTCCCAAACAACATGAATTGACAAAGTTAAGATCCATGTTTGCGCTGACAATTGAGGTATGTGACTGTGCACTTTAAAGCAGCAAATGTAGCAGCCAAAGGTTGCTGAGATTTCAAAGTGATGTGGATCTAGTATATGTGTGTGCCTCGCTTAGCACAAATAAGACGAGCAGTCCGCAATTAAACTTCGTTATTTGGCTGAATTATGGAGTCAAACAGAGAGGTTGAAGAGCATTTTTCAACAAAATTTTGGGTAGCTATGTGAAATATGATGCAGATAACACTCACCCCGGTGACTATGCTGAAGATCTATTGTTCAAACATTTTTAGGAATGAAACCGAATTGCTTATGAATGCAGTGAAATGTAAAATACATACAATGTTAAGGAAGGTTGTAAATACAGAAATATTACAGGCAACTATGGCCTATTCCAGGCATAGTAACAAAAGTCTCCGAATTTTAAGAAAAATTGGCAATTTTTCACGATGTTATAGATGTTCACCGCCATTAATACGTTAGTTGCTGATTTTTTGCGACTTTTCACAATTTATCCCCCTTTTTCACGATTTATATGATTTTTCATGATTCTTCATAACTTTTCGTGATTTTTCACTATTTTTCTCTCTCAAGTCACTTGCTATTTTTTATCAAACCATATACACAGAATCCTAATATACACTAAACCTCCAACCCCCACTCCTCTCGACAGTCCATTGTTATTGCTCAATCATTCTTTACATCTTTTCCAACTTTTTCAATGACTAAGATTGTATGTATTGTGACCTTAATAGTTATATGTATCATTTATACATACATACATTTATATATACATATATATATACATATATATGTATATATAGCCGACTTATTATCGATTATTTCTTAATAGTTGACCAAAATTTGACCGAAGTTTATCGATGTATTCACGAATTTTTCAGATTTTTTTCTGAATTCCGATTTTTTCTAGCCAGCCAAAAAATTGCTGAATCCCGAACTTGTCACAATGATTCCAGGTGACCAAAAAAAGATGTTTAATCTTGCTCTCTTCTTATCATTTTTTAACTAAGGTGCAGTTTCAGAACCAGCCAAGCGCAATAAGCTTCACCAAAATTGTTAAACGTTCAGTACAACTTTTCTATTACCTTACAATCCGGTGTAGATACCTCTGGGCAATAAACTGATCAAAGTTCAAGGTCTAAGCAATAAAATATGAACAAATTATGAACTATATACAAAATGGTGTGCATGACTTTCTCATGTAAAAGGTTTTTCAAATTGTAGATCAGATGCCTTTTCAACTTAGCGCCTGTGGTGTAATAGGCCCACCAAGATATTGCATAAAGACCCATTTTCATTATCATTATTAAAGCCTCAATCCCAACCACGTTGAGTTCGGTTACATGAATACATTTTCTGTTCATTTTTTATGGGTCATATTTTCATCAAGTTGTGTAGAATGGTCATATTTTCATCAAGTTGTGCAGAATAAATTTCTCCTTAAAAGCTTTCCCCAAGTAAATTCATGTCTATCTCTACTCTTTTAAACTATGCTCGACTAAATAGCATTGCTTCCCCAAGTAAATTCATGTCAATCTCTACACTTTTAAACTATCCTCGACTAAATAGCATTGCTTTGAAAGTTTAAATTGGTGCATTTATCCACATGTTGCACATTTCAATACCGTTCAGGTTCACATATCCATTTCATCAAATATTAGTTATTTCTCAAGGATTTTTCCTTATCTTCCTACACATCCACTGTAACATATGCATCCGTACCACATTCACATTTGCTCTCATACTGGTTGTACAGTTGTTTTATGAAACTAATCGTTATTATCTAAGTGGGATCTTCTAATTGCATGGTGTTAGAGAGTTTATAAAGTATATTTGTAATATGCGCCCAATTATGTCTTGGCCCATTAGGGTTATGTTTGTTTCCCTGTACTTGCCTCATTTCCTATATATAAGAGGGGGGGATCCCATCTATTAATAAGAAATACATGGAATTTTCCCCATTATATTGTTTCTCCACACATGGTATTCAAGTTGCACTCCTCCATTTCATCCACTCTGTTATGAACTTGTGACAAACATCAACTTGAACATCGCCATATACTTGATAACAGAACCCAACTAATGAAACTTACCACAGCTTTGTATATCTACTCCATCCAGCATGGCACCACCATTCACAATTCTATATCAGCTGAAAGTGCAACACATGTACTCTGTTTTGCTTTTATTGCTCTTACATCCATTAGATCCAACACATTTCTCCAAAGATTAGCTTTTAATATCATCAGCAAATACCATACACCATAGGATGTCATCCTAAGCATGCTTTATCAACTCATCCATGTAAGAATGATGGGCTCACAACTAGTTATGATGTGCCCCTACTTTAACAAAAAATATTGGTGTTTCTCCTCTTGTAATTCAGGCATCATGCATGTCTTTCTTTAATTTATTGTGTTCGATAGGCACAATCTTTTTCTCCAAGACCAGACAAAGCACTTCCATCAATACATGATTGTAAGTTTTTCAAATCAATACAAAACATATGAAGATCTTTTTCTTTTTTTTATATACTTGTTCATATACGGCCTTATCAGAAAAATAGCCTCATTTGGGAATCTTCCAACCACAAAAGCAAATTGGTTTTCTTTGATCTGATTTATGAATTATAGCTTTTGGAAAATAATCCCCTTCCAAAGCTTCATTGTTTGACTTGTCAGCAAGATACCTCCATTGTTTGTGCAACTTTGAACATCTCTGTTCTTGTAGATCAGGATTATGAGACTATTTTCTACTCATTAGGCATTAACTTTGTCATTGTTTGGTTGTCCGCAAGATACCTCCATTGTTTGTGCAACTTGGAACATCTTTGTTGTTCTCGTAGATCAGGATTATGAGACTATTTTCTACTCATTAGGCATTAACTTTGTCCTCATAATCTTATTGAAGAAAGTTAGCCACATAACTCATTTATGCACCAAAACCAACCTCTTCCATACATCAATAGGATAGCATGGTCCACGTCTTATCTATTTTCATCTTTTTCAAAGCATTCTTGACTCTGATTGTATAACTTTTATACGTAAAAGATAAATTTTGTATTCATATCACACCACGTCTTTTAGCTTATTTTAGGCATCTTCATTGGAAACCTTATGGAAGTACTTCTGCAGTTGTTCTTGTTATCATTGCCCTTAAATAACACTCTACTATGTTTGTTCTTGATGCATTTCACTTTCTCTCGTCTCTTCCTTTCACTTTTTCTCATATGAGACAATTTATAAATATATCAGTTTCCCCTTGTCTGGTATCCAACTTCTTTTGATATCTCTTCAAAGCATCTAAATCTAGTCTCTTAAACTGCTTTCTTAGCCTCCTTTTTCGGTAGTTTGTATATATAAAAAGTTGCATTGTTTTGAGATTCCGTACTTCCTATAAATCACCCTTTTAAATTTACTAGCATTTTCTGCTTCATCATTCAAATGACTACAATTGGAGGCCGACAACCTTTCAATTCTCAGAAAACTCCCTTAGCGATTCTTGTTAAGCAGAAGCTTACATTATGTCACATTATGTTAACATCTGAAGCCAAGTTCTCAGTGCCCCCCTTCATAAGTATCACATTAAACTTAACTTTCTTCTCTCTAAGGTTTAACTACTCAAAAAGGTTACACGGGAAGTTCCATAATCATTCAATTCATAACCGTGTTGAAACAGCCAGCTGATCTGTCAGAATTTTCATAAAGCCCATTCCTTGGAAGCAAGAATATGTCTCACCTATCTTTGGACACAACTAGAAATGCTTGCTAGAATTCAATATTTGGTAGAATGAGACACCTAATTTGTGAGTGGAGAGGATTGTATGTTGCTATGACAATTTCTATTTATGATATCGTAACTTAGTGTGCTTCTCAAACCAGTAAAGAACTAAGCTTCTTTATCCCAGAAAAAAGAAAGTGGAATCAATTATATTATAAGCCCCAATCTCAACCAAATTAAGAACTTGGGGCAGGATTAACTCTATGAATATTTTCTTCTATTTTGTTTGTCAAAACTGTTTTTTCGTTGTTAGTTGGAAAGATATCACATTCCAGCCCTTGACTTCTTCCCTAGCAGACAGCAGATTCAGGCCTAATGGTTTCCTTTATATCTATACAACCTTGAGCATGCAACTTCTGTTGCACATTTGCTATATCTACCAGGTCATCATCATCATCTAAGCCTCGATCCCACCCATGTTGGGGTCGGCTATATGGATCTTTCGTTTCCATTCAGCTCTATCATGGGTCATATTCTGATCGAGATGTATAGACTCAAAATCTCTCTTATAAGCTCTTCCCATGTTAATTTAGGCCTTCCTCTTCTTCTATGAATTGTGTTTGACTCAATAGCATTGCTTCGGTCTGTGTTGCAAATGTCCATACCATCAGGCGGCCCTTGCACAACTTGTCCTCAATGCTCGCCACCCCCATTTTATTCCTGATATAGTCATTTCTCAAACTGTCTTTTCTTGTCTTTCCACATCCATCTCAGCATATGCATTTCAACCACGTTCATCTTGTTGAGACCTTGCTTCTTCACCCCCCCAACATTCACTCCCATAGAGAAAGGTTGTCCGTATAGTTGTTCTATAAAACTCATTTTTTAATCTCAGAGGGATCTTCCAATCACATAATGCTCCAATTGCACTCCTCCATTTCAACCATCCTGCAGTGATCCTGTCACATACGTCATTTTGGTCATCCCCATCTATTTGAACAATAGAACCCAATTAAAGAAATTTATCACATCTTCATATATTTGCTCCGTCCAACTTAGCTCCACCATTCAGACTGCGAGATTAGCTGAAATTGCAATGCATATACTCAATTTTTGGTCCTACTAATCATCCATCCATCTGATTCCAATGCCTTTCTCCAAAGTTCAACTTTACCATTCAATCCATCTTTAGTTTCATCAATCAACACAATATCATCAGCAAATAACATACATCAAGGAATATCATCCTGAACATTCTTTGTCAACTCATCCATAACAAGAACAAACAAATATGGGTTGAGTGTGGATCCTTGGTGTACCCCAACTGTGATAGGAAATGTTCGAACCTCTCCTCCAGGAGTCTTCGCACTTGAAGTTGAGCTATCATACATGCCTTTAATCAAGTCAATGTATAGGATTGGCACACCCTTTTTCTTCAAAATCATCCACAACACTTCCATGGGTACTCAATCATAAACCTTCTATAAAATCAATAAAACCATATGAAGATCTCTTTTCATTTCTCTATACTTCTCCATAAGCCTCCTTAAGAAAAAAATAGCATTTGTTGATCTTCCAGACATGAAACCACATTGGTTGTTTGATATCTTCTATATCTACCGGGTAAAGAATATAAAAATTTAACAGCCCTAATCACCATACTATGTTAAACCACTATTATCTTATTATACTCTTAAATAATATGCCACTTGGTCGCTATTAGTATATGTATTTTATTGCATTATGTTTCGTTATTTCCTTTATTATGGGCTTTAGACTTGTCTTGTCTCTAGCCTTCTCTTTTTATCCCATATTGCCTATCTCTGTCTATTGGCTTACTCTGTTATCTTATAAAAGAGAGTCTATCGTATTGTGTTTCAATTATCGAATAAGCCTTTTTTCTTTTCTCATGGTATCAGACCACTATGATCCCTCTAACGCTAGCCGTCATCTCCCCTAACCTAGTTGCTTTCTTCTCCCTCCAATCTAGCTGCTAAACCCTGCCCCTTCTCCTTCCCCCGCCGCCCCTGCCCCTTCTCCTTTCCCGCCGCAGCCTGTCTTTGCCCATCCCTCTCCTTCATCCGCCGCCCACTGTTGCCCCTCCATCTCCTTCCCTTTCCGCTAACCCCCCACCCTACTGTTGTCCCATTGTCGTAGAGCACTCTCCACCCTCACCCCTACCTACCGCCGCCACCGCACAGTCTCCTCTCCTCCAACCTTGTCTGCCATCCCAACCACCACCCCTCCCGCCGCCAGTGTCACCACCAGCCCTCTACCACCATCTTGCTCCTCCCCATCCCACCACCACAAGCCACCATACCCTCCATCTAGCTACTCCCACCTTCCTTCCCTTCTTACTAGCCTCTTTTCCTCTCCGGACAGATTTTAAAAATAGCATGTTGACGTTCTAAAAGGTCTCTGGTTGCTCTCTACTTGCGCCTCGTGGTGGAGTAATTTTCTCTTCATGGTGGCTTCGGTTTTCCTCTAATATCTACTGCCCCTATGTGGGCTTCTTGGATCTGATGCCTCAGATCTCCTGCTGCTACTTACTGCCCCGGTGCGGGTTTCTGTTGTTCTGCTGAACCACGACTGCCACTGTGCATGCGTTGGGTTCTGTCTTTTGACTACTAATTGTTGCTACTGCCGTTTTCCTATTGTTGTGAGTTGCTCACTGTTGTTGTTTCTCTGTTCTTGCCGATATATGCCTCATGGCCTCTACTGACGCACGGATGCTTTGTGTCACAACTATTAAGTTGGATGGCTCCAACTTTCATACTTGGTTTGCGGCCTGTTGAGCTCTATGTCAAAGCTCAAGGACGTTACTGCCATCTTATCTCTGAGGGCCCGGTTGTACCTGTTGAAGGAGCTGACGCTAAAACCAAGCAAGCTTATGATCTTTGGTGAAAGGATGACTCTGGCGTCATGACTTGGATGGTTAACAGTTCTGAACCTAAGATTAGTCAATCTCTTATGCACCTAAAGACTGCCAAAGCCATGTGGGACCAGCTCTTACATGTTTACTCGCATCAGCAAAATTCAAAGGTGTTTCAAATTTTCAAACAACTGGCCAAGGAGTATTCTACAACAGATTCAGTGGAGGATTATTATAATCAGTTTGTGCACTCTGGGACGAGTTCGAAGTTTATCATCCTCTCACTGCTGATCTTACTGAGATTCAGCGATAGCGCAATGAACTCTAACTGGTGCAATTTCTTGCGGGCCTACCCCACTCCTTTTCTGGGGTAGTCGATCAAATATTATCCAACAACTTGTTGCCCACTCTGTGTGACGTCCGAAAACGAGTTCAACAACTCATGTCAGTCTTCCAGTTGCCACCTGAACACTCTGATGTTGCTCTAGCTATCCGCACTAAAAATTCCTTTTGTGGTCGCGGTCGTGGCCGAGGTCGTGATCGCTCTAGTGATGGACCCGATCGTGGTGTTTCTTCTTCTGGTCCTGAACAGGCTGCCTCTGAACAACGCTACTGTCACTTTTGCAAACGCACCAACCATAATGAAGATCGGTGTTGGGTCAAGCACGGTAAGCCTGCATGGGCGAATCAGGTCACTATTGATCAGTTTGATTCGGCACCATCCTCCTTTTCTCACTCATCTGCATATTGCATTCGCGTCGAGTTCAAGAAGCTACTTCAAGCCCGCCTAGCTCCAACCATTGTTGATGCCTCTACTGATGGAGGTTCTACTCTTCTTGCATCCTCTGCACCTTGTAAAAATACACGGTTGATTGATTTTGGCGCCACCTCTCATATATCGGGCAACTCTGCTTTGTTTTTTGATCTACATCAAACTTCTTCTATTCCACTTGTTACACTTGTTGATGGTTCTCAATCACATGTTTCTGGCATTGGCAATATTTGCACTCTTGGCAAATTATTGTTGCGTTCGGCTCTTTATGTTCCGAAGTTTCCTTTAAATCTGTTATGTGTTAGTAGAACTGTGAAGAGTCTATGTTGCTCTATTACCTTTAACTCAAACGGTGTTGTTTTTCAGGATTTGCGCAAGAGGATGAGGATTGGTTCGGGCCATGAGGGACCAGATGGGCTATATTACTTGGATTCGCTGAAGACAATTGATGTATTGATTGCATCTGTTATGAAGCTCTAATGGCATTATAGACTGGGACATCCATCTGCTACAAAATTAAAGCATTTAAGTCACGCTATTTTCTGATTCAACTTTTCACTGTGAAACATGCACTCTGGGCAAAGAAACTCGTGTTATTTTTCCTAAGAAAACTTGTATTGGATCCAAAGAACATTTTGATATTGTGCATGCTGATGTGTGGGGCCCTTGATCTGTTGCAAGTATTTCTGGCTTTCGTTACTTTATGAGATTTATTGATGATTTCTCTAAAACGACATGGTATATTTTTATTAAAAGATCGCTCCCACATGCTTGACACTATCATGTCCTTTTTTGCTGAGATTTGTACCCAGTTTGATAAACCTATCAAAAAAATCACACGGATAACGCTTACGAATTTGCAGCAAATTGAGTACTCTTCATCACACTTCATGTTCATACACTCCACAGCAAAATGGGGTTGCAGAACACAAAAATCGGCATCTCTTAGAAGTTGCTCACACTCTTCTTTTCCATTATCATGTGCCCCAAGCCTTTTGGCCTGAAGCTCTCTTAGCTGCCTGCTACCTGATTAATTGCATGCCCTCGTCTGTCGTTGGCAATCAAGTACCTTATCAAATACTATATCACGATTCCCCTCTTTTTCAAATGTCTCCTTGGATTTTTGGAAGCACTTGTTTTGTCAAAACCCTTCGTCCTGGTTTGACTAAACTTGCCCTCGGTCTACCAAGTGTGTTCATGGGATACTCTCGGACTCAGAAAGGTTACAAGTGCTATGATCCTTCTGCAAAGAAATGGTTTGTTAGTGATGATGTGGTATTCTTTGAGGATACGCCATACTATTCTACAGCAGGTTCTACACAGACATCTGATATGTTACTTGATACACCTCTACATGTGTCAATTGGCATTGATCTACCTTCTCCGAATATGGCTCCATATGTGCCTCTAAAAGTGTATCAACGACACCTGAGAAACACAACTCCCTCCATCTCCAATACTCAATCCCCATCGACAGATCCGCCTCCACCTCATGTATTTTCTGACTTAGATGTTCCTATTATCCTAAGAAAAGGGACCAGGTCTTGTACTCAGCATCCTATTGGCAATTTTTGTTCAACTGCTAACATGGGCGTGAATTTTGCACATTTTACCTCGGCTTTATATGCTATATCTATTCCCAAGAATGTTGGTCAGGCTTTCCAACATCTTGCGTGGCACCAGGCTATGGAAACTGAGATGTAGGCCTTACTGAGCGACATAAGTGGGACTTAGTTGATGCACCTGTTGCTTGCTCGCGTGTCGGGTGTCGGTGGGTCCATATTGTCAAGTACCAACCCGATGGCACAGTTGAACGCCTGAAAGCTCGCCTTGTTGCCAAAAGATACACTCAAACATATGGCATTGACTACTTCGAGACTTTTTCTCCTGTTGTACGTCTAGATCATGTTCGTGTTCTTATATTTGTGGTTGTCAATTGTGAATCGCCTTTGTTTCAATTAGACGTTAAAAATGCTTTTTATATGGTGATTTGCATGAGGATTACATGGAACAACCACTTGATTTTGTTAGTCATGGGGAGTGCTCCAAAGTGAGCAGGTTGCGCAAAGAAATCTATTGACTGAAACAGAGTCCCCGTGCCTGGTTTGACAAACTAAGTAGTATCCTTCAGACATTCAGCTTTCGCTGTTTTCACAACTTGATCACTTAGTTTTCATTAAGAAGACTTCCTCTGACATTGTCATCTTGATAGTTTATGTCGATGATACACTTTTATCTGGAAGTGATCAAGCAGGTATTCAGGCTACTAAGGAATATCTGGAGAAACACTTTGTCACCAAAGATCTGGGAAAATTTAAGATATTTTTTTAGTAATGAAGTATCTCGCTCTTCCTCGGGTATTTGCTTATCCTACAGGAAATACATTATGGATCTGATGTCAAAAACTGGAATGTTTGGTGGAAAACCCACTGCTCCCTTAGACCCTATACAAACTAGGACGATGATACTTCTCCATATCCTAACAACCAACAATATCGCCGCTTGGTGGGTAAACTTATATATCTGACAGTGACAAGGGCTGATATCACTTTTGTGGTATGTTTAGTGAGTAGATATCTGGATAAACCCAGACAGTGCCAGTGGGATGCTATGTGTCACATTTCAAAATATCTGAAAAATTCTCCAGGCAAAGGCTTATTTTATAGAAACCATGGGCACTGTAAAATCACATGGTACTCTGATTCTGACTATGCAGGCAGCTGATTAGACCGCAAATCTACTTTTGGTTATTGTTCATTTGTGGGTGGTAATGTTGTTACCTGACGTACAAGAAACAAACTGTTGTCGCCCGCCCTAGTGTTGAAGCTTAGTATACAGCTATGGCTCATACTGCGTGTGAACTTTTATGGGTTCGTGGTCTTCTGAGAGAATTTGATATATCTGACTCAAGTCTTATTCCTATGCGTTGTGATAATAAGGTTGCTATATTCATTGTTAGCAATCCAACCTTTCATGAGCAGACTAAACATATTGAAGTGGATTGTCATTTTGTCCTTTGGTGCTATCTCTACTCCATATACTCACACTTCTAATCAAGTTGCGGACATCTTCACTAAACTTCTTCCCAAGACCAGATTCACTAGCACGATTGACAAGTCGGGCATGATTGATATCTATGCTCCAGCTTGAGGGGGAGTATTAGTATATGTGCTTTATTGCATTATGTTTTCTTATTTCTTTATTATGGGCTTTAGGCTTGTCTTGTATATAGCATTTTTCTTTTATCCCATATTGTCTATCTTTGTCTATTCACTTATCCTATAAAAGAGAATTTGTTGTATTGTGTTTCAATTATCAAATAAACCTTTTTCTTTTCTCGGTCACTAAAGAGATTTACTAACAAGTTGGCACCATCATTTGATTCTACTTTCAATTTTGTGGGAGCATTGTTTTAAAAGCGGGCCCAGGCGGCCGCTTGAGTGGGTCAGACCCCCCATCCGCTTGGTTGGGCCTTGAAGCGGCAGTTAGGCAGATTGGACTTAGGCGTCCGCTTCAAACCCGCTTGGCCCGCTTGAGCGGCCGCCTGAACACTGGTTTAGGAGCCCGCATAAGGCCGTTTAATGAAGAAAAGGCTTCAAACCCACTTCTCATACCCATATAGAACATGAAATGTGAGTCTTAGCATTTAGTATTATAATGTTATTAAATATACTACTATAATACTTTTGTATATATGACTAAAGTATGTTCATATATATGCTACACTGGTATTGTTGCTACTATATAAAACTAATTATTATGTACGACTTAGTTTACTAGAATAACTAGTATTGTGTACATGTAATACATTACTACTTAACTCTATTATAATCAGTAATATTGTATTGCTTTGTAGTAGTGATTAGTAAGTATGGATCATTAAGCTACTAAATAACAGTAAATTGATACGTGTAACGGTGATAATGTATCTGTAACATTGTATAATCCTCTGAAGCAGTATTGTATGACAATAAATTACTAACAAGTATGTTGTATGATAAGCATGATAGTAGTATACTACTGTATGTAGTGTGTACCATTATATAATACACTCCTAATAATATGATACTAGTATGCTATTGTAAGTAATACATGTATAGCAACGTCTCATGTAATGTTACTAACTAATTTAGATTATTTCATGTCTTAAATCCTTGTGATTGCTTTCTTTTGGTTCATTGTTTTCTAGTTATGTTATGAACACTTTCCATTATGGTGTAGGATGAATTTTACACTGCCACATGGGTTTAGATATGCATAAAAATTTCTAGAAAATTGTTATTTATATACAAACACATGTAATTTTGCATAAATTTATATAGGAAATTCAGCATTCGCTTTTTCAAAAAGCGGCCGCTTGAGCGGCCGCTTGAGCGCCCGCTTGGCGCTCAAGCGGCCACAAGGTGTTGTCTGCACGCCTCATGCTTCCTGCTTTTCAAAACATTGCCTGGGAGAAATTTAGGAATAAAGGGGATCATCAAGAAATTTTAGGATGTTTGCTATATTTTTATTGTTTGCCATTTCTTTTTGTGTATTACTCTTGATCCAATAACAAAGCAATACACTGCCTCAAAAAAAGCCTACAATTCTTACCTCTTAATTTCACCAGTATATGCTGCACCATTAATATGTTAGTAACTTAATAATGAATCTGGCACTTTCATACCTCTAGTATCACGCAATTAGAACATGATATCATGGAATGTGAACAGCTTTCAATCAGTTTGCTGAGATTCTGATGAAGTTGTATGTATGGTTCAGGCCATCAACTATAATTAGGTGTTTTCACTTTCACTAAAATGTTAGAAAATAATTTATTATTATTCTTAAAAACAGGTCTTTGGAAATGCATAACACATGTTCAGCAAAAGCTGACAGAATATACAATCCCCATTAGGTGTCTTTATCCAACTTTTACAATATTACATTGTTTTAAATATAATAGTAGTGCCAGGAAATAAAAAAAATTAAATTCTAATAGCTACAATTAGGAAGAGCTTCAAAATTCAGGATAATGCAACAGTCAAGTATTTATATTCAACATCTACAAGTTTGCATGCAGCTGATACAATTTAAATGCTTTTGTTTAAAGAGCACCAATCCACCAAATTTGTTGTAGATCTAGATAAACGGATGTTTCTAATTACGTGACAATTCTAAGCCATGTGTTAGATTAAATATAAAGGGAGTTCGTTCAAGGAATTGGATTTGAGGAGGGGTGAGATATGGGAGCTTATTTGGTGTTAGATACGCCAACGTGTGTTAGATATACCAACTCTTCTATATAGAGGGTTAGATCGACTAGTTGTTAGCACAAAAACTAAAAGAGAAAAGAGTGCATGTAGCATGAGTTGCCAGTTCTTCAAGCTTCAGATGATATTGGCAACGGTATTCACCAAAATCATTATTTAGTTAATGTTGGCATGTATTAATGGTGTTGGATTTTCATGTAGATTAAGCCAACTTTTGCAACACTTGGGTTGATAGTCCATCCACGTCATAGAATTTGATATTTACCCACATTCATGTCACTTATAGTCAATGTCGGAAGAATTAGCGATATTCACATGATTTCGCTGATTTTACAATGATTTTGACAGGAATTGGGAGATATGTAATATACTGTCTTTTTCTTCTTATTCACTTCTCTATGCTAGCACCTCTCTATTAATCCCAGACCATATAAATAGATTTCATCACGCCTCCCATATCTGGTTTTCTCCTTCATAAGACACACAAAAACAATCTTCACTCTAGATCATATTGTCCTCCAGCCAGTACAATGATTTAACGTGTGACTTCAGTGAAACCAAATCCAACAGCTAAACCATGTGGGCTAAACCATTCTGGGTTTGTCCATTCCCAATATGCGACTAAAGCACATCATTGAGGCACCATTATAAAAGATGGAGCTCATCCCAATAGGTGGGGGCCATGGTCTTAGAAGTTCTTTCCGAGATTCTCAACAGTGCTTAGCCATCTGTCAGTTGCAACCTTATTGTCTTTTACTACTGCTAAAGGAGCATGGGATTATCTTTCCAGTGGTCTTCTCATAGAAAAAGTTGCATACATCCACTAAGTAAAAAAACAGGTCGCTTCAGTCACGCAATTTAGCCTTTGTAACCGAGAATCTTGTCTAAAGTAGCCAGTGAAGCATTTTGTTGTTTGGACCACTTAACTAAAGCAAGGGTTGGCCTAGTATAAGAATATATATTATAAAATTTGGAAGTGTCCAGGATATTTAATGGACACGCAATGATCATAATGTTGAGAGTGTGTCTTAAACTCCCTAGAAAAGCTTCTTTGATGAATCAGACGTCTACACCAAGCATTGGCATCATTGGGATATGTTTTGGGCATTGACGAGTGGATTTAAAGTCAGCCAACTGACCATATTCAGTCCCCATGGACCATATCTGGGCAAGAGCAGAAGGGCTACTTACAGCCCAGCTAGACCGTATACGGTCCAGCACTGGACCATAAATGTTGTTGAAATAAAAATACAATCTAGATTAGGATATACATTGCAGTAGGACCGTGAACACGGCCGGAAAAGAACTGAATGACTTTGGGACTTTGGATATTGGTCTTGTTCTTATATATAGACCCCCCAACTCGTCTCAAACATGAAGAGCAACGAAGAGACATCAAGAGACATTGCTTTTTGAAGAGCTAAAGCCACAGACGGACCTAGGGCTTCCCTTAGGGTTTCACGCCTCAAAGAGCTCCTCTTCAAGCAACCCTTCTTCCGCAATTGGCTTTTAGGTGTAAAAGTGAATTCTTCTTCTCTCTTTGTAATCATCCTCTCTGTAATCTCTTTATCAACAATATCATCTTCGTCAATGGATGTAGGCTCCCACATTGGGAATTTACCGAACCACTACAAATCTTTTCTTTGTAGTTGCTTGCTTACTATGTTGTCAATCTTCGTCATACGTATTCGGATTGGATTGCTCATTCTCACACTTCTTCATCTCCACAAGGAGATTGGGTTGGTGTGAACGCAGCATTGTAGGCATTTCCTCACCAAGGAATATCCGCAGAAAACACTTTTTTCACTCTCACTGGATTGCGAACTGACTTATCCTTTAGATGAGAATGCCACTACTCTGACTTACCATCTTCAAGCTTCAAACCGGCCTATCTAAGTGTCTGGATCAGGTGAATCACTTGGCTAATCTCGTTGCGCCTTGTTGTTCGAGTCTCCCATCACCACCATATCCAAGTTCTATCATTGGATCTTCACCATGACAGCAAAGTACAACATCGAGAAGTTTGATTGCTTGAACCTTCCCTCTCTGATAAGTCAAGTGTGAATCACAAGGAGTCTACAAAGCTCTTAACAGAAAGAAGAAACCAAAATCCATGATGGATAACGAGTGGGAGGAGATTGATCAAAAGGCTCGTCCAGGCATCTTTCTCTACTAGGAGGATTGATGTATTCCATGAGGTCATCCATCTGAAGACCGTTTAAGAAGTTTGGAATGAAATTGAAGCACTCTACATGAAGAAGTACATCACAAAGAGCTTGCACTGATGATGATCCATTTCATGCTTCGCGTGGACGAAGGCGGCTCCTTGACGAATCGTCTGGATGAGTTCAATGAAATTATCCGTGACCTCAGGCAGATGTATATACCATGTGGTATATGTTGACGACATTGTGAGTAGTGGATATGACAGACCACTTAAGAGTATATGTAGTATCGTGATTACTAGTATATTCCACATGCTTAGAATCCACTTTTCCTTGAAAGAACTAAACACATTGAAGTTGATCGTCATTTTCTAAGAGAGAATATCCAGGAGGGGTTGATTCAAATTTCACTTGTTAGGTCTGAAGACCAATTAGTTGATTGTTGATCTATTCAACAAAGCCCCTAAATGGTTCTCAGGTTCACTTCTTATGTGTCAAGATGGGCACATATGATAAGTATGCTCCAGGTTGAAGGGGGATGTTAGTATGTAGGGACTTATATGTAAATGCCAGGGTGTTATGTGCTAAGGTTAGGGAAATATTTGTAAATATGTGATGTATTATTCTTATATGTATGATACATGAGACATATCGTGAGACTAGGTCATCTCCTTCTCCCACATTACTAGTCTAAACCTCAATTCCGACAGCCGATGCAACAAAGCGAAAAAATGATTGTCTTGGAAAAAAGAATAGTTCTTCAAGCTGAAATATAATTTTTCAAAACAAAGTGACTTTGTCTTGGAGAAAAGAACAGTTCTTCATGTTGAGATAAAAATTTTCAAAACAAAGTGCATCTAAAACAAGTCAAAGATGAGCACCTTGGTCTTATAAAGATCGCGATATTATCAAATTTGAAATAAACCCGTAGAGAAACCTATGAATGGCACTTGAACATGGATTATGGATCAAAATTTTAATCCAATTGCTAAATTTTGATCGAAGATTTTGATTTTCTTTTCCAACTAGGCATCGAAAATGCACATATATAGGGAATTGGACGTAATTTCACCCAAAAAATGCAAAAATAAGGGAATTTCACAGCAAAAGGTCCAATTTGGGTTGTAATTTCATGTAATGAGAAACAAACAGGACATACTGATAACATCCAATTTTGCGGATATTTTATGCCTTAACTTCCCCTTATCTTCTCTCTTTATGTATATCTTATTCGCTTCTCACCATATTACGCATAAATACTCTTCTTACCCCCACTTGAGGATAACAAGGATGTTTCATGCAGGTAATCAAGGGAGTAGAGCATATTACCATAAAGAAGGACCACCATCGGTTCACACCCAGTGGTCGCATTGCGACAATAGGCAGCACAACCATCAAGCCATAGCCAATGGACCCCGATGGCAGTCTGCACGCTCATCGCTTGACACTTGATGGCGATCTCACACTGCCATCGGACACCATCATCGTTCGACAGTCGATGGACCCCGATGGCAGTCTGCACGCTCATCGCTTGACACTTGATGGCGATCTCACACTTCCATCGGACACCATCATCGTTCGACAGTCGATGGTCTGTCCGCACCACCAACTGGTGGACGGCAGACCCATCAACTCATAACCGATCAGATCCATCAAAAGATGACCAGCCTGCACCGACAACCGGTGGACGCACAGAATCGCCAAGCAATGGTCACGTCGACCTCGCCAACCGATGGTCTACCTACACCAACAATCGATGGCAGGGCAGACTTGTCAGCCGAAGGCCAAAGACGGCAACCACCCGATGGCTGCCAACCGATGGCGGCACTAACAGAACTGTCACTCAAAGTCGTTACACACGTGATACGAGGAGGAACCTCGTATGCTTGGGGCGCAAGTGAAGGACCCTTGTCCTAGCGGCTATAAATACAAGACCTCCAACAACGTACCAGGGGGTCACGCATTGCTCAAGACGTCGAAGCGTTGCCGGAGAAGAAGCTTACGACCGCCCATTGTCGCCGCCATCGGTTGACAGCCAAAGGAGGATGAGAGTCCGCCGACGTCTGCCCCTGTTCCATCCGCCCACTCCCTATTCGAAGTTCTCCCTCAACGGAAGGGGTCGTGTCCTGTGAAGGAGGATCTGACCACCGGTTATGGCCATACCTTGGCCATACTTGATGTATCCCCTTGCCTCCTTTGCTTAGATATTCCCCCCTCGCCTCATTATTCCTTCACTTCTTTCTAGCAGCACTTTATATTCATGTTCTCTAGTAAATTTGTAACGTTATTCATGAACATGAGTGGCTAAACTCATAGCTTGGGTTGGGAGTAGCCACTAAGGCTCTCTCAACATGTATATAATTACATCCATTTAAATATATATGCTCCTAGCAATGGTTATCTCCATACACTTGCTCTTATTTCTTTACTTGTATGATTAACTACCATCTTGTGATGTTTGATAGTTAGTACCTCGAAAGAGTAACACTAATCCTATCTAAGGGTTATTGGAGTTACATGAATGCATGAAAATGTTGGAATGATTAAGCTTATGAGCATATGGTTATCTTTGTGATTGTTTGCCATCTCGAAAGAGAGACAAACTTAAAATCTAGATCTATCCTAAGCTCGAGAGAGGCGGGAATAGACATACATGATGATTGTTTGTAATTAGGAGTGTACGATTGGTGTGAGTATTGCATGTTAGTGAGAGATCTTAGTAGGTGAAACCCGATCCAAGTTCCCATCCATATTTGTTACATCACGTTTGCTTGCTTTTGTTATTTTGTTTTGTTTTCTTAACTTTTCTTTTAGTTGTTTTGCTTGATTGAAGTAACATTGTTCCTTAAGGAACACCATCTAAATCTACCTTCTTGGTTGGTGTAACTGAGCCAAGATTCTACGTTCTTAGCACTCACCACCCTTGTCCATGTGGAACGACCTCGATTACTACATCGGACCCCGTATATTAGTTGTGGGGGGCTGAGTGTCGGGTTACACATTTAAGAGTCTAACTACTCTAGATCCACTCCTTTTACATTAGATTTAAGCTGGTCAACTTTTTGGCGCCGTTGTCGAGGACAAGGCAATTGGTACTATTAAGAATACGAGTCTACTCACCATACACCCGTGTCTCAAGTCTAGCAATAGAATGGACTGCACCATTTTAATCCATCGTCTAGTAGCTACCTAGAATACTTCATTTAAACATGTCAAGTTTCTAACTCAATTGTGCCTACTATTTTAGTTAACTTAGAAAGAAGTGGATTACAAGTGCAACAACCCAACTTGCCGTCATCATGCCACCTCGCAGAGGACGTCAAGCCCGAGGCAACTGGAATGCAAGGGTTGAGATACCCCATTCGAATCAGGAATCTGAATGGGAGGATTACAACCCTGAACAACCAGGAGGTGACATCCCTCCTGGTGAGATACCACCTCCACCACCAAGTGATGAGGAGCATGAGAAACGACGACGTGATGAAGGTCGTTGTCCGAGGGCAAGGAGGAATTGTAGGAACAATAATAGCAACAACAACAACAACAATGAAGACGATGATGATGGCGAGGAAGAAGAAGGTCAATCCCTTAGGGATTTGGCGGCAACAAGGGCTAATGAATCTAGATGCCCCGTTATCATTCCAAGGTTCGATGTTGCGAATTTTGAGTTGAAACCTGGAGTCATCACCATAATCCAAAACAAAACTTTCGGAGGCAATTCCAGAGATGAGAACTCTTATCACCGTTTACATGCCTTTAAGAACATATGTAACACAATCAAGATGAACAGGGTGCCTCAGGAGGTGATATACTGCAAGGGATTCATCTTCTCATTGGGAGACTAGGCACTATATCTTGGTACCTTAGCTTACCTCACGGGTCCATCAATGGATGGGCACCTTTGGCCGATGCTTTTGTCACAAAGCTTTATCCTATTGAGAAAACCATCAGGAATAGGCACAAGATCATTGAATTCTTGCAGAAACCTGGGGAGAATTTTTGCAAAGCCAGGGAAAGGTTCCAAGAGTACTAGAGGGATTGTCCTCATCACAACTATGACAAGGGTTTTCTTGTGCCTACATTCTATAATGGGTTAACATCTGCGGAAAGGACTTCGCAGAATGTTGTTGCAGGAAGCGATTTCATTAGCAAAAAGACAAAGAAGACCATGAAGATCATCGATAACATGGTTGCGCTGCAAGAAGGCATGGACTATGAGAGAAGTGATAGGGTTGCAGCCAAGAAGGCGACCTCTGACGGTCCAATTTCCGAGTCAAAGGCCCTAGAGACTATAACAGCCCAAATTTGAAAGATTTCCCTTGATATTAAATAGTTGAAAGACATTGGAGGCATGGGGAAAGCCAAGACCGAGAAGGTCATGAAATGTGTCACCTGCAGTGAAAGAGGGCACGGTGTCGATAACTGGATACACTCAACCAGAGGACGATGACGAAAGCGAAGAAGATGAAGAGACCGAGAATGTTTCTTATGTTAATTTTAAGAGACCGGATCACCCTGGCTTCAACTATGGAAACAAAGATGCTACTGAAAATTCTCACCAGTTAAGCTATTCATCTAAGACACTGCCAGGATTCGGAAGAGGAGGACAGATTTTGTTCACCGGAACCACGAATTACCAACAGAATAAAAACATCAAGACCAAGGGCAGGGTCAACGTCAAAACAAAAATTCAAACAGTCAGAGTCAGGATCAAGGTCAAACCAAGAGCAGCAACAAACTCGACATGGTGTCTAAGCTTTTCGAGTTCGCAAAGAGACAGGCAATGGCGAATGAGCAATTAACTCAGACTGCTATCACTAACACGGGTGTTTTAAGCACTATGCGGACTCAAATGGTTGATATGCAGACACACCAAAGACAAATTGATCAGCAACTAGCTCAAATATCTGAAGTGATCAAGAATCCTCAAGGAAAAATCCCATCTAATACTGAGACTGCAAAGATGGCCATCCTTCATTCTGGAAGAACTCTGAAAAATCCTAACGACAAAAATACCCCTGAGGAAAGAGCAAATGCAGAGTCACGACTCAAACCAATTGTAGTAGAGGAAGTGCCTGAAGAGGAAGAGTCCACTAAGAAGGACAAGCCTAAGGGAAAAGGCAAAGGAAAGAAAGCTGGAAAAGAAAAGAAGTCGGACCCAACCGAAGATTTGCCAATACGAGTCCTTATTCACCAAGGGTCCCTTTCCTTTATAAACTGATCAAAACTCACCTAAAAAAGAGGTACGAGAAGTTCATTAAGGTTGTGAAGAAGTTGCACCTGGATGTTCCATTTATGGATGCTATTGAAGAAATGTCTATGTATGCCAAATTCTTCAAGGATCTAATCATGAAAAGGAGAAGAGGAAATCACGTTGAGACAGTGCAACTTGTCAAAATGTCTAGCGCCTTTGTCCAAGCTAAGATGCCCATGAAAAAGAAAGATCTCGGGGCATTCAATATCCCCTTGAACGTTGGAGATAAAGCAGTTAGGCAAGGACTCGCAGATCTTGGAGCAAGCATCAGTCTAATGGTTCTCACTTTAGCTTAAAGGCTTACTCACCGACATGGTAAAAACTAGAATGAGAATTCAGCTGGCAGATCACACTTTCACAAAACTAGTGGGGATCGTGGAAGATGTTTCCATTCGTGTTGGGTGTTTCTTTATTCCTTGTGACATTGTGGTAATTGACACAGTTGAGGACCCAACCTGTCCCATGATCTTTGGAAGACCTTTCCTCGCTGCTAGCAGAGCACTAATCGATGTCGTAGAGGGAATAATCATTATTCGTGTCAGAAAAGATCACATTGATTTTCCCGTTCAAGATGTTATGAGAGGACCCTCTCTATTCGAGTCGGTCTACTCCATGGATAGCTACACCCAATTTTGTGAAGAAGTACAAGGCAACGCTATTGTGGATCCGCGTATGCAAGCTCTTAACAACCCCGACCCAGTACGAGGACCCCAGAAGTAGTTGAAATTCTTAAGTATTTAAACCAATCAGAAGAGGGATGTAGTGATGACGAAGAGGAGACAATTGAGATGGTAAAGTACGCATCCCTAGAACAGACACCGGAAGAAAAGGAAGCACCTAAGTCTAAGCCTGAGTTGAAACAACTCTCGAGGGCTTGAAGTATGAACTTCTAGACGATGAGGAAAGAAATCTCGCCACCCCAATGGTGACTGGATGCAGAATGTGCATAGACTACAGGGAATTGAATGTTGCCACTAGGAATGACCATTTCCCATTATCCTTTATTGATCAGGTTCTGGAGAGATTGGCACATTACTCGTATTTCTATTTCTTGGACGGGTATTCAGGATTCTACCAAGTGTCAATTCACCCTGATGATCAGGAGAAGACTACTTTCACATGTATTTATGGCACTTATGCTTTCCAGAGAATGTCGTTCGGACTATTCATTGCACCTGCCACTTTCCAGAGATGCATGATTTCTATGTTCTCGGATTTCTTCGAGGAGATAAAGGAAGTCTTGATGGATGACTTTTGTGTATATGGTACCCAATTTTGACAAGTGCCTCGAGAATCTATCTAGAGTCATGCAAAGCTGTGAAGAGAAACAATTAGTCTTGAATTAGGAGAAGTGCCACTTCATGGTGCGAGAAAAAATTGTGCTGGGACACAAGACTTCTGAAAGAGGAATTAAAGTCGACCTCAGCAAGATAGAAGCAATGTCGAAGCTCCCTCCTCCTAAAGCAGTGACCGGAGAGAAGTTTTCTGGGCCGGGTACTACAAGCGGGTCATTAAGGATTTTCCGAAAATTACAAAACCTCTATTGAATCTTCTAGTAAAGGACGTTGAGTTTAATTTCACTGACGAGTGCCTTGAAGCTTTCAACACTTTAAAGGACGCTTTAACAACAGCTCCAATCTTGCAAGCTCCAGATTGGGAGTTGCCATTTGAAATTGGGTGTGATGCCAGCGATTATGCAATTGGTGTTGTTCTAGGGCAAAGGAAAGTCAAGAAACACCACGCGGTATACTACGTTAGCAAGACAATGGATGTTGCTCAGGTCAACTACATAATAACTGAGAAGGAAATGTTAGCGATAGTGTTCGCCTTCGATAATTCAAATCCTAATTGATAGGATCAAAAGTCAAGGTGTATACGAACCACGGTGCCATTAAGTATCCGATGCTGAAGAAGGATACCAAGCCCAGACTTTTGAGATGAGCTCTGTTGCTGCAAGAATTTGATCACGAAATTATTCATAAAACGGGGACGGAAAATGTGGTTTCCGACCACTTGTCAAGGATAGTGATTGATGAAGGAAAACATATGTTAACTATGTTGATGAGGCCCTGATGATGGCCAAGTCCATTGAACCTAACCTACCTTGGTTCGCTGATATATATAATTATTTATTTAGCATGCCAACAGTTGTTATCTAATATCACTTACAACCAGAAGAAAAAGTTATTTTTCAAATATGAAGAATTACTATTGGGATGACCCCTACTATTCAAAAGATGCACTGACAACTTATATCGTCAATGCATACCAGAAGGAGAGGTGCCTCAGATTCAAAAAGCATATCATTCTTCACCCTAAGGGGGACACCTTGGAGGAGACAGAACCGCAGGTAAAATCCTATAGTCTGGTTTCTACTGGTCGACCCTCTTTAAGGATGCTCAAGCTTTTGCCAAAATTTATAAGGAATGTCAGCTCACAGGGAACATCTCGAGAAGGAACGAGGCCAATGTCGGACTGGATAGAGGTGGAGACCGTTGATGTGTGGGAATTGATTTTATGGGACCATTTCCCTCCTCTAGAGGCAACCAATATATTTTAGTAGTTCTGGATTATGTCTCCAAATGGGTGGAAGTTGTTGCAACCCCCACCTGTGACTCAAAGGCAGTTGTCAAGCTATTCGAAAAGACCATCTTTTCCAGAGTCAGGGTCCCACGCACTGTCATTAGTGACAAGAGATCTTATTATGGAGAAAGACAGTTTGAGGCCTTGCTAAAGAAATACGGAGTGAAGCACAAAGTGTCTACCCCATATCATCCACAAACATCCTATCAAGTTGAAGTGTCAAATCGACAAATTAAACAAATCCTGGAGAAGACTGTTAGCAGGACTCACAAAGATTGGTCGATGAAACTTGATGACGCATTATGGCTTACCGCATAGCATACAAGACTCCGATAGGGACTACTCCCTACCATCTTATCTACGGGAAGTCATGCCACCTCCCAATGGAGTTGGAACATAAGGCGTTCTGGGCCATCAAGTTTCTAAACATGGACCCTGAATTAGCAGGGAAGAAAAGATTCTTGCAGCTACAGTATTTGGAGGAGCTTCGGCTGCATGCATATGAAAATGCAAGAATATCAAACAGAGAACTAAGGTGTGGCACGATGCCCACCTAAAAAGAAAAGATGTATATGAAGGAGACAAGGTTCTCCTATTAAACTCATGAGTCAGATTATTCCTGGGAGAGCTCAAAACAAGATAGTTTGACCCCTTTACAGTTGTAAAGATATACCCATCTGGAATGATGAAAATTACCAGTAAAAAGACAGGTACATTCAACGTGAATGGTCATAGGGTAAAGAGGTACTATGAGGATGAAGTCTTTATGAGGAGATCAGAACTCCAGTTAGAAGAGCCCCAACTCGCACCACCTGAAGAACCTTGAAGAGTCAAACAAGAGAGTCAAGCTAAAGACTATAAATTAGCATTTCTTGGGAGGCAACCCAAGCATTTCCCGCTTTATTTAAATTTTTAAGATCTTCACTTCTTTTATTTAGACTTTGGGCAGTTTATAACTCCAAGTCTTAATTCTAGTTTTCTCTGTTTTTCCAAATAGTCAGAATTCACTAATCATGTTTTGAAATCTCATCTTGATTCTAGTAATCTTTAGTGTACATAGAATGAATTAAAGAAAAGTTTTGGATCCCATTTTTATTTAAGTTTAGGAGTCATTTATAACAACCATCGATCCTTTCAGGAAGCCTTTGCAATCACATAGTTATTAACAGCAACCATCAGTTGGGAAGACCATCAAGTGCACGAGCAGAAAAACCTTGAAGTCTGTCAAACCATGAGTGTTGGCGAATCAAGCAGACAAGTCACAGTTGAATAATTGACCAACCATCGAATGTAACAAAACCACCATGTGACCAAGCAATGAAGCCATCGGTTGTCGCGTGCAATCAGGCCATCAGGTGTTGGTTTCTTGCCTTGCCATCGAATGAGGAGTCTAGTGAAGCCATTGGTTGATCGACCCGAAGGCCACCGGATGACATACGCTCAGAGTCACCATTGGTTGGCAGTTAAGTGTTGACCATCGGTTCTTAACATCCTATGGTTTCCCAAAAGGACGGAAGCCTATGAGGTGGGGGTTGATAAACCTCCGAGCTAATCCATCAGCTTACTAAACCCTAGAGCGCCCTAGAGCCACAGGAACTGAAGACACTCGACACCCGAGCGACACCATCAGAAGAGACCATATTCTCCCTCCCCCCCCCATCACCGACGCGCAGAACGAAGGTCTCCGCGAGGACCAAAGAGAGCATAGGAACGAAGGTCTCCTCGGAGCTAGAATGAAGCCTCCGCGCAACCGACATCCGACGATCAGAGGTCGAGGCTCCGAACGTCGGCGACAAAGGTAAACCTAAACCCTAGATTCTGATCTTCCCAACTTTCGCTCGTTGTTTTCCTCGCTTCTTCCGACTATCTCCAAGCCGCCGTCGACAATCGCCGACCATCAGTTGTTGCTTCGTATTTCCAACCATCAACCACCACCGATCACCTGACCATCAGTTGTGGAGGCCATCGGTTGTTCTTCCTCCCTTGAGGCCCTATCATCGGATTCAAGACCATCTGTTGCTTGTCTGCCCAACCACCGACTGTTGACCATCGCCTGTCAACAGGGCGTACGACCAAGGAAGAAAATATCCGATTTCGATGCCCCGTTTAAGTGGCCACAAAAACAGAAATTTCGACAAAATTTTTGATAAATGTGTTCCCCGCGTTTCGACGGCAAATTAACGAATTAATTTATGAAATTTTACCAGAATGATCTACTAATGTAGATCTACTCGAATATGTAATAATATTTCATATTGGATATGTGGGGGGTGGGGTCTCATCATTTTTAGTGAATGACCCTGAACTGTTTCGATGGGGATTTTTTATGTTAATTTTCAATGGTGAAATCAATGAATTAAGTCATTATAGTTTGCAAGCACAATATCTAGACTTAAAAACACAAAACTGTACAAAAAAATATGCTCTAGGTAGTACATAGTATAAGAAAATGTAGAAAAAAAATAGATGATTTGCCTGTTTCGAGAGTTTTGTCAGTCAATTCGATGTCCGATTGCCACATAAATAGAAATTTCGGCAAAAATTTCAACAATTTCGTCGAAATTTTGAACATTGGTGCCACCACCATCAGTTGTTGGCACCCGCGTATCCATCAGTCGATGTCTCTCTACCTTACCATCAGTTAATGATCTGAATCAACATCCATCAGTTGTTGACCATCGATTCGTCTGGTACACTATGCCACTGATTCTCGCCCCCTTCTCAACCATTGATTTACATCCACCGGTTGTTGGTTTGTTACATAACCATAGATTGTTGATTGTTGGTTTGTTACATCCAACGGTTGTTGGTTTGTGACATAACCATCGATTTACATCCATCTATTCCTCAAACGTTCCTCAACCAACAAATGTTATTCAGCCATTGTAGATCATTCGTCTAACAAAACTCTAACATTGTTTATCTAATTTGGGGGAAAATAATATGTAAACTTTATAAATTCATTTGCCAATGATTATGTTCTATTTGTATTTCATTCTATATAAATTGCTTGTTGGTTTGTGTGTGAAATCAGCTAGGAATTTTGGGAAATTGACTATATGTGGCACTTTTGGGAATTGTTTCCTAGGTCCAATTCTTGGATCCCTAGGTTGCCTCCCATCTTCCTACACACTAATCAATCTCCCTAAGCCTAAGTGAGAGATCTAAGTAGCTAGATTAGATACATCTAGTGCAATTAGCATGGAGCCTTCTCAAGCCTAGAATGTGGGGGAAATGGGGGTCCAAAACCCTAATTTCACCTCCCCATTACTAATCTCAGTCCCTAATTGTCCTAGGAATGTCTAATCTAGAAACCTAGACTTGACTAGACTCTAATTGAATTGAACCTAGACCCTAACCCAATTGAGCCTCGTAAGGGTAGTAGGAGTTGTTAGGGACTAGTTCCCCTATTCATGTCCTATCTAATCCGGCAATTCATAAGCCTCTAGCTAGTTGTTTGGTTTGGATAATCTAAATGGATGAGTAATGATTGCATGTTATCACCCCCAACCTCGTTGACAAGTTCATACCCCTAAACAGCCGACACCTCTCTTAATTGCTTAAAACCCTAGTTTCATTCTTGCTTAGCTAGTTAGCTCTTTACTTGCTTAGTTAGCTTCTTATCTTCTTTTTTTTGGTGAATTAAGGGTGTCGTGCCTCTTTACTATAAACTTGGAAAGGAGATTACAAAGTGTAACCTCAAACGAGGTAAAACTGTACACAGAAACAAGAAAGCAAAACTATGTACAAAGCAAAGACAAATCTCTTGTGAGCAGATTCCAAAACTCCTCTCGACTGCATTTGAAACTCTGAAGATCCTAATGTTCCTTTCTTGCCATATTAAGTAGATAATAAAAGAGGCAGACGTCTTTCTCTCCTTCAGCTTGAGCAGATCATCAAAACATCTTGGAACGAGAAGATTTTTCTTATTATTGTTCCACTTCATCCAAATAGAAAGAGAGAACGAACAGGAGAAGAAGATATGACAGGCATTCTCTTCATGTTCTTCACAAAGGGCACATCTAGAGGCTAGCTGCCATCCCATTCTCTTAAGGAAATCACATGTCATGGTTATGCCTAGAAAACCTTTCCAGAGAATAAGGGACCATTTTCTAGGGATATCATACCAAATCCAGGAGCTCCATCTAACTTTATGATCTTTACTTCTAACCACTTCCCAGCAATCTTTTAGTTTCATGTATGTTTTCCCTTTAAACATAATGCGATCTTTAGTGAAGGATGGAGAAGTTTGTGAATGCAGAAAATTTTCAAGTTGATGAGCACCCCGAAAACTAGGGAGGAACCACTCACCATTCACAATGCAGTCAGTGGACTTGCAGTTAAACCCCTTACCCAATCTGAACATTAGGTTAGGATCTAAAATATCAATTAACTTCCTTTTCCCTGAGACCCAGGGATCTCTCCAAAACAAAAACTTGCAACCATTGCCTAAACAAAAGTCTAGTTCATTTAAGAGCACTTCCCTTTGTTCAAGCAATTTCTTCCAGAGCCAAGAGGAGTTGGTTCTGGCTTTATCTTGTTCTTGCTTTGTTCTTGTTAGTTTAGCTCTCTAATTGCTCTTTAGCTCTTCTAGCATGCTTTAGTGTAAATTTCCTTTTCTTGCCTAGCTTAGTCTTTTCTTGCTTAATTAGTCTTAATCTAGTCTAGGGTTAACTTAGTTTTCATTCTCACCCTTAATTGCTTTCTTGCTCACATTAGTTTAACAATTAATCAACCAATCAACCCTTAACCCTAGACTCCGCAGTAGGAACCTAGGGAAACTACGCTAGCTCTAGTGCCCCCTTTTCTCCCTGTAGATCGACCCTATACTTGCCGCCCTCCTATACTACGACACAACCTTGTGCGCTTGCAGGTTAGTGTTTTAGTAGAAGTAGGTAGCCTGTTTAGGTCTACAAATTTTGAAAGTTATCCACTTGTGTGTCTCTGTTCGCGGGGTTGCATCCATAGTGACAAGTTCGGGATTCGGCAACTTTTCGGCTGGCCGAAAAAAACAGAAAAAATCATGAAAAAGTCGAAATATTTCGGTCAAAGTTCGGTCAACTAATCGGAAATAATCGAGAATAAGTCAGCTATATATATACATATATATACTTATCTATACACATATATACATATATATATCTACATATAAGTATATATATACATATGTGTATATATATACATATATATACATATGTTTGTATATATACATACATATTAGATACACATGTAACTATTAAGGTCACTATACATACAATCTTATTGAGTGAAAAAAGTAGGAAAAGAATTAAAGAATAGTTGAATAGTAACAATTGACTGTTGGGAGAGTGGGGGGTTGGAGGTTTAGTGTATATTAGGAATTTTTGTGTACATGGTTTGGTAAAAAAAAGAGCAAACGAGTTATAAGAGAAAAATCGTGAAAAATGTGAAAAGTCACGAACAATCGTGAAAAATCGTATAAATCGCAAAAAAGCGGGAAAATTTGTGAAAAATAGTGAAAAAAATCGGCGAGTGACTTATTAATCGTGGTGAATATTCGAGAGCCTATAAAATTGCAAAAAATCGCCGATTTTTTGTAAAATTCAGAGACTTTTGTTACTGTGGTTGCATCTATTCAAACTCTAATTGAGTAGTGTGAAACACCATTGGCAGAAGCGCACCAGGCAGCAGGGAACAACCTGATAATCACTTTTTAGCAAGGGATGAGAAACATAGTGACATCGGGTGTGACGTATTCTAAAAGAAAGTAGAAAGCCACTAGGTTTGGTGATGTTGAGACCCTGGAGAAGCTAGGAATATACGACAGGGTGAAACGGAGTTTGAAGCAATTGGGACTATAAAATTTGCTTCAACAAGATGACTTCTTACGACGATCTCACCCAAGAATGCATGTCCTCCATTAAGTTGTCAGTAGCAACTGACAAAATAGCAGTGTGGAGGAGAATATAAATTGCAAGTTTGTATCATTAAGAAGGACTACATGCTTACGGAACGATGGTTGAACTCAATCTTCACCGACTCCGACGAGCAAGCTGAACGAGCCAACTTAGCGCATGGAGACAAGGATGCAAGGGGTTTCCTAACTGATAAAACCTGGGAGAAACTTTTAGGAGACTCCATGTACAGTTCCGATCAATCAAAGGCCGCCATGATGCACTTCGACTTCATGAGGGTGGTACACAAGATATTCACAAACACTCTGAATTTCAGATCAGACACGGGAAATCTGACCAGACTAGACCTCCACATACTATGGAGCTTAATGGAGAGAAAAGCCATTAACATAGGAAAAATCCTTATGGAAAAGCTGGCAGTTGCAATGGGACAAGAGGGTCCCCGTGATTTCTGTACGGGAGGTATAATCACTTACATTGCATACTAACTAGGATATCCCAAAAACCTGAAATATTTTCTAAGATCAGAGAGAGATGTCCTGGTTGACGCAAAGTACCTGACAGCCGCCAACGTTCTTGCAAGGTCGAAACATAAGCAAAAGTACTCATACAGATTCTGTAGGAACAAAATACTAGTACCTCTCCCAGAACTTAGCAATTATGACTGTGAAAGCTGGTTTTCTGAGAAGAAGAAATCATAAGGTTGATATCTAAACACGGAAAGGAGCAGCCAAAAGAGGTGGCAACAAAGCAAACAACAAAGAAGCGAGTAATTTTGCGCCTTCCTGAAAAAATGACCACCCAACCTCAGATAAAGAAATCTCCCGCACCTAAAATGATAGATCCTGGAAGAATGTGAAAAAGAAAGTCTGAAGAGTCCCACCACGATCTTACCAGAAACTATAGTACCTGAGACTAACAACCATCATCTACAAGGAAGAGGCAGCGAAAGCAGTTGTCCCAGAAAAGAAAGAACAACCAAGAATAAGCTCAGCCTTGCATCCTGAAAAACATGAGACAAATATTGGCGGCCAAGTGAATAAATCGCCAAACATATCAGCAGGAAGAAAGTTGCGTGAAAGCACTCCAGGAAAGGGAGCGACCACAGCCAGAACAAAGCATGCACCTGACGGGAGAACACAGAGAATCCGCCAAAGTAGATGATGTGGATCATGAAGTAAGCTCCATCAGCAGACCAAAGCAACTCCGGCGGGCCCCTATTGCAAATAAAATTATGGAGATAGGACAGGAGATCGACGACCTCCTTGAGATTGTCTCAACCTCTACTTTAAATATCTTAAATTAACTGCAAATATGTCTCCACTAACCTCGCAGGTATAGAAAATAACGGCGGAATTGAACCAATGCTCAGCCTACCGCAGCAAATGCAGTAGTTAGCTATGAATTAAATGCAGGTTATACAAGCCTTGGCAGGAGTGACGAACGAACTCGCCTTCCTAAGAAATGAGTGTGATGACCTACGCCAAGAGAACCTGCAACTGCGAGAGGAAGCTGCAAAGAGGAAGGAAGCCACCTCCACCAGCAATGGGACATCTATAAAAAGGCAGCGAACAGTCACCACCGAGCCATCTGTTGCAGCAAATACAGATGTACACCTCAAGGCCGATATGCTGATGGTCGTTGTGCAACCAGGACAGGGAGCGTTCTTGAATCAAGCTGCTACTTCTGAGTGCACTCTTCCACTGGAGGAAGAGGAGTCAAAGGAGACTGCCAACAGCAAGGGAATGCCCTTTGGGGACGATAACCTCACCACTTTCCCAGCCTCGCCAAGGCATTCTACAGACAATAACAAGGAAAAGGCACCTGAGGGACTGACAAATCGAGGTGCCCTTCAACCTTCAGATGTTGGAGCTCTCGCCAAAAAACACAGAAGCAGTGGGAGAGAATGACGTCAAAACAAAATCATCTGAGGCAAGGGGAAAAGTAACATAAACAATTGAAAACATCATGGACAGGTTGGACCCCCTTTTCAACTACAAGGCCCCACCTCTCCAGGCAGACTATGAGAGTTTCATGAATGAAATTATGTTGGATGAACCAATCACGAGTGGGGGACCCCCCCCCCAATTTCCTTTGAAGTAGAGTTAGAACAAATGGCGTCAGAAGTTGATAATGGGAACATGGATCACATGTTCGTTGATGCACCACCAAAACAGGAGAACCCAATGTTTCCCAACCCCGTTTTAATTTTTGTCACTAAGGAGGCTCCAAGTCCAGCAGCACTACCTCCATTGCCATGCAAGATGGCAAACATGGAGATGACTTCAATAATAGGCATGTTGGTACGTGATGTTCATGTCCTAGCTAACATCCTGGACGACGAGAAGTCGGGACAGGACATCATCTACCGCAACAATCAGTACAATCTAACAAGGAATGGTATGCATTCTGCTTTGCAACAACAAGCAAATATAAGCAGAACCTTCTTCAAGGTCTTATGCGAGACCATCATAGAAGAGTTCATGTATAGAGAGATAAAGATCGGTCAGTATTCAATGCAACCTCTAACCAGGCAACCCACCCATTCAAAGAAAGAAGCGACACAACATCTATTAAAGAACTACAAGATATCCTGGATACAAACTTTAAAGTTCATAACTCTACCCTTCAAGGCCTTCAACCACTGGCTCCTAACAGTGGCTGATCTTTCAACAAGGAGAGTAACAACGTATAATTTCTACACAAAAGACCTGCCATGCGGAAAGAATTGGTTTTGAAAAATCAGAACACAGAATTATCCAAGAGGTACTAACTCATTTGAAAAAACTAATACAAGGAGTCAGTGGGTGGTACCGTCCAGATTGGAAGGAGCAATTGATTGCAGCATACCCCAAGAAAAGCAAAATTCGGGGGACAGTGTTTTCACAGCACTGAGAATGATTGAAGCCATCAATAGAGGAATCCCAATAGAGTAGATAATCAACAAACATTTCCATGCCATGCGAGGAAAATATGTCATGGAAATAATACATGACAGGAGATTCTTCTACGATGCACAAATGGTTGACATACCAAGACAGATGTATTCCTTAATCCCCTTACCTGAAAAGATCCCTTAAAGGGAAGAGCTGAGAAAACTCAAGGTCACAACAGAAACCTCAGCACCTGAAGGAAGGACAGCAGACCCAGTGGTCCCAACACCACCCCCACCACCTCTCTATGATGAATTCGCAACAACTGTTGTTGCTCCTGCCTGTCCTGAAACCTTTGATGAAACTGAACCGAGAATAATACCACAAGAGATTGAAACATCAACAGTACAGATTCACGAAACAGAACCCCCTATCCGACCCATCATTGAGCTTACCAAGGCAGAAGTCGCTGCTACAGAGGAAATTTTGATCAAGAGGTTGAGGCGCATACAGAAGGAAAAGAACAGGAAGTTCAAACGACAGAAGGACCAGAACCACAGACATGATAACACCCACCTTTGAGAAATTCGACGAGCTAGCATGCTATGGGCTACCAGTCGAAGAAGTTACTTTTCTGTTGGAAGTACTGCACCCACGGGAGGACGACCTTGTCGTAATTTTTGAACGAGAAAAAGTCCAAATTCTACTGCCAGACCTCTGCGACATCTTGACAATAGGACGTTACATGACGGTAAACATTATGGCAGCATATCAATGACTTCTGGCTAACGACCTTCTAGACGTGTATATTTTTACAAAATAGTAGGAGACATCATACTAAAGGAGTTAGGAGAACTGCAGTGACTTATCAATCACCTACAATTTAATGTCTCGAGGTGGATATTTGTACTAATTCTGCATGACGGGCATTGGGCCCTACTGTAGGTTGATACTGTGAACAAGACAACATCTTCTACAACAACTTTGACGCTATGTTCAGTCTGAAACGCACTACTTATCATTAAATGGCTAATAGCGTCATACAACAGAAGGTAGCTCAAGTAGCAATAAAAATCGTGGAGCTGATAAAAGCACACGGACGTGGCATATCTGATGAATTGAAGTTTGAGAAGCCATAGTTCTGCCACATGAGCCCACAACAAGCACATTTATCTAATGATTGCGATTTTACGTAGGATGCACATGTTAGCCACATCAGACCAGAAGGTGGAGCATTACTAAGACGGTAACTATAATCATCTTCGAGGACAATATGCGATGCAGATCTTATGCTCTGAATGGGCTCTATTGATAAACCAACCCTAATCCGCCTATTCTAGATCAAACTCATTCTCTGACACTATCCATCTGACACCCTGGGGACAGGGTGGACGATAAGTTTGGGGGGGTCTAAACAAGCGAACGCGGTATGTCTCTACACTTAATTTCAATTTTGCAATTTCTCCTTGCTTAATCAAAAATTTTGAAAAGTTTTGAATGACCAATTTTGACGAAATCTATGCTCGTGTATATATTCTTGTCTTTTTTGAAGAAACTTCTATGCACAAAAAATTCTAAAAAGGCAAATTTTGGACCCAATTTTTCTGGATATAGTCATAACTCCCACTCTTAGGCTTATTGTCTTCAGGCTAACTCTTAGCATAATTACTTCAAGAACGACGAATTTGGGCTATTTAATTCACTTAAAATCCCTAGTGTGATAATGTCTTAATGTCAGCCTTACCTCAAGAAACGTAGAAAGCACAAAGATCATGTCCCTCAAGATGAATACCCAAAAGGAGGAATCAGCCTGATACGCTCCCGATTGATCACCCTGTCCCCAAGTATAGGTAGGAAAGCGCATAACCCTGGCAAGGAGGAAACGGCTACCCCATCTAGTGTAAAAATCCCTGTTTAGGGATCAAAAGATGCATGGCGGCCAAAAACTCCCTTGAAAACCCATCATCCCAAAGTCTGTGAGCAAAATAAAAGTCGAGAGGAATAAAATCATGAGAGTTGCGCCCGGGAAGATGTTGAAGGACTTCGTCCGACCGGAATGTAGATATGTCGTGCCCGATAGCGAGGTTTGGGAGCCAACTTTTACACACCTACTTTTTGAAGGAGATCTCACACAATCACCTGACACTACACAGGGCCTAACTGCGTTGCTGTCTTTAACTTGTGGATATTTTACGCCTTAACTTACCCCTTATTTTCGCTTGTGATGTATATTCTTATTTACTTCTCACCATATTACGTGTAAATACTCTTTTTACCCCCCACTTGAGGATAACAAGGATGTTTCATGCAGGTAATCAAGGGAGTAGAGCATATTACCATAGCGCAGGACCACCATCCACAGTCGATGGTCACATTGCAACAATAGGCAACACAACCATCGAGTCATAGCCAATGGACCCCAATGGCAGTCTGCACGCCCATCGCTTGACACTCGATGGCGATTCCACGTTGCCATCGGACGCCGGTGGTCTGTCTGCACCACCAATCGGTGGATGGTAGACCCATCAACTGATGGCCGATTAGGTCCATCAAACGATGACCAACATGCACCGACAACCGATGGACGCACAAAATCGTCAGGCAATGGTCACGCAAACCTCGTCAACCAATGGTCTACTACACCAACAACCGATGGCAGGGCATACTTGTCAGCCGAAGGCCAAAGACAGCAGCCACTCGATGGCTACCAACTGATGGCGGCATTAATAGAACTGTCATTCAAAGTTGTTAGACACGTGATACGAGGAGGACCCCTCGTACGCTTGGGGCGCAAGTAAAGGACCCTTGTCCTAGCGCCTATGAATACAAGACCTCCAGTAACGTACCGAGGGTCGCGCATTGCTCAGGACGTCGAAGCATTGTCAGAGTAGAAGCTCGCCACTGCCCGTTGTCGTCGCCATTGGTTGATATTTGATCAAAAAAAGAGACGTTTTCTTGAAGGAAAACGGCTATATTTCGGCCCAAGAGTTCACCTAACTCAAAGCAACACCCTCAGCTATATATAGAACACTTGGAGTTCATTCCAAGGCTGCTCATTCATTGCAAACTTAGTCCTAGTATAGTTGAGAGTGTTCTAAGCCTTTAAGCCCCTTTCTCTCTCTACCTTCAAGTCAAATTCGTGAGTTTGAGTGAGATAGGTTCTTGTGTAAGAGAGTTACTCCATGTATTGTTGTAAAGCTCTCCTCCTCCATCTTCCAACCTTAATTCCTATTGAAGTCAAGTTGAAGATCCCTCTCCAAGTGAAGGAGAAGGAGGTGTTGTTCTTCAAGATTGAAGAAGGCAAGCTGCTCCAAGTCTCCAAGTGAAGGAGATAGGTGCTCCAGATCTCCGAGTGAAGGAGAGAAGCAAGGCAACGCTCAAGGAAGATAGGTAATCCCTTGAAGGCAGAAGACTTGAAGAAAGGAGTGGGTAAGTCCATGTTGATGGCTGAAGACTCCATGGTTCAAGTGGGTAAGCTCCTTCTATAGGTTGAAGATCTTTGCTCGAGGTACTAAGCCCTTAGATGTGTGGTTGTTGTGTCTTGTAATCTTATTGTGGAATATAAGAGTACCAAGATTGCAAATCCTAGAGACTAACCCACTATAGGTAGTGGACTAACATTGCTCCTAAGTTTAGGACATGGAACCACTCTAAACCACCTGTCCAAGTGCTTGTTTTTCACTATCTCTCATCTTTGCTATGTATGTTAGATTAGGACATCAAATTGTTGCATGTTTAAGCTTTTCAAATATATAACTTGGTGGTCTAATTTATCTTGTGAGAATTTGTGAAGCTCTATTCAACCCCCCCCCTCTAGAGCCCATTGATCCAATAAGTGGTATCATAGCGGGTCTTCTCCAAGCTACTTCAACAAGTAGGAGAAGATGGGCGATTCGGCACTTGGTTCGCTTAACCTAGAAGGAAGCTTCTCCATGAGACCTCTGGTCTTCGACGGCACCAACTTCCTCTATTGGAAGAGAAGGATGCAGTTCTACCTCCAAGGTGTGAGCTATGAAATGTGGAAGATAGTCCACCTCAAATATGAAGATCCAAAGGGGGACATCACCACATGGACTGAAGCTAAATGAAGCATGCTCAACTCAACGCCAAAGTTGTGAGCATCATCTACGCCGCCCTCACTCCATCCGAGTTCAACCGAATCTCCTCATGGGACACCGCATGAGATATGGCACAAATTGTGTGTCACCTATGAAGGAACCGAGCAAGTGAAGGAAGCCAAGATCTACATGCTTGGTGGTCTTCTAGAGAACTTCAAGATGAGCAAGAATGAGAGAGTGGCTGATATGAATACTAGGCTCAATGTCATCATAAATAGATTGGCAGCCCTTGGGAGTGTGCTAGACAAAGGCACCATCAACTCCAAGATCTTGAGATCTCTTCCAAAGATATGGGAGCCTAAGGTGACATCCATTGCAGAGGTGTACAAGCTAAGTGAGCTATCAACCGAGGAGTTGGTTGGTAATCTTCAAGCCCATGAGCCTAGGCTTGACAAGCAAGAAGAGGAAGAGAAGAGAGAAGAAAAAGAGTCCAAGAAGATAAAGGACACAGCCTTCAAAGCACAAATTGAAGAAATGGTGCGGCAACAACAACTTGCTTTGAAGTCTCCAGCCCTTCCTCAAGTGAAGATGAAGGCCCTAATGAGCATGAGGCAAACTACTCAAAGGACAAACACTTCAAGAGCAAACCCTCCTCTTCAACTCCAAGGTGCTATGGGTGTGGTCAAAAAGGCCACTACAAGAGTGACTGCCCTAAGGCCAAGAAGAGCCATCACAAGAGCAACTACAAGAAAGATAAGGAGTATAAGAGAGAAGGCAAGTACAAGAGGAAGGACAAGAAAGAAAGAAGATCAAGAGATGCAACCCATGCAGCTTGGGAGGAGTCTTCTTCAAGCTCCTCAAGCTCCGAAGATGGAGAATGTCATCTAGCTCTCATGGCCTCTACTAGTGAAGATATATGTGAGGTAAGTGAGGTAAGCAAGGTAAGTGGAGTAAATTTGCTAGAGCTGCCTAAAGAAACTATCATTGATACGTTAAATGAATGCCAATCATCCTTTACTAAATACAAATCTAAAAGGAAAAGGTTAGGCAAGATAGTTGATGATCTTTATGCTAAAATTGAAATCCTTGATAAAAATGAAAAAGTGCTCCTCGATAGCATAGACTCTTTGCAAGGGCAATTTCTTGACCTTGAGCTTCAACATAATGGAGTAGAGGTTGAGAATGGTGTATATCTTAAAAATATTGAAAATCTTAAGATAGAAAACCAAAAGTGCCTAGATGAGCTTGATGTTCTTAAAACTGAAAATGTGGAACTCAAACTCATGGATGATGCTAGGAGAAATGAAGTTTATGCTTATCAAAGAGAAATTGTTTTGCTTAAATCTGAAAATGTCAAATTGCTTGCTCAAGTAAATGACTTATCTTCTAGAGCTATTTTGCAAAGTAATGAAGTTGCTAGCATAGCTTTAGAAAGAGATTTTTATCATACTAAAGCCCTCTGTCTTGAGGCCGACCTATTGCATGCTAGAGATGATCTTGCTAGTCTTTCTACTACTATCATTAACCTTAGTGATGATAATGTCAAGTTAAGATCTTCCTTGCAAAAGTTTCTCTCGGGAAAGAAATCCCTCAATGATGTCTTAGAACACAGTACCAAACACATTGGTACTTGCGGTTTGGGATATGATGGGACTGCTCCCAAAGGTATGAAAAAGACCAAGAACAAGGGTAAGAAGAAGAGTGTGGAACCTCCTATCTTCCATGGAGAGACTTCCGACTCTAAGAACCCTATGGTTTGTGTTCATTGTAAATGTGATGACCATTACTCTACTTATTGTCCTTACAAGCCCAAGGGGACCAACTCAAAGATGAAATGGGTCCCTAAGCTAACCCCGGATCCCAAAGTTTGAGTTGGGTTCCGACATCCTTCTTTTTTACAGGTTAAAAAGAAATGGATTGTTGATAGTGGCTGCTCTAAGCACATGACTGGAGAAATCAGCCATTTCAACATGTTTGTGAAAAAGAAAGGAGGATCAGTAACCTTTGGGGACAACAAGAAGGGTAAGGTCATAGGTGAGGGTGATGTAGGCAATGAGCTATATATTAAGAATGTTTTTCTTGTTGATGGCCTACATCACAATTTGATTAGTGTAAGTCAACTATGTGATAATGGATATCTTGTGTTGTTTACATCCTTAGAATGTTTGCTTCTAGATTCCCTCTCTTACAATGTCATATATAAGGGAACTAGAAATGGTAATCTTTATGTTATTGTTCTTGATGCTCTTAAGCCCGTTCTTAATAGATGCTTGGTAGTGGATAAAAATGATATTTCTCTTTGGCATCGTCGTTTGGGTCATGTGAATGTGCATCAAATGAAGAAATTGAGCAAAAAGGACTTGGTTCGAGGACTTCCCAAATTGGATTTTAAAAAGGATGAGGAATGCCAACCGTTTTGTACACAAGGGAAACAAACCAAATCCTCCTTCAAATCCAAAGGAGTAATGAGTACCAAGAGAGTTCTTGAACTTCTTCATATTGATCTATTCGGACCAATGAGAACGCAAACGCTTCGTGGTTCCAAGTACTGTCTTGTTATTGTTGATGATTTCTCTCGATATACTTGGACCTTCTTTCTCGTTTCTAAAAGCGATACTCTTGATGTTTTCTCAAGCTTTTGTAAACAGGCTGAAAACGAAGCTTCTTGCCGAATTGCTTCTATCCGTAGTGATCATGGGGGAGAATTTGAAAATGATCTTTTTGAGTGTTTTTGTGAAAAATCTGGTTATTCGCACAATTTCTCTTCTCCTCGTACGCCTCAACAAAATGGGGTTGTAGAGAGGAAGAACAGGTCGCTACAAGAGATGGCTAGAACCATGCTTCTTGAGTATGACACTCCTAAGAAGTTTTGGGCTGAAGCCGTTAGCACCTCATGCTTTGTGCAAAACCGAGTTTTTACACATCCTTTTTTAAAGAAAACCCCCTATGAACTATGGCGTGGTAGAAAGTCGTCTATTGATTTCTTCCATGTTTTCGGATGTCCTTGTTTTTTTTTAAACACGAAGGATTCTCTTGACAAGTTTGATCTGAAATCTTATAAGGCTTTCTTCCTAGGCTATAGCACTACTAGCAGGGCATATAGAGTATTCAACATTGAATTGTCTAAAATTGAAGAATCTATTAATGTTAAGTTTATTGAAACTAACCCTGTTGTTAGCAAGCATGTTGTGGATAATGATGTTGCAGATGACTTAATTCCTATCTTAAAAGATCGCAACATCGACAACAAAGGCAAGCAAGTGATAGAAGAAAAAGAAGAAGAAGAAGAAGAAGAAGGATCCTACTCCCCGCTTTGCAAAGAATCATCCCAAAGAACTAATCATCGGCAATCCATTCGAGAGAGTGAAGACACGAGCTGCATACAACAAAGAAAAACAGACAGTGCCTTCATCTCACAATTAGAGCCAAAGAACATTAAAGAAGCCCTTGGTGATGATGAGTGGATCCTTGCCATGCGAGAAGAGCTGGAGCAATTCGAGAAGAATCGTGTATGGACTCTAGTGTCAAGACCAAGTAATAGAAAGATCATTGGCACCAAGTTGGTCTACCGCAACAAGCTAGATGAGCAAGGCAAAGTGGTAAGAAACAAAGCAAGGTTAGTAGCACAAGGTTACAACCAACAGGAAGGTATTGACTTTGATGAAACTTATGCTCCTGTTGCTAGACTTGAATCCATTAGAATGCTACTTGCTTTTGCTGGTCATAAAAATTTCTTGCTATATCAAATGGATGTTAAAAGTGCGTTTTTGAATGGTACAATCGAGGAGGAAGTATTTGTTGCTCAACCTCCGGGCTTTGAAAATGACAAGCTACCTAATCATGTTTATTTGTTGCAAAAAGCTCTCTATGAACTCAAACAAGCACCTCGAACTTGGTATGAGAAAGAACTTTTTGTTAGATAATGGGTATGTCATGGGCAAAGTTGATTCTACCTTGTTTCTAAAACACACTTCTAACAATTTTCTTATTATTCAAATTTATGTTGATGATATCATTTTTGGCGGAACTGATCTTGATCTTTGCAAGGAGTTTAGTTCTCTTATGCAGAGTGAGTTCGAGATGAGCATGATGGGTGAGTTGACCTTCTTCCTTGGCTTTCAAATCAAACAAACCAAAGAAGGAAACTTCATCAATCAAGGCAAGTACACAAATGAACTACTCAAACACTTTGGGATGGAGAATATAAAGTCAATGGATACACCCATGTCCAACACCGCCAAACTTGATAAAGATGAAGAAGGTGAGAAAGTAGATGAGAAGCTCTATAGAGGTATGATTGGAAGTTTACTTTATTTAACTGCCTCTAGACCTGATATTATGTTTAGTGTTGGCTTGTGTGCTCGCTTTCAATCTAGCCCTAGAAAATCGCATCTTATAGTTGTTAAGAATATTTTGAGGTACCTAGCCAAAACCCAAAATTTTGGACTATGGTATCGTAAATCAAGGGATTTTACTCTTAGAGCATATAGTGATGCGGATTACGCAGGCTGTTTGGTTGATAGAAAGTGCACAAGTGGCACTTGTTTTCTCCTAGGACCATGCTTGGTGTCTTGGTTCTCCAAGAAATAGAGCACCGTCGCATTATCAACTACTGAGGCTAAGTACATTGCAGCCGGGAGTTGTTGTGCCCAAGTCCTATGGATGAAGCAAATGCTCCAAGACTATAACATTTTTTTTATGCTTCTCCTATCTTTTGTGACAATACTAATACAATTAATCTTTCTTACAATCCTATATTGCATAGTAGAGCCAAGCATATAGAGGTCCGCCATCACTTTCTCCGTGATCACATTGCCAAGAAGGATATCTATATCACGCATGTGGACACGAAAAATCGATTGGCAGATATCTTTACTAAACCTCTAGCTAGAGATCAATTTAATTGTATTCGATCTAAACTGCTTATTGTTGCTTTGGATGATGCTTCTATGTGATCTAGCTAGTTGTTTTCAACCTATATGCTTGCTCATGTCATTTCTCATCTTACATGCCTATATATGCTTCAATCTGCCCAAATTGCTTGTTAACATGCTTAGTTTTTGCTTGTTTTTGGGTTTTTATCGAATTTCTTATTTCATCTCTAAATAGTACCCAATTATGAGCTAAATGTGTCTAAGTATGTTAATGATACATAATAGAATGGACAAATAAATTTAATTGGCATGTATATGGCTAGAAACTAAGAATGGGACTTTTAGGTCAGGTTGACCTTCGGTCGAGTTTCCACCCTGAAAAACTCGACCGATTAGGAGCCGAGAGTAGTTCTTCAGTGGACTGTTCGGTCGAGTTTCCCATACACAGAACTCGACCGATCTGCGGGCTGAGCCAACTTAAAAATTAGGATCGGCCGACTATTTTCCCTTTCAACTAGAAAATAGACAACCGATTCCTCACCTCTTAGCCCTAAGCTCTCAACACCAGCCCTAAACCTCCCGCTCCTAGCCCTAGATTGACCTAGAAACCTTGATCTTGACCTCCCCGGGCGTCATTGGTGGTGTTTGTTCGGCGTTTGAGGTTTGCTATTGCTTGTTTGCACATTTTTCATCTCGTTTTCGTTTCCATGGCTTCTCATAGACGAAAACGTCCTGCTCCAAGAAATGTTCCAGCTTCCTCATCTAATAATCGTTTGATTCCGTTTGATAATACCTCCTTTGTGTCGATTGAGGCTGTAAATAGGTACAAGGACCTTCTTCCCCGAAGCCCTTTTCCTTTTCGTGCTTTGATCGATCCTTCCCCTAGGTATCAAGTGATTATTGCCTCTGTTTCTCAGCTTCTCGTCACCCACCATTTGTCCGCCCTAGCGATCGAACGTGACTGCTTTAACAACTCTTTATCTAGCACTAAGGTTGTTCACGAGTTCTACGCCAACTTGCGTTGGAACTACGATTCGCTCATCCCACCGCCGAATACTTACGTAATTCTTACTTCTATGATCGTCGGTCGTCGTTTCCAACTCTTTGAGGATACTTTAAATGTTTTTTTGCCGGAGACAAGGATCACATAGCATAAGGATTATGGAGAGTATTTTGATCTTCTTGACCCGGAAGGTTTTTACAAACACCATGAACTGACGTTGCCGGATATTCATCGGTTTTTGAAGAAACTTGACGTGACCTATAAGAAGAAGTTCACCCTGCCCTCCTCCTCTCTTGACCTAAAGAGGCGCAACTGGCTTTGGTGATTAACTATAATGTCCATCCAAAGAGAAATCAAACGGACATTGTCGAAAACGCCGCAGTCATTATGTATTGTTTGTTAAACAATATCGGTGTCAAGTGGGCCAGGTATATCTTACATCACATGACCTGCTTTGACACTGGCAAGAACACCAAAGGCACCCACTCACCCTACCCGGCTTTGATTTGTGATTTTTTCAAGTTCGCCACTGACAAATGTCTCTTTTCTGACTTCCATTATCCGGTCGCCAAAAAGGGTGTTTGTATTAGTGAGACCACTCTTCAAAAGTCTGTTCCTGTGTTTTCCTCTACCTCTGGTGCTTCCGCCTCTGCCGCCGCTTCAGCTACCCCATCCTCCTCCACCCGAGCTCCACCACCGCAGCCTCCTCCTAGACCCAGTCGTGCATCTTTTCGTGTGTCTAATGAAACCCTTATGGGTTATATGATGCATCAACAGGCGTACAATCAACAGGTTCGGGACCACCTGCACCAGGATCTGTGTTCCATCATGTCTCACATGAACCTCTCATGTGCATCACCCTACCCCACCTACCAGCCCTATCCTGGTAATGCTTATGCTTCCTATGCATATGATCATTACTATCCTGCTCCCGAGCCTTCCGCTGCCGCTCCGCCACCTTTTGCTGCTGGTAGCTCCGCTCCTGCCGTCCTCCCGTTACCGGCTGGCCCCCTGGCCACCCTGCTAGCCTCACTGGGTGACTTTGCTCCGTCTTTCCCACAGGCCAATGAGCTTCACGCTCTTGGTATGTCTTGGGCTGAGCAGAATGCCCGCTGGCCCGGTCGTTCCTTTGGACCTCCTGCTGATGAGGAGATGCCAGACCAGGCGGAGGATGTTGATGATGATGAAGGTGACGACGAGGATGCTTCCGACGACGGTGATGGTGATGGTGCTGACGATGATGCTGGCACTACTACTCCACCTTCTGACGGGTACGAGGACTACACACCGGGCGATGAAGACGTTGTTGATATAGATACCTTAGATGTTTAGGTGGTTTCTTCGTTTGTAGTCTAGCATGCTTATTATATACATCTTTCTAGACTATTTTGTATCAGAAACATCTTGGCACATTCTTCTGAGTTGTACTATTTCTTATCTTTGTTTTATCGCTTTTGTGCTTGTAGTTGCTCTCATGTTGACATATATCTGAATTGTCATATCTTTGATGTGCACTATGGCTATTTACTCTGTTTTTATCATATGCTTTGGTGCCATCTTGAGTTATATTTCGATTATGACTTGGCATGTATGTTATCCTTTGTCCTTGTGTGATATATGCTTTTAAACTGTTGGTTATTCCTTTGCATCATGGTTGTGTGTGTTTTGGAGAAGACCTGGCTTATGCTCTTATACCCCCCTACCTTTTTTATAATGTCAAAAGGGGGAGAGATATTTCAAGAGATAGCTCAAGTCTTGAAACTCAATCATATTGGTTTTTCTTTGCTATAATGTTGCTCTTTGCTCCTTTCTTGTTCAATTCACTGCTTATTATGTGAACTTGCAAAGGACTACATACTACATGTATATTGCTACTGCATTGTGTAGATAGATTGACCATGCAGGTTAATAGAAGCACAGATTGAGGGGGAGAAATTCACATTGTTCATTTCATGAATCTCCCTATTTCGCAAAGCAAAGGTATAATTTCTACATCCTTTTTCAATATGTTTGAGGAATGGTTTGTCATTGTCAAAAAGGGGGAGAATGTTGACCTAGAGGTTATACATTGTCTATATTTTGATAATGACTTAACCATTCCATTCATATGTATCTAATATGTGTATTAAAGATTGATTTCAGGTATTAGGTACATGAAAAAGATCTCAAATCCAAAACCCTAGATTGACTCAAGTTCAAGTCAAAAAGCTACAAGTGTGCTTTTATGGAAATATATGTAAATGACCTTAGAACATATTTGTAATCACTTGTAATGATGAATTGACTTGTAACTTAGGTGAGAAAATTGATTGGGACATAAAACACCAATGTTAGATCACTTTAGATGCATATTCAAAAATTGACAACAGGTTGTCCAGGACAAACTCGACCGATCCATCTTGGTCAATTTTCTGGAGATAGCATCGGTCGAGTTGTGTTTACACAGAACTCAACCGATCAAGTGCCTGACCAAAACGATCTTCAGTGATCGGTCGAGTTTCCCCATGACAAACTCGACCGATTATTTGAATATCGATTTTGTCTTTTACTTGATCGGTCGAGTTAACTTTATTGAAACTCGATCAATTGCACTGTACGGAATTTGCAGAAAAAAAAAATGATGTGACCGTTGGTGGGTTATTTGATCGAAAAATGAGACGTTTTCTTGAAGGAAAACGGCTATATTTCGGCCCAAGAGTTCACCTAACTCAAAGCAACACCCTCAGCTATATATAGAACACTTGGAGTTCATTCCAAGGCTGCTAATTCATTGCAAACTTAGTCCTAGTATAGCTGAGAGTGTTCTAAGCCTTTGAGCCCCTTTCTCTCTCTACCTTCAAGTCAAATTCGTAAATTTGAGTGAGATAGGTTCCTGTGTAAGAGAGCTACTCCCTGTATTGTTGTAAAGCTCTCCTCCTCCATCTTCCAACCTCAATTCCTATTGAAGTCAAGTTGAAGATCCCTCTCCAAGTGAAGGAGAAGGAGGTGTTGTTCTTCAAGATTGAAGAAGGCAAGCTGCTCCAGGTCTCCAAGTGAAGGAGATAGGTGCTCCAGATCTCCGAGTGAAGGAGAGAAGCAAGGCAACGCTCAAGGAAGATAGGTAATCCCTTGAAGGCAGAAGACTTGAAGAAAGGAATGGGTAAGTCCATGTTGATGGCTGAAGACTCCATGGTTCAAGTGGGTAAGCTCCTTCTATAGGTTGAAGATCTTTGCTTGAGGTACTAAGCCCTTAGATGTGTGGTTGTTGTGTCTTGTAATCTTATTGTGGAATATAAGAGTACCAAGATTGCAAATCCTAAAGACTAACCCGCTCTAGGTAGTGGACTGACATTGCTCCTAAGTTTAGGACATGGAACCATTCTAAACCACCTGTCCAAGTGCTTGTTTTTCACTATCTCTTATCCTTGCTATGTATGTTAGATTAGAACATCAAATTGCTGCTTGTTTAAGCTTTTCAAATATATAATTTGATGGTCTAATTTATCTTGTGAGAATTTGTGAAGCTCTATTCAACCCCCCCCCCTCTAGAACCCATTGATCCAACAAGTAAACTAGTTGTTTTAACATTTATGAAGAAACATAAAATTCATAACCAAAATTCAATTTATCTAAACCGTTTCCCTAGTCAAACCTTTGATGAGATGCGGAACAAGATTCTTGGTCCTATGGAGGAAAGAAATATTGTGATGAAATTCCTATGTCCTTGTAATACATATATCTCCACAGCCAGGATCAACTCATTTTATGATCTCGTAAACTAATAGAAAGTTTCTACAGCAATGACGTAGTGATTAACCCAGATTGTCAACACAGCCTCTACAATGACAAACTGTAATGTAGTTGGGACTTTACTCTCCTTTTGTGGAATGAACTGTAAGCCAACTCTTTACATCGGTTAGTGGGAACACTACTTAACAAACTATAAAGCTTCTGTTCCTAAATTTTGTGAGGAATGCAATTAACCTAGTCTGACCAAATTCAACTTACAAAATGACTACAGCGTGTGCCAGTTAGAAGTGGAAGACAGCCTGCAATGCACATAGTAATGGACAAATAAATTTGGACCTCTGTTTTCTCTGTGACATGAATAGGTTGTTGGCCTTTTACAACTTGTTCTATAAGAGAAGTGGCTGGACACTGAATTGATCAAGTGACAGTCGTGAACAAAAGATTCAGTATCATAGCCATTAATTAGTCATCTGCCAGGCCTGAATAACGAGTAGTATGGTTGTAAAAAGATGGCATAGTAATAATTAGCACGGGCCATCATCGATATGAACATTTAACGCCGCATGGCCACATTGTAGATTAAGAATGATGGTGAGAATCGTGTTATCAACACTAAAATGAATGCGTCTATTACATAAGCACCAGAAAAGGATGGATAGACAAAATCAGACGTATAGAAGAAGAATTTTAGAACAGTTGCAAGTAAGAAAAGAAGAAATCAGGAGACAATCGGAGGACTTACGCCGTGGTCTCTTGTCCTCCTCCTTGTGTTCCAGTGCTGACGAAGAACCCAGCGGGCTTCCCAGCAAGCCTCTGCTCCCTCCACAACCCACCCGTAGAATCAAAGAACGCCTTCATCTGCGCCGCCATGGCACCGTACCTCGTCGGGAACCCAAACAACACCCCATCCGCCTCGGCCAACTCCTCGGCCGTGATCGCCGGCACGGACTCGTCTTTAAGCGGAGCCTGCATCTGGTCGAGCACATCCTTCGTGAGCGTCTCGGGGACGCGGTACAGTACCCCTTCGACCCCTTCGATCCCGTCGACCCCGACCTTCATCTGGCGCGCCAGGCGCTCGACGTGGCCGTACATGGAGTAGAAGACGATGAAGACGCGGAGCTTGGCGTGGGGAGTTGTATTCGTAGCTGGTGGGACGGAAGCTGCGGAGGCTGAGGCACGGGCGGAGGCGGAGGATGGGGAGCCGTCTTCGGGCGGGAGGGGTGCTTCGGGTCGTGGAGCGGTCTCTTCCGCGCTAGTACTCCCGCGGGGTTTGGCGGGGCGTTTCGTCTTGCTCGGCATGCAGCCGCCGCCTTTCCCCATTTCGGATGGTGTTTCCAACACCCACCACGGTGGTTCTCTCTGCTGGTGGTGTTGGCCGGCGGAGTCGATGGGAGTAAATCCGGGTCGATCGGAGGGGATGAGACGGAGAGTTTTGCTGGTGCGTGGGTAGTGGTGGTGTGGTTTGGTAATGTGGTTGTTGGTGGGTCTCTCGCGCTCTCGGGGCTCACGGTTCTCGCTTACCCAATTCCAGGCCGGCACGGCGCGGCGCGAGGCGGGCGGGGAGAGGGCGATTCGGGAGCAAGTGGGGTAGTAGAGTAAGCGAGTGAGCGGACCAGCGACTTGAGGAGCAAAAGGAGTGAGGGCGACACCTGCGCGGGCGCGGTTTTGCTGTTCCTGAAATGAGCCGGAGCATGCTGTTTCGTACTGCATCCACAGCCACGTGTATGGGCAGCTACAAACCGAAGGTGAAGATAAAACTTTGCTGACACATGGCATTATATGCAGCTAGGAGCAGCCTGCACTTTACAAAAAGCGGAACAGCAAATCCGCTGGCCACCTGCGCGGACGAGGGTGCCAGCCTGGACGGCAGAGATGGCATCACTATAGTTTCTAGTGAGTTGCAGGCTGGCATCGTCGATTAAAAATATAACCACTTCGTTGCGGTATCCGTCTCCGCGAGGCATCATATTCATACGGCCCGGGTTTCAAGATAAAAACTGAAGTTGCTTTTTCTGTTCGCAATGATCGCGTACACACTTTTCTAGCTGGCATTTGTCCAACGAGAGCCGTTGTCGTGGGAGTCAACAAACACAGCGTGGCCTAGCTGGCAATTCCCCTTTTTTTGTGCGATTTTTCTTGGATATAGCCATTTACTTCCAAAAACATTTTTATTGGTAAGTTTCCAAATTAAACCCCCTTGATAGTTACGGCTGTCACAAACATCCTACTCTCCTTTCCTTTCCTCATTTATCCTTGCCGGTCCGAACAATTATTTACCTGCACGCTCCATTTTCGTGCGTACAAAGGCGCTTTAACACCCGTTCGTCACACTCAAACGTCTCACAAACATCAATGACCACTTCCACAAAAAAGCCCAACTCCAAACATATACCTTTAAAACAGACCCACCAACATCCCCTGTGAATTAGGAGCCGTTTGTGTGGGATACAACTAAATACCAGTAATTACATGTATAAAAGTTGTACACCAACCAAGTACTGTTGTAGTTGATTTACTAGTTATTATTAGGTGAGATATAAAAGCCCATCCGTTTTAGCAGTAGTGAGAACTGCCGCATCAGCTTTTAATAGTGACTTAAATGGGAAGGAAAGGGATGTCTGCTATTAGCACCTTGCAGGCCGCTACACCGCATCCGTGTATTAGACTACTAGGAGTTAAAAAGTTTGCGGCCACATGGATGTGATCCGGATTGTCTCTTTGCGTCATGCGGCCGTACATCCCAACCAGTTCAGTCATGGGTTTAGTCATTCATACGTTGTTGAGCAAAAATTGGGTTGTGATGATGTGTAAATCGGATGTGCATATTATTGACATGCATCCTTTAAATAGGAGCATGTAATTACGTGGTGTAAGCTAATACAAAGAAAGTACATGTTAACATGTACTCGTAAAAATAAAGAAGAGGCATTACATGGGAAGGACTGCGAGAAGATATATGAAAGGGCACTAATTAATATTAGCATGTGTTGTAGGGAAGGGAGGGGGGAGAAGATATACGAAAGAACACTAATTAATAATAATATGTGTTACATGAAAGGAAAGGGGAGAAGATACATGGAAGGGCATTCGCTTAGAAGTCAACGGATCTGTACTATTTTTTGAGTGGTATCGCACATTGCTCTATACTCAACCTCAATGGAAGAAAATAGATATGACACCATGTTTCTTTCTCCTCCATGAGATCAATGAATCACCAAGGAAAATAACAAAGCCCAGTAATTAGCGTCTAGTGGTTGGACATCCATCCCACTATGTATTGGTGTATGTCCAACGGATAAGATTACAAGAATAGCACATCCATAGAGATTATGTGATTGTTCTTTGTATGTAACACATGATACAGAGTACACCATCATAGTGGACACTTCAAGTGGTAGATAACAATTGTGACATGATGCTAACAGCATGCTGAAAGTCAGGCCTAGTGATGCACAAGTATAGTACTTGTGCCGCTAGTTGACAGTACCTAGTAGAATCTGGTAGTGGTTCACTACCAGTTGGGTGTAGTTTCACATGACGTACAAGAGGTGTGCCTACATTCCACAAGTCAACTATGTTGATGCTCTCAAAGATATATGTTGCTTATTTGTGCTGAGAGACTAGAATTCCTTTTTGTCCATGGGCAATCTCCATGCCTAGAAAGTAATGAAGTTTCTCAAGGTCCTTCATCTATGGCAAGACAATGTCGTAATTCCTTGATTCTAGCTAGGTCGTCTCTTGTGATGGTCATCTCATCCATACACAAGAGTAGAATGACCTGCCCCTGAGGACTATCACGCACAAATATAGAATAATCATATGGGCTTTGGGTGTAACGTGCACATGTGGTGGCTTGACTAAAGCATTCAAACCATGCCCTATATGCTTATTTGAGTCCATAAAGGGATTTGCGTAGAAGACAAACATGAGATTCTAGTACTATCGGTCTGGATGCAGGAGTCATGTGTATTGTTTCTAAAATTGCTACATGTAAAAATACATTTTGAACATCCATCTGGTATAAAGTCTATTTGTCAAGCTGTTGCAACAGTTAGAGAATTCTGACAGTGGTCAAATCAGCAACTAGAGCAAATGTATGTTCATAGTCTATGCCATATTCCTGATCAAAGCTCCTAGCAAGTAAACGTGCTTTGTATTTGTCAATGGTGTCATGAGTCTTGTGCTTGATCTTATAAGCCACTAGCAACTTATAGTTGAAGCATCTTATGGTAGAGGAACATGATCCCAAGTGTGGGTGCACTCAAAGGCATGTACTTCTTCATGTATGGCCTTTTGCCAATACATATCACAAGAAGCTTCCTAATATGAAGATGGAATAGAATCTACATGAAGAGTGGTGAGGAAACTTGTATATTCTGGAGAGTAACAAGTGATTGTTGCATTAGTATAATGTGGATTTGATTGACGTCCACGGTGTAATCTTCTTTGGACCCACTTTTGTGCCAGTAGAAGAAATGTTTTCAACATTGTTGGGTTCAATATCATGGGTCATGTCATTTGAAGATGTAGGAGGTTCAACTTGGGTAGCCTCAATCCCTACTAGTGATGGTGTATGTGATGCCCTGCGCCACACAAAAGCGAGATTACTCAAAAGAAAATCATAGAAGGAAATTAACAAATAGATTACTGGAAATACTAAAAATTAAAATTGTTTTCATAAGACTATCAAACAACAAGAACCTTTACATATAGGTGCTTTCATGCCTCAAAGCACTTACTAGGTGTGCCACAAACTTGTTACTAGGGAATATGTTCCATAACATATATACATGTATCCATTACAACTGTATAAAAATGGGCACACGAGCCAAACATGTATCGAAAGCACATCCACAAAAAGTCTACAAAACATCCCCAAGGACCCAAGTATACAGGGATGACTCTAGGACTCTATCAGCAAAAGGCATCCATCAACACTTCCAACCTGGCCAGCTATTGCTCTTCTTCATGCTGCTCAACCTCAGTTGCACGATCTCTACCTCTTCATTCTCGTCCACCTAAAAAGGGTGTGGGAAACCCACTGATAACACCCAAATCAATGCATATTATCTATGCATTTTATCTATAGTTTCATGTCACTTTAGTCTGAATTTGTCCAATAATGCTCATGTTTTATGCTTTCTATCTCTCATTAGATAATGTAGTTAGAATAGCCAATAAAGTAGCCAATCTAACCAATTTTGGGACTTGCAGGCACCGAACCTGAGAAGAATTCTATTCTCTAAAGATTTCTCCCCAACACATGATTTTTGTAGTAGTTATCCACCTGCCACGACCGTGGCCATCAATCACCACGATCGTGGCTAGGCGCCACGACCACGGTCTTCATTACCGCGACCACAGTCTTCCCTTCCATGACTGCGACCGCGATCCCTCACCACGACCGTGGCCATGAACCGCGACCGCGGTCTTCGCTTTCAACACCGTGACCGCGGTCTTCCCTCGCCACGACTGTGGCCATCAATGGTATGACCCACTCTGTGATTAATCAGTGAATACCTTGATTAGTGCTAAGCACTCTATTAAACATCATGGATAATTAATATAAGACAATATGTGAATCAATAGTTGAGATTTAATCATCTGAGGTAATTAATGATGATAGTAATGATGATTGTTAGGTTAATTAAGTTGAATTAAGTACTCACTGATGCATTTAGTTCTTTGATCAAGTGAGACAGTCTAATTGGCATGAGTATTCACTTTGAGTTTGTAGTGGATTCCGTGCTTGGCATTTTGCAAGAAAAATCAGTTGAATCGGACCTCTGAGGCGATACTTATACCATTTTTAGTTTCCTTGAACTATTTCTGCAATTTTTCCATTATTAGGTTATAAACCTTTTTCTTTTCCTTGGATATCCATTTCTCGCTTATCCCATTCTCTCCTTTCTTCCCCGATAGAACAGGAGAAGCGGCGCACAGTGCGCCGACAGAGCCGAAGCAAGGGAGGATTGCGTGAGGGTGATTTCTTGGCTCCCTCACCTTCGACCAGTGGCGCCACCTTCCCTTTCACCTCCCTTCTTCGTTCCTCCTCTTCTTCCATGCCCTAGCAAGGAGTAGCCATGGCCGCCCAACATGAGCAGCAGCAGGCCGCTCGAGCAGTAGTGACCTAGGGCGATTCATGGCCCTTAGCCCCGAACCAGCGACGCCCCTGCCTTCTCCACCTTCCTTCCTTCATCCTCGCCTCAGGCATGCAACGCCCGCCTCCTTTTTGCCCCACCTGTGCTTCAAATTCAGCAAGAGCGGCGCCCCTTTTGGTGGCAGCCTGACCAGCTAGCAGCAGAGCAGGATATGGTGGCCGATTAGGGCTTAAAAGCTTCGGTTTAGCTGCGCCCAACCTCTGCCGTCAACCTCCTCTTCTTCCTCCATCCTTTAGATCTCTTCTCCATGCCTTAGTGCCCCCAAACAGCAGCAACGTTGGCTGACCTACAGAGCTGCGTTAGCAGCCAGCAACAACAGTGACCAACGGCCAGCTGCAGCCACGGTCAGGAGCCGTTTAGGCTTGAGGAGCAGCACAGGAGCGACACTGTGAGTCCGGCCGTGAGCCCCAGGGTTCAAATCCGCCGCCAACCAGCTTCAAGCTGCATTGAATCAGCTATGCGTATGAACCTGTGCGGAACATGTAGTTTTAGAACTGTTTCAAGGTTGAGGATGATCTCGTGAATTGCCCGAAATTAGACCCTGAACGCATTTCCGGACGAACCCGGACAGTTCGAAACGCGGTGAGTAGAGTTTCATTCATTTATCATTAATAAACTCAGGCGTTTGAATATTTCCAGTTATGTGCGTGAATTACGCTGATAACAGGCGTTATCAGGCGTAGGGCAGCGTTTGGCGTCGCCCGACTTTTTATTTCATAAACTGCTTCTAGAGGCTGTTATATGATTAAATTTAGCATTTGATTAGTGTGGATTGAATCGGTTGATTTATATGGTTCATTGGAACCTAAATTGCTTATTTGAATGTTGAAATTAGAAATTCATATCTGAAAATGGTATAGTTTGGGTATGAACCCAGACAATAGGGATTTCTGATAAATTATCAGATGTACGATTTCAAAGTTGATATGAATAAATAAAATATGAATGAAAACCCTAACTGCATATATCTTTTGACGTTAATATGTGTAAATTGATATTTACATGAAATGGCACATATCTCTGAAATATTACCAGAAATTCTCAAGTATTGTTATTAAATTGTATTGTGATATGTAATTAACTCTTAATTGAGTTAAGTGATGCACGAACCAGGATTTGGGTTAATGTGCACGTTTTTTCGAGAATTTTAGAGAATTGATAATTGTTGAGTATGATTCTCATATGTGAAGTAAATTTCTTTAATTTGTGCAATAAGATGTTCAATTACGTAAATTCGCTATGTATGTGCCAAATTGAAATAAGTTGGGTTATTTATGCATTTCTAATTTACCTGAATGCATGGTATGAGAATTTCTCAGAAATTACAATGATTTGAAATATATTGCTCTGTCAGTTTAGAATGACAGTGTATTGTGATCTGATATGAAATCAGTAAATGTGATATTACTGTTTAAATGTTTATATGTTAATCAGTTAATAGACTTAGGTGCCCTAACACTGTAGAACCCCTTTTGAGAGGTCTGCATCCAGGGGGTGAAACTCGTGTTGCAACAATAACTGTGCGGAGTCACATGCACGAGGATAGAGAAAGACAGTGTTCAACAACAACGCGTGTGATGTCACGGTGACACTGGAGTATATAGGGGTTTTTCAACATTAATCCGTGCTTGTGTCACGGTGGTAACCCGGTAAGACTCTCCGCCTGTGTGGTCAGGTTTGAGGAGGAGTCTATAGTTCACTCTTTTGAGAGTGTAGTGAGGCCTTGTGAGCCTGAGGCCTTGTGAGCCTGAGAGTCCTGCAGCAGACCAGGGCTGGCAGTCAGACTTAGCATTTCCCGGGTGTGTCGCTAAGTTTTGTACGGTGGGATCGTAGTTCGCTACGGATCTTTATATGCAGGGTACACTGCATATGATTAGGGCATAATAATAATATAAATTGGTACTCATATAGGATCACAGTAAATTAAAGTATTCGAACTTTTGTGCTATTTCTTTATATCTGTTTATCTGTTCAAGTTATCTGTTATTGCATGGAAATGTGATTATATTCTGCAAATCTGTTATGTTATTAGAACTGCCCTGCTTAGTACTGTACCTATGTTTTATTTCAATTTATAAACCTGATGAGTTGTTTAGTGATAGCTAAGTGAAATGCTATTCACTGAGCGAGTAGGCTCATACCTCTACTCAAAACATTTTCAGGTCATCACCAGCAGCAGGAATCTAAAGGATCCTTTCATCCTAACGCCTAGTCTATAGAAGGTTTGTAGTTAGTCTAGTTAGAGGTCTCTTAGTCCTTTCCCCTCGATCCTTGGGACATGGTGTGGGTGAGAGAGAGAATGTATGACGAATGTGTAAAAGGTGTAAATTAACTGTTATGTTTTACTTTCTGTTAAACAATGTTACATGTTGTAAACTCTATTTATGTTCTCTAGCCAGTTTAATTGAAATGCTTCCGCAATAGTTTATTATGTTTAGTTTACAGCTATAATCAGGATATCATTACGAGGTTTTAAAAAGAAAAAAAAGTTCTCAGTGATTTATTTATGTAATAATCCATCCGTCGCACCCTAATCTCGGGATTAGTGGTCAGTGTGAGATCGGGGTGTGACATCTTGGTATCAGAGCGAGGTTGAGTACATAGTTACTCTAAGTCAAGGTCAGGGGACGATAAGAGACCAATAGGATTAGGACTTAGGTGTCTTCCTTCTAACTGTAATTTTATAACAGGAAGTGTTCTGTTATAGTATTGCAGATGGTAGGAAGAGGACGTGGTCACGAGAATCAAGTTGAGAATTTAAGCTGAGTTATCAGGGATCATTAAGATCAAATGATAGAATTATAATTAAGATGGATAAGAAATGATGTGTCTTTAGCTCTGGGAGATCTGAGTGTTTGGATACCCTGGCCAGGTGTCTGAATACTTAGATTGACCAGTATCAAGCTACTCTGTCTGTTCTTCTCTGGATGCCCTGGCCAGGTATGCAGAGGAAGGATGGGTTAGAGAGAAACCCTAGAAATCTTAGGGTTAAGAAACTGGAAATTTATGCAGGAGTAAGAGATTAAACATAGGATGTGATGCAACTCTTGCTTTATATTGCTTAATTGATTGGAAATCACTAGAAATCCTTTTATATGCATAAATTTAGATTTTCAGTTTGTAAAGTAAACATGATTCTTTTATGTTGTTGTGTGTCATGAAGTGATTTAGTTATTGTTTATATTCTTTGTATTAAGTATACCAGAAGTTATGTTTAAATGAGTTTGCCCTAAGTGGATATTCTTTCCACATGTTTGAGATTAATAGGAGTTGGTTAATCCTGAGTAGCTCTTCACTTCAGGACTACAGGTTCGGCCTGGTCCGGCTGGCAGGATGCGTTACTGAGATCTAATGACTCCTATTAATAATATAATAAAAGTAGATTCTGGATAATTTAGACCCGAATCCTGGTGAAAAATGTATATACACTAAGATGTTGAGATATAAGAGAAAGATTAGAACAACTAAGAATTAGTTGGAACTGATATCGGAGACCCAACATTGGAACCTCATATGAGCAATCCTTAATTGGAAATAAAGGAACACGATATATGGTTCAGATTAAATTTAATGATCAGTATTATATGAACTCTAATTATGAGAATATGGAAAAGATATGAGAAAGATATGTAACGTCTGAGGCAGTAGGAATTAATCATGAATGGATCATGTAATAGAGTAACATAATTTTTATGTACTTCAAAACAAGGGAAAATGAAGAAAAGAGTTAAGTATACAATAAGTATATTGAAATAAAGAGTCTTATGTAAATCATAAGACCAGGACAAGAAACCTAGTTGAATTAAGAGAAATGTTAGAAATGATGATTTTGATAAGGAATAAAGATTACATGACATAATTGAGAGTATGGAATGTATATTATTATTTTAAGGTTTAATACATTCATACATACTACCTTGGGATTCTGAGTCTCTAAAGACTAACAAACTAATTCCAAAAAAAAATGAAGAACAAACTAGTAAGTTAGAAAATGAACGCATCATATATGTTGCATAGCTACCATGGTAGAGACGTCTAAGTGAATGAAACAATGACACACAATATGATGATGAAACCCTAGCAAGGTAAATTGAGAATGTAACTTATCTGGATGTTCAAGTAAGAGGAAGGAAATTCCAGTGATAAGATAAGGAAGACTTGAGTAAAACTTATGAGATCTAAAGTTTGATTTCAAACTAAGGAAGCAAAATCACATCACAATAATGCTATGTTACTGATAAGAACCAAACCCTAGAATGTTTAGAGTTGAAGTAGTTCAAGGGATGTCGCTAGTGATTTGAACTTGAATACTAGCATCTCTATAAAACAAGATCATACGATTTGCACTATGAAAGGTAACCTAGCACTAATAAAATCCAAGGTTTAAAGTTAGCTAATCTGGAGGGTAGATACACAATATGAAAATGATTCAGAGAAAAGAATAAGATACAAATTTGAAAGGTAACAAATGTGTTTGAAACAAAAGGAGAAATACAAAATAAGTGAAGTGCGTTATGAAATAAATTCTTGTAGTAATAACAAGAAGTATGTAGTAGTAGTGAATGAGGAGTATTATCCGATACATGATCTGAAGTTAACTGCTGTAATTCATGCTCTTAAGACATGGCATCACTATCTTTATGATGTGACGATAGATTATCACCCTGGAAAGGCGAATGTGGTGGTTAATGTCCTCAGCAGGAAGTCAAGTTCAACAGCTGATGTATTCTCTATGGCATGTTTCAATAGAGACCTGCTAGTAGAAATGTAGAAGTTGAACTCAGGCTTAGGGGTGATAAAGCAGAGTGGTATGATTGCACAGATGCGAGTCAAGCCTACTTTTTATGATCAAATCAAGAAACTACAATAGGGTGATAGTGAGTTAAACCAGACCATGCATGACATGGCAGGGGGAAGAGACCAGAGTTCAAGTTTTCAGATGATGTTGTGTTGTATTAGCATGACAGGTTGCATGAACCTCGAGATAATGATTTGAAAGAAAAGATTCTTGAGGAAGCACATGCATTAATGTATGCCATGCATCCAGGCAACACTAAGATGTACAAGAATCTCAAGGAGTTGTACTGGTGACCTGATATGATAAAGGATGTAGCTGAGTATGTGACTAGGTGCAGTATGTGTGTCAGCAGGTTAAGGTTGAGCACCAGAAACCTATAGGTACCTTGCAATCTTTTCCTATACCTGAGTGGAATTGGGAACATATCACAATGGATTTTGTGATAGGGTTGCCCAAGACACCTAGAGGTTATGACTCGATATGAATGATTGTGGATAGACTAATTTAGTCTGCTCATTTTCTTCATAATAAGTCAGCCTTTGATGTCCCAAAGTTGGCTAGGATATACGTGGATGAAATAGTCAGGTTGCACGGTATTCCAGTTTCAATTATATCTGATAGAGATCCTAAGTTCACATCCAAGTTTTTGGAATCAGTTGCATCGTGCTTTGGGCACAAAGTTGAGATTTAGTACAGCTTTTCACCTGCAGACGGATGGTCAGTCAGAAAGGACCATTCAAACTCTTGAGGACATGCTGAGAGCATGTGTTTTGCATTTCAGTGGAAGTTGGGAAGAACACTTAAGTCTTATAGAGTTTGCATACAACAATAGTCACCATTCCAATCTTGGTATGGCCCCGTATGAAGCTCTGTTTGGCAAAAAGTGTAGATCATCCATATGTTGATATGAGATAGGTGAAAAGCAAATTCATGGATTAGAGATAGTGGATTTGACCACTGAAAAGATTAATGTGATCAAAGTACAGTTGAAAGTTGCACATGATAGACATAAGAGTCATTTCGAGAAGAGGCGTTGACCACTTGAGATTCAGGTTGGTGATGAAGTGTATCTGAAAGTTTCACCATGGAAAGAAATGTTGACATTTGCCAAGACAGGCAAACTGACTCCTAGGTGTATGGGCCCATATCCTGTCATTGAGAGGATTGGACTTATAACCTATAAGTTGGATTTGTCATCTGAGTTGGCTAATTTACATGATGTATTTCATGTAGCGATGTTGGAGAAGTGTTATCCTGGTTCAGAGAATATAGTGGATCTATAACCTGCTCAGCTCAGACCAGATGTATCCTATGTTGAGGGATCAGTACGGATAATTGATCGGAGGATCAAGAAGTTTAAGAATCGAGATACTGTTAGTGAAAGTTATATGGAGGAATCATAACCTAGAGAAAGCCACGTGGGAGCTTGAATCTAAGATGCATAACAAGTTTCCTTTTCTCTTATAGGAATTTCGGGACGAAATTCTTATAAGGGAGGGAGATTGTTATGACCCACTCTGTGATTAATCAGTGAATACCTTGATTAGTGCTAAGCACTCTATTAAACATCATGGATAATTAATATAAGACAATATGTGAATCAATAGTTGAGATTTAATCATCTGAGGTAATTAATGATGATAGTAATGATGATTGTTAGGTTAATTAAGTTGAATTAAGTACTCACTGATGCGTTTAGTTCTTTGATCAAGTGAGACAGTCTAATTGGCATGAGTATTCACTTTGAGTTTGTAGTGGATTCCGTGCTTGGCATTTTGCAAGAAAAATCAGTTGAATCGGACCTCTGAGGCGATACTTATACCATTTTTAGTTTCCTTGAACTATTTCTGCAATTTTTCCATTATTAGGTTATAAACCTTTTTCTTTTCCTTGGATATCCATTTCTCGCTTATCCCATTCTCTCCTTTCTTCCCCGATAGAACAGGAGAAGCGGCGCACAGTGCGCCGACAGAGCCGAAGCAAGGGAGGATTGCGTGAGGGCGATTTCTTGGCTCCCTCACCTTCGACCAGCGGCGCCACCTTCCCTTTCACCTCCCTTCTTCGTTCCTCCCCTTCTTCCATGCCCTAGCAAGGAGCAGCCATGGTCGCCCAACATGAGCAGCAGCAGGCCGCTCGAGCAGTAGTGACCTAGGGCGATTCATGGCCCTTAGCCCCGAACCAGCGATGCCCCTGCCTTCTCCACCTTCCTTCCTTCATCCTCGCCTCAGGCATGCAGCGCCCGCCTCCTTTTTGCCCCACCTGTGCTTCAAATTCAGCAAGAGCGGCGCCCCTTTTGGTGGCAGCCTGACCAGCTAGCAGCAGAGCAGGATATGGTGGCCGATTAGGGCTTAAAAGCTTCGGTTTAGCTGCGCCCAACCTCTGCCGTCAACCTCCTCTTCTTCCTCCATCCTTTAGCTCTCTTCTCCATGCCTTAGTGCCCCCAAACAGCAGCAACGTTGGTTGACCTACAGAGCTGCGTTAGCAGCCAGCAACAACAGTGACAAACGGCCAGCTGCAGCCACGGTCAGGAGCCGTTTAGGCTTGAGGAGCAGCACAGGAGCGACACTGTGAGTCCGGCCGTGAGCCCCAGGGTTCAAATCCGCCGCCAACCAGCTTCAAGCTGCATTGAATCAGCTATGCGTATGAACCTGTGTGGAATAGGTAGTTTTAGAACTGTTTCAAGGTTGAGGATGATCTCGTGAATTGCCCGAAATTAGACCCTGAATGCATTTCCGGACGAACCCGGACAGTTTGAAACGCGGTGAGTAGAGTTTCATTCATTTATCATTAATAAACTCAGGCGTTTGAATATTTCCAGTTATGTGCGCGAATTACGCTGATAACAGGCGTTATCAGGCGTAGGGCAGCGTTTGGCGTCGCCCGACTTTTTATTTCATAAACTGCTTCTAGACGCTGTTATATGATTAAATTTAGCATTTGATCAGTGTGGATTGAATCGGTTGATTTATATGGTTCATTGGAACCTAAATTGCTTATTTGAATGTTGAAATTAGAAATTCATATCTGAAAATGGTATGGTTTGGGTATGAACCCAGACAATAGGGATTTCTGATAAATTATCAGATGTACGATTTCAAAGTTGATATGAATAAATAAAATATGAATGAAAACCCTAACTGCATATATCTTTTGACGTTAATATGTGTAAATTGATATTTACATGAAATGGCACATTTCTCTGAAATATTACCAAAAATTCTCAAGTATTGTTAATAAATTGTATTGTGATATGTAATTAACTCTTAATTGAGTTAAGTGATGCACGAACCAGGATTTGGGTTAATGTGCACGTTTTTTCGAGAATTTTAGAGAATTGATAATTGTTGAGTATGATTCTCATATGTGAAGTAAATTTCTTTAATTTGTGCAATAAGATGTTCAATTGCGTAAATTCGCTATGTATGTGCCAAATTGAAATAAGTTGGGTTATTTATGCATTTCTAATTTACCTGAATGCATGGTATGAGAATTTCTCAGAAATTACAATGATTTGAAATATATTTCTCTGTCAGTTTAGAATGACAGTGTATTGTGATCTGATATGAAATCAGTAAATGTGATATTACTGTTTAAATGTTTATATGTTAATCAGTTAATAGACTTAGGTGCCCTAACACCGTAGAACCCCTTTTGAGAGGTCTGCATCCAGGGGGGTGAAACTCGTGTTGCAACAATAACTGTGCGGAGTCACATGCACGAGGATAGAGAAAGACAGTGTTCAACAACAACGCGTGCGATGTCACGGTGACACTGGAGTATATAGGGGTTATTCAACATTAATCCGTGCTTGTGTCACGGTGGTAACCCGGTAAGACTCTCCGCCTGTGTGCTCAGGTTTGAGGAGGAGTCTAGATTTCACTCTTTTGAGAGTGTAGTGAGGCCTTGTGAGCCTGAGAGTCCTGCAGTAGACCAGGGCTGGCAGTCAGACTTAGCATTTCCCGGGTGTGTCGCTAAGTCTTGTACGGTGGGATCGTAGTTCGCTACGGATCTTTATATGCAGGGTACACTGCATATGATTAGGGCATAATAATAATATAAATTGGTACTCATATAGGATCACAGTAAATTAAAGTATTCGAACTTTTGTGCTATTTCTTTATATCTGTTTATCTGTTCAAGTTATCTGTTATTGCATGGAAATGTGATTATATTCTGCAAATCTATTATGTTATTAGAACTGCCCTGCTTAGTACTGTACTTATGTTTTATTTCAATTTATAAACCTGATGAGTTGTTTAGTGATAGCTAAGTGAAATGCTATTCACTGAGCGAGTAGGCTCATACCTCTACTCAAAACATTTTCAGGTCATCACCAGCAGCAGGAATCTGAAGGATCCTTTCATCCTAACGCCTAGTCTATAGAAGGTTTGTAGTTAGTCTAGTTAGAGGTCTCTTAGTCCTTTCCCCTCGATCCTTGGGACATGGTGTGGGTGAGAGAGAGAATGTATGACGAATGTGTAAAAGGTGTAAATTAACTGTTATGTTTTACTTTCTGTTAAACAATGTTACATGTTGTAAACTCTGTTTATGTTCTCTAGCCAGTTTAATTGAAATGCTTCCGCAATAGTTTATTATGTTTAGTTTACAGCTATAATCAGGATATCATTACGAGGTTTTAAAAAGAAAAAAAAGTTCTCAGTGATTTATTTATGTAATAATCCATCCGTCACGCCCTAATCTCGGGATTAGTGGTCAGTGTGAGATCGGGGTGTGACAATCCACCACGACCGTGGCCATGAACCACGACTGTGGTCTTCGCCTTCAACATTGCGACTACGATCTTCAACACCGCGACCGCGGTCTTCCCTCGCCACGACTGTGGCCATCCACCATGACCGTGGCCATGAACCGCGACTGTTGTCTTTGCCTTCAACATTGTGACCGTGATCTTCATCACCACGACCGCAGTCTTCCCTCGCCACGACTGTGGCCGACGCCCACCACCACAACTGTGGTCTCCCACCATGACCGTGACGCCCAGACCGCGACCGCAGTCTTCATCACCATGACCGTGATTTCCACTCCATGAACTGCAACTGCGGTGTTGGCCACGACCGTGGCCGACCCCATGACATGTTGGCCGCATTCTACATTCTGCCTCTATAAATAGGTGTCCCCTTACTCAAATGAAGGGGGACCTTGACCAAGGACGCCGAGAGGCTGCTGCTCCAAGATCTGAAGGTTCCCAGAGTTCCATGGGAGAGTCTAGAGGTCTAGAAGACTAAAGAGCTCACCCTACACCCTCCTCTTCAGTGAGCTTCCAATCTCAACCACTCTCCATCATCCCCTGGTCTTCGATCTCTAAAGGCGGAAGCTAAGGAGTGAAAAGACCCGCGTCCTCCATCGTCTTCCACCTTCGTTCACCCACCAAGCCGTTGTTCAGGGCGGATCTATAGAGAAAGAGGACCAAGGAGTCCAGATCTAATCAAGGAGGAGGACCAAAAGACAAGATCCAGCCTATACGGAGGCAAAGGAGCGAGAGCCACCTCTCCTCTACGGGCTATATCTCATCCTTCTTCTCTTTCTTCTGCTGTGTTTCTTGATTTCTTGTACAAATATATTTTTCCATCTTTGTTCGGTGCCAACTATGCTTGTCCATGGATAGTTGAGCTCCTTCTTGGCTATGTAGCCCGATCTGGGCATGTATATGTACCTTTGCCTTAAGCAAGTAGATTCATATCAGATCTAGTATGTTGCATGTTCTATTTTCTCTTTCTAAGTTATGATTGCTAGTTTGGTTGATCTCTTACTCGCTTGAACTGCTATTTCTACTTGTATCGAGAGATCCATTATAGGAATAGCTAAGAGACAATAGTTTGGATCCGAACCCGAGAGGAGGACGATCCAAGGTACTTTGTTCCTAATATCTCTGAATTTCCTAAGACCCGAGAGGGAACTTAGCATATTCTGAGGTATTGATATGTCATTCCTCGAGAGAGGGTCAATGGCATATTGTTGATGGTTTTTGTCACGCATCACGAGAGCGAGTGGGACGACCCATAGGAACAGAGACGGTTGTGCGTACTAGATGCTTGCTTAGGTGTTCGAGGGTTTTCTGTGCCCGAGAACGGGTGTATAGACTACCCAGGTTGTGGTTACATAGCCTGGAACTCCTTCTCTCTTGATTAGTAGAATCTTGTGGACTCTGTTTTGTTTTCTTTTCTTTTCTTTTCTTTGTTTTGTTATAATTCGTGACAACCCACTAGACTAGTTGTAGCACATATTTTCATTGACTATCGCTTTGGCTTATCTGACCCAAGAACAGAAATCTCTGGTGTCCTAAATGTCACCACGTCCCTGTGTTCGACCCTGTATATCTACTTTGACCCCATAATAAAAGTTGTGGGGGCCCACAAAGGCATCAGGTTATAAATTTAAAAGTTCCGACTCAATTCTGGGCCGATCAACTTTTTGGCGTCGTTTCCGGGGACGTGGTTTTCTACGTTTACACACCTAAAAGATTTTGTTTTGTCACTATAAGCTTGTATATATATGCATAGTTTTCCTCTTGCTTTACACATACTTGCCCATATATGCTAAATAGTTTTTTTTTTCTAATACCTTTTTTAGCCATGGATCTCGCTTCGGCAAGACAAGTGATCTTGTCCACCTGTCCTCCCGAGTTTTTCTACAGTTCCAATTGCTAGCAAATAATTGAAGGTCGTGCTCTACAACTAGTCGAGTTATACTTACCTCCACCGTCGTCATATGTCGAGATTCCAAAAACGGAGACTGCCAGTCAGCCCTCGACTCTCGTGCTATCATGGGATCAAGAACTGATTAAGGCAGTGGAGTCGGCTAGGGAAAGTATTCACACAGTCACCTCCTTAGCCCCTCATCTCCAAGAAGATGTCAATCCAATGCAACAACTACTAGAAGAGCAGGATTGTCATCTCAAACTAGTCACTGAGGTTGTAGACCGCAGTAGAAGTCTACTTCGAACTCTTGAGCAAGGATCCATCCAAGCACATCAGTTTGATACAGATGACTCCCCTCATATGTGCATGGCAAAATCGATGGGTCTCAAAAGCATTGCTTCTCAAGTACAACAACTTCATGATAAAGATGTTGAACAGGGCAGGAGGATCCAAGAGCTCATCGATTTGGTTATAATCCGGTTACAACTGCCATCACAAGACAACAAAGAAGTTAGTCATCAAGACCATTTCATTGGGTCTGAAGTGGAGTATGCACCATCATCCTATTCAGACCATCAACTGGATTCATCAGGATTTTTCTGTGAAGACCAATCCACTTGGGGAAGCCCTTCATTCTATCCAGATGACCCAACTGATGAACCAATGGAAGATATGATTCATAGACATGAAACAAAATGAATTGGAAGCTTGCCTTTATTATTAATCAAATTCTTTATGTTATATGCAATGCCAATCATCATATGATTGGTTCTCCAGGCATACCATACCAATGCAGACTCTCACTTGCAATTATAGTCAATCACCCACGAATCATATTCTTAGTGATCCAAACATGTCCATCATATTTCTTCTTCACAAGTGCTAATCTAGCGGGTTAGAAACACTTTGGTATACTTGGTACATTGCATGTTTCTCATATCTTCATTGTGATATGAAACTATCATAATACAGTATTTAATATTCCTTGCATAACAAGTAGCTCCATTGTTATCACAATATCTCTACTGAGTCATCAATGGTTGGAACATCTTTAAGTTCATCCATATGAACTTTTAAATCCATGTAGTATCCTCTCTTGTGTTCATAACACTAGGATACTCAACTTCTGTTGTAGAACTAAATTAATAGCTTGTAGTTTGGAACACTTCCAACTATCAACGCTTTTCTTTAAAATCATACATAATTTATTGCGATCACTTTTGTCATTCTGGAAACTTGCATCCGTGTAACCCTTTACACCCAACTCTTCCTTGCTTCTATTAACTAACAACGTATCCTTCAGTTTTTCACAAGTACTAATGAATGTCTTTAAATGTCATTCCAATGACCCTTATTGGAAACTAATATCATCTTATCATGTCCATTATATACAAGATTATATGGGATGAGTACATTTTATTGCATACATGATATATCCATTGCTAGTGCATATTGCATCTTATACATGTCTTTCCATTCTTCAAAAGAATTGGAACTTTAGGATTCATGAGAGACCAATATAAATTCTCTCTCAATGAATCCTTTATATTGAACTTTTCTAATTTTGCTATTGTATGTGCACGAAATTATGTTGTGAAAATTTCAAGAACTATGTCTATAGATCTTGGTCCCTATCACATAGGATGTTTCACCTAATCCTTCATTACTGAAGGTGTTTTCTATGCCAAATCTCAATACTTAAAGTATTGAGATGTTATTCCCATCAATATGTGGAATATTCATATATGCTCCCACTAAATCTTTTATAATCATAAATTTCATCTTTAATTTTGATTCAAATCAAACTCTTTGTCTATCTTGTTAATTCAAAAGATCCCATCTCTGAGATGCTTGTTTTAATCCATGTTCCTTGAACTATGTAGGTTATAGACCTTTTGTATTAATGAAGTTATAAAACCTACAGGCCGTGTCACGTACACATCCTCTCACATATTCCTTTAAGGAATCTGATTTTAATTTTCATATACCAAATTTCATAGTCTATACAAGCTGCAACTACAAGCATGATATCTGGTAAATGATTTTCTTCATGTTCAACAACTTGAAATGTTTTGAAAACCTTTCCAACCAATCTGTCCTCTTATGTTATCCATCTGGGTCTTTGTAACAAAACCCTTCATAACCCTTTGGGTCTCACCCCTTTAGGTTTTACTAGGAAGGTCATACCTTGTTAGTGTACATGGACTTCATAATGGCATTAAGCCATTTCTCATATTATGGTTATTAATAGCTTCTAGTTGATTTTTGGCTCATCATCTTATGACCAACCCATCTGAGTTGTTGGATTCACAATCCTTCAATTGGAGATGCATTCTTGCAGAACTATTATGTTGTATGTTACATGAAAAACTTGAGATTCCACAATAACTTGTGATTATCTTAGTTTTCATTGTACCTTTTGTTGATCTCGAACATTTCGAGTTCTACTTTTACTCCCATTGATTCTTTTGGAATTATCCTAGCAACAAACACTTTGTTATTGGATTTGAATTAATAACAATTTTCAACAATAATGGTTTGTGGATAAACATTTTCCAAGAAACTACTTTCTTTATATAAGTTTTAATCCTTAAGATATATCAAGATATTCCCATATCATATCACATATGATGTCCTTTTGAACCATTTTAGATGGTACTTATTTTAGTGTAAAGTATACATTCACGAGGATATTAGAAGATTAGATTAAATGATAGTCACATCATTACTCATCATGATGTAATTCCTTCATCCTCGCACATCATCATGTTCAGATGGATTTGACTTGTGAGACGCTATCAGAGTCCTTCCAGAATCTCCTCAAAGTACTGATGTAAAGTGTACAACATTTGATCATATCAAAGTTTCTTAATACTTTTATCAAAGTTATACTTCATTTGTATTCTTTTTGAACACTTCAAGAGGTTTATGTTTGTATTTCACCAAATACAAACCCACATATCAACTAAGATCATTAGTTCATATAATGAAGTACAACCAACCATCTTTAGAATTTATTCCATAAGATATTCATACATCAATATGTAAAATCTCTAATATAATGATATCCTCCCACTACCTCTAGTAAAGGGTACTGTGTCATATTGCTCATATTTAATACTTGCATGTCTCTTATTGGTTCAATAACAAAAAGAATCTAGATAGCCATCAATATGGATTCTAGTAATGCACTTCTTACATATATGTGTTAGATGACTATGCTAAAGATTGTTTGAGTTATGAATTATAATTCTTTGGTATTAACATTATTAACATTCATCGTAAGCTTCTTTCATATAAAGATCATTAGATGGTTGGGAATTGCCATACAAGATCTCATCTTTGAAACAAAAACTTAATAATTCATTTTATTGATTTGTCATCCTTGTCATACAAGATGTAAAAAGTAAATGTTTCTATTGGCATAATGAAATAGTAGTTCAACTAACTCTATTACGTTGCTATTGGTCTAAAATAAATTTAAATGTAGACTAAAGATTGAACAACTCTTGCGCCACCTTGTCCATCTTTGTCCTTTCATAAAGGCCTTACTTCTTGTCAGATCCTTCACATCACACATATCAGACCTCTATCTGGTATCATATTCCAAGATGAGTGAGTAATCAAATTCATCTTATAACTTTCATACCTGAAGTAGATGCCTCTTCCCCTTCCTTCTTATTCTTTAGTTCCTCTAAAACCAAAGTGGGGAATTTCTTTTTCCAATGTCCACACTGGTGACAATGGTGGCAGTCACCTCTCTTCTTTACTCATCCATTTGCCTTGAGATCTGAAGACTTGGGCTTCTGGCCAGCTTTAGAACTCTTCTTAGCTTGGTTTTTGCCTTTAGACTTCTCCTTAGTCTTGTTGATCATCATCACAGACTTGGGTTTGTCATTCTTCATTTGTGCCTCAGCTTTTCTCAACATGCTCAATGATTCTATCAATATCTTGTCAAAGTCATTCATATTGTAGTTCATGACAAACTAACTATATGACTCTGGAAAAGACTACAAAATCACGTCAGTGGCCAACTCTAGACCCAAGGGGCTTCCTAGTCTAGCCAGGTTCTCCACATACCCAGTAATCTTGAGTAAATGAGGACCTACTGGATCTCCTTCTGTCATGTTGCATTTGGACAACACCTTGGTGACACCGTATCCCTCTTGTCTTGCCTGATCTTAGAAAATGTTCTTAAGTTGCATGACCATGTCAATCACATCCATGTTCTCATGCTACCTCTACAACTCATAGTTCATGAAGCATATGATCAGACACTTGACATCTACAACATCTTCAGTATGCTTCTTGTAAGCATCCCTATCGCCTTTAAGTGTGTTGGGATGGGGATCATCTGGATCTGGCATCTCCAGGACATAGAGCTTGTGTTCTTAAATGAGAACAATTCTCAACATCCTGGACTAGTCATGCAAGTTGTTCCCATTTAGCTTGTCCTTCTCAAGGACCTATTGCATAGAAAAGTATTTGTTGTTTGTTGCCATTTGATTCTACAAAGGAATTTGCAATTTTGTCAAAGAGCCATTTTTTATTTGATTTTATTTGATTTTAAAAAATTGATGATGTTAATTAGGTCTTTAATTAGCCATCACTCTCATTATTTTGATCAAAGTGACAACCCTCAATTATCAATTTAGAAAATTGTAGTGAAAAATTTTCTAATGAGTCAGGATAAAAAATAATTTAATTATTACCCAACCAATGCTAGTGTCCATAATCAACTATTAAGGTAGGCTACATGTGCCGATTAGATAATATGCAATTCTTGGATAGATAATATGTGCAACACTTTGCCATAATTACATGTATGCTTCTATTGTTTAATCCCCTTAAGACCACACTGTTAAGTCCGACTGAAAAGTTAACAAGATAATAATGCACCTGCTTGGGTGGAACCTACATTACTACCATCACACTCCCACGAAATGGATGGCGCACCACGCTTGGACGTAACATATTCTTAGTTGATCAAGCTTTTTATGTGTGATGCTACTAGAAAGTATCTTAGACTTAATATGTTTGATTGAGGGGTTATATATATATATATATATATATATATATATATACACACTACATTAAATCACTACATATATAGTATGTATCAAATACATGATATATCCCACAACTTAAGCAATATAAAACAAAAATTGATGGTTATGGTCATGTCTACTATAATTCCTTGGAGCTACTAGGAATTCCTATCACCTAGGTCAACATCACATAACATGCATGAACATGTTGTTGGTGTAGATTTGTGCTTTCCAATCTGGGTTGATTGGTTCAACCCTTGAACCAGTCATCTCGTCTCTTGGCCAGATGGTTGGCTCTCCAAAATGATCATGTCCAATCAATGTTTTGGACACCTCCAGATAGTCAGTTGGGCCCACTAGCCGTTCGGTTCACCCCATCGACTAGCCCTCCTCGGTCCTCCATCCAATCAACTCGTCATGTGAAATAGTTAGATTTCCTTGATGCTCATCTTCATCTTCATCGTTTCAAGAAAGGAAACTATCCTATTTCTATTAATATTATTACATGGTAAAGAGAAACCTCAAGTTACATTCGAGGGGAGTGAAGGTAGAAAAGAATTAACTTTACATTGGGAAGAGGGAGGTAGAGGCTCGTTATGCAAACTAAGATATAATAGGAATAAAACCAAACAATCTAACCACACACAAATATTGGATTATTGACCATAACCATGATACACATCCACCATAAAACTACTTTTAGGGCGACACATGTAAATTGCATATATGTCATATCATATACATGCATTAGTTTGGGATTATGTGGTCTTTCATTGAATACACATATAGAATAGTTTAAGTAATCACATAGTATGATATAAATAAACTATAAAAAATAAAAATCTAATAATATCGATTATCCCAAAACATAGTAAATTTATGTGGATCTGATACCATTGTTCGAAAATACAGGCACAAAGAAAGGCAGCAGAAATAAAAATTATATCTATATGTATTCCTAGAATAGCAAGATCACATCAACTACTATGAAATAGGAAAGATGGTTTTAATGAGTTCATACCTAGTCCTAGAGCAAGCCCAGTGACTAAAAGTTGTTGTAGTACAACTATCTTCTAGTTTCTCTTAGATGGTGTCTGTGCAGCTCTTGGTCTGCACCACTGACGACAAACTCAAACAGTGTCTGCAGCAGCTCCTAGTCTTACCACAGACTATAGCCTAACGTTTCCCTCCCAACAATGGGAAAAGGCCATCTCACCTCTAGATAAGTCCACACAGACCAACTAGAACTCCTTTCATTCTAGTAGAATAGAAAGGAAGGAGTTATCCCTCCCGTTGGTGTATTAGTCATCAACTTACTCTCCCACAATTGTTTCTCCCTTTCTATCCCTATAAGAACCACAATCACCCCCTCTACTAGAGATGACTATGACCACCATTTATGGTTTCATTATGTCACTCTCAAGGTGGGTCTATCTAATACATTGTTCTCTAAAAAGTATCTCTGTGCTTGGCTTTATATCGCATATAATGACTAATAATATTCTATCATCAACCAACTTACACTCTAGTTTTAAGTGTTACTGGTGTCTATCTATCATCCACAATAACAACTGACTAGGGACATAACAAGAATGACATACTCTTAAAATTCATATGATCTCATTTTTCAAGTCACATACTTGAAGACATATGCCATGAGTATTGTTACTCTAGACATTCATAATGTTTCCTCACTATCTCATAACTGAGTGAAACAAAATGAATTGGAAGCTTTCCTTTATTATTATTAAATAAATCCTTTATGTTATATGTCATGTCAATTATCATATGATTGTATCTCTAGGCATACCATACCAACACATGTTGAGGTGTCAAATCGGGAAGTGAAATAGATCTTAGTGAAGACAATTTCTAATAGTCATACTAATTGGAGCATGAATGTGAAAGATGCCCTTTGTGTTGGTATGCATGCCCTGAGAGCCAATCATGGGATGATTGGTGGGATACATTAAGATTGATTTGATAAACATCAAAGGCAAGCTTCCAATTCTTTCTGGTTCAGTCATATGAGATAGTGATAGAACAGATTGAATGTCTAGAGAATGACAGTACTCAATGACGTATGCCTTCAGGCTCATGACCTGAACAATGAGATCATACAGATGCTAAGAGTTTGTACATTCTTGTTATGTCCCTAGTCGGATGTCATTGTGGAAGGTAGATAGACAGCAATGACACACAAGACTAGATTGTGGTGTTGGTTGATGACAAAATCTCATTAGTCATGATATAGAGATATCAAACCAAACACATAGGTACTTGTTAGAGAACAAGTGTACCGGACAGACCCACCGTGAGTTTGACACATGGAACCATGAGATGGTAGTCACAGTCAGTACTCACAGTGATGGTGGTGAGTGTGATTCTTAGACCTGAAATCACTGCACTCAACACATGTCGTTGGGCACACTTTGACATCATCAAACGCAGTCCTAAAACATGGGTTGTTATAAAGGTGATGATTGGGTGGCTTTGACACATGGGGATTTTGAGGGGTGAGTGATAGATATGGGATTTGTCCCTCCTGAGGGAGTTTGATATCCAAGGCCACTTGATGAGTAGGATTGAGATAGGCGTGCGCACGCATGTGTGAATCAGTATGTGATATTGATGTCATACATATCTCCTTCAATCTGCTCTGAGATCAAGAAAGTGAATGAACGTTGACAGGATGATTGCTCCATGCCTCGAGTTCATTCGGGATATCAGTGACAAAGGAATTATACATTCACTGTAACACCATTCACGGATTGTAGGATGAAAGTTGTTCTCCAACTTTCTACTTTCACTTGGGTAGCACTGATGTGTGACTAGGCACCGCTCTTTGCTTGTGAAGTCATAAGTGTTATGGACTTTCACTGCCAACGTGAAATGGACCTGCAGGGTCACACACATAGGATTTAACCTGGAAGAGGAGTTTTGTCCACAAAGCAATGTTTAGATTGATTACTAAAGGAGTTTAGTAGTTCAATTAAACACTCAATCAGTCGATGGCTCAATATCGTATGGTTCAAGGTGTTGGACGCATTGATTGGAGTATCAGATTGATTGAAATCGCAATTGACTGATTTTGCCCAACCTGTGCTCCCAACCGATTGGTTCATGTGATGAACCGGTCGGCTGAGGTTGCTGAACCGGTCGGCTGGAGTGTCCAGGCCGATCGGCTCATGCCCAGGTTGAAATGACCGGTTCAAGGGTTGAACCAATCGGCTCAACTGGTGCAACCGACCAGTTGGGAAAAGTCATGTCGGCAAGAATTTTCCTTTGGTTTCAAATTGCCCAATTCGATTGGGAATAACATTGGTATTCGATACCAATTGAGAACAAAACAAGGAAAGTCGTTTTGAGCCAGATTAGGACTATGAACCGATCGGTTCAGGGCACCAACCGATCAGTTGGAGTGCCCCAAACGATCGACTCAGGTCCAACCGATCGGCTCAATGGCCGAACCGATCGGTTCAGTTGTGAACCGATCATTTCAAGTTGCGAACCGGTTGCTTTTTGTGGAAAATTCTCGAACCCTTCTACTCCTGCTTTAGTCCCATATTTCCGGGCACAGAGAACCCTATCCCATGACCCGCCTATATATATAGGGGTATTGGGGGCTTCTCAAAACACAACTCAATGCAAGCTGGTTGCTTTGCGAAGTTGTCGTTCTCTCTGGTTTTGGTAACCATGAGAGATCCCGAGCAAGTGCTTCCCGCAAAAGGGAGGTGAAGCAAGGGAAGGACAACTGCAGTTGCAACTGGCAGCAGGAGAGTGTGTTGGCGACTAGTTCATCAACAAGAGGGTGCGACTCCTTCCACTTCCTTGTGGGACAAGGAGAGTGGAGTTCCATGTGGTCCGTGTGGACTACTACAGAGGCGGGAGGACATTGCCGCTCAGGAGGACAACTGTCATCCGACAGTCCGGTAGGAGGAGGAGTCGTCAGTCCCAGTGCGACCAGGAGCTGCACAGACGCCGTCCAAGACCGGAGTTGAAGACCGCGCATTGCGCGAGGTATTGTCGCCGAGCAAGCCTCGGGACAAGGTATGATTCCACAAACCATCCTTTCCTATTATATAGACATTGACGCATTTCCTCGGTATGGGTTGGGGGAGAAATTTTTTGTTTCCGCTATCTTCTCTGTCTCCCCTAAAACCCAACAATGGTATCAGAGCCAGGTCAACTGCTCTATATTTTAGGAATATCGTTATGATCGATTTTGGTTTGTCGCCTTTATTTATTGCATACGATGCGAATAATATTGGCTTTATGCATGTCCAATCCTAAATCCACAAATCCCAAATTACATATATGATATGTATTATTAATGCACTCGATACACGTCGCCCTTAAATGAGTTTTGTGGTGGATGTGTGTAGCGTGATTATGGCCTATAAACCCCTATCTGTGTGTGGTTGTTTGTGGTTGCTTGCATCTCGGTCTGCGCACCGATCTTCCCTCTCTTATTCCTGATGTAACTCGAAATAATTCGAGATTCTTTCCTACCTTTGCTCCCCCCGGATGTAACTCGGGGTTTCCCTTTTAAAGCAATGTAATAAATAGGATAGATTTTTATTTCCTGTTATGTCAAAGACCGGCGGACATCAAGACGACAGCCGAAACGATCGGTTCAAGGGGTGAACCGATCGGTTGACGTTCCAGACGGTCGGTTCAAGGAGTGAACCGATCGGTTGATGACCAGTTCGAGGAGCGAGACGAGCGGGTGGCAGACATTACGAGATGCACGACGTCCAGGCGAACCGATCGGTTGGAGGAGCCAACCGATCGGCTGGTGGCACCCAGACGACCGTCTGGAGAGTACAAATCATTCATGAGATGAGTTGATCAACTCGGAAGGCAAGGCACATAAGTTCATCTTGTACAGGTTGCATGTGATGTTGACCTAGATGACCGTGATTCCTCTTGGCTCGAGGAATCACATTAGGATGGCCATAATCATCGCTTTTTATCATTTGTGCATGTTTTCTATGGGATATACCATGTATATGATACATACTATGTATTGTGGTGATTGGATATGTATATGTATATAAAAACCAAATCCCTCATTAAAATATTAAGTCTTACATGCCTTCCATTAGTGGCACACATGAAAAGCTCGATCGACCAAGCGTAGGTTACGCCAAAGCGTGGTGCGTCGTCTATCTTGTAGAAGTGTGAAGGGTAGACATGTAGGTTCTGCCAAAGCAGGGTGCATGTTTACCGTGTCGGCTTTTGGGTTAGACTTAACTGGTGATTCTTAGAGCGTCTAAGCCCAGAGGCAAGGAATGTTCATGGCAAGGTGTTCTGCATGTTCATTCAACAAGAGTTGCATATGATGCAATTGGCAAGAGTTGCCTACCTGAGAGATCTAAGTTGTGGGCGATCAGCCAAAGCTGACTCATGACTTAGAGGATTTCAGGATCTTGCCCACTAGAAGGTTGTACGCTGCAATCTTCCGAATTGATGGTGAGGGCTATCAATTTGAACTAAAATAGTGGGAGCGATAATTAATTAAAGGCCTAATTTTATCGTCAACTTTTCAAATCAATCAAACAAGTCAAAAATGAGTTTTTGGACTAAAATTGCATATATTTCCTTTTTGTTAAAATAAATGGTTAATCAACAAATCACTTTATTTGCGATCGGTCTTTGAGATCAACAAATTAAATGGGAATAATTCCACGACTGGTTAGGATGATGAGAAGTGTTCTCAATCAAAGAGTGAAAGCTCTAAGTCCTAGTTATACCAGAACTAGATAAACTCGATCCCACCACATCAATGGCTGAAAGTATGCTTATGGAAGCATACTGAGGATGACATTGATGAGGAGTGCTTGATGTTGTGTTCTCTAAACTATCAGTTGCAGAAACAACATGAGACATATGATGTCTCCAAGACACTGTACTAGTATGTCATGACAGAAGGAGATCCAGTAAGGAATTCATACACTCAATGTGATTGGGTATGTGGAAAAACCTAACTAAGAAGGATTCCCTCTGAGCCAAGAGTTGGCTATTGGTATGATACTGCAAATGTTGCGAGAATCATACAATTCATGGTAAGCTACAACATGAACAACTTTGACAAGTGTTGACAGAGTTGTTGAACATGTTGAGGATAGTAGAGGCAAAGATGAAGAAAGACAAACCATAATCTTTGATGTGATCAAAGAAAAGGTAATTCTTAAGGGCAAGGACAAGGGCAAAGCAAAGAAGTGTTCTGATGCTAGCCAGCAATCCAAGCCGTCTTCAGCCTCAAGGCACATGGGGAAAGGGTGTATGAGGGAATTGCCCTCTATATCTAGAAGAACAAAAGAAGATGAAGGAGGGGATGGAGATCTCCACCTAAGGTATCATGAAATGAACTGCTTCTTTATCCGAGGTATATGATACCAAGATATGGATATGTCATATATGATATGCAAGATCCGCAAAGAAGTGATGGCCTTTGTGAAAGGACCAAGAAAGAAGTACTCATCATTGGAGCAAGTGTTGCTGCCATAGATAGGAGTATCTTTCAGTTTATTTCAGCCTAAAAGGGCACGAAATAGAGTTGAGAACTGCTAACACTTTATTATTGCATATTGTATGACAATGATGGCAATTAATAAAGTTGATGTTTCGATCTTAAAGATATGATCTTTGTGGCAATGCCTTGCTTATCTTGTGGTATTTGATATGCATAAGATAAAATGATACCTAAAAGTTATAGATAACTCAAACAATGAAATTAGCATTAATCATGAGAAATTCATTTCTAGTTTCCATATGATGGATAAATCTAGACTCTTTTGGTTAGAGAACCAGTAAGAGACATGAATATCTTGGACATGATTAATCAATCTTCACTAATATAGTGGGAGAGTGATTATCCTATTAGGTATAATACATGTGATGTATTTACATACCTATTGGAATAAATGCTAATACTTCAAATGGTGTTTAGAGAAATACCAATATGAATGTCTTGAAGTGTTCAAGATTATCATAAATGAAGTACAAATTTGGTAAAGTATTAATTCTTGATGAGATCAATGAATAAAATACTTGGACCAAATGTTTGAGATCCTTATGAGTGATTATGATAGTGTATCATAGTGAACTCATGATTAAGGCATGGTGATGTCTGAATCAAGAAGGAATCATACTCTAAGGAGTTAGAGAATGATTATCAAATAACTGAATTCTTCTTAATAAATGAATACCCCACACTAATAAAAGAAATTAAGAATCACAAGGGTTGTGAGTTCTTATATCTTTAACAGATACACCTCAATTATCTATGTGATGAGTTATTCATATGATGAGTCAACTATTCAGATGAATATGAGGAATCATATTATGACTTCCATGTGAGCCATAAGGTATGACCTTGATGGTAGCATTCATTGGATCATGTCCATAAGTGCAAATAAGTCTTAAGTGTTAAGACACATGGATAACATTTTGAGAAGGATGATGCTTGTTAATTGCAACTTAATGACTAAGACGTTTGGCATATGGATACTAAAACCGCATTCCTATGAGGAATAAAACAAGGATGTGTACGTGACACAACCTATAAGGTTTATGAATCCACTAGTGCAAATGAAGTCTATAAGTTATAATGGACTAATCAATGTGATTGATTGAGTACAAGCAACTCAAAATTGGATCTTTACTTTGATGATATAGTCAAAGGGTTTGACTGATATGTCAAAGATAAAGAAGGATCTGTGATTTAGTGGGAGCGTGTTCACATTCCACATATTGATGTGAAATGGAAATGTTCTAAAATGGAAATCCAAAAGTGGAAATTATCTTTAAGGAAGATAGAGATGTTTCCTATGTGATAGGAATAGAGATCTATAGAGATAGTTCTCGAAAACCTCTTGACCTGAAAAGAGAGAGCATACATTGGCAATCTGTATTGAAGTGTTCAGTATGCACAGATTCAGTGGGAGAAAACTTTTTCATGTTACATGAAGTTAGTATCCCAAGGCCAAGTGTCCAATTCTTATGAAGAATGGGAACACTAAGAATAGATATGGATCTATCATGTATGTAATCATCCCATTGTCTTGCATGTATCGACATGGCAAGAATAAGATGCATTCATCATCTTGTATGTAGGACATAGCAATATGATGTGCTCATCCTGATAACTCGTATGTAGGACATGACGAGTGGATGTCTGTCTATTTCCAGTAAGGGTTACTGGAATACCATAAGAACTTGATAAGTACTTGGGAAGTACTAGTTCTATGGAGATAAGGAAGAGTTCGATGTAAAAGTTACATTGATGCGAACTTCCGAAAGGACAGAAAATTGATTGCAAAATATACATGGGATGTATAAAAGTGAAAGTTTGTTGATTATTGGAAATGTTCCAATAAAACCATTTAAAAGGAAATGCCGAGTATCCGTGTGTTAGAGAACATCAGTGGATACTATATGGATCTAGAAGTTCATAGATATTCCGGTCATTGATGACAAGTCTGGAATCCTTGATCATGCAATGTGGCTAAAGGTTAGCAAAGGAATACTAGATCGCATATTACAACAACTCCATCTCATACGTGTGACGTACAGTGAAGAGATGAGAGACATGCAATTTATACAGACTTTGGCAAGGTGTTGCCATTACTCACTATGTTCGCACTAGAGCACAGTAACATGTGGGACATGTTTGAAGATCACTATGAATATGATTCAAGGGTGATTGGCTCGCAGTGCAAGTGGGAGTCTGTTGGTATGTATGCCCTGAGAGCCAATCATGGGATGATTGGTGGGATACATTAAGATTGATTTGATAAACATCAAAGGCAAGCTTCCAATTCTTTCTGGTTCAGTCATATGAGATAGTGATAGAACAGATTGAATGTCTAGAGAATGACAGTACTCAATGACGTATGCCTTCAGGTTCATGACCTGAACGATGAGATCATACAGATGCTAAGAGTTTGTACATTCTTGTTATGTCCCTAGTCGGATGTCATTGTGGAAGGTAGATAGACAACAATGACACACAAGACTAGATTGTGGTGTTGGTTGATGACAAAATCTCATTAGTCATGATATAGAGATATCAAACCAAACACATAGGTACTTGTTAGAGAACAAGTGTACCAGACAGACCCACCGTGAGTTTGACACATGGAACCATGAGATGGTAGTCACAGTCAGTACTCACAGTGATGGTGGTGAGTGTGATTCTTAGACCTGAAATCACTGCACTCAACACATGTCGTTGGGCACACTTTGACATCATCAAACGCAGTCCTGAAACATGGGTTGTTATAAAGGTGATGATTGGGTGGCTTTGACACATGGGGCTTTTGAGGGGTGAGTGATAGATATGGGATTTGTCCCTCCTGAGGGAGTTTGATATCCAAGTCCACTTGATGAGTAGGATTGAGATAGGCGTGCGCACGCATGTGTGAATCAATATGTGATATTGATGTCATACATATCTCCTTCAATCTGCTCTGAGATCAAGAAAGTGAATGAACGTTGACAGGATGACTGCTCCATGCCTCGAGTTCATTCGGGATATCAGTGACAAAGGAATTATACATTCATTGTAACACCATTCACGGACTGTAGGATGAAAGTTGTTCTCCAACTTTCTACTTTCACTTGGGTAGCACTGATGTGTGACTAGGCACCGCTCTTTGCTTGTGAAGTCATAAGTGTTATGGACTTTCACTGCCAACGTGAAATGGACCTGCAGGGTCACACACATAGGATTTAACCTGGAAGAGGAGTTTTGTCCACAAAGCAATGTTTAGATTGATTACTAAAGGAGTTTAGTAGTTCAATTAAACACTCAATCAGTCGATGGCTCAATATCGTATGGTTCAAGGTGTTGGACGCATTGATTGGAGTATCAGATTGATTGAAATCGCAATTGACTGATTTTGCCCAACCTGTGCTCCCAACCGATCGGTTCATGTGATGAACCGGTCGGCTGGAGTGTCCAGGCCGATCGGCTCATGCCCAGGTTGAAATGATCGGTTCAAGGGTTGAACTGATCGGCTCAACCGGTGCAACCGACCAGTTGGGAAAAGTCATGTCGGCAAGAATTTTCCTTTGGTTTCAAATTGCCCAATTCGATTGGGAATAACATTGGTATTCGATACCAATTGAGAACGAAACAAGGAAAGTCTTTTTGAGCCGGATTAGGACTATGAACCGATCGGTTCAGGGCACCAACCGATCGGTTGGAGTGCCCCAAATGATCGGCTCAGGTCCAACTGATCGGCTCAATGGCCGAACCGATCGGTTCAGTTGTGAGCCGACCATTTCAAGTTGCGAACCGGTTGCTTTTTGTGGAAAATTCTCGAACCCTTCTACTCCCGCTTTAGTCCCATATTGCCGGGCACAGAGAACCCTGTCCCATGACCCGCCTATATATATAGGGGTATTGGGGGCTTCTCAGAACACAACTCAATGAAAGCCGATTGCTTTGCGAAGTTGTCGTTCTCTCTGGTTTTGGTAACCATGAGAGATCCCGAGCAAGTGCTTCCCGCAAAAGGGAGGTGTAGCAAGGAAAGGACAACTGCAGTTGCAACTGGCAACAGGAGAGTGTGTTGGCGACTAGTACGTCAACAGGTGGATGCGACTCCTTCCACTTCCTTGTGGGACAAGGAGAGTGGAGTTCCAGGTGGTCCGTGTGGACTACTACAGAGGCGGGAGGACACTGCCGCTCAGGAGGACAACTGTCATCCGACAGTCTGGTAGGAGGAGGAGGAGTCAGTCCCGCTGCGACCAGGAGCTGCACAGACGCCGTCCAAGATCGGAGTTGAAGACCGCACATTGCGCGAGGTATTGTCGCCGAGCAAGCCTCGGGACAAGGTATGATTCCACAAACCATCCTTTCCTATTATATAGACGTTGACGTGTTTCCTCGGTATGGGTTGGGGGAGAAATTTTTTGTTTCCGCTGCCTTCTCTGTCTCCCCTAAAACCCAACACTTTGGGTATACAGAAAAACCCTTAAGACACCCATTAGGCCTATTATATTGGTTGGTTTATGGAAGGGGATTCCATCTCCTAGTTGAATTGGAGCATAGAGCGATGTGGGCTCTAAAGAAATTACATTTTGACATCATCTTAGTAGGCACAAGTGGAAGCTAAAACTAAATGAATTGGATGCAATACACTTAGATGTGTATAAAAAGACAAATTTTACAAAGAGGGGACAAGTAGTGTTCAAGCTTAAGAGATTGGATACATGCAGAATTTCCATTATTTTCATGTTCTAATTTGGTTGTTTTAATGTGTCAATTGATATCATTTTCATGTACGTTCATTCATTTACAACAAATTAGGTTTGTGCATAAGAAATTTCAAAACATCATATATAAATATATATATATATATATATATATATATATATATATTCCATATATGCTCTTCCATAAAATACCTCCATTATTTATAGATAGGAGTGATACATTGGTGATGGTCATAGAAATAAGGTGAAGTCATCGTTTTACCTTTCACCACATGGTCACCAATTTCTACGTGTGATCCCACATCAAAACTTGAGTGTTGTTCCTTTTTATGATAATTAAAATAATAGTCCACACTTGAAATGGCATGTTAACTATAGATGTTGACCTTCTAACTATTGTTTATTTTTCATCATTGTTTGTAGGAACCATATTATCAAAAGGAGGGAACAAAAGATATTCACAATCCTTCATTACCTCGTAATCTTTAGTGATTGACATGTGTCTAGTCTGGTTAAACTAGGGCGCTCATGGGAGGCAACCCGCCATTCAAATTTAATTTTGTTCATTTCAATTTCTATTTTTACATTTTGGTTCGTGGTTACATCAGAATTTGATGCGTATAAAGAAGATTCTATGATGTGTTGGTTAATTGTGTAGATACTTCATTGAGTCAATACCACCAAAATTGAGGTTGGTGGCACTAACTTTAATCATCAATGCTATAGAAAGCCTCAGATGCAAGTCAGTGGCACCAACCCTTGAGTCAGTAGCACTGAGACACCACAAAGAATTTACTATAACGCTCCAGGTTTATCTTAGTGTGTCCAAAGTCATAGCACTAAGTCAATGGAGAAAATCAAAAGTAAAGAGTAGATTTCAACTTAATACCACCGACTTTGATGTTGGTGGCACTGATAGTGAAATCAACAGATGATGCACCAATGGTTTACATGCTACATATGGTTAATCATGTACGTCGAAGTCGATTCCACCAACTTTAAGTTAGTGCCACCGAACCCAATGGATCAAGCAATGGGTAGTTCTGATTTGAAGAGAGAGTTTAAGGTGGATCTTCTTTGCACCATCACATATAGTCCTCATGCACGAGTGCACAAATGACCTCCAATACTTCATTTTCTTGAGTATTCATTAGAGGGTAGATTTTCACAACAAACCCACCCAAATGTGACCCCACATCACAAGAAACATTAGTATATCTATTCTAAATCTCTCTCTCTTTGCTTTTAACATTGAACATAATGTCAAATTCAAGCTTAGCGAGGAATGGAACAACATATTTCTTTATCATTGCATATTTATCTTTATATCTTTGTTTATATATTATTTTCATTATGCTTAGTCTTTCTTATATTTTAGGATCCACATTTATCTAGTGTAGTTTGTAGATATAACTGATTAAGATAGTCATTCATGTTACATGGTATCCTATGCTCATCTCATCTTACTTGTGCTTTCATTCTTATCCTTTAAGCTATAATTTTTTTTCATTGAGAGCAATTATATTTATAATTATCTTGGATCAGTTAACTCGAAGACATGATTAATTAAATATACACCTATATGAACCCTAGAAAATGTGATATGATGATGGTGTTTGAGTTCTAATACTCAAGAAATATTGTGGCCTCTTATGTGATTTTGGGAATAGACTTTATATCACTCTTATATATGAGTTAACATGAGAAAGACATATCATGATCCAGAAGATAATGTTGCCTAGTCACATGATCTCATCCACCCTCATTACATCCATCACCCCTATAGGATGAACATATGATCCAAAATTGTGTATAGTTTCTCGCAATCATTTTTTATCTTTACTTACTCCTACAAATGTATTGATTAATTTATATTCTGCAAAATTCTAAGATCCTATGTATATTATTCAATCTAAATTATGACCAAAAGTTATAACCAAATTCTTGCAAAGGTGTCTTAGGGAGGAATACAATCCCAAGTTTCTGGAACTGATCCCTAAGAGGGATACTAAATAGCAACATGAAATTGGCATTGAGTCCATTATGGAAAAACAAGAATGTGAAAGAGTCCCTTGAGGTAACATACATTGATTTATCTAAGAGTCCCTTGAGAGAATGTGCCCTAGTTCAACAAGTGAGAGATTTGATTTATGGTTGAATATATACAATGGAAATATGAAATTCATTACTTATAATAATTTTATCAAATACTTCCACTTACTTTGTTATGATTATATCCACACTTTTAGTTACGCCCACATAAACATCATAATATTATGTTGACCCATGTTTTGTCTACCTTTTAGGATTTAGATTGAATCTAAGGCTGATTTATCTAAAGAAACATAATGAAGCTCTAATACAACCATCAAGGATTGGATAGTAGTTTTACCTTTTCCAAGTATCATAAAAATTTAGGTTTCAAATTCTAGTATGTCAGTTTCCTAGCTATGTACCTCCATTTAGGATGACAATCTTATTGATCATCATGTTATCTCTTGAATGGAATTGTTAACTATGTTGGTTATTTTGTAAATATGGTCCTGAAAATACTGGTAAAATTCCATTTTTTCTCTAGTTCATATTTATGGGAATAACCAATAGAGGAGGTTGCCAATCACGATATCATGCTCAAAGGGGCCTTTCAGAAGTTGAAGCACAACATGGAGTTTAATGTATATCTCTACCTTCACCCAAAAAGGAAAATATTGTCCTAAGGATACTGCCTCGATTACATACAAAAAACTCCATTCAAAGTTGTTGTTACAGTCTAGTTGCATTTAGGTTATATGCATGAGCGTTGAATATGAAAAAAATTAAACAATTTGATTATATATGAGATCAATTTTGTAAGAAATAGATCATTCTTTATGCATTTGCAATGTCTTGATGATTAGAAATTATTTATAGAATCATAATAAAAATGAGTTATATTTTTTTTAAATATTTGCATGTATTATATGTGCTAGTGGCGGAAGTTATTTTTTTGTTGTCAATCATTGGACATTACATGTATATACATATTGTGCATGCATGTTACCTAATCGTCATCACTTTTTATAAAATTATTGATATTCGCGAAAGTGATTTTTTTAAACGTGGGTCATGCTCTTTGTTGGAACGTATTGCAAGCTTTAGAATCTAAAATGTTCATTCCAAATAGACCGAATACCACAAAGCCTACCACTACTGGAGAATATATATTTTCTTGGTGATGAGTAGTATCCCATAAAATTTTGTTTCCACTTAAAACTTTACATATTTGTTTGTCATCTATATCCCGTTTTTAGTAATGTTAATACTTTATGGAAAGGCTTGTCTAAGAAAGTATTCAATAACAAATAGTAAGTTAAAGGTAGGGTTTGTAGATGGGAATATCCGGATACCCCACAATCTTTACCTTTTAAAACTCATCATAGGTGTATATTTTTATACCCCCATACCTGCATACACATTGATCCATATTTATGAGAGTCCACTCATAGGTATGCTTGGAGCAAGACACCCACACCCACTAAACATTTATACCTGCTCTATGTAAACAATTATCTAAATAATATTTTTTTCATATCATTTTTTACTACTCTAACTAATATAATCGTTGAGACTATGCACTACTCAAATTAATCTATAGTTGATATTATGTCATCGAGATGAGATTACAAACCTAAACTAAAGCAACATGAAGTTAAGACCAAAATAGTAAATGATATGGTACATAATTCAAACATTGCGGCGTTAACTACAAATATGTAAACTGTAGAGTCGACTCATCTTCAACCTATGAAGTATTATATTATTTACAATAAAATGATATATATATATATATATATATATATATATATATAATCTTGTCCTAGTGAATTTGTTACATATAACTTCTCTTACATTAGTAACATGATATTTTATATGACACCATTTACTCACATACCTGCAGGCATTGCGGATACACATACAATGCTGCTCTAGAATTTTATTATTTGGGTCTAGGCATGTACCCATACCCTCTTATGGGAAAACTATGGGTGTAAATAGATATGTATCGTATTTGCACCGTTTACACCCCTAATCAGAAAAATAAGGGGTGAGTCGAGGAGTTTTCTCCTAAAAGACAGACATAGGTGCGCTGAGTGGGGCCTTCTACGAGTCCACTTCTCGCTGACATCAGTAGATTCCTATTTTCCGAATGTATCAACAGATCTCGGAGGTAATGATAAAGTCAAAAATGGTATTGATAGACGAATATATTTTGTATAGAAAGGATTCTCTTATTATTTAGTGAGAATTGTTCCTAGTTTCATATAAAGCAATGTGTTATGTCCGTCCGTGTGTATTGGAGTTAATTATGGTATTCTAAATCAAAGGAAACAAGAAACTCTATGTTTCATTGGTTAGGCTTGAATTTTATGTGACTGGTGACTAGATGGTCCAGTTTTATAACTTCGTCTACAAAAGAAAATATACTATGATATCTGTTGAAATGCATCATTAAAGATGAAATCTTATGCAGATGTCGCGCATACAGGCCAATCTTGTAAGTACTGGAAAGTGGACACGGATTTGTAACATATATTTATATCGGAAAATTGGAACGCCATTGGTTTCATTCAAAACCTCCCGGAAAACTGATACTTGTAAATGCTGAAATTTGACTTTGTGTAACTGCTTCTACCTCTACCATACTCCAAAGATAGTTTTGGCTCATCTGAATGAATTCATGATATTAGTATAGAGACATTAACTCACGTAATTGGGGGTATACGAGGTTCAAGCCAATTGAGCATCTGAAAATTGTCGTATTTTACTTTTGAATGTGAATTTCTTGACGAACTTCCTTCATTTGTGGATAGTCTGTACTCAATGTTCTCCAATACATCTAACTGTCTTGCTCAAAACCCCCACCAGCCCAACTTGAGCCTTTTTCCAACAATGAACTGAAATCTGTCTTATTTTGCGTATTAAATAATAAAATTTCCCCTCAATTGCTGTATAACCAAGATATTGCAACCGATTGCCATATGTGCGACCTTTTGCTCGCTCATAGATCGGAGGCAAGACAGGAAGGGAGAAGAAGCTAGCCTTCAATCAGAGTCAGACCTACCCAATCAACTACTGGTAGTCGGAGATTTGATAAATGCACTAGCAGCGATTCTCGCCTTGATTATCTGAACAAAGCGGACGTCCACGTGAAACGACCTCGCAAGGACCCGCTCGTCTACCCCGAGCCCGAACAATGTCTCGGGGATCGACACCGTCCCAGGGTTGGCGCTCCCGAACGCCGAGATGGCAACTGCGACGTCATTGCCGGTGCAGAACATGTAGTGGACGAGTCCCTGGGGGAACAAAAATGCATCCCCTGCCTGGAGGCTCTTCTCGTAGAGCTTTCCATTGGAGTCGACGAACCCAACGTCGAGGCGGCCGTCGATGAGGAACATGAGCTCAGAAGCGCGGGGGTGTATGTGGGGCTTCGTCGGACTACCGGGTTGGAAGACGATGACGGATGCGGAGACGCCCTGGCCGTCCAGGGCTGGGAACTGGGTGGATGTGACGTCGACGGACGCCAAGAGGGGGTCCAGGTTGGGCATGACGCGCATGCCCGTGTAAGTGAAGAAGGAGCCGTCGATGTCGGAGGCGTTGAAGATGGGAGGAATCAGGAAGTCCGCCACGATGTCTGGGTCGCGGGCAGCGGCTGGAAGGAGGAAGGTGTGGAGAAGTGTTGTGAATGTAAAGATGGCCGCAATTGAGAAAAATTGTACGATCCCCATTGTCCTAGTTGATTGGTAGTCGCATCTAAAATTAAAATAGAGTAAATGGTTACATGCATATATAGGACAACAAAATATGAAGAGTGCCACTAGTCCCGGTCAAATTTTGGTACAGTTGCACTACTTTAATGCTCATATTAAAAGCAGGAGTTTTACTTTTAGATGAATTAATGAAAATAGAAGCACATCTTCAAAGACTAAATTAATGCTAAAAATGCGAAGTCTTCTTAGTTATTATCAACAACGTATTTACTCCAATGAAGAAATCCGAATAACTTCGCAATTTCAAGTTACTAGAACACCAATTTTCAATTTAGTCTCCAAATCCCTACAACTTGCCATGGACAGCCGACGGTCAACTTAGAATATGCATGAATAAAAGGGACACAAAACGTCACATACTGTATGACTCCTAAGTTTTATATATTATTTATTTATCAGTGGTAAACATTTCTACCAATCGTAACTCTGGATGACATATTCATATCCTTAAAGCGTGACACACTACTCAATCCATGTGTACACAACCTCGTCAAGTATGATGACATCATCACGTGTAACTCCACTATTAGATTACCATAACAATTCAAGTAGAAAATAACATAACAATAACATGTTCTTTCATATTTTCTTGGGATCTCATTTAAAATTGAAAAGGGGTAATATTAATTGGCTGGCACACAAACTTTCAAGCTCATCGTATCAACGTAAATATTCACATTGATTGGTCTAAATATAAAGTTGGTTTAAATTAAAACATAATATGAAAATATAATTATTTGGAATGGCTTTAGTGGAGAGAGCAAGAGAGGAACGTCTCATTTTTCATTTCCATTCCACTAAGATAGACTACTTTAATATGTATGGTGTGGGGAAGATAAAACTCTATTTTTATCCCAAAATATCTTTATCTTCAGTTAGACCATGTCAAACAAAACTGCTCGAGATAGTAAAACATCTTCTTGTACACTTAGGATCTTGTCATCGGAGATATTTTCTACCGAAATCATTCCTTCTTGAATTTATTTTGAATATTTTCAAACTAGTGACCTTGCTCATACAAATTCACTCACTTAACCACTTGGGTGTCACCAATTTATTTTGATTTTTTTGTTTTTTAGCCTTGATACCAAAGAACATTTGATCTTAAATTATATAGACATGCATATATACATATATACATACATATACACATATATAAATGAACGTACATACCCATATATACATGTATATATTGGTATATATATGGGTGTGTGTAAGATTAAGAGAAAAATGTCCCCCCACTCTCTCCCATAACTTGCAGTGGAGACTAGACGTCCATGAGGTACTACATCAAGCAAATCTTATCTGGTTATCCAAACATGGGTCCCTTCATTGAGGAACACCTAAATTCGTTAATATGCTATCCCTCGTCGGTATACACATATTCTGTTGGGAAATATGTACACATATATTATGCACCACGATGTGACAAAAAAAATTATTTGCAGAAGTGTTACCGACGAGCATATAAATCCAATATTATACAATAAGCAGATAGAGGGAATAATACCAAATTGTTATGTAGGTGTGAGGGAAAACAATGAAGCCAACCGACAATGGATATAATAAGAAGCAAAGATACAATTATTCTTCTTAGGTTTTGACTCCAAACTGATACAATATGTCTAGAAGGAGATATAAGAACATACCACCATAGGGATAGATCCCTGCAACTCTATCACCCTAGAACCCTACAAGTCTACCACCCTAAAACTTCCTAGAAAGATACCCTCTTCTACAAAGTGCACATTAGTAGATGAACCAAACAAGAAACTTAGATCGCTTAGCAGCCTTGCCCTACTTGCTTTCTTCGTCTTTCCTTTTCTTCTCCACCTCTCCTTTGCTTTTTCTTTTCCCATCATGGTGAGCATAGAAACAAAAATAACCATTTCTTTATTTAAATAAAGACATAAGTTGCCCTTTTTGTTATTCTCGTTGTGTCTGTCTCACTACCATGTGTGGATAGAAACATGGTTATTTATATGCCCCGTCACATTACCACAACATCAAGGCCTAGACGACCATATCCTAATGACGCAGGTTTACCGTGCGCTGAAACGCAAGTGAACACGTCGAAGTAATATAGGCCTTGTGAGGCCCGAGTCGAACTCAGGGATATGTGAAATTGTCAGAGACTCTTACTAACTGCTCACGATCAGCTAGACCGATTAAATAATTGAGAGTTGTTGTTAAAATTGAAAGAAAATAAAAATAAAAACAAAACAAGCAATCGATTAAATGTTGGTTTAATCAATTCAAAATGGAGATCTTTAGGATTGCGGTTTCACCGCGGGTTTTCATTGTATTAAATTCTAAATAATCACTCAAATTTATCTCTCTATCCGAGTAGTGGCCTGTAATCAGAATTGCCCACTGTCGTGGTACAATTCACTACCTATGTCTAGGTCGGTTCCACCGTCGTAGTAACCTATACCCTAAACTATGTGCATTAAAAATGATCTCTCGGTATCCACCATTAATCTTACACCACCTTGTTCAAGGGATTTGTCAATTAATGTAAATTTCGTCTCTTTTCAACCATTAATTCTTCTTTCAAAGCAATTAAGGGCATTAGATTATTATTATGGTGATCAAGCATAACAATATATTGGAGAAAACGAAATTATATCACAGATTTAAGAGACAAGATATGAATTACTATGATAGAATCGTCATACAATGAATTCCCGGGCTACTCCTAGTCCTAAAGACAAAGGGGATTAGCCCCGCATGTTCATCTCAGAGTACAATGTGGAGAAGAAAAAGGGAAACATGAAGAAAAATGTGATTGAGTGGTGAAACCCCTGAACAGAGAAGATCCAAGCGATCCTTGGCGTGGAATACGCGTTCTCCCGCCTTTCGGTGGTGAAATTCATCTTCTTCAGCGTCCGGATCGGCTGGGGCATGCTCTCGTGCTCCGTTCTTCTCTCCTTGCTCTCCGGGATGCGTGCAGCAACTAATGACGTGATGATACCCACTGGGGCACCGTCATTAGGTTTAATTCTCGAGTTAAGTCTCCAATTAATTACAACCGTCAGATTTAGATCATTCTGAATCAAACTCATATCTAATGGTGTCGATACCATCGACGCAGATCGATGGTATCGACCTAGCGCAACATCGATTTTTCTTCTTTTCTTTCATCTGTGCGCCTGATGTCATCTCGATACCATCAACTCAGGTCGATGGTATCGAAAACTTTGTAGCGACAGTTTTGTCGTTTTGTGTCGCTGTAGCTCCTCCCGTCTATAGTATCGACATTTTGGTCGATAGTATCGACACACTTTTCGCCAGCAACCTGATGGTATCTCGATACCATCGACATCCCTGTCGATAGTATCGACTTTGTTCTGGTCCTTGCGGCTGGCAACCTGTGGTCCGGTCGATGGTATCGACCACCGTCGATGGTATCGACGGCAGCAGATACTTTTTTTTCCTGAAATTAACACACAGAACTACATAAATCCACACAAAATATATTCTTTCGATAATTAATACTCAAAATGCTTAAATAAAGGGAATTTGACATAAAGAAGTAGCATAGACCAAAATGAATGAATTATGCAACATTAACCATGAAAATGACTAATAAATGTATAAAACGCCTATCAAACAAGTCTATAAATGCGACTCAAAATCATCGCATCAAACTCCCCTAAGCTTGAACATTGCCCGCCCTCGAGCAACTAATCCTTCGAATAGAATTGCCAAAGTCAACTAAAGAACAAAGCATCACAACAAACATCCCATATGATTCCCATCGGACATTCACATACCGGCCCTCGCTAACCACAGAACGATAATTACCATGAAGGCGACAATAATCATCCATAAAAGATATTAACCTCAAACTGAAGAACACTATCACATAAGGCAGTTAACATAATAAAATTCGCCAGTCCAAACTTAGTGCAACTTGTGATCTTCTATACTACATTGCTCGCCCTAACTACCATCTACATGGAAGCAATTCTCCTGATATTCATTAGTGAGGAGAAATTCACGGTGGCCTACCAATCCGAGCAACGGGTGGATGAAATGGGTGGCTCATGGAAGAAGTGGAAACATTGTACAGTTTCAACATGCAGAAAACAAAAATGCCCTAAATGATGCAAATGCACATGAAAATGCCCTAATGCCTAAGATTGGGTGGAATGATGCATGCACTAACATCCAATCTCAAGATGAGATGGATATCTAACTGAGCAACATCATGTACTTACTCATCTTAATATGTAGGTGAGATTATGTTCCTTTCTCCTTCTTATTCTAGTTGCTTCAAAATAACTTCTTTTTTTTTAGATTTTTTTCTTTCTGCATAACTCGAAAATTTACACTATTTGGAAGGTATGGAACAATTTTATTTCACCATTAAAGCATAAATGAGGTACATGATATACTTTATGCATAAAAAGTTATGAATGCAACTACATGACATGCACCTAAAGGTAATGTGCATGTATATCTATTCTAATCTTTTTTCATTTTTTATTTTTCATGCAAAACAAATGAAGGTGATTGCAATGCAAGTCCTATCTAAATGCCATGCAATAAAAAAGGTTAAAACCGTACTTTGCTTCCAAATCTTGGTGGATTGTGAAAATTAATGAGGTGGATAGATCACAAGACTAGTTGACTGAACCTTTGAAAAGTATTATGTGTCCCTCCCTACTGACCTGTGTGGCAGTTAAAAGGTTTCTCTCTCTTACTTCATGTAACATACTAAATCTCAGGGTCTTCCATGCAATTTACCCACTTTTGAGCTTTTCTTGACCTTCGAGTCCATTTGGACCTTTTCTATAAATTTCACATCCTTTTGGATCATTTTTGGACTCCTTGTGCATTTTGAGCATAATTTGATGTTGAAATCACTATTTACCCTCATTTATGTAAACGAAGGGGTGTTTGCACAAATAACCCACTTTGGGAGATAAGTTAGGGTTAATAATGTAATTTGGCCATTAAGGATGGAAATAAGTAGATAATATTTATTTGGAGCTTTTTGGATAAATGTGTTATTAATAATATGTATTTGAGTTCATATATGTGTATATTAACCTTAAGTGTTTCTCTCTCCTCAAAATATGATTTTATTTCATATTAATATGTTATTTTGTTAAGGAATGATTATTTGGATCTTAATGTGTTTTATATCTCGAATTTACTCACATGTTTCTCATTAATAAGCTTTTCATATATTTCCTTCATTATAATATATTATTATACTCTTTTATGAGCTATATATTTATTAATGGTCTTATTATGTATTAAACGTGGATCTAATTGCATAGCATTGTGATATTCGTCATTATCAGCCTTTGGTTAAATTTTGGTGTTATTTGGAGTTGATTTGACCCCTCTAATGCATTTTATAAGCTTTTAATATAGTGTAGTGCATTAATCGATGCATTTATTTGATTGTAACGCTATAGTTCCATTTATTTTCATCTGTCACGCGTTACAGCTGGTAATCCGGTCTTACATGTGCAATCGCAGCCATCGATCTATGATCCAACGGAGGGGGGATCATCCCCTTCCTCCAGCTGTTCGCGAGTCTGGGAGCAGCCCCGACTCCCTGGATTCTTCCTATCGTTCTCTCTCTGTGATCAATAGTGTTGCCCCATTCTTCACCCGTTGTCTTCGTCGCGTCTCTCCGAGTCCAACCTGCTATCACTCGACGCCTACCTCTCACTAGTCTTGAAACGCCCATTAGGGCTCTTCCCCTCCTCTCCACCAAGGAGTTGCAGAGGGAGCCGCAGCTCCTCTCCCACCTATTTAAGGGGCCGTAGAGCACCCTCTGGCTTCGAGATTTCCCTCTCTCCCTCCAATTCCTTCCGGTTTGCTCTGAAGCTCTAGGTCCTACTCGATCTTCTTCTCCGGCGACGGTGAGCTCGCCGCGGCGTTCCGCTCTGCCATACCCCAAATTGAGTATGCGGTGAGCTTCCCCAACCCTCACTCTTCAGTTTCCAACCCTTGGATCACCTCGCGATACCCCCGAATGCCTGGTCCTATAGACCACAGATGTGACCTCCACCGGTGCCTACCTATAACCTGCTTTGGTGCTCCTCCGCCTGCGGAAGGAGGTTCTTTGACTTCGCCTTGACTCCGTGAAGGTTACCCTGACCTCGGTTCTAGTTTTGGTAGCATTTTTGTGTGGTTTCACCTCCGACTTTGTTCCCCTGTTTCCGGCCAAGTTGGGTCTTCCTCTTCTGCTCCAGGGCACGCGAGTGCGTGGGCAGGCGATCGTTGTGTTCGGGAGGAACTGGGGAACTCATTCCAAGTCTCCTTTCTCGGTTTCACGCCCTGAGTTGCGAGATGCGCCATGGAGCCGAGCTCCAGGCTGCGTTGCTCGCACCATGCCTGGGCTGGAAGATGCCTGGTCAGGCAATGACCAAGGCACCCATGCCCCGGCCATGGAGCCTTTGTTTCGGGCTGAGGGCATTTTCGTCTTTTCACCTCTCGGTTTCTTCTTCCCATCGCAAAGCAATTGAATTGTGAAAATGACTGTTCTGCCCTCGTAGTTTTATTGTTTTAATTTGGCGAGCAAGGGTATAATAGTCATTTCACCGGTATTTACATCGAATTGTATTTTGATTTAATTACTGTCACTCTATAGTTTTCCTAATTTCTGATTGGTCGGATTTACTTAATTCATAGTAAATCGATCCTTTGTCAGAAAAATACGAATAAATAGTCGTTGGAAAGGATTTTTAATGAAGAATCTGATTTTATGATTTTTGAGACCTGATTCTCAAGGGTTTTCCGAAGTTTACTTTGATTGGCATTTTTAGTATGTTAAATGTTTTAAAATACATAATTAATTCATTTTAACTCTATTTTGTAAAATAAAATATGTTTTCTTATTCATGAGAATATGACCAATCGTTTGGGCTTGGTTTTGAACCCTAAATCGTGGTTTTGTAAAATTAGGGTTTTTTTCCTATGATTTATGTTTTTACATATATTAATACATGTGTAATGATGTAACTAGGATATTATGTGGATGGATTGCAATCAGTTTGATGGATATGATGGTAATGTATTTAATATAAGGTATGTGAAGCCTATTTTATGTATGTGACATCTATGATGAATGAGGAATGTGGAATGTAATTGTGCAAACTACATATCCTTCAGTTGGGCCTTTTCCAACGCCACTATCATTATTGTGCTAGCCTGATTATCCCTCTAATTGCATTTATTGGCTCTTTACTTATTTTATGTTTCTAATGCCATTGTGGCTCATTCATTTGAATAATGTGAAACTTGCTATATGTTGCCTCCTTTACTTGGAAATGCTTAATCTTGCTATTGCCTATGTTGGCTCATCTTTTTGAAATACTTGGATAATGTTGTTTCCTATGATGGCCATTTATTGAGATTATTTATTTGGGTTTTATTCCCAATGCTATGTTGCATCTTGTTCTACTTTTCACTATGCTGTCAAGTGAATGTTTATGCATGATATAGTTATTGGCCAATTGACAATGTAGTGTACATGAGTACAAACCACCCACAGGGCACTGGGGTTTTAGTCCCCCTGCCATTTTATATATTAAGCACTGGGGTTTTAGTCCCCCTGCCTCTTTTTAGGCACTGGGGTTTTAGTCCCCCTGCCATTGGTGAGGTCCGGTAGGTGCCTCACCCTACATTGAGAGGATGTTGAGTCATAATTTATATTCATGCAATTGTGATATTTTGTTGATATTTAAATGTGGCAGTTTTTCTAGAATCTTATTCACTCATTTGCTCTCACTTCTTGAAATCCCTTAATCGATTACTATGCTTAACTTTATGATTGCCTTTATCCTTTTATTGACACATACCTTTTATCTCTCTCTTGCTGGATGACCCCAACCATCCAGGCTAGGATCAGAGTGCGCATGGAAGCTTGGTGAACAGAAGGCTAAGGATTGGACAAGAAGGAAAGAACATATAGTAGATGATCATAGTTGCTTTTATGTTTATAGTAGTTTGTTTGGAGACAATATTGGTTTAGTCTAAGTCTTCCTCTACTTAGATCCTTGTGCTTGTATAAAGTTGTACTTCCTTTATGGAAATTTTATAATGTACTCTTTATACATTTTGAATAAAGTCAAGTTTTATTTCTTCCACTGCCACACATTTGGTGTTTTTGTTTATCATGTTTAATAGTAGAGACTTGGTCTTTACAGCATGGTATCAGAGCTTTTTGGTGAATTGTCTATTGAGTAACTATTAGAGCAAGAAGTTGAAAGTGATGGTGTCTAGAAAGGGTCAGAGCTTGGGGGCTGGCAATATTTTCCTCCGCCCCACCAGCTTGGTCACGAGGACTCCTGAGCTCATATGACCTGGCCTGGCCTGATCTGAAACGGACAACTCAAAATAGTCTACCTTTAGACATATTACCTTATTGTTGAGTAACCTTTATAACCCTTATATGATGATTTGATTTCTTTTCTCAAAACAAAAATCATCTTTTAATCCCTAAGTACCATATATGAGTCTTAGATTTCTATGTTTAGGGTTTTGTGTACCCTATGCCCTATGCTATACCTTGAGTTGGAAGGAAGAGTTTAGGAAGACTTTCATGTTGGATCTTATACCCTTAAAGTAGTTTGACTTAGTCAACCCTTTGAGTGGAAGAGTAGTGTTAGTACCTTGTTAGATTTTGGAGTTGTTGATTTCGAGGACGAAATCCTCTTTAGGGGGGTGGAGTCCCTCAATGCCTTGAAATCAAGAAACTCTAACTCCTTATACATGGGTTTAGTGAGAGTTGAACAAACCTAATATGATGGTAATTCATCTTGTTTGCTTATGAACAAATGGATAAGTCACATAATCCTTATGCTTGAACCTTAATATACTCTTGATGCACATAATCATTAATTATTCATATGTAAATACATATAGTTTTGATTAAGTCACCCTAATGGTAAAATGTGTATGGTAAAATACACCCTACGGATGCCTTGATAGGTAATGGTCATATTGACCTAAACCCTAAGATGTATTCATCTAGCCTTAACAAGGTATATATACCCTTCATGCCTTTCATGATACTCTAGTGACATTAGGTGTCATCACATATTATGCTTGGGTACATGTAGATGTGTTATAATCCCTTAATCATAATTGTGACCCGATTATCAGCATAGGGAAGGCATAGCACCTTGTTGACTAAAATACATCTCATTAATCATCTTAACATGGGTTGGTTTATGAATAAAACCAGTAATAAGATGATGAGTAATTGGATTCATATAATGTGATGTTAATTCATAGTAATTAGTGTTATAAGAGAAAATGATTAATGATGTCATGGATATGAGTATGTTAGATGTTGTGATAAGCCATACACCCTTAGACTTGTGATTAGATTAATAATTTGTTGGATAATATTATATGGCTCTCACCCAAAATTATATGGCATAATCCCACATGATGTAGTTAATGGATAGTAATATTGAGTTATTTAGGTTTGTGACCTAATGCATCTAATTATGTTGTAATGGCTTAGAAAACCCTAATTGTGCTTAAAACCCTGATGAGGGAAATCCATAAGATATACTATTGAGATATAATTGTTTTGAATAAAATGTGGCACAAGTATTGGTATAATAGGTATGCTACCTTTTTATGTTAGAGTTTGTGCTAATTAGGCAAAGATGCTAATTATGTTGTGTTTGATATAATGATATAGGTTTGGTGGAAACCTTAGTAACACCTGACTTATGTAGATTTTGTGTTGTACCCTAGATTAAGGGTTATAACCTAGTGTTTAAGGTTGGGATGTTACACACTCACCCTCTATTTCCTCTTGTTGTGATTTCGGGGACGAAATCCTCTTTAAGGGGTGGTGTGCTGTAACATACTGAATCTCAGGGTCTTCCATGCAATTTACCCACTTTTGAGCTTTTCTTGACCTTCGAGTCCATTTGGACCTTTTCTATAAATTTCACATCCTTTTGGATCATTTTTGGACTCCTTGTGCATTTTGAGCATAATTTGATGTTGAAATCACTATTTACCCTCATTTATGTAAATGAAGGGGTGTTTGCACAAATAACCCACTTTGGGAGATAAGTTAGGGTTAATAATGTAATTTGGCCATTAAGGATGGAAATAAATAGATAATATTTATTTGGAGCTTTTTGGATAAATGTGTTATTAATAATATGTATTTGAGTTCATATATGTGTATATTAACCTTAAGTGTTTCTCTCTCCTCAAAATATGATTTTATTTCATATTAATATGTTATTTTGTTAAGGAATGATTATTTGGATCTTAATGTGTTTTATATCTCGAATTTACTCACATGTTTCTCATTAATAAGCTTTTCATATAATTCCTTCATTATAATATATTATTATACTCTTTTATGAGCTATATATTTATTAATGGTCTTATTATGTATTAAACGTGGATCTAATTGCATAGCATTGTGATATTCGTCATTATCAGCCTTTGGTTAAATTTTGGTGTTATTTGGAGTTGATTTGACCCCTCTAATGCATTTTATAAGCTTTTAATATAGTGTAGTGCATTAATCGATGCATTTATTTGATTGTAACGCTATAGTTCCATTTATTTTCATCTGTCACGCATTACAGATGGTAATCCGGTCTTACATGTGCAATCGCAGCCGTCGATCTATGATCCAACAGAGGGGGATCATCCCCTTCCTCCAGCCGTTCGCGAGTCTGGGAGCAGCCCCGACTCCCTGGATTCTTCCTATCGTTCTCTCTCTGTGATCAATAGTGTTGCCCCATTCTTCACCCGTTGTCTTCGTCGCGTCTCTCCGAGTCCAACCTGCTATCACTCGACGCCTACCTCTCACTAGTCTTGAAACGCCCATTAGGGCTCTTCCCCTCCTCTCCACCAAGGAGTTGCAGAGGGAGCCACAGCTCCTCTCCCACCTATTTAAGGGACCGTAGAGCACCCTCTGGCTTCAAGATTTCCCTCTCTCCCTCCAATTCCTTCCGGTTTGCTCTGAAGCTCTAGGTCCTACTCGATCTTCTTCTCCGGCGACGGTGAGCTCGCCGCGGCGTTCCGCTCTGCCATACCCCAAATTGAGTATGCGGTGAGCTTCCCCAACCCTCACTCTTCAGTTTCCAACCCTCGGATCACCTCGCGATACCCCCGAACGCCTGGTCCTATAGACCACAGATGTGACCTCCGCCGGTGCCTACCTATAACCTGCTTTGGTGCTCCTCCGCCTGTGGAAGGAGGTTCTTTGACTTCGCCTTGACTCCATGAAGGTTACCCTGACCTCGGTTCTAGTTTTGGCAGCGTTTTTGTGTGGTTTCACCTCCGACTTTGTTCCCCTGTTTCCGGCCAAGTTGGGTCTTCCTCTTCTGCTCCAGGGCACGCGAGTGCATGGGCAGGTGATCGTTGTGTTCGAGAGGAACTGGGGAACTCATTCCCAGTCTCCTTTCTCGGTTTCGCGCCCTGAGTTGCGAGATGCGCCATGGAGCCGAGCTCCAGGCTGCGTTGCTCGCACCATGCCTGGGCTGGAAGATGCCTGGTCAGGCAATGACCAAGGCACCCATGCCCCGGCTACGAAGCCTTTGTTTCGGGCTGAGGGCATTTTCGTCTTTTCACCTCTCGGTTTCTTCTTCCCATCGCAAAGCAATTGAATTGTGAAAATGACTGTTCTGCCCTCGTAGTTTTATTGTTTTAATTTGGCGAGCAAGGGTATAATAGTCATTTCACCGGTATTTACATCGAATTGTATTTTGATTTAATTACTGTCACTCTATAGTTTTCCTAATTTCTGATTGGTCGGATTTACTTAATTCATAGTAAATCGATCCTTTGTCAGAAAAATACGAATAAATAGTCGTTGGAAAGGATTTTTAATGAAGAATCTGATTTTATGATTTTTGAGACCTGATTCTCAAGGGTTTTCCGAAGTTTGCTTTGATTGACATTTTTAGTATGTTAAATGTTTTAAAATACATAATTAATTCATTTTAACTCTATTTTGTAAAATAAAATATGTTTTCTTATTCATGAGAATATGACCAATCGTTTGGGCTTGGTTTTGAACCCTAAATCGTGGTTTTGTATAATTAGGGTTTTTTCTTATGATTTATGTTTTTACATATATTAATACATGTGTAATGATGTAACTAGGATATTATGTGGATGGATTGCAATCAGTTTGATGGATATGATGGTAATGTATTTAATATAAGGTATGTGAAGCCTATTTTATGTATGTGACATCTATGATGAATGAGGAATGTGGAATGTAATTGTGCAAACTACATATCCTTCAGTTGGGCCTTTTCCAACCCCACTATCATTATTGTGCTAGCCTGATTATCCCTCTAATTGCATTTATTGGCTCTTTACTTATTTTATGTTTCTAATGCCATTGTGGCTCATTCATTTGAATAATGTGAAACTTGCTATATGTTGCCTCCTTTACTTGGAAATGCTTAATCTTGCTATTGCCTATGTTGGCTCATCTTTTTGAAATACTTGGATAATGTTGTTTCCTATGATGGCCATTTATTGAGATTATTTATTTGGGTTTTATTCCCAATGCTATGTTGCATCTTGTTCTACTTTTCACTATACTGCCAAGTGAATGTTTATGCATGATATAGTTATTGGCCAATTGACAATGTAGTGTACATGAGTACAAACCACCCACAGGGCACTGGGGTTTTAGTCCCCAGCCACTTTTTAGGCACTGGGGTTTTAGTCCCCCTGCCATTGGTGAGGTCCGGTAGGTGCCTCACCCTACATTGAGAGGATGTTGAGTCATAATTTATATTCATGCAATTGTGATATTTTGTTGATATTTAAATGTGGCAGTTTTTCTAGAATCTTATTCACTCATTTGCTCTCACTTCTTGAAATCCCTTAATCGATTACTATGCTTAACTTTATGATTGCCTTTATCCTTTTATTGACACATACCTTTTATCTCTCTCTTGCTGGATGACCCCAACCATCCAGGCTAGGATCAGAGTGCGCATGGAAGCTTGGTGAACCTAAGGCTAAGGATTGGACAAGAAGGAAAGAACATATAGTAGATGATCATAGTTGCTTTTATGTTTATAGTAGTTTGTTTGGAGATAATATTGGTTTAGTCTAAGTCTTCCTCTACCTAGATCCTTGTGCTTGTATAAAGTTGTACTTCCTTTATGGAAATTTTATAATGTACTCTTTATACATTTTGAATAAAGTCAAGTTTTATTTCTTCCGCTGCCACACATTTGGTGTTTTTGTTTATCATGTTTAATAGTAGAGACTTGGTCTTTACAGCATGGTATCAGAGCTTTTTGGTGAATTGTCTATTGAGTAACTATTAGAGCAAGAAGTTGAAAGTGATGGTGTCTAGAAAGGGTCAGAGCTTGGGGGCTGGCAATATTTTCCTCCGCCCCACCAGCTTGGTCACGAGGACTCCTGAGCTCATATGGCCTGGCCTGGCCTGATCTGAAACGGACAGCTCGAAATAGTCTACCTTTAGACATATTACCTTATTGTTGAGTAACCTTTATAACCCTTATATGATGATTTGATTTCTTTTCTCAAAACAAAAATCATCTTGTAATCCCTAAGTACCATATATGAGTCTTAGATTTCTATGTTTAGGGTTTTGTGTACCCTATGCTCTATGCTATACCTTGAGTTGGAAGGAATAGTTTAGGAAGACTTTCATGTTGGATCTTATACCCTTAAAGTAGTTTGACTTAGTCAACCCTTTGAGTGGAAGAGTAGTGTTAGTACCTTGTTAGATTTTGGAGTTGTTGATTTCGAGGACGAAATCCTCTTTAGGGGGGTGGAGTCCCTCAATGCCTTGAAATCAAGAAACTCTAACTCCTTATACATGGGTTTAGTGAGAGTTGAACAAACCTAATATGATGGTAATTCATCTTGTTTGCTTATGAACAAATGGATAAGTCACATAATCCTTATGCTTGAACCTTAATATACTCTTGATGTACATAATCATTAATTATTCATATGTGAATACATATAGTTTTGATTAAGTCACCCTAATGGTAAAATGTGTATGGTAAAATACACCCTACGGATGCCTTGATAGGTAATGGTCATATTGACCTAAACCCTAAGATGTATTCATCTAGCCTTAACAAGGTATATATACCCTTCATGCCTTTCATGATACTCTAGTGACATTAGGTGTCATCACATATTATGCTTGGGTACATGTAGATGTGTTATAATCCCTTAATCATAATTGTGACCCGATTATCAGCATAGGGAAGGCATAGCACCTTGTTGACTAAAATACATCTCATTAATCATCTTAACATGGGTTGGTTTATAAATAAAATCAGTAATAAGATGATGAGTAATTGGATTCATATAATGTGATGTTAATTCATAGTAATTAGTGTTATAAGAGAAAATGATTAATGATGTCATGGATATGAGTATGTTAGATGTTGTGATAAGCCATACACCCTTAGACTTGTGATTAGATTAATAATTTGTTGGATAATATTATATGGCTCTCACCCAAAATTATATGGCATAATCCCACATGATGTAGTTAATGGATAGTAATATTGAGTTATTTAGGTTTGTGACCTAATGCATCTAATTATGTTGTAATGGCTTAGAAAACCCTAATTGTGCTTAAAACCCTGATGAGGGAAATCCATAAGATATAATATTGAGATATAATTGTTTTGAATAAAATGTGGCACAAGTATTGGTATAATAGGTATGCTGCCTTTTTATGTTAGAGTTTGTGCTAATTAGGCAAAGATGCTAATTATGTTGAGTTTGATATAATGATATAGGTTTGGTGGAAACCTTAGTAACACCTGACTTATGTAGATTTTGTGTTGTACCCTAGATTAAGGGTTATAACCTAGTGTCTAAGGTTGGGATGTTACACACTCACCCTCTATTTCCTCTTGTTGTGATTTCGGGGATGAAATCCTCTTTAAGGGGTGGTGTGCTGTAACATACTGAATCTCAGGGTCTTCCATGGAATTTACCCACTTTTGAGCTTTTCTTGACCTTCGAGTCCATTTGGACCTTTTCTATAAATTTCACATCCTTTTGGATCATTTTTGGACTCCTTGTGCATTTTGAGCATAATTTGATGTTGAAATTACTATTTACCCTCATTTATGTAAATGAAGGGGTGTTTGCACAAATAACCCACTTTGGGAGATAAGTTAGGGTTAATAATGTAATTTGGCCATTAAGGATGGAAATAAGTAGATAATATTTATTTGGAGCTTTTTGGATAAATGTGTTATTAATATTATGTATTTGAGTTCATATATGTGTATATTAACCTTAAGTGTTTCTCTCTCCTCAAAATATGATTTTATTTCATATTAATATGTTATTTTGTTAAGGAATGATTATTTGGATCTTAATGTGTTTTATATCTCGAATTTACTCACATGTTTCTCATTAATAAGCTTTTCATATAATTCCTTCATTATAATATATTATTATACTCTTTTATGAGCTATATATTTATTAATGGTCTTATTATGTATTAAACGTGGATCTAATTGCATAGCATTGTGATATTCGTCATTATCAGCCTTTGGTTAAATTTTGGTGTTATTTGGAGTTGATTTGACCCCTCTAATGCATTTTATAAGCTTTTAATATAGTGTAGTGCATTAATCGATGCATTTATTTGATTGTAACGCTATAGTTCCATTTATTTTCATCTGTCACGCGTTACAACTGGTAATCCGGTCTTACATGTGCAATCGCAGCCGTCGATCTATGATCCAACGGAGGGGGGATCATCCCCTTCCTCCAGCCGTTCGCGAGTCTAGGAGCAGCCCCGACTCCCTGGATTCTTCCTATCGTTCTCTCTCTGTGATCAATAGTGTTGCCCCATTCTTCGCCCGTTGTCTTTGTCGCGTCTCTCCGAGTTCGACCTTCTATCACTCGACGCCTACCTCTCACTAGTCTTGAAACGCCCATTAGGGCTCTTCCCCTCCTCTCCACCAAGGAGTTGCAGAGGGAGCTGCAGCTCCTCTCCCACCTATTTAAGGGACCGTAGAGCACCCTTTGGCTTCGAGATTTCCCTCTCTCCCTCCAATTCCTTCCGGTTTGCTCTGAAGCTCTAGGTCCTACTCGATCTTCTTCTTCGGCGACGGTGAGCTCGCTGCGGCGTTCCGCTCTGCCATACCCCAAATTGAGTATGCGGTGAGCTTCCCCAACCCTCACTCTTCACTTTCCAACCCTCGGATCACCTCGCGATACCCCCGAATGCCTGGTCCTATAGACCACAGATGTGACCTCCGCCGGTGCCTACCTATAACCTGCTTTGGTGCTCCTCTGCCTACGGAAGGAGGTTCTTTGACTTCGCCTTGACTCCGTGAAGGTTACCCCGACCTCGGTTCTAGTTTTGGCAGCGTTTTTGTGTGGTTTCACCTCCGACTTTGTTCCCCTGTTTCCGGCCAAGTTGGGTCTTCCTCTTCTGCTCCAGGGTACGCGAGTGCGTGGGCAGGCGATCGTTGTGTTCAGGAGGAACTGGGGAACTCATTCCCAGTCTCCTTTCTCGGTTTCGCGCCTTGAGTTGCGAGATGCGCCATGGAGCCGAGCTCCAGGCTGCGTTGCTCGCACCATGCCTGGGCTGGAAGATGCCTGGTCAGGCAATGACCAAGGCACCCATGCCCCGGCCATGGGGCCTTTGTTTCGGGCTGAGGGCATTTTCGTCTTTTCACCTCTCGGTTTCTTCTTCCCATCGCAAAGCAATTGAATTGTGAAAATGACTATTCTGCCCTCGTAGTTTTATTGTTTTAATTTGGCGAGCAAGGGTATAATAGTCATTTCACCGGTATTTACATCGAATTGTATTTTGATTTAATTACTGTCACTCTATAGTTTTCCTAATTTCTGATTGGTCGGATTTACTTAATTCATAGTAAATCGATCCTTTGTCAGAAAAATACGAATAAATAGTCGTTGGAAAGGATTTTTAATGAAGAATTTGATTTTATGATTTTTGAGACCTGATTCTCAAGGGTTTTCCTAAGTTTGCTTTGATTGGCATTTTTAGTATGTTAAATGTTTTAAAATACATAATTAATTCATTTTAACTCTGTTTTGTAAAATAAAATATGTTTTCTTATTCATGAGAATATGACCAATCGTTTGGGCTTGGTTTTGAACCCTAAATCGTGGTTTTATAAAATTAGGGTTTTTTTCCTATGATTTATGTTTTTACATATATTAATACATGTGTAATGATGTAACTAGGATATTATGTGGATGGATTGCAATCAGTTTGATGGATATGATGGTAATGTATTTAATATAAGGTATGTGAAGCCTATTTTATGTATGTGACATCTATGATGAATGAGGAATGTGGAATGTAATTGTGCAAACTATCTATCCTTCAGTTGGGCCTTTTCCAACCCCACTATCATTATTGTGCTAGCCTGATTATCCCTCTAATTGCATTTATTGGCTCTTTACTTATTTTATGTTTCTAATGCCATTGTGGCTCATTCATTTGAATAATGTGAAACTTGCTATATGTTGCCTCCTTTACTTGGAAATGCTTAATCTTGCTATTGCCTATGTTGGCTCATCTTTTTGAAATACTTGGATAATGTTGTTTCCTATGATGGCCATTTATTGAGATTATTTATTTGGGTTTTATTCCCAATGCTATGTTGCATCTTGTTCTACTTTTCACTATGCTGCCAAGTGAATGTTTATGCATGATATAGTTATTGGCCAATTCACAATGTAGTGTACATGAGTACAAACCACCCAGAGGGCACTGGGGTTTTAGTCCCCCTCCCGTAGGCACTGGGGTTTTAGTCCCCCTGCCATTTTATATATTAGGCACTGGGGTTTTAGTCCCCCTGCCACTTTTTAGGCACTGGGGTTTTAGTCCCCCTGCCATTGGTGAGGTCCGATAGGTGCCTCACCCTACATTGAGAGGACGTTGAGTCATAATTTATATTCATGCAATTGTGATATTTTGTTGATATTTAAATGTGGCAGTTTTTCTAGAATCTTATTCACTTATTTGCTCTCACTTCTTGCAATCCCTTAATCGATTACTATGCTTAACTTTATGATTGCCTTTATCCTTTTATTAACACATACCTTTTATCTCTCTCTTGCTGGATGACCCCAAAGATCCAGGCTAGGATCAGAGTGCGCATGGAAGCTTGGTGAACCTAAGGCTAAGGATTGGACAAGAAGGAAAGAACATATAGTAGATGATCATAGTTGCTTTTATGTTTATAGTAGTTTGTTTGGAGACAATATTGGTTTAGTGTAAGTCTTCCTCTACCTAGATCCTTGTGCTTGTATAAAGTTGTACTTCCTTTATGGAAATTTTATAATGTACTCTTTATACATTTTGAATAAAGTCAAGTTTTATTTCTTCCGCTGCCACACATTTGGTGTTTTTGTTTATCATGTTTAATAGTAGAGACTTGGTCTTTACACTTCAAATTAAAGTCTCATTATCATTTGGTCAGTTCAGGCTCAAACAACCAATTCCGTCCACTTTCATGAATCAATAGGAATATACAGTTGTAATTTTTTGTTTTAAAGTTGACAAAACCAATCATTTTCTAAGTTAAGTGATCAAGGTTAAACAACACTCAAGCTTGCGAACACTCAAAAATTTTAGTTTCCATCAATTCCCCATGCACATGCAACTGAGATGACTCAACATTAAAGACATCCATGATTACACTACATAGAATGTGGATCCTAAGAACAAACTAAGATTGCAGAAAACAAATGACAGGAAACAATAGCAATAAAACTAAAAACAAAGAAAATAAAAGATAGAGTTGTTCCAATCACCCCCCCTAAGCTTGAATTCGACTATGGCCTCATAGTCAAAAACAATCTTAAAGGTTGGAACAGAGATACCACTTTTACTCTTCAGGTGGAGGCGGGTACTGCGGAGCCATAGGGTCCCAAGAAGGATACTCCCCCTGGAAGCTTGGATCAAACTGGGCCCTAGGTGGAGGTTGTGGATAGCCTCCAAAGTAATTTTGGCTCCAATAGTGGTCGTAAAAGGGTTGTTGTTGCATCTCCATCCGATACAACCGATCATGTATCTGTTGTTGGTTGTCGAGGAGAAGACGCTCGTTCTCAAACATCGCCCTTTGATTGTCCAGCAACCGGTTTGTAGTGTCTTGAATACCGGTGTACATCACCATGTGCTGCTGCTGTGTCTGTTGTATGTCCTGCAACATAGCATACATGCCCTGCATGGAGTAGACATCCTCGCTTGGCTACGAGGGTGGTGGTGGTGGCGGAGGCTGGGAAGATGAAGATGCACCCAGATGCATGCGAGGACGCTTCCGTGGTGCCACGCGTGCCCGAAGAGGTGTGAAGGTCTCCTCTTCCTCTTCAGCCTCATCGTTGTTGTTGTTGTCGTTGTTGCCGCCGTCATCTTCATCGGAGTCGGCGATGGCTATGATTGGCCATCGAAAGTGTTGCGCCCCTTCAATGTTGAAGACCAGGTCGGGAAGCGAGCATTCCTGGTAAGCATGGTTGACGTGGCAATGTGCGTACGCCAAGCCATCTTGAAGAAGGATTAGGTTGGAGCGGTGCAGATGTTGCAAGTTCACCTTTATCCTGGTGGAGAGCGGGGTCAAAGCTGAGAAATTCAGCCTGAGGTAGTGTGCCAGCTTGGTGATAAGCCCGCCAAAGTGAATTGGGGCTTTCCTTGTACTTCTCTTCACTGCTAAAACCCGCTGCAGGAAGAAAGCTCCCCAGTTGCATTCTTGGCGCTTCAGGAGTTTATACAAGAAAAAGAGATCCGTCTCCTGAAACTTGCTAAGCGCCAGATCACTACGAGCAAACAACGTAGAACTCAGCATCCGGTGGAGTATCCGGACGAATGGGTGCTCGAAGTCGGCTACCGCAGCATTATGGTAGCTCACGGACTTGCCCAGCGGCACCGTCACCAGCTCGGCAAAGATCGCGTCATAGTCGGTGCGGTTGTCCGGCCGCCGGTAGTCACTCCTGGAATGGTTCCAGTTGAAGATCTCGTTGAACTGCCGGAGTGTGATGGTGTAGTCGATGCTGTACAACCGGAAAGACACCCGAACCTTGATCCACTCACGGTCAGTGGCTATGACATCGTTAGGCACGACGCAGACGTCCAACGATGCCATGTACTCAGCCACAAGCTCCTTGTACGTAGGCCACTCGCCGAAGAACGGCTGGCCATCTGCATGATACTCCAGCTCGTCAAACTGGCGGCCCGTGTGGTGCGCTTGCCCCTTCAAAACGTAGGCAAGGCTGGCTTCGAACCCTAAGTTGCGGATGGTATCCCGATCAACATATCAGGTCGGCTCGATCTTCCTCTTCAAGATCTCCTCATAGATTTTCTTGATCTCTGCGGATGGATGAACAAGCTGCGGGTGGGAGATGGATGCCAGAGGAGGTGGCACAAACTCCGGGATGTCCATCGGATTCGCTCGTGAAGACGATGCACCAGCCACATGCACCATGATGCCGACAGAAGGAGGAATAGAGAGAGAGCTCAGTGAAGATCGGAGAAAAGAATCTCCGCTCGATGAAGAACTTGCTCGGAGTTGCTCATCGTCGGGCTCGGATCGCTCTGGATTATTCTCGACACAAGTGAAGGAGGATTGCACTGGAGGTGTGACGTCATCTAACGACAATCCTTCTCTTATATAGACGTGGTCGGCGCTGCTGCGTGCCCGTCGATACCATCGACGCGGGTCGATGGTATCGACCCGGGTAGCACGATTCGTATCGCCGCTAGTATCGACGGTCGTCGATGGCTGGATTGCGGGTCCCAGATCGCTGACATGTCGATACTATCGACGCGGGTCGATGGTATCGACCCATCCCCCGAATCAACTCCCTTGTTGCTGCGATCGCCGTTGATCTTTCCTCGCGGATCGTTGATGTGGCGCGTCGATACTATTGACGCGAGTTGATAGTATCGACTCTCTGATTAGGGAAAACCCTCGCGAGGCCCGGCCGCCGCCTGCTGTGTGTGAAAGTGTCGATACCATCGACAGGACCGTCGATGGTATCGACTTCACTGAGCCGATTTCTTCTGAAAATCTCCAGAGATCTCGATGGTATTGACTGGCATCTCGATACCATCGACCTTGACTTTGCGATCTGCTTGTAGGTATGTCGATACCATCGACGAGGCCGTCGATAGTATCAATGCAGTGCGATTCCTATAGTCGCCAACCTGTACCACGGTTGATACCATCAACACAAGGGTCGATGGTATCGACTCTGCCTCAGACCTGCACATGTAGCAAACGATCACGGTATCTTTTTTACACTAAAAACTAAGTTAAAACAAATCAAAGTACGAATGTAAAGGAACTAAACTAACGTACCAATGGTTGGGTTGCCTCCCAACAAGCACCCTTATTTAACGTCTTAGGCTAGACGACTTGAAGCACATCATGTATCTGAAAGTGGAATGAGTTTGACCTCATTCACCTTCCTTATGTAATCTTCTCCAAAATATAGCTTCAACCTCTGTCAATTCACCAAAAATGTAGTCTCACCATCGCACACCATGATTGCGCCATGTGGTTTGACCTCTTCCACCATGAATGGCCCACTCCACCGGGATTTCAGCTTCCCGGGATGCAACTTCAGCCTTGAATTGAATAACAACACACTGTCTCCCTTCTTGAAGGCGCGCATCTGAATGTGGCGATCGTGGATCAACTTAGTACGCTCCTTGTATATTCGAGAGCTCTCTTATGCAGTCATTCGCATCTCATCCAATTCATTCAATTCAAGCAATCTCTTCTTCCCCGCTTCATCATAACTCAAGTTGAGCTTTCTCAGTGCCCAATGTGCTTTGTGCTCTAACTCCACCGGTAGGTGATAAGCCCGACCGTATGCCAACCTAAAAGGCGTTGTGCCTATAGGTGTCTTGTATGCCGTCCTGTATGCCCACAATGCATCCGGCAGTAAAGCACTCTAGTTCTTCCTCGTGGAAGCCACAGTACGCTCTAGGATTTTCTTAATTTCGCGATTGGAGACCTCCACCTATCCTTGAGTTTGCGGATGATACGGGGTACCAATGTTATGTTTGACCCCGTATTTCTTCAGTAGTGCCGAGAACTTTTGGTTCCTAAAGTGCGTACCCCATCACTTATAATCATTCGGGGCACTCCAAACCTGTAGAAGATATTGTCCTTAACGAATCTGCACACTACAGTAGAATCATTAGTCCTTGTGGGTATTGCTTCTACCCACTTCGACACATAATCAACAGTTAAAAGAATATATAAATTCAAATTTGAGGACACAAAGGGTCCCATGAAATCTATACCCCATAGGTCAAATGTCTCAAGCTCTTGAAAAACATTTAGGGGCATCTCTTGTCTCTTTGAAATGTTACCCGCCCTTTGGTAGGAATCGCATTGTCTCACGAACTCATAGGCGTCTCGGAACAAGGTAGGCCAATATAGGCCACTTTCCAACACTTTGGCAGCCGTACGAGAGCTCACATGGTGTCTGCCCGTAGGTAGAGTGTGGTAGTGATGAAGAACACTCTCGTATTCCTCCTCAGGTACACACCTGCGTAGAACACCATCCCTGCATTGCTTCAAATGAATGGGGTCATCCCAAAAATAATATCATAGAGAATGGAAAATTTTCTTCTTCTCTTGATATGTCCAATCATCCGGAATAATCCTGCAAGCAAGATAATTCACAATATAGGAAAACCACGGATCCTTAGAATTCACTTTCAACAATTGTTCATCCGGAAATGTCTCAGTTATGGGTATGTGTAAATCTTTTTCGTCTACCCTCTCTAACCTAGACAAATGATCCACTACAACATTTTCAATCCCCGCCTTGTCTTTAATTTCGATATCAAATTCTTGTAGGAGCAAGATCCACCTAATCAATCTAGGTTTGGCATCTTTTTTCTCCATCAAATATTTAATAGCGGCGTGATCAGTCCAAACAACTACTTTCGAGCCAACTAAATATTACCGGAATTTTTCAAAAGCGAAAACAACAGCAAGCAGTTCTTTTTCAGTAATCGTGTAATTTAATTGAGCATCATTCAAAGTCTTAGAAGCATAAAAGATCACGGCGGGTTTATTGTCCACCTGCTGTCCCAACACAGCTGCTACAGCAAAATCCGATGCGTCACACATGAGTTCAAACGGCTTAGTCCAATCCAGTGTTTGAACAACCGGTGCGGAAATCAATTTCTCCTTTAGCACGTTGAACGCGTGTAAACATTTGTCATTGAAATAAAAAACGACCTCTTTCTCAAGAAGTTCAGATAGAGGTTTGGCGATTTTAGAAAAATATTTTATGAACCGACGATAAAATATGACGTGTCCTAAGAAGCTTCTTACCCCTTTTACCAAATTTGGTGGGGGCAATTTAGAAATTACTTCAATTTTTACCGGATCTACCTCCAAACCTTTGCTAGACACTTTATGTCCTAGCACTATCCCCTCACTCACCATCATATGACATTTCTCCCAGTTGAGGACCAAATGTGTGTCCTCACATCTTTGTAACACCTTATCCAAATTATAAAGGCATTCATCAAAAGAAGCACCATAAACCGAAAAATCATCCATAAAGACCTCTAGACAGCGTTCTACCATATCAGAAAAAATGGCGAGCATACAACGCTGAAAAGTCGCTGGTGCATTGCATAATCCAAAAGGCATGCGGCGATACGCAAAAGTTCCATAGGGACAAGTGAAAGTAGATTTCTCTTGGTCCTTAGGGTCGATTGAAATCTGATTGTATCCCGAATACCCGTCCAGAAAACAGAAATGAGATCGGCCGGCTAAGCGCTCTAGAATTTGATCAATAAATGGGAGAGGAAAGTGATCCTTTAGCATAGCGGCATTAAGACGTCGGTAATCAATACAAACTCACCACCCGATTACCAAGCGGGTGGTGACATGTTCATTTAAAATATTTTGAGTGACAATAATACCCCCCTTTTTAGGGACTATCTGCGTGGGACTTACCCATGTCGAGTCTGAAATCGCATAGATGATACTTGCGGAGAGAAGCTTAATCACCTCTTTCTTCACCACCTCCATCATGCTTGGATTCAGTCGACGTTGCGGTTGAATTACCGGTTTGGCTCCCTCCTCGAGCCGAATCTTATGCTGACACAAGGTAGGGGAAATCCCCTTGATATCTACAACAGACCTCCCAAATGCTCCCCGGTGGTTCTTCAGCACTATCAACAATTGGTCCTCCTCTTCCGCACTCAGATATGCAGAAATGATCACATGTAACTTTTCTTCCTTCGCTAGAAAGGCGTACTTGAGGTGCGGTGGCAGTGGCTTTAACTCTAACTCCGGTGGGCTGATCAATGATGATTGAAGCAGAGGGGGAAGTTCACCTAAATCTTCATAATACCTCACATAGAAGCATGGAAGCATCTGAAGCATTTTGGCGCACTCTTTGAGTGATTTGCTTCTCATCCAATCATAGTGATATTGACTAAACAAGCCTCCAGTGGTAATTCCGGATATGCATCAAAAACTGAATTTGCTATGGCATCATCCTCCGTAGAGGGAGGAATGTCCTCATCCTCATCATTCGGGAACCCAACAGCCTTGCAAAGGGATACTATGGCAACACATCCCATTATCACACAGATAACGAGGTGTTACGCGAAAACGTGCGGAAAACACCATAACCACAGATTATCAAAAACACGGGTTAATTAAAACCAATTGTGGAAAACTGATAAACTGTGAAACTATTACTTTCCAGTCCTCATCCTGCACAGAAACATGTCATATAAATATGGACATACGCAAGGTCTGACACGTGTCCACAGCTCAGGAACAGCTGTCCATCCATCACATGAGTTCACCACCTGTTCATATATACATAAAGGCCCACATCCGGCCAACAGCAGGATATACAGATATCATCGAACTATCTTCGTGAGACATCGTCAAAACACTGCCAAGGACCTGAGAGTACAGGGATGACTCTAGACTCTACTACAAAACATCCAAAACAGCAGCATGTCCATCACTTGCCTTCTACTGCTCCTCAAGCTGCTCGTCCGCAACACCACAACCATGACCACGTCTACATCGACCACCTAAAAAGGGTGTAAACCAGCGGAGTGAGACAATTGAACAATTGTCCCAGCGGGAAACATAGCTCCCCACCGCAACCATAGAACCTCAGCAAGAGAAACTATAACAGCAATTATAACATGAGCAGATATATCAGAAGCAGTTATATATATATAGCAAGATCATTCTTACCGGCAAGCATACCAGCTGTACTAAAGTGTAAAACTAGATGTCTTTCAAAGGAACATGACTATCAAGATGAGATATATCAACATGTAACATGATTATTAGAACAGGGTATAATGCCATATAACCTGATTATCAAGACAAGGTAGATTACCACATGACCTGCAAGGTATAACGGAATATTACACAAACGAGGCCTCAACCAATGTTTCGTATTTGATATGACTAGTAAATATTAAACGGCTGTATTACATTTTATTATGCCCTGAGGATTTGAACCGTACCGTTCAAATCCAACCTTCGGTTACGAAACCCAAGACGGTGCCATACAAGGTCAATGGAAGAGCCGGACTCCACGACCTCCCACCTCATGGTCAGTACATGAGTACAACACAAGCAGGACCGCAGTCACATGCTGAAGTGGTCTAAGCCACAGGGTTAGCTCCATAGGCTACCCATTCTCTAGCCCGCCTTGGTACAGGTCACGACGCTAGTAAAACTGAGTCACGGGCCTGATCACCGTGCTCTGAGCCATGAACGCATTCATGCTCCATACATCACATATCCTGAGCCATGGGCCTGTTCACCATGCTCTACACACATATTTGAGTCTGCAACCGAAGTTACACTCTTACCTCCTCATTTTCAGGCTAGGAGCAACCTACACATATTCAACAATATGCGCTTCCAGGTTAACCCGTAGGAAAACCCGTTTCACCATCACCAAGTCCTGACGATGATGGATCTATGGCCAGGGCAAACTACATGATGTATTTCACTGTGCTTAATTAGTATCTTTTAGATGGATTGCATGATTCAACCAAGTTGTATGACATGCAAGGTATAACAGAAAGTAAAGAACATTATATTATGATCTATTCATATCAACCTGATCCATCTTAAGGATCCAACATCACATGTTACCACTTGGCCTCTTGCCGACCATCCAGATCCATCTCAAGGATCATCACATACCACAGGGTCTCAACCCGTCATCATGTACTGTCACTGCCTCTTAAGGCTCACATCATCATCATGGGACCAACACATCACATACATAATCTTATAGAGCAATTATCAAAGTAATGTTACTCATTACATATGTCACATAGCCCTTTCATGGCTAAGTCATCACCTGCAAGGTTAAGGTATGCAATAATTGTAGATTCAACATAAGGAATATGCTCACTATCATGAAATATCATTCAAGATAATCTACTTATCAATATGACAGTTATTTGTTAATCAAGTATGTTAAGTACATCATTAAACAACCATACTGATACTTACCCTTATATCGAGATTGTACAAACAATCAGGGTATATAGAGGTCATGTTGTGTTTACAGAACCAACACTATTATTAACAAGGTCATTACTATGTCATCAACTATTGTCATCTTTATCATGAAGCAACCTTTAATGTAACTGTCACTTAGCATCATTATTACCAACATTATTATCATTAAACAAACTACTAGAGTAGTTATCATCATCTTATTTATCATTAACAATTAAGCATAAGGGTCACATCATGCATCAATTACATGAGGGCTAACATCATATACATTACTATCATTAGCATCCTTATTATTTGCAAGGCAACATATTACATATTGATGATATCACAAACACCACCATCGTTTTATTGGTTAATGTATAAACATCCACTTCTATCACATGAGGGACCGTCACAAAAGAAACTCATACCCTCACCATAGACTCACAACCCTCATCTGAAACCTATCACCCAACATGGGTATCGGCCACCACACTAACCCTATCGGCCATCATGGCCCAAGGTATGTCGCCCAACATGGTATCGGCCACCATGGTATCGGCCATCAGGGCACATAGCCTATCGTCCAACATGGCACTACTTGGCCCTATCGTCCACCACATGGACAAGGAGATAACTCAACACAAGAGCACCCATTCTATCGTCCAACTCAAGGACATCCATGTCACCCAACACCATCAGACCATATCGCCCAACGAGAGAGAGAGAGAGAGAGAGAGAGAGAGAGAGAGAGAGAGTATCGCCCATCTCCAAGGGTACTCACCATATCGGCCAACAAACCCTAGCTCACCCTATCGCCCAACTCAAGGGCAAGGGTATCAGCCAACCTAAATGACTCATCATGTCGCCCAACACCAGCTACCATATCGCCCACCAAGGGGAACACCATACCGTCCAACTCAAAAACAAAGGTGTTGCTCAACCCAAGGAACCATATCGCCCAACATGGTCACCATGTCGGCCAACATCCATACTAGGTCAACCTATCATCCAACCCAAGAGGAAGGGTGTTGCCCAACACCAAGAACACTGATATCGTTCAACTCAAGGACAAGGGTGTCGCTCAACACACCCACAAGGAAGGGGTATCGCCCAACCCTAGGTCTCCTTCAACCTCCAACACAAGGGAGCACAAACCCTAAAAAGCAAGGTATACAAGGAACCCTAAACCCAAGAGAGGGATATCGGCCACTAAGGTATATAAGCAAGATGCTCCAGAATGGAACTAAGCTAGTCTACTCACATGTAACAAGGTTAAAGCTAGAGGTAAGAGAGTTAGGGTTAGAAACTATGCAACCCGCCTTAAGCTCCAAGGAAGAAGATGCACTTTGAGCTCCAAGGTTGTTGGCCACCAAAGCTCCAAAGCACTCCAAGGTCCAAAGCTATCGTCCACCAGGCTGCTCCAGGAAGGTGTATCGGCCACCACTTCAGCTCCAAGGAAGTGTATCGGTCACCACTTCAGCTCCAAGGAAGTGTATCGGCCACCACTTCAGCTCCAAGGAAGTGTATCGGCCAACACAAGCAAGATGGAGAGGGATATCGTGCACCAAGGGTGGAGGGGAGACCAAAAGACCAAAGGAGACTAAGGCAAGGAGAAGAGCTACCTATATAGGAAGAAGGGGAGGAGAAACCAAGGTACAACCATGCTATGTGTCGTCCACCCAAGGGACACATGTCCACCAACTCAAGCCACCTCTCATGCAAGCCATAAGGCACTTGTCCAAGATGTGCACCATGTGTCCATCAACCAAGCCAAGCCATCTGGGTGACACAACAAGAGCTACTGGGCGACACACCAAGCAACTGGGCGACACACCACCTACCCTGGGCGACACAAGGCTCAAGCAAGCCCAAACAAGGAACTCCAAGGCCCAAACAAGCTCAACTCAGGCCCAAAGGACTCAAACAACAAGCCGAAGCCTTCCTCTCAACCCTAGAGGAAGCAAAGAGGAAAAACATCTCACAAGATGGCAAACTTGCCCACAAAACCCTAAACTTGGGTTATTTGCAAGTAGCCCCTCGAACTCTCAACAAAGCACAACCAAACCCTAATCACCACTAAAGGTGATTAGCAAGCATCAAAGCACCAAGATCAAGCAAAACAAACAGGGTAAACCCTAAACGCAGGTCAGGGTCCTTACAGCCATAAACCTCTACAAAAGGATTTCGTACCCGAAATCCGAAGAGAAAAGCGAGGGATACTTCCTCCTCATCTCTTCCTCAAGCTCCCACGTGGCCTCCTCAACGCCACGGTGATGCCAAAGGACCTTCACAAGAACCAGATCCTTTCTCTTCAGCTTCTTGACTCTTCTGTCAAGGATCATCATAGGACCCTCTTCATAAGTCACATCTTTGTCAAGCTCAACTTCAACTGGTTGTATCACTGTTCCTGTATCCGGATGACTTTTCTTCAGCATACTGACATGGAACACTGGATGTAACCTGTGCAACTCTGGAGGCAATTCTAACTCATAAGCCACCTTGCCAATACGTGCTATGACTGAGTAAGGCCCCATATATCTGGGAGCTAACTTACCTTTCCGTCCAAACCTCAGCACACCTTTCCACGGAGAGACTTTAAGATACACCTTGTCTCCCACCTGGAACTCCAAGGGTCGTCGGCGATTGTCTGCATAAGACTTCTGCCTGTCTTGTGCCGCTTTCAACTGTTGTTGTATCACCTTGATCTTTTCTGTCGTTTGCTGTACTAACTCAGGGCCCAAAAGATGATATTCACCTGATTCATACCAACACAAATGAGATCGACACTTCCTCCCATACAAAGCCTCATAGGGAGCCATGTCAATGCTCCGCTGATAGCTATTGTTGTAGGCAAACTCTATCAAACTGAGATGTACATCCCAACTTCCTAGGAACTGCAAAACACAAGCACGAAGAAGATCCTCCAAAGTCTGAATAGTCCTCTCAGACTGTCCATCTGTCTACGGGTGGAAAGCGGTACTGAACTTCAACTGCGTTCCCATCGCCCTGTGCAACTGTTCCCAAAAACGACTTGTAAACTGAGGACCTCTATCAGAAACTATCGTTGCTGGCACACCATGCAAACGAACTATCTCATCCACATATACTCGAGCGAGCTTTTCAGCTGTATACGTGGTCTTCACAGGTATGAAATGGGCAGACTTCGTTAATCTGTCCACTATCACCCAAATGGAATCATGATTCCTAGTTGTCTTAGGTAGACCAACTACGAAATCCATGGTTATATGATCCCATTTCCACTGCGGTATAGGCAAAGGTTGCAACGTACCTGCCGGTTTTTGATTCTCAGCCTTGACTTGCTGACACACCGCACACCTAGCCACAAACTCAGCTACATCTTTCTTCAAGCCGGGCCACCAGTACAAGTCCTTCAGACTATGGTACATCTTGGTGACACCTGGATGCATAACATACATCGACATGTGTGCTTCCTCGAGCACCAACTCCCTCAGATTATCAGCATCTAAAACCACCATCCTATTATGATAGCAAACCACTCCATCCTCGAACTCATGGAACCCATCACGCTTTTCGCTGCCAAACTCTGATCTGATTAGCTGTATTGTATCATCCGTTTTCTGTGCATCCTTGATCTGCTGTCTCAACGTGGGCTTGATTTGCATCTGTGCTAAAATTCTAGCTAACGAGGAAACCTCCATCTGTATGTTCATCTGCCGTAAGGAGACTAACATGTCCCGCCTATGGCATACCGAAGAACTCATCCGTGCCTTCTTGGGAGTAGAAGACTTTCTGCTAAGCGTGTCTGCTACCACATTCGCCTTACCAGGATGATACTCGATAGTGCAATCATAATCATTGATCAACTGCATCCACCGACGCTGTCGCATGTTCAACTCTTGCTGTGAGAAGATGTACTTCAGATTCTTGTGATCTGTAAAGATCTGACACACTTCCCCATAAAGATAGTGTCTCCAAATCTTTAACGCATGAACCACTACTGCCAGCTCCAAGTCATGGGTCGGATAGTTCTCCTCGTGTTTCTTAAGCTGTCGCGAAGCAAAAGAAACCACATGATCTTCCTGCATCAGCACACAACCCAAACCTTTCTTGGACGCATCACAGAAAACAACATAGCCTTTTCCAGATTCTGGCAAGATCAACACTGGAGCACTGGTTAGCTTTTCCTTCAAACTTTGGAAATCTTGCTGACATCGATCATTCCAAACAAAAGGTACATCCTTCCTGGTCAACTTCGTCATCGGTAGAGCTATCGAACTGAAGTCCTTGATAAACCTCTGGTAGTATCCTGCTAGGCCAAGGAAATCATGAACTTCCGTCGGCGTCTTCAGCTGTTCCCAATCCGCAACGGATTCCACTTTCTTCGGATCTACTTTGACTCCTTCAGCAGATATCACATGACCTAAGAAAGTCACTTCATCTAACCAGAACTCGCACTTACTAAACTTAGCATACAACTGATGTTGACGAAGGAGAGTCAACGCTTGACGAAGATGTTGCTCATGCTCTAGCCGGTTCCGACTATAGATCAAGATGTCGTCTATAAAAACTACAACAAACTGATCTAAGAACGGACGAAACACTCTGTTCATCAGGTCCATGAAAGCAGCAGGTGCATTGGTTAATCCAAACGGCATAACCACAAACTCAAAATGACCATACCTCGTCCTGAAAGCTGACTTTGGTATGTCATCCGCATTTATCCTCAACTGATGATATCCAGACCATAGATCGATCTTCAAAAACACTGTAGCACAACACAACTGATCGAACATGTCATCTATCCTCGGAAACGGGTACTTATTCTTGATCGTGACCTTGTTCAACTGTCGGTAGTCTATACACAACCGCATCGAACCATCCTTCTTCTTAACGAACAACACGGGAGCACCCCAAGGTGACGTGCTCGGTCTGATGAAACCTTTCTCCAACAACTCTTGTAACTGCTTCTTCAACTCTACCATCTCTGCTGGAGCCATCCTATAAGGTGTCTATGCAATCGGCTGCATTCCCGGAACCAGATTGATCTCAAAATCGATCTCTCGGGGTGGAAGAACACCAGGAAACTCCTCGGGAAACACATCTGCAAACTCTCGGACCACTGACACTTCTTCAAGGTTAAGGCCTTTCGCCTTGGTATCCACAACGGTATCCACAATGTGAGCTAAGAACACCTCACATCCTTGTCGCAACAACCTATCTGCCACCATAGCTGACACCAGACACGTCGGAAGAATCTTCCTATCTCCCTGGAAGATCCACTTCTTTCCAACAACATCAAACACCGCCTGCTTGGAACCACAGTCCAAGACAACCTTATACTTCTCTAAGGTATCCATCCCAAGGATAACATCGAAACCATGCATATCAAGTGGTATGAGATCCACCTGAATGCTGTATCCCGAAAAAGACAAAATACAAGATGGACACTCTTCTCGAAGCAAAGAGGAACCATCAAGAGGGGTTTCTAACAACAAGCTATCCTTCTTACAACTAACAGGTAGATGACATTTTTCAAGCATACGACAGGAGATAAAAGAGTGTGTAGCACCCGGGTCAACCAGAACAGATATAAAGCAAGAAGAAGACATATCAGAATGAAATAACTCCATCTGACCTGTCACCACTCGCGGGTTGACTATCGCCTCCGGCTGATTCATGGCATAGAATCGAGCCGTAGCTTGCTGTCCACGACCTCTGCTCCCTTGAGCAAACGATCCAGCTTGAGACGCTTGACCGCGTCCTCGTCCTCTTCTACCACTGGGCTGTGGTCTCTCAGACTTCTGGAAACTCTGCCTCGGTTGCTGTGTCACTTCAACATCTCTATTTGGGCAATTGAACTTCTAATGCCCGACTTGTCCACAGAGATGACATGCTCTATTGTCAACTCGTGGCCTAGATGGCCCTGTCACTGCCACCGAAGCTGAACTTGGTGCCTTAGATGGTGAAGAAACATAACCTTTTCCCTTACTCGGAGACCACTGAGATGGTACACCAGCACTTCTCATCACTGACGGTGCTGAAAACCTGGGTTTCTTGAAGCCACCAAACCTTCATCCTTGAAACTGAGCAGGTCTTTTAAGAGACACCGACTCTCTTTTCTCCCTTACTATCCTCTCGATCCGTCGAACTGGTTCCACAAACGTAGCAAACCGCTCTCGGTTTTCCAGCGCAGACACAGGGGTTGTCAACTCAGCACTCAAACCCTTCTCGAAACGTCTGATCCGTTCATCATCTGTCGCCGCCATGTGAGGACAGAACCTCAACAGATCCATAAACTTAGCTTCATACTCGGTGATGTTCATCGTTCCTTGCCGCAACTTCTCAAACTGACTGATCTTCTCATCCAGGTACGTCTTCGGAAAGTATCTGGTGACGAACTCGCGCCGAAACACTTCCCTACATATCACCTCACCAGGCCGCTTCTCTTCCTCGATGGTCCACCAGTGACCAGCACTACCCTTCAAAAGGTAGACAGCATGCTTTACTTTGTCTGCTTCGGGGATGTCGAGGATCCGGAAAGCCTTTTCAAGACTCATTAGCCACAGATCTGCATCCGCTGGATCAGCCGTTCCAGCATAATCTGAAGCTCCGACTCGGCGAAGCCGCTCAAAGGTCTTCCCGATACCCAATGCTTCTCCATGGGGAACCTGTGCTTGCGGAGGAGGCACTGGTAATCGCTCAACCATGAGATTCATCATAGCCATTAACTGCCCCATAAGCTGTTGGTAGGCAGGGTGTTCAAGTATGGCTGGGTCTGGTTGGGGGACCTCAGGCACCCGATCTTCATGTGCCCGTCCATCTGCTCCATCAACCGATGCAACATCACTATGCTCAGGAGCATGTTCTTCGTGGTTTCCAGACATCTTGGCTTTTCTTCTGCTGAGGGCAGAAGATTTTTGTAAGATAACCTGGAGAACTCATAAGAACAGACTCAACCTAGTCCTAGATCCCTGTAGACTCAGCGAACCTAAAGCTCTGATACCAAGCTTTGTGGCAACACATCCCATTATCACACAGATAACGAGGTGTTACGCGAAAACGTGCGGAAAACACCATAACCACAGATTATCAAAAACACGGGTTAATTAAAACCAATTGCGGAAAACTGATAAACTGTGAAACTATTACTTTCCATTCCTCATCCTGCACAGAAACATGTCATATAAATATGGACATACGCAAGGTCTGACACGTGTCCACAGCTCAGGAACAACTGTCCATCCATCACATGAGTTCACCACCTGTTCATATATACATAAAGGCCCACATCCGGCCAACAGCAGGATATACAGATATCATCGAACTATCTTCGTGAGACATCGTCAAAACACTGCCAAGGACCTGAGAGTACAGGGATGACTCTAGACTCTACTACAAAACATCCAAAACAGGAGCATGTCCATCGCTTGCCTTCTACTGCTCCTCAAGCTGCTCGTCCGCAACACCACAACCATGACCACGTCTACCTCGACCACCTAAAAAGGGTGTAAACCAGCGGAGTGAGACAATCGAACAATTTTCCCAACAGGAAACATAGCTCCCCACCGCAACCATAGAACCTCAGCAAGAGAAACTATAACAGCAATTATAACATGAGCAGATATATCAGAAGCAGTTATATATATATAGCAAGATCATTCTTACCGGCAAGCATACCAGCTATACGAAAGCGTAAAACCAGATGTCTTTCAAAGGAACATGACTATCAAGATGAGATATATCAACATGTAACAGGATTATTAGAACAGGGTATAATGCCATATAACCTGATTATCAAGACAAGGTAGATTACCACATGACCTGCAAGGTATAACGGAATATTACACAAACAAGGCCTCAACCAATGTTTCGTATTTGATATGACTAGTAAATACTAAACGGCTGTATTACATTTTATTATGCCCTGAGGATTTGAACCGTACCGTTCAAATCCAACCTTCAGTTACGAAACCCAAGACGGTGCCATACAAGGTCAATGGAAGAGCCGGACTCCACGACCTTCCACCTCATGGTCAGTACATGAGTACAACACAAGCAGGACCGCAGTCACATGCTGAAGTGGTCTAAGCCACAGGGTTAGCTCCATAGGCTACCCATTCTCTAGCCCGCCTTGGTACAGGTCACGACGCTAGTAAAACTGAGCCACGGGCCTGATCACCGTGCTCTGCGCCATGAACGCATTCATGCTCCATACATCACATATCCTGAGCCATGGGCCTATTCACGATGCTCTACACACATATTTGAGTCTGCAACCGAAGTTACACTCTTACCTCCTCATTTTCAGGCTAGGAGCAACCTACACATATTCAACAATATGCGCTTCCAGGTTAACCCGTAGGAAAACCCGTTTCACCATCACCAAGTCCTGACGATGATGGATCTATGGCCAGGGCAAACTACATGATGTATTTCACTGTGCTTAATTAGTATCTTTTAGATGGATTGCAAGATTCAACCAAGTTGTATGACATGCAAGGTATAAAAGAAAGTAAAGAACATTATATTATGATCTATTCATATCAACCTGATCCATCTTAAGGATCCAACATCACATGTTACCACTTGGCCTCTTGCCGACCATCCAGATCCATCTCAAGGATCATCACATACCACAGGGTCTCAACCCATCATCATGTACGGTCACTGCCTCTTAAGGCTCACATCATCATCATGGGACCAACACATCACATACATAATCTTATAGAGCAATTATCAAAGTAATGTTACTCATTACATATGTCACATAGCCCTTTCATGGCTAAGTCATCACCTGCAAGGTTAAGGTATGCAATAATTGTTGATTCAACATAAGGAATATGCTCACTATCATGAAATATCATTCAAGATAATCTACTTATCAATATGACAATTATTTGGTAATCAAGTATGTTAAGTACATCATTAAACAACCATACTGATACTTACCCTTATATCGAGATTGTACAAACAATCAGGGTATATAGAGGTCATGTTGTGTTTACAGAACCAACACTATTATTAACAAGGTCATTACTATGTCATCAACTATTGTCATCTTTATCATGAAGCAACCTTTAATGTAACTGTCACTTAGCATCATTATTACCAACATTATTCTCATTAAACAAACTACTAGAGTAGTTATCATCATCTTCTTTGTCATTAACAATTAAGCATAAGGGTCACATCATTCATCAATTACATGAGGGCTAACATCATATACATTACTATCATTAGCATCCTTATTATTTGCAAGGCAACATATTACATATTGATGATATCACAAACACCACCATCGTTTTATTGGTTAATGTATAAACATCCACTTCTATCACATGAGGGACCGTCACCAAAGAAACTCATACCCTCACCATAGCCTCACAACCCTCATCTGAAACCTATCACCCAACATGGGTATCGGCCACCACACTAACCCTATCGGCCATCATGGCCCAAGGCATGTCGCCCAACATGGTATCGGCCATCAGGGCACATAGCCTATCGTCCAACATGGCACTACTTGGCCCTATCGTCCACCACATGGACAAGGAGATAACTCAACACAAGAGCAGCCATTCTATCATCCAACTCAAGGACATCCATGTCACCCAACACCATTAGACCATATCGCCCAACAAGAGAGAGAGAGAGAGAGAGAGAGAGTATCGCCCATCTCCAAGGGTACTCACCATATCGGCCAACAAACCCTAGCTCACCCTATCGCCCAACTCAAGGGCAAGGGTATCTGCCAACCTAAAGGACTCATCATGTCGCCCAACACCAGCTACCATATCGCCCACCAAGGGGAACACCATGCCGTCCAACTCAAAAACAAAGGTGTTGCTCAACCCAAGGAACCATATCACCCAACATGGTCACCATGTCGACCAACATCCATACTAGGTCAACCTATCGTCCAACCCAAGAGGAAGGGTGTTGCCCAACACCAAGAACACTGATATCGTTCAACTCAAGGACAAGGGTGTCACTCAACGCACCCACAAGGAAGGGGTATCGCCCAACCCTAGGTCACCTTCAACCTCCAACACAAGGGAGCACAAACCCTAAAAAGCAAGGTATACAAGGAACCCTAAACCCAAGAGAGGGATATCAGCCACTAAGGTATATAAGCAAGATGCTCCAGAAAGGAACTAAGCTAGTCTACTCACATGTAACAAGGTTAAAGATAGAGGTAAGAGAGTTAGGGTTAGAAACTATGCAACCCGCCTTAAGCTCCAAGGAAGAAGATGCACTTTGAGCTCCAAGGTTGTCGGCCACCAAAGCTCCAAAGCACTCCAAGGTCCAAAGCTATCGTCCACCAGGCTGCTCCAGGAAGGTGTATCGGCCACCACTTCAGCTCCAAGGAAGTGTATCGGCCACCACTTCAGCTCCAAGGAAGTGTATCGGCCACCACTTCAGCTCCAAGGAAGTGTATCGGCCAACACAAGCAAGATGGAGAGGGATATCGTGCACCAAGGGTGGAGGGGAGACCAAAAGACCAAAGGAGACTAAGGCAAGGAGAAGAGCTACCTATATAGGAAGAAGGGGAGGAGAAACCAAGGTACAACCATGCTATGTGTCGTCCACCCAAGGGACACATATCCACCAACTCAAGCCACCTCTCATGCAAGCCATAAGGCACTTGTCCAAGATGTGCACCATGTGTCCATCAACCAAGCCAAGCCATCTGGGCGACACAACAAGAGCTACTGGGTGACACACCAAGCAACTGGGTGACACACCACCTGCCCTGGGTGACACAAGGCTCAAGCAAGCCCAAACAAGGAACTCCAAGGCCCAAACAAGCTCAACTCAGGCCCAAAGGACTCAAACAACAAGCCCAAGCCTTCCTCTCAACCCTAGAGGAAGCAAAGAGGAAAAACATCTCACAAGATGGCAAACTTGCCCACAAAACCCTAAACTTGGGTTATTTGCAAGTAGCCCCTCGAACTCTCAACAAAGCACAACCAAACCATAATCACCACTAAAGGTGATTAGCAAGCATCAAAGCACCAAGATCAAGCAAAACAAACAGGGTAAACCCTAAACGCAGGTCAGGGTCCTTACAGATACTACTTTGGTCTGCTCCATGATGTCTACAGCCAAAGTCCCTTTATCCACCTTGGTCATTACATGAGCCATATCTAGAAATGGCTTCCCTAGACAAAGTGAGATGGTATTATCAAAATGTTTTACCATGTGACATTGCTCCTTGGATTTAGGTGAAGTAGCGCTGGAAGGCATGACCATCTCAAATCGGTCATCAGCTATACCCAAGGTCAACCGACCTCTCCCCACTCGAGTATCATGTCGGCTGTAGCTTGGAATAGTCTTCTGAGTAATAGCTCATTGCCTTGTTCATCTTGCATCTCCATGACGACAAAATCTGCAGGAAATACAAATCTATCCACTTTTACAAGCACATCTTCACAAATCCCATATGGTTTCACCACAGAGTTATCTGCCAATTGAATTGTCATGTTGCTTTTCCGTGACTCCTTTAATCCCAACTTCTTGAATGTAGAAAGGGGCATTAAATTGATGCTTGCTCCCGAGTCGCATAATGCCTCACCAAATTTGATTTCCCGATATAGCATGAAATGGTGAAACAACCCGGATCTTGCCTCTTTGGTGTCAATGTGCCCATGATAAAGGCACTCACCTGCTCCTTAAGCACAACTACTTCAGTGTCCAGAATTTTTCTTTTCTTGGTGATGATATCCTTTAGAAATTTCCCGTAAGACGGAATTTGCTCAATAGATTCCAATAGAGGGATGTTGACTGAAAGCTTTCTAAAACTGTCTAAGAACTTTTTGAATTGGGCGTCTATCTTCCTTGCCTTAGCACTATTCGGATAAGGGACCGGGACAACCTATGCCCTTTGATGCGGTGGCACATAGGGTGTCCTTTTCTGAGGATCCTCCTCCTCTGCAATCGGGTCTTCAGTAGCATCCACTGCTATGTCATCAACTGGTTCTATGACCAGTACGGGTAGCTCCTCAGTGGCCTCACCTACAATTTCATCTTGAGGTTTGCTTGCTTCATCGGCCCTGGGATTTAACAATTTCTTGCCACTTCTTAGCAAGATGGCCTTCGCTTGTTGGTTTCCTCCTGCACATTAGTATTTCCTGGGAAACCCGGATGTGCCGGTTTCTTCAAAATGGCTATCTCTACAACCATCTGTGCCATAGATGTCTCTATTGTTCTCATTTGAGCCCCATGGCTCTGCAGTGTCTGCCCAAATTGGTTCATGAACTCCCCTTGTTGCTTTATTTGCTGGCCGAAAGTAGCCATGAGTTCTTGATTTTTCTTTCTCACTTGATTGAGCAGCTCTGTGCTCTTATCCTCCGCTACTGGTTGGGGTTTAGCATCCAGATCCTGTAAGAAGTTATTTGGATCCTTCCAGGAGAACTTCTTGTCTTTCCTCCATGAATAGTCGTTATTCCTGTAGCCTTGCTGCTGCCTCATGAATTTCACTTGAGCCTCATCCTCGGACTCAGTATCCTCCTTTGCAAGCAATTTCTTTACGAGAAGATCCATCTTCTCATTCAGCTCCTTTATTGCTTTAGATTCACTTGCCACTCGGACCTGTTCCACGGCGCCTCTTTTTCCCCATGATTGTTTCTTAGCCATATTCTTTAGGATCTCCCAACATCTAGTGTCTGTGTTATTCAAGAAGAATCCAGAATCGGCCGAATCGAGGTTGCTTCTATCATGCTCGGAGAGAGCAAAATAGAAGATCTTGACTTGGGTCTCTTTGTCAAGCCCGTGATGCGGGCAACGCCTGAGCATGATCTGAAACCTTTCCCAGGTCTCAGAATAGGTCTCTCATGCTTGTTGGGTGAAGTTGTGGATCTTCCTGATCATGTCATTGGTCTTCTCGGGCGGAAAGAACCTCTCGAAGAAAACCTCTACCATGTGGTCCCAAGACTCCACGTATTCGTCGTCAAAATTGTGTAGCCATTCACGCACAATTCCCGCTAGAGAACTCAGGAAGAGCTTCAAGTAGAGCACGTCTTGTGGAAATCTGTCGATTTTTACCATATCACAATTCTCCACAAATTGACTTATGTGCACGATGGGGTCTTCATTTTTGAGCCCATGGAAGGCATTAGACTTCACCAAGTTGATTAAAGCCGGATCAATTTTGTATGTCGGAATGTTAACCGCCTGCTTCTTGATCAGCCCCTTGGAAGCGGCCGAGGAAGAAGCTTTGATTTTCTCCCATATTGTCTGTGGCTCGTCCTCCATCTCTTCTTGTTTGGATTCTGAGTTTATTTCCTCAAGATGGTCTTGATGAAGATCGTCCTCGTCTTCCGGTCCCGGCGGCAGAACCTCTGGTGCATGGTGCGTGTAGTCAGTACTACGCGTTTGCACCATGCACCGTACCTACAATTAGAAATTTTTTTATTTAGTACAGTGCTTGGCGATTGCAAATATTCAGAAAATAGATTATGAATTTTTGAAATGATAAAAATAAAATAAAAAAATGTGGCCTAGAGTGGCTGCTTGCAGCACTCGTAGTGCTGACAATTTCCGTATCCCCGACAACGGCGCCAAAAACTTGACGCAGGTTTACCGTGCGCTGAAACACAAGTGAACGCGTCGAAGTAATATAGGCCTTATGAGGCCCGAGTCGAACTCAGGGATACGTGAAATTGTTAGAGACTCTTACTAACTGCTCACGATCAACTAGACCGATTAAATAATTGAGAGTTGTTGTTAAAATTGAAAGAAAATAAAAATAAAAACAAAACAAGCAATCGATTAAATGTTGGTTTAATCAATTGAAAATGGAGATATTTAGGATTGTGGTTTCACCACGGGTTTTCATTGTATTAAATTCTAAATAATCACTCAAATTTATCTCTCTATCCGGCTAGTGGCCTGGAATCAGAATTGCCCACTGTCGTGGTACAATTCACTACCTATGTCTAGGTCGGTTCCACCGTCGTAGTAACCTATACCCTAAACTAGGTGCATTAAAAATGATCTCTCGGTATCCACCATTAATCTTACACCACCTTGTTCAAGGGATTTGTCAATTAATGTAAATTATGTCTCTTTTCAACCATTAATTCTTCTTTTAAAGCAATTAAGGGCATTAGATTATTATTATGGCGATCAAGCATAACAATATATTGGAGAAAATGAAATTATACCACGGATTTAAGAGAGACAAGATATGAATTACTATGATAGAATCGTCATACAATGAATTCCCGGGCTACTCCCGGTCCTAAAGACAAAGGGGATTAGCCCCGCATGTTCATCTCAGAGTACAATGTGGAGAAGAAAAAGGGAAACATGAAGAAAAACGTGATTGAGTGGTGAAAACCCTGAACGGAGAAGATCCAAGCGATCCTTGGCGTGGAATACACGTTCTCCCGCCTTTAGGTGGTGGAATTCATCTTCTTCAACGTCCGGATCAGCTGGGGCGTGCTCTCGTGCTCCGTTCTTCTCTCCTTGCTCTCCGAGATGCGTGCAGCAACTAATGACATGATGATACCCACTGGGGCGCCGTCATTAGGTTTAATTCCCGAGTTAAGTCACCAATTAATTACAACCGTAGGATTTAGATCATTCTGAATCAAACTCATATCTGACGGTGTGGATACCATCGACGCGGGTCGATGGTATTGACCTAGCGCGGCATCGATTGTTCTTCTTTTTTTTCGTCTGTGCGCCTGATGTCATCTCGATACCATCGACTCGGGTCGATGGTATCGACAACTCTGTAGCGACAGTTTTGTTGTTTTGTGTCGCTGTAGCTCCTCCCGTTAATAGTATCGACATTTTAGTCGATAGTATCGACACACTTTTCGCCAGCAACCTGATGGTATCTCAATACCATCGACATCCCTGTCGATAGTATCGACTTTCTTCTGGTCCTTGCGGCTGGCAACCTGTGGTCCTGTCGATGGTATCGACGGCAGCAGATACTTGTTTTTCCTGAAATTAACACACGGAACCACATAAATCCACACAAAATATATTCTTTTGATAATTAATACTCAAAATGCTTAAATAAAGGGAATTTGACATAAATAAGTAGCATAGACCAAAATGAATGAATTATGCAACATTAACCATGAAAATGACTAATAAATGCATAAAACACCTATCAAACAAGTCTATAAATGCGACTCAAAATCATCGCATCACCTAACTAGGCATGATTGGGCTGGAAACAAACCCAACGATTCCCCCCTCCATCCCTAGGAGGAGATCTTAATCACAAAGGCATCACTGAGAATGTATATTGTTGAGCTCTTTGTAGAGCTCCAACTTATCTCGTGTCACCACCTTGGTGATCATGTCAGAAGCATTATTTTCAATATGGATTTTCTTCAGCGTTAGCAATTTCTTGTCAATCACATCACAAAGTCTGTGATATCTCTTGTCAATGTGCTTTCCTATACGTGATGCATTGTGCTCTTGGTCAAATCAATGTCACTCTGAGTATCACTAAAAATATTCATATCGAGCTAATTCATGTCAAATCCCTCAGAAATCTCAGGATCCATAGCATTTCTTTTTCTGCTTCCATTGTTGCAATGTACTCTATCTCTGTCGTAGAAAGTGAAACACACTTTTTCAACTTGGACTACCAAGATATGGCTCTCCCTGTAAAAGTGAAAATAGACCCAGAGGTAGACTTCTTGTGATCAATGCCACCTGCCATGTCAACATCAATGTAACATTATAGAACTGGTTCAGAATCACCAAACATAAACCATGTGTTGTTGGTGCTTCATAAGTAGCTAAATATCCACTTAACTACCTCCTAGTGATCTTTCCCATGGTTTGAGAGAAACTTGCTCACAATGCCAACTGCATGAGCAATATCAGGATAAGTACACACCATTATGCCTATCAAATTCCCCATAGAAGAAGAATAGGAAATCTTTGTCATTTCCTCCTTCTTAGTAGATGGGCATGACTTCTTACTTAGCTTGAAATGACCTGGTATTGAAGTACTCACAGATTTGGTTAGCTAAAGATCCATTTGACAACCTCCTAATGATCTTTCCCAAGATTTCAGAGAAACTTGCTCACATCGCCAACCGCATGAGTAATATCAGGACAAGTACACACCATTGTGTATATCAAATTCCCAATAGAAGAAGAATATGGAATCTTGATCATCTCCTCCTTCTCAATAGATGGGCATGACTTCTTACTTAGATTGAAATGACCTGATATTGGAGTGCTCATGGCTTTGGATTTGCTCAAGTTGAACCACTCCAGAATCCGCTCAACGTATTTATACTGTGACAACTACAACCTATGCTGCTTCTTGTCATGCATGATCTACATCCCTATAATCTATTATGTTTGTCCAAAAATCCTTCATCTCAAAGGATCTGGAAAACTTTGTCTTTAGTTTTTATATCAAAGTGACATTCTATTCCATAATCAACATGTCATCCACATAGAGTAGTAGAATAATGAACTTGTCAATGAGAAACCTCTTGATGTAGAAACATGGATATGTACTTGTCTTCTGGTACTTGTGACTATGCATGAAAGAATCAAGCTTCTTGTACCACTTCCTAGGATCCTGTTTCAATCCGTACAAACTTTTCTTCAATCTGCAGACTAAGTGTTGTTTTCCCTTAACTTGGAATCCTTATGTCTGCTACATAAATATATCCTCAGCTAGGTCACCATGAAGAAATATTGCCTTCACCTCCATCTACTCAAGATCCAAATTAAGGCTTGTAGACAAGCCTAGAACCAATCTAATTGAAGTCATCTCACAATAGGAGAAAATATCTTATCAAAATCCACCCCCTAGTCTTTGACTAAATCCCTTGACAACTAGTTTGGCTTTGTAGTTGATATCCTTGTTGTTATCATCTCTCTCCATCCTATAAGTTGTACCATTGTGTTGTGGTGTGCATGGATCTATCTTCTCATGTTGTATGCAGTTCTACATGTAGTAGACCTGGAATTCCATGGAGTACTCTATTGCAAAAAAAAATAAGAAATAAGTGAGTGAACTGAGACACATATGTTGGTACCCTTTACCCCTTGAAAATGGATTCAAAAAACCAATAAGGCATTTATAAAGAAGAGATAAATTGTAACACAGACGTAACAACATCTCACAACAGCAAATTCGGACCCTTTGAAAATGAAATGCAAACTGTTATCAATGAAAGCAGGATGAACTGGGGATAACTGGCGTCACGAGCTATGTTGTGAACTCAGTCAATTCTATGCAACTACACAAATAGGGGTGTTTGGTCCATGATCAGGATTCTACGGTCAAAATTGGGTTAGTAAAATATCTATATTTGTGTGATATGGATCAAGTCTGATTCTTTTTGGTAACATAATTGGAACCCATATTAGATTGATCTCATTTTCAATTTTAAATATAAAATAAAATATCATATAAAATAGTAACAAATTTGATTGGGATTTCTAATCCTTCTAATAATAGGGTTGAGTTGGTCTAGACCACAAGATTACAAAATCCCAAACAAACCATGTTAGCCCATGTTAATATTAATTAATGCCCTTCCATATATCTTCTCCCCTTTCTTTATCGATAATGCTTGTTAATATTAATTAGTTCCCTTTTGTCTATCTTCTCCCCCTTCCTTCCTAGTAACACTTACTAATATTCATTAGTGGCTTTCCATATATCTTCTCCCCTTTCCTTCCTTGTAATGAATATTCTTTCTTTACACATGTACATCTTAACAGGTGCTTTCCTTACATCCGCTAACACCATGTAATTACATACTCTTATTACTATTAATAATAATTGTATGGTATTCACGCATCATAACATGGTATCTGTAACATACCAAAATCTAGCATCTTGACTCTATAAACTCTACTCTCATTGATAAGAGGTTGATATGCTTGGATATCTAGAATTGACCAAAAAAGGTTAAGAATGAATCCTAATACATATGTTTGTATCCTAATGTTCATGTAACATGAATAACCCAAAGGTGACCCTAACCATGCTTTGGACAAGTCAACACTATAAGATGATGATCGAAATATATAGAACCTAAACCATAGTTTGTAAGTGACCAACCTAACTTACCCATGTTTAGTACCTCATGTGATGCAACAACATCATTAGGTGTCATAATATCTCAAGATATCATAATAAACATAAAATTGACCTACAAACTAAAAGGTACTTAATATGTATGGAAACCCTTTTATTAAGTCATATATGTTTCTTTCTTCACTAATGCATACATAATGACTAAAATATGTCTAATGAGATGTATAATGTGCTTCATATATGAAACAGACTAAAAATGGAGATTTCATGTGAATAAATAGGAATAATGTTTCATTATATCAACTAGTGTTGATACTAATGGGCTTAATGTATAATTGAGTAAAATAACCTAATTAGTGCATAACAATATAAGATAACCATGTTGATAGCAATGTGAAGCTAATAAGATGCCAATATATCAAAGTTGATGATAATGATGTAGAATTATTATAATATAAAGGTAATGAGTTTAAATACTCTATTTACTATAACTCACAAAAGGAAACATCAAAACCCAAATCTATTGTTCTAAAAATCATAAATAGAAACCCACAAGGATAATTCGACACTCAATCTCATTTTCTTGACCTAAAAGAAACTTAAGGGCCAAGTATTATCTAAATTGGAAGATAAATGCATATATTAATGTCCTTATCAAAAGAAAATAGGAATTAGGACAATAAAGTGAAATAAAATAATTAATGCCCTCAAATTGGAAAACAAACTCCAAATTCGTAATCTAAACATAAAAATAAGCCTTTGGGCAAATTTGCAACTGATTTGGATAATGTTTGGATAATGAGTAAAAGTAGGAGAGAGAAAGCATGTAGAATCTTCTATTCATTAAATAAATACAGAAATAATCTCAACTTGGGAAATTAATGATAAAATCATATCCAAGTCTCTTAGGGAGACTTATGGGTGAAGTTTCACAAATTTTAAGGAATCTTATCAAGACTAATGAAGGAGGAAAGAGAAAATGGTATTTGAATTATTTAACCTATTAAAAGTCTGTAAAATCTAAAACTAATTCCATATTTGAATTCTACACATCAAAATTAGTCAGGTTGTATGTTTTGGTTAATTTTGGAAATTGTTTGGGGCTCCAAAAGAGGAGATAGAAAAACATTTAAGCACTTTGGTCGAAATTTGATTAGGATTAGAATTATTCTTGGTCTGGGCCTCCACCCATGTGATCGGATGGTCAGGATCCATCGGTGGACCCATTTCCATAGAATTTGATGGCTCCTAGCCATCTCCTACCTTGGTTCGGCTGGGTACATGTTGCTTATTTCTTCGAATTTTCAAATCCAAATATCTCGGGCCATACTCAAAGAAATCCAAAGATTTTTGTTGCTATGGACTCCTTACAAGATTCAACTTCTAATTATCCCAATATTTCTATGTTTTGATAAAGGTTTGGGAAACACCCAATTCAGCTGAAGCTTTCCTCTCACCTTGGGTACCAAATCCCTAACTTAGACCCCCTTGCCTATAAATACCACCACCCCAACACTCACCGACATCTTTGCAACTCGACGCACAAGTAATTTAAATTTTCATCCTTGTTTGACCCTTCTATGAGCCACTGTGGACACTGACCTTGCAACACACTTCTCTCCCTTCTCTCCCCATCATCGACGTAATAAAAGGTACCATCAAGTTCTTCATTCTCTAAGCTTTCTATCACATATATGCACGTCGAGTTTGGTCTAGAATCCCGGTCTCGCCCAATTTTTCCTAAGCTAGCTGCTCACAGAGCGCAGCCATGGTGCTGGCTCAGGGAGGAGGATGACTCCCTACAATTTTACTAAAATGCCCCCAATCGGTTTCTTCTTCACTTTGTTTTCGCGCGAGGGTATTCACATCTTTTCATTTTATTTTGTTCTTCCCTTTACCCTATTTTGACTCTGATCTTGGGGGCAGCCAACAAGGGCGGGCTACCTACTTGGCCATCGCCCATTGGGCCAAGTGGTGGACCCTACCCCACCCCCTCTTACCCTCTCTATGGTACGAAGTGCTTATGTGGCACATTGTTATTGGTCGAATAAAAATAATTCGTATTAAATTATTCTAGTGGTCAAAAATTAAAAATAAGTAGTGTTTTGAAATCAGGAGAATGAGATATATCCATTAAAAATATTTGTAAAGTTTGATTATGATGTTTGTGAAAAAGTGTTTTTAGAGTGATTTGAATGACTTAAAAATCAAGAAAAATAGCCTAAAAGTCAATATCTAAAAAATATACAAATCTATATGTTATTTTGATCAAGAGAACCTAACTAAGTCAGTGATTAGGGGTTCAAAGTCTAATTTGAAGGTTTTTGGAAAAAGGGTTGTAACATTAGGGTTTTGAGTTCATATTGAATGAACTTAGCATTAATACCTGTATGTGATTATGTAATAGGGGAAAGTGGAATCTGATCTTGATTAGGGATCTGAAGTGAGTTCTAGGGTTTGAAGGAATGAGGTATGTGCATCTACACCTTCAGTTGGGAAATTTTATTATACCTTTACCTATGTTCCATAATGAGGCTTAATTTGACCTAATCCATTATTCTTGAAACCTAATTTGTTTATGCCTCAAAATTTGTTGTAGTATTATCTCATTTGGGTCTTATACCCCACTACCATGTTATTTAAATCAATTGATTACTCTTGCCATAACTCTTTTGCTAGCATGTAGTTATATGCTCTATTTAATTTTAAAGTAGAGGTACTTATGTACAACCTCCCACAGAGGGCATGTATATAATCGCCCTAGGGGAATGTTTGTATTCTCCCCAAATCATTGTGTAGGTGACATGGAATGTTTTATTCTACCCTCATCTACAGGTTAGAGGTCCAGTAGGTGCCTCAACCCTACTTAGTTAGGTAGACATATTAATTTACTTGTAAATCCTATATTTATATTTGTTATTGGCAAGTTTCTTTGTTTAAAGCCTCATACTCTTGATGTCTCATCTTTTGATGAATCCCTAGCCTGATTTACTTGTTATATTTATCTTGTCACCTTTAGAATAGTTTTGTGACACATACTTTTATTTTCCTTTCCCTCTTGCTGGGTGCTTTCCCAACCACCCAGGTGCTGAAGTTGAGTAAGGAGAAGGCCAAGCTTGAAGGAAGTTTTCTCAGGAGTTGATCTTTTAGAAAAGATGACTAGGTTACTATAGCTAGATCCTATTTTTCTTATCTTTTGGGAATCAATCATGTAGTAAACAATGAAAGCCATGTGAAGGCTTAGTATTTTTATTTCCACTGCTATTGACATTTTTACTATGTATCTGGAATCATGCTTATTTACTTGGAATATTATGCAGGCATCCTAAAGTCTCTATTTTTGTTAAAATTGTAGATGTTTTTTATTTCCTTTAAATTTTAGTAAGGAGGTGATCTCGCCTCTTTATAGCATGGTATCAGAGCCTTTAGGCAACTATTAGGGCATGAAGTTGAAGCAAGGGTGTCTAGAAAGGATCAGGGTTTCGGGGATTGGCAACATTTTCCTCTACGCCACTAGCTTGGATTACGAGGACTCCCGTGCCCATATGTTACCGACCTGACCTGAGTTGATACGAATTGCCAAAAATAGTATGCTTTTATGTAATAACATTCTAGATATCCTTTTCTCATATCTATTTCTATTCTCTTCTCATCTATGATTCTATACTCCTGGGAACCTAATATGATTACCCTACTTTTCAAGAGAGGTGACTTGTTCGACAATGTGAACCAGGAGAAGGAGTCGACCCATAATGACCCCAACACTCCTGTGACTCTTGCGGTCAACCATACTACTTCATGTACCCCCGCCTTCACACCTGAGCAAGAATTGGCGATGTTGCGTTAGTTTCTATCCTCCACCATGATGGGACAGATCAACACTATGGCCACTAATGCAAACAAGCCGAGGGAGTTCACCCTCACCGACTTTATCAAGATGCAGCCGCCCTACTTCAAGGGTAAAAGTGAACCTAACATGGTGGACAAAGCCGACGACTGGGTGTTGGCTCTAGATCAGACCTTCGAGGGTATGGCATGCCCTCCTCACCAGAAGGTTCGGTTTGTGACTTATGTGTTGGATGGACCAGCACACATTTGGTGGAATGGTGATGCATGCACTTGAGACACCTCTTCTATGGAGTGAGGCCAGTTTCTGAATCTTTTCAGGGAGAAGTACATCTGCCCTACTTTCTTGAGGAAGGAGGTTGAGTTCTACAGCCTCAAGCAAGGAAGCATGAGTGTGGCCGACTACGTCCAGAATTTCTACTGCTAGAGCGTTATGTCACCGACCTTAGAGCTGAAAAAAGAGCAACCATGTTCTTGGAGGGCCTAAACTATCAAGTGGGCTGGAGCCTCATCCCATATCTTCCACTTACTTTTCAATAGATGGTGGACAAGACCCTTGCCATTGAATCATATCCAGGATTTCAAGCTTCTAATGGCTATAACAACAAAAGGAAGAATCAGAACCAGAATGAGAACTATGGACGTGATCGCTGCAATAGGTGCAATCACCCCCATCCTCCTGGCAGATGCTCTGCCACCAATGCACCTGCTCATAAAGACAATCTTCCTCTACTGACCTGCCATGAGTGTGGACAAGTTGGGCACATTGGATCCAACTGACCTCGTTTCCAGCAAGGGTAGAATAATGCCCAACAGTCGCAATAGCCACAAAAGATTCCGCCTCCGCGGAACAACAACAACCAAAACCTGAGGCATCTACCAGTGGAGAGGTGGAATGGGAGAGTGTTCGCTCTCAATGCTGAGGAAGAATGTGAAGGCAATGAAGTGATTGAAGGTACACTGCACCTTAATATGCATCCTTTAAAAGCACTGTTTGATTCTGGCTCCTCCAATACCTTCATATCTTATCAGTTTGCCTCTATGTTAGAAATAGAATCTGAATATATGGATCATGTGTTAGACATAAAAACCCCGAGTGGTAAAATCTTATCTTTGTACCTCCAAACTCCGACCATGGACCTCTGTATATCTGGAATAATGTTTCCCACGTATTTCGCCTTACTTGATATGACTACCTTTGACATAATCCTGGGAATGGACTGGTTGAAGAGGTAAAAAGAAGTTTTGCACTGTAAGGAATCGAAGGTTAGTTTGATTCATCCTATTGAGGGGAGAATGCATGTCAAGGGTAAGAAGCGAGAAGAACAACAATTTGTCATCTCTGCCATTAAAGGTGAAAAGCTTGTCTCACAAGGGTGTAGAGCTTTCCTAGCCTCCATAGTCCTCGATGCTACACATCCTGCTCTAGACCACATTGATGTGGTGAAGGACTTCCTGAACGTATTTCCTAAGGAGTTACCTAGGTTGCCACCAACTCGCGAGGTGGAATTCTCCATCGAGATTGTACTTGGAACTTCACAGATGTCGAAGCCACCCTACCGCTTGGCCCATGCCGAGCTGGCTGAGTTGAAGAAGCAGCTGAAGAGCTTCTCGACAAGGGCTTCATACACCCTAGTGTTTCTCCATGGGGAGCCCCTGTCCTATTTGTGAATAAGAAGGATGGATCGATGTGGATGTGTATGGACTACTACATGCTTAACCAAGTGACGGTGAAGAACCGTTATCCTTTGCCTCACATTGACGACCTATTTGATCAACTGAAGTCAGCCACCATATTCTCCAAGATGGATATGTGAATTGGTTACTACCAGATGTGCATGAAGGATGATGATGTCTCGAAGACATCGTTCAGAACTTGCTATGGGCATTATGAATTCATGGTCAAACCTTTTGGTTTGAGAAATGCCCCTGCTGCATTCATGGACCTGATGAACTGAGTATTCTGCCCATACCTTGACAAATTTGTAGTGGTGTTTATCGATGATGTTTTGGTTTATTCCAAGATGTTAGAACAAAATCACGATCACCTACAGATTGTACTCAACACACTATGAGAAAATCAACTCTATGAAAAATTCTCCAAGTGTGAGTTCTGGATAAAGGAAGTTATGTTCTTGGTCACATGATTTCTACCGATCATATAGTTGTTGATCCTACAAAGGTAGAAGCTGTGACAAAGTGGAATGCTTCGAAAAACCCATCTGAAATCTGTATTTTCATCGATTTAGTAGATTACTATTGGAGGTTTATCAAAGGATTCTCTGAGTTGGCCTTGCCTTTGACCAAACTGACTTGAAAGGAGGTCAAGTTCTCATGGACCCCTGAATGTGAGAATAGTTTTTAGAAGCTGAAGAAGAGACTGAATTCTGCTCCCGTGCTTGCTTCACCTGTTGAGGGCATACCCTATGTCATCTACATTGACGCATCCAGACAAGGCTTAGGGTGTGTTTTGATGCAAGACGGGAAGGTGATTGCATATGCTTCTCGACAGTTGAAACCTAATGAAGATAATTGGCCTATACATGATTTGGAGCTTACTTCCATAGTTCATGCTTTGAAGATCTGGCAACACTATCTCTATGGAAAAAAGTTTGAAGTCTTTTCTGATCACAAGAGTCTGAAATATCTGTTGACTTAGAAGGATCTGAATTTGCGACAATGTAGGTGGATGGAATACCTCAAATATTATGAATTCACCATCACCTACCATCCTGGTAAAGCAAATGTTGTAGCTGATGCTTTGAGTCACAAGAAGGACGATGTTTGTGCTGCTCTTAGATGTTCAATGTGGGAAAACCTTAAATATGTGACTAGCTGAAGACCTCATCCCATTGATTCAATGGATGAAGACAAGTTGTGTGTTCATATGGCCAGCTTGACCGTTACACTGACCTGGATCTCAGAAGTTGTGGCTGCATAGTTGGAGAGTTCTGAGCTAGAAGAGATGAAGGCTTTGACCGTGAAATCACAATCTGAATTCTCTGTCGGAGTGGATGGTGTAGTCTGCTTCAGATAAAGGTTGTGGATTCCTGATGTAGGTAATCTAAGATATAAGTTTCTGAGTGAAGCTCATTTGTCCAAGTACACTATTCATCCTGGCATGACCAAGATGTACAAGGACTTATGGCGGAGTGTATGGTGGAAGAACATGAAGAATGATATAGCTCTGTTTGTCACAAAGTGCTTGACATGTCAGCAAGTCAAGATCAAACATCAATGACCCGGTGGTCTTCTTCATCCTCTTGAAATTCCAAAATGGAAGTGGGAGAAGATCACAATGGACTTTTTACTGGTTTCCCTAAGTCCAAGAAAGGTTATGTTGCTGTTTGGGTGGTGATTGATCGTCTTATAAAATATGCTCATTTCTTGCCTTTCAAAACCACATATAAAGTTGTTGAGATGGGTCAATTATATGTGGAGTGGATAGTTCATCGGCACGGTGTGCCTATCGTGATAGTTTTTGATCAAGACCCGAAATTCACTTCTCTCTTATGGGGACAGATTCAGGAAGATATGGGTACTGATCTGCATTTTAGTACAACATACCACCCGCAAACTGATGGTCAATTCGAGAGAACAGTTCAGATTCTGGAGGACTTTCTACGTGCTTGTGTGATGGATTGGGGTGGTGTGTGGGATTGGTATCTACCATTAGCAAAGTTTGCTTACAACAAAAGCTACCAAGCCAATATTGGTATGCCACCTTTTGAAGCTCTCTATGGTAGACCTTGTCGTTCGCCTTTGCATTGGGATGATGTTGGTGAACGGTCCCTGATGAAGAGCGATGACATGCAGATGATGCTCGAGAAGGTACAACTGATAAAGAAATAGATGAAAGCTTCTCAAGACTGATAGAAGATGTATGCTGATAAAAAGAGGTCTGATGTAAGCTTCTTAGTGGGAGATGTCGTTACTCTTGGTCTTAGTTTTGCTCTTTCTCTCTCCATAGGTGGAATTAATATAACCACCCGAATCAAACTGGTGGTTGTGCACATTTTTGTCACCTTTTTTAACACCTTGAATGGCATGATTAATTAAATACAAATATTGTTAATTAATCATAAGAGATCATAAGCATGCATATAATTTACTACATTGAACTCATCTATTTGTCTATGCTCAATAAAATGTTCCCTTTATTTTTTTATCAAGATAGGGCCATTGAAAAGTGGGGGTCCTTGTCCTTCTTGAATCCATATATGTAGTCTCTTGTGAGGATCTTCTGCTAATCTCTATATCTTCTCTCCATGAGCAACATAATAGTTTTTGTAATGCAACTTTTCATCAAGATCATACATGCCATGAAAGGTTCAACATTCACTACTTTTAGAAATTTGAAAATATAGGATAGGATAAGACTATAAAAATATAAATACATATTTCTTACCTCTAACTTGCTCTAGATGAGGTCTTTAGTAATATAATCCACATGTCACCATTCTTCAATACATAGAGGCACTTTTCTTTCAACTAAGGACCCCACATTAGCTGACAAACTCTTTACTAATCATGTTCCTACTTCATTAAATTCAACAACGCCCTTCTTCCCTTTACCCTATTTGAGGCTTTTTTTTATCAAAGTTATTCCTCCCCTATGTATAGATTTAGCAACACATCCATTGCTATGATCAAGAGGCCCAACAAGATCCTCACACTCAGGATAGCTATGCTCGTAGTTAGATGTCATCTATAAAATCAAAAGTAAACATATGAAAAATTCAGATCACATTTGAAAAAATAAACATGTTATATACTTCAAATATAACATATTAAAAAGTCAGATCACATATGAAAATACAAATAGGTTATATAATGCAAATGTAACATATGAAAAAGTGAGATCACATATGAAATAATAAACATGTTTATTGTAAGTATGTAGTATAGCTTAAACTTATATCTCTTCAGTGTGATCTTCACATGTATAATCATCAATGTTAGATTCAATATTTACACTTGGAAAGCTAGCATATAATGTATTAGAGTCATTATACTTGTCATAGTACTCTTCTTCATCAATATGATCTAAAATGAAATGTCTTTTCCCATGAGGAACAACATACCAATTTTTTTGCAAGATCTTCAATATAAAATTCTTGCTTTGCCTATGATGCCATGATGAATGGTCCTTCTTCCCTGTACTATTGTAAAATAGAGTTCATCAACTACACATCCTTTTTTATCAATCCAATTATAAATAAATAATGGAACTCTAAAATCTATGAAGTCAATTTCCCATATGTCTTAAATGACACTATAACAAGATATCTTTTTTTCACATGGACTGCTTTCATTGGCACTATAAAAATAGAATGAAGACGCTTGAAGTGTGACCCCAATTTCTGGATGATACTCTTATCATATTGACATTTTATGTAATATGAAAATCCATCTATGTCAAACCTTTTCACAAGATGTAACATGCATGTTTGGCTTATATGCAAGCCATTAATAATTTCTGTAACATTATTTAGTGTTTGAGATAGTTAACTAAATATGTTCTCTCCAAACTAGCTAATAAATGTCCGATTATGCTATCTAGAAAGACACATTGAACTGACTTTGGGATATTTTGTCTCAATCTTGTTGGTGTGTTAGGTGATATAAATATCCACATCATTAATGTTGTGTAAAACATACAAGTCTTCTTGTTCCCACTACTCATGACTGGTATCTATCTATCGTTCTCCCAAAGTATCTTTTCCAGAATAAATGTCAAGATTCACAATATAAGTATGAGTTTCATTGCAACATAAAAAGTCATTATGAAAGTCCATAACCTTCCTACAAACATAGCCCTCAATGATACTCTCTTTGGGCTGACAATGGTTTCGAACATCACCTTCAAAAATACTCATGTACCACTCAAAAGGATACATCTAATGCAAGAAAACTAGACCCAACATTTTTAGTTCCCTAGTCAGATTGACAACCATATGTACCATGATATCAAAGAATGAGGGGAAAAATAATTCTCAAGTTAGCACAAGGTAACGATCACTTCTCCTTGCATCTTAACTAGATTCTCTGGATCAATGACTTTGCTGCATAGATTGTTGAAGAAGAAGCAAATCCTAGTGATTGCAAATGTTACATGCTTAGGAAGGATAGATCAAATAGCCATATGCAATATATGTATTATTGGAATGTGAAAATCACAAGATTTAAGACTTATCAACTTCAAATCCTTTATTGATAACAATCTACAGATATTGGCTAAGTATCCATGTGGTACCTTAACATTAGGTAAGCACTCGCTAAAAAGGTCTCTTCTCTAATGTAAGGTGTAACAAGAAGGAGGTAAATATGTGAGGCAATCCTTGATTGTTTTTGTTGTTAAATAAAATCTTACATCCATTTCCCATAGGTCCATTATGGATTTTATGCCATCTTTAGTCTTGCCTTTTATATTAAAAAAAGTAGCAATGATGCTGTGAGAAACATTTTTCTCGACATGGAATACAATGTAAAACGATCAAAGAACTCCAATAAGGAATATCACATGACATGGACCTCATTTTGAAGAAAGGATTTTCACCTGTAGAAGTAGTACACAACCTCTTACCAAAATAATTTACAATATTGTTTATTCTTTCATAAACTTCCTCCCCTAACATAGGTTTAAGGGCACTCTGTTCCCAGTTGAGCCATTGAATGTTTCATACAACATTTGGATGTACCTTTGGCAGAAAACTTTGATGACCAGGATAAATAGTCTTACCACCATGTTTTAGTCAGATTGAATCAATATTTTCCTCACATACATGACTGACTTGGTTCCCTTAACATTTTACCTTGACAAGTTCTAATAAGCTGAAAAGTCATTAATACTGAAAAACAACATAGCACGTAAATCAAACATCTCTCTACGCAAAGCATCATAAGTCATAACACCTTCTCCCTAGAGTTTCTTTAGGTCATTGACTGGCCTAAATTTGCCTACCCAAAAAGGAACATATCTAGAGCAGTCTGACTCTTAAGATAGTAGCCCGACACTCAAGCTCCCATGACTATTATATGGGGTCAGACATAGTAATCAGGGTCGAACCACAGGGACAAGGTTAGCAAGTGTTAAGCACGCAAGGTCTCACACTCATATACTATGGGAAACATATAGTTTAAAAAGGGCATTCCCAAAGGAACGATAGTGCTCAATCCAAAACAAAAGAAATAAACCAAAGATAAGAAGAACAAAATGTAACAAAATAAAACAAAAACAAAGATATGGAAGGGAAACTTGAATTGGGTTTCACCTACTAAGACCTCTCACCAACATGCAAACATCATCTCTCCCTCTCATATACTCCTATCAAGACTACAAACAATCATAAAGCTGTCCATTCCTCTCTCTCTCTCGAGATGAGGATAGATCTAAGCCCAAGGACAACCTCTCTCTCGAGATGACTATCCAAAAACTACAAGGAAGAACATATGACCATAGGATTTAGAATTCCAACATTTTCATGCATTCATACTACTCCATAACACAAGATATTAGTGATACTACTCTTTCGAGGTACCAACAATCAAACATCACAAGATGGTAGCTAAGCATATGAATGAAGCATTAAAACCGATGCATGGAGATAATCTTGGCAAGAGTATATATATATTCAAAAATGAGAGACAATATACATGTTGGGAGAGCCTTAGTGGCTACTCCCAACCCAAGTTAAGTGTTTAGCCACACATGTTTATGGGCAGCATAACGACATTACAAAATGATAGATACATCAAGTTCCACGAAGAGATGAGGGAAGTACAATGAGATGGAAGTGATACATCTAGATAGAGAGAGAAGAACGTGATACAACACAATACTTCTTCAGATCTAGATCTGAGAGATCAATGGCACGGATGTTCTTCTTCTCTTGAAGAAGATGGAGCTTTCAGTCTTCTCTCTCCTCAACTTCCACCTTTGGAGATCCAAGACTGAATGGATGAGAATGAGTTTGGAAAATGGAAACACTTCATGGTCCTTTTAGATCTGATGATTTGAAAAGATGTGTAGGTGGCCTATTTATAGGCATGCTCCACTGACTTAACTTCTTGACCGTGGTCGAGGTTTGGTCTTAGTCGAAGCCTGATCATGGTCGAGGCTTACTTCCATCCTCTCCTCAGTCGAGGTTGGTTAAGTCACCTTCTTGGTCACCGCCTGAATGCCACATCCTTTGGTTAGACCACGGTCCAAAGCTCAGTCGTGGGCTTCATGCCGTAGGTGTGTGGACCATGGGTGAGAAGAGCACGAGGCACTGCGGATGGGAGGGGTTGTGGTTGTGAGGCATTGAGGTGATTCTTGGAGGCCTCAGACGTGGTGGGGTGGGCCCTAATGGTTGAATGGGCTGCGGTTGAGGTGTTGATCACGACCTTGGTTTGATGTGACCCTATAACCATGGAAAGAGTGTGTAAGCGAGATAATTGGCATAAAGTGCTAAAATAAGTGGAAAAATCTTTAAAAGGTATGCTAGGGGAGGTATAAAATATATGCAAGAAGTGTATAAAATGAGGTGTTATCAACTCCCCAAACTTAGAATCAAGCCTGTCCTCAGGCTAAGTGTAGGCTCAAAAACATAGAGAGAAATAGTGAATTTGTGTGACACAATCTTTGCAAAACTTAACACTACCGAATTATCTCATTCTTGCATCGGGACTATTGTGGTATGTTTGCTCAACCCTAAAGTCTCATTCCAACCCCTTTACAACTAGAGTTGCACAACTTTGACTTCTTGCCATTGCCTTTAGTAGAAAAGGTCTCTCCTTCTCAACGTATCACCCCTTCCTATGTTAGGTTACCAACCGTACCAATACAACATCTCCCTGAGGGGTAGCTTTCACACTCTTTCTTTATTTTCTGTTGTCCCTATGCTAATGTGCTCGGGTAAGCTTTAGGCTTTAAGTGTTTTCTTCCTCTCCTGAACTTCTCACCCACAATTGTCGTTGGGACAGTGTTGCCCTTCGGGCTTCTGACATAGAGTCAGGTGGTTGTTTGAGTTTCATTCAGGATTGGAGGTGGGTAAGTTTGGCTTCGATCTTCCACTAATGGGCATGACATATCTGCATTCATGAGTGTGACAATACACCCATTGTGTGGAAAGTTTTGGCATCTTTTGAGCACAACTCTCATTGTAATTTTTTTCTTTTTCTTTTTGGCTTTTATATCTCCTCTCTGGCTAGGGTTAGTGGGATTTATGCGGTCTTCTGGGAGGCCAAGTCTCTTTTAGTCCGAAAGTGGGGATAGATAGACTCGAAAGAGGTAGCTATTTCCTTCTCGATGGAGATGAGGATTTTCTGGTTGGAGCCGTCAGGTTAGGGTGGTTGGTCAGAGTATGGCTTTGTGAAGTTCTCTAGATTTCAAGGGTTTCATAAGCTTAAGGTTGTTGCACACACAATGTCTTATTGCAAGAATAAGATAAAGCTATATTGCTATGCTTCTCAGTTTACTTTTATATGCATTAGTTGCTCATATTTTTTCTCCATGATATGATAGCACTACAACCATTAGCAAGAAAATAGACAAATTTCTAAGGTAACTACACAAAACTGTGGCTTATAGCCATGTTTTTTTAAGAAAAAGAACGAGCAGTTTGGCTTGAGCTAAATTATATACAAGTAAAGTTTTTGAAAATTTTGAATGGTAAAACAGTGGTAAAATTGTACCTCTCTAGCTCATTTATGACTCCTCCCCCAAAATTATCCTTCACCCTGGCCTGGGGTCTCAAAATTTGAGTGAGACGTATAAACGGGCTTTCTTCATTCTGGTTTGTTGGTGTTGGAGGTCCACTTAGACTCGAGGAGCATGCTTGCATACACTCCTCACTACAGATGATACTATTCATATTGCATCCCCTCCACCTTTGTATTCAGATTGGCTAGGGCCATCATCCAGGCTAAATAAAAGAAGCCACATTCATTTGACAGAGGCACCTGCTGAGGGCTCCTGTAGAAGAACTATGTCTTCTTGAAGTCTTTGCCCATTGTGTGCTTGTACCCTTAGCCGTGGCTTTTCAACATCTCAACAATTGCTTCAGCACATGTGGCAGTCTTTTCTTCAATTGATGTCTTTGCAGTAGTCATGTTTGTCTTTTTTTTAGTGCAAAGGATGCATCTGAGATGTTGTATAAGACTGTACTCCTTTTGATAACATTGACTACCAACAGAGTCCAATGATTGTCATGAAGTATAGGTAAGAAGATGTAGTCTGGGATGGATGTCACTACGCGTTGTTGCAGGCGTTCTTTTTCACCTGATCTCTTGTTCTTTAGAATGTCATCCACCAGCAGGAAGTATGCCATATATGTGTTTGGCATGTTGTCGCCTAACAGAGTGTGGTAGGCTAACATCATGTTGTCTGATAGGTACCCTCCTATTTTTAGCGTATCACGGAGGTCATCCCTCAGCACACAAATTCCATCCCTTTTGAATATAGCCTCTGCCGTCATGTCATCTTCTTTTAAGGACTTCTTTATCATGTTTAGGGCTTCTAAAGATAGACTTACACAACTCCATCTGTTGAAGTCCTTAAAAGTAGGTACTATCTCCCCAGCCGGCCCGTCTGGTTTCTCTTCAGGAAGATCATCTTCTTCTACTTCTCCTTCCTCTGGCTGCCCTGCTATAGGTTGTACCTCTTTATCTTTTACCACTGAAGGCTGTTCAGGTTGCATTTCCAGCATGCTTTCGGTAGCTACCCCAGTGTCGGTTTTGCAACCTTGTTTCCATGCCGCTGCTCTGGCTGGCTCTATCGGGTCAATACACATGGTCTTGATTTGTTCCCTCCAAGTTACCTTCTTAGGTAGAGGGATATCTTGATGAAGTCTCCACAATATTGCGTTCGAAGGCATCGCCGGATCACTGGAGAAATGGCAGTCATAGATAACCTCCATCACATACATACTGCATAGCTCGTGCAGATCTTTAGTGCATAAGTCTTCCAGAGGGATGCCCTTATTGATGGCTTTCATCATTTGTAATACGATGAAGGCAAAATCCCCTATTCCAGCCTCTTCTTGTAGGACCTTCTTGCAGATTGAGAATAATTTCCATATTCCCTTAAAACCATCATCTACTGATTGTATCGCTCTCTAAAGACGTAGCGACACTTTTAGTATATCCCTGGCTTCCTTGTTTTTGTATATGAGGGCAATACTATCCAGCTTGACTATGCAATAGTTGAACACTGTCATCTTTTGCTTGTATAATTAACTACGATCAGTGCCCAGTGTTTCACATTCCTTATGGGTAGGACCACAAACTTTGTTTCCTTCCTACTCACCACCTATTTTAGCTCAGTCACATCAGCAACTTGGTAGTCTTCATTGTATAAGAGTTTTTCTAGATGTTTGGTAATGTTAAACACTGGTTGCACCTTGTTTGGATGTAAGAACTCTTCGAGGAGGTTGGAACACAATACTTAGAAGATCTTCTTGTGTATACATGCCCTTTTCATGAAGATTCCTCTGAAGTGTTCCCTTATGAGATGTCTACCTTTGTTGTGGTATACAACATCAGTTCTAGGCAGACTGTCCTCCAGGATATCTGCCAAGATATGGACATCCCTACATGTTAACCTTGATAGTGCAGTCATGTCCATATCCACCATTTTGTAAGACAAATGAGGAGCCACACCTAATTCTGCTTTCTTGACTAGTGTGCTCCACTTCCTGGCCGGCTTGTTTGTGAAGAAAGTAGAGAGCCCACCTTCCTCGTCGTCTGAGGTGCCATCCTGTGTTGCCTTTAGGGGTGTTTCCCTGGTTGGATGCAGACTTTCTGTATCTATTGACATCTGGGCGTCACCTTTTTTGCAACATTTATGGAAACCTCTGCAGCTGTATTGTCTTTGACGTTGCTTTCTTCAGACGGTTGTCCTAGTTTGGCAGTGTTCAGTGCTGCTAAAGTTGCTTCCATCTTCCCGTAATAAAGATAGTCACTTTGTTCATTATGGACTAGGGATTGCAGGAAGCCACTGCACATGTCCATCCTAGATGTCAGGTCATCCAGGAACTTATTTAGATCTCTAATTTCTCTTGACATGAGATCTTCTATCACTATGCTCTCTGCTTTGGCAACGATGGCCTGCGTGGGTTCTTCTGACATAGCCTTTCCTGTAGTCAGGATAGTTTGGTCTTCTTCTGGTTCCCCCTTTCCCTTAGCTGATTTTGCTTTGTCCTCTTCAGGACTACTGTTCAAATTGAACCCCCTTGACAAAGTAGTAGTTTTCTTCATTTTTTTGTCTTTGGGAGTGTCTGATTGCAGTGGTATTTCCTTTGCTTGAGGTTCATCTGTCGAGACAGTTTTTACATTGGTGCTTTCTTCTTTTGGCACTATACCTGCACCTGTCCCTCCCATGTTGTCATCGTCGTTATAGTCGGGGTTTGGAGGGCTCAATGAATCTTGTGATGTTGAGGGGCCTGCCACACGCTTGCTCATCTTCCTCCACCATTGGCTATCAATATCTTTACATTTGGCGTTCGACTGCTAGCAGTCTTCCTCCAGGCGTTGGCGCTCCCTTTAGAGGTCATTCATTTCCTCCTCATAGCCACTTGTTAAGTACTCTCTTTCCTAATGGCTGCCATTTCCTCGATGAGGGTCTTCAATGCTCCCATCATCATGTTCTGGGTGTTTATCACCCCTTGCATGAACTGGGGTAGCGCTTCAGTCCTTTCGTTCAGTGACTGCACATGCGTGGTTAGTGTATACAGGGTGGAGGTTATGTTTGAATTTAATTCAGATGTTTGATGCATGTGTTTCCACAGTACATCAAACTAGTTACCTAGTATATTTCTGAAGGTTGGAGGATGTGGTAGCGGTAAATCCACGTATGTCACAGATGCTCTTTGTTCCTCCAGTTGTGGAGTTGGCAAGGTCAGGATGGGAACTCTATCCTCTGGCTTTCCTGGTGTTTGAAGAATTACTTCCAGAATTGTTGGTTCGAGTACAGCTTCAGAGTCTTTGTGTTGCTGTTTGGGTTCTTGTTCACCCACCACCTGTTGTTCTACTATTGTCGCTTCAAGGCATGGAGTTTCCCTCATTGTGTCATCTAGATTCACCTGGATATCTTGCTCTGGTATTTCTTTGTTAGGTTGGCATCCCTCATTCATTATTGTTTCCATAGACATGGGAGGTGAGGTTGCCTCCAGAGTTGTGGGCTCCTCTAGCACTTGTTTCTTCTTTTTCCTTACTGCCAACTTTTTCCTTTCCTATGGCTTCTTCTCCTCTATCTCTATAGATTTGAATTTATCACCCTCTTCATCAGCTGTCGATGTCTTCTTCGTAGTATTGCAGATGGATCCTGAGTACATCTTATCGATGTCATATTGGGTGGGCCGCAACTTGTGGTCATCATAATACACCATTTCTGGGAGGGAAATGAGTTTCTTGGAGCAACTTTGTTTATAGGAGAGTTTATCTCCCTTCTGTTCCAAGATGTCTATGTTGATGAGGGACTGGATGTCGATTTTCGTATGCCCCTTTATCAGTTTGTACTTCATCAATGTGTATGCACCCATGAAGTGGTGGGATATCTTTGTGATCTGGCCTCCCATCTTAGATTACCCTCCCACAACTTTTGATAGCCTTTCAATTATGATTTTTCCTATGTTTACAGGATTCTTGTTCAACATAGACCATATCATGAAAAGGTCTCCGTTCGTCACTCCTCCTATCTATGACCTTGTGAATATTGTATTAGCGGTTAACTTCTACATTACCCTAATGAAGCATGAAGTGATTAGGGTTGATTTGGAGTTCTTGGAGTTATGTTCTTCTTCTCTTGTTAGTTCTTTCCACATTTTATGGTTGTTGTATCTGACCGTTTCTTTTTCTCCAAGTGTGGCGGAGTAGGATTGTACTTCTGGTGTTGTCTGTGTAAAGATGGTGTTGAGCATAGCCTCTGTAATTGTGTGAGACTTTCCTCCTAGTCTCACCTCTAGTTTGAAGTCTCCACCCCCCTTTTTACACTCCTCTTCATTTACTGGGACTTTCTCCAAAGAGGATAAAAATTCTGTTGTTAATTGCTTCACAGATGGGGGTTTCTGAGGTGCATAGGGTGTCTAGGTTTGCACCCTCTAGGAATTTGATAACTCTATCATAGACTCCCATTTTCTTGAAGTCATCGACGTCAAGATACCTTGTAGGACTAAACACTTTGACTTGTAGCATCCAGTCATAATGCGACTGGTGCACAACGTCCCTTGGCACAAATGCTGGCCCATTCTGATTTAGCATTGATCCCTCAGTCTCTTCTTCCTCTGTGCGGACCATTTCTTTCTCCTACCCTTTTGTTTCCTTTGCACCAGTCATCTTCATCTTTTTGTGGCACTAGACCTCCTTGGGTCGAGCCTTCCTTTTTCCCAGGCTCTTCAGTTCAGCCTCTGTAGGCTGGTATTTTGAAGTCTCTGTCCGAGATGTACCCTGCGATGCCCCTAACTCTTCTAGTGTCTGATGACCCAGGATGCGCTGATACTTCTCCATTGTCAACTGTAGTTGTAATCTCTCCTTCCTGGTGGCAGGCTTGTATCACTTGTTAAGGTTGCTGCTACCTTGTCCACAATTTGTTCTATTTCCTTCAATGATGTTTCCCTTTTGAGTAATGAGTCGCTAGTTGAGCCCGACATTCTGAAAAGTTTCAAATTAGTTGTATCATTAGCATGGGGATATAAATTTTTAACCCATCTTCATTAATAATTTTATTCTATTATCACGTGTATGTATAATTATGTTATATCCTTAATTTTTCTCATAGCACAACGACTGCTGCCTTCATAGTCACAATATACTCCGTTTTTTTTGAAAAAAACGCGTTTAAAACGCGTATTATTCACGTGACGTATATGACGGCCGTTTTAAACTCCAAATCGAATAATACATTTTAAACGTGTTTAATTCGTGTTTTATTCGCGTATTGCGTTTTAAACGCGTTTAATACGTTTTTTTGCCGTTTTAAACAGTTTTGTACTTTTGCTTCACATTTATTTTTTCCACGTCCTTTTTAACTTGTAGCAGGGTTCCACTAAACTGTCCAACCTTCCTCCTCTATCCCTCGACACACCAAGAGGAGTAACCCTCGACATTCTACATGTATGCTCCATCTTTCTCCTCCATTCTCCCCCTTTCTTCCCTGATTTATGCCTGCTGCTCCCACTTCTTCCCCTTCTTCCAATATTAGAGTAATCAGTTTGATGTTTAGTCATTTTCAATCATTATGTGTGGGTTTATATATATTTTGTATATATATATATATTCCGTTTTTTTGCCGACTTTTTTCCGAATAGTTGACCGAACTTTTACCGTACGTTGACCGATTTTTATCTGAATTTTCTGCATAATTCCCGATTTCCGAATTTTTCAACTTGGCCGTACGTATCCCGAATACCGAATTTGTGACTATGGCTGCCTTTAAACAAAAGATGAACCTCGATCACGGTCCAGGCCACGACCGAGGTATCACTTGGTCAAATAGTCTATCACATCGTGACCGAGGTGTATTGACGAGAGAGAGAGAGGTTAGAGGGATCACGGTCGAGAAGTAAACAAGAATGACTGCGACTACAGTTGAAAGAAGTAAAACAAGGGTGCCAGCGATTGCGGTCAAAAGAACATCAGCGAGGTCTCGACCATGACCGAGGTTAGCGTGCAATTGACATTTTGTTTGATAAACACCACAACCCACTATCATCAAGTGATACCGCGATCGCGATGACAGAGGACTAGAGGTCCTGTTCCATTGTAGGTGGTGATAGAACTAGAGGTCTAAAACCTCATTCGACCGGTCATTGGTGGCGGTCGAGGCGGCAGGGCTCCATGATTGAATCGCGCCCAAAAATTCCACCCTAGGTTAAGTAGGGAAATAGCAAAATGCGGAAAAGAGAAGAGGAAGCGTCGAGGAACCAATGAAGGGAAAGGACTAACACTAGATTTGAAGGTGGTCGAAAAAGAAAAGTTAGATGAATACCTCGATGGTGGAGAAATGATGAAAAATAGATGATAAAAGGCTTATGCGACAGCCATAATGAGCTCCTTCATCTTCAGAGGTCGGGATCGCACTTGGTCATCATCTATGTCATCGACGTCATCAGAGAGAATCAGACAACTCATTCGTTGGTTCAAGAAATTCTAAGATTAGGATGAGAAGAACGATGTTTTGAGACTTTTAGTATATATATGGCGGGTACCGCGACCCGAGGTGTGAGGAAAACCTCGACCGCGGTCGTTCTCCTCCATGGTATTGACTGCAACCGCGGCCTATCAAGACCTTGAGAGCAAGTGTCGTAGGTCGCAGTGTTCGTCCTATTTGAGCAAGATTAGCACCGTGACCGTGGGCCTTCAAACCAAAATGCCTTGAAATAAAAAACACAACTTGTTCCTCCAAACAAACCATCTTTGGATAAAAGAGATAAAATATTTACACTCCTTTTAGAAAAGGGAAAATTGAAATATAGGGAATACTAGAGGTACTTAGCTCATAACACTAGAGTATGAAATAAAGGAAAACATGAAACATGAAAAACAACAGAAGCTTGGGTTGCCTCCCAAGAAGCGCTTCTTTAAAGCCTTTAGCTCAACTTTCTCTTTCATCCTATCTTCATTCTCCCTCCACAGATGTAGTTGTTGCCTCATTCATTCCATTTGTTACTGAGTTGGCCTCCCCCAAGCTAAGTTCTGACCTCCTCACAAATGCTTCATCTTCATAGTACCTTTTTACTCTGTGTCCATTAACCTTAAAAGTTCCTATCTTCTCTCTTGATATCTCCATCATCCCTGATGGGTATATCTTTACCACAGAAAATGGGACTGACCACCTCATTCTAAGCTTCCCAGGGAATGACCTGATACTTGAATTAAACAAAAGGATCTTGTCCCCTTTGTGAACATCTTTGTTCTTCAAATGGGAATCATGCCAGACTTTCGTTCTTTGTTTATAAATCCTTGCATTTTCATAGGCATGAAGTCTCAATTGTTTGAGTTCTTGGAGATTAAGGAACCTTTTCTGTCCAGCCTTATCAAGGTCCATATTCATAAATTTTATGGCCCATAGAGCCTTGTGCTCTAGTTCAAGTGGTAGATGACATGATTTACCATAGATCAACCTATAGGGTGTCGTCCCTATAGGTTTTTTGTATGCGGTTTGGTAATCCCAAAGTGTGTCATCAAGCTTCATTGCTCAATCTTTCCTTGTGCGGTTCACAGTCTTTTTCAAGATTTGCTTGATCTATCTATTTGATACTTCCACTTGTCGCGATGTCTGGGGATGGTAACGAGTCGCGACCTTGTGCTTCACCCCATACTTTCTTAGCAAAGCTTCGAATTGTTTTCACCAAAATGTGATTCTCTGTCACTTATGACCGTGCGTGGTACTCCGAAGCATGGGAATATAGTTTTCTCGAAAAGCTTTACACGGGCTTGGAATCACAAGTTTGAGTAGCAACTAATTAAACACACTTGGAAACATAATCAACAACAACAAGGATGTATTGATTCCCTTTTGATGGCGGAAAAGGTCCCATGTAGTCAATTCCACAAAAATCAAAGATTTCAACTTCTACCCAGTCTGCCATGGGCATCTCATTCCTCCTACTTATATTTCCCGTTAGCTGACATTCTTTGCATAATTTGACAAATGAAGCTACATCCTTGAAGAGTGTGGGCCAATAAAATCCAGATTGTAGGACCTTTGATACTGCCCTATCCCCAACATGGTGCCCACCATAAGGTGAAGAATGGCACTCTTTCAGGATCAATGGCACCTCCACTTCTGTTATGCACCGATTATATAGATCGTCGGAACATCTTTTGAAAATAAATGGGTAGTCTCAGTATTAATTCTTCAAATAAAAAAATAGCTTCTTCTTCTGGTTGTACGTGATCTCCGGTGGCAACTTCCCATAGGCTAGATAGTTATAGATATCTGCAAACTACGGTAGTCTCTACTCATTAGACTGAGCCATTAGTAGGGCTTCATCAGCATAATTGTCGTTCACTGGTAACTGACTTTCTTTGTCAAAGACTATTCTAGACAAGTGGTCTACAACCACATTTTCCTTCCCTTTTTATCGATGATTTCATGATCAACCTCTTGCAACAATAGCATCCATCTTAAAAGTCATGGTTTTGTATCCTTTTTCTGCATCAAATACTTAATTGCCCCATGGTCTGTATATACTTTCATCTTCGATCCTATTAAGTATGATATGAATTTATCAATGGAAAATACAATGGCCAACATTTCTTTTTATGTAGTTGTGTAGTTTAATTGTGCCTCATCAAGCGTCTGGCTCACATAACAAATTACATGATGTTTCTTGTCCTTTTTCTACCCCAAGACAACGCCTATTGCACAGTCACTGGTGTCATACATGATTTCAAAGGGCAATTCCCAGTATGGTGCTTGAAGAATTGGTGCCGTTGTTAGTGCTCTTTTCAGTGTATGGAAGGCATCCAAACATTCACTAGTGAATTCAAACTCAGCATCTTTGAGTAGAAGATTAGATAAAGGCTTTGAAATTTTTGAGAAATCCTTTATAAACCTCTTGTAGTATCCTGCATGTCCCAGAAAACATCTCACTCCTGCTATGGACTTTGGCAGTAGATAAAGGCTTTGAAAATTTTGAAAAATCCTTTATAAACCTCCTGTAGTATCCTGCATATCCCAGAAAACATCTCACTCATTCTATGGACTTTGGCGGTGGAAGATTTGAGATAGCTTCAATCTTACTCAAGTCCACTTCAATTCCCTTCATCAAAATCTTATGACCTAGGACTATGCTGTCTCGTACCATGAAATGACACTTATCCCAATTTAGAATGATATGTTTTTCCTCACATCTTTGCAGCATCGAAGATAAATTTCTTAGGCATGCATCAAAGTATGTTCCATAGATTGAGAAGTCATCCATAAAGACTTCTATGATATCTTCTAGAAAATCTGAGAACACCGAGATCATACAATGTTGGAACGTTGCGGGTGCGTTGCACTGCAACATCCCTGACCTGGGTTAAGACTTAAACCTAGAAGTTTTGCCTAAGTAAGTTATTTAGATTCTTGTCTTTATCTTTTGAAAAGTAATTAAAACTAAAGGAGAGCTTATGTTTCAGTTTTGGTCCTATTTGAATAATGTTGAAGCAATATTTGCTTGTTTTGGACTAAAGTGCAATTTGCCCAATTGGAGGGGTTACTTTGCAAATGTTACATGATAAATGTTCCTCAAATGTTTGACCATCATAAGAATGATAATGATGCTGAGGTATGGCTTCCACAAGCCTAAGTTTAAAAAATGAGCTTGTTTGAGTAATGTTTGTGCATTGAATGCTAGTTTTGGTGTAATTTGCAATTTACCCAAAACCTAGGGTTGAATATGTAAAATACCACTTCAATAATGTCACTACTATTTCTTGGTATCATTTAGAGAAAAGAAAAAGAAAGGGGCGTCTTGTTTGAATTACTTTTGAGAGAGATAATCTTGATAATAAAATAATCAAGATTTAAGCATAATTGAAACCCTAATTTAATTTGTAGCAAAAATAGATATATTAATTGAAGTGCCCATCAATTAAAAAGGCTTTGGTTGAAATCCTATAGTGCAAGGACGTTCAAATTCCTTTAGTTTCACCGAAATATCCTAAGTAGGTGAAGAAACCCACTCACATTTGTTAATTAAAAAGTAATGTCCACTAAAAATGGATAATAGTATTATTTTAATTAAGGTGCTTAAGTGGATTGCTTTTAATTCAAGGGTAAATTAAAGGATTTGAGGATGAAGGGAGTAGTCTTTGGAGGCAAGGAAGGGAGGGGGCATGTGGCAAAGAAAGTTGATGGATTTTCTCCTACTTTCTCTCTCCTAGAAAATCAATTACATATATTCAATTTTCTCCTTACTTGAAAGACCATTTTGCAAACCACTTTCTTCCTTTGCTTTGGCTGATGACCAAGGATCTTAGGAGCAGGAGGAAAACGTTTTACAAGCTAAAGGTAAGCTCCATGATCATCTTCAACCTTGAATTGATGGTTGAAATCGAATTTCAACATTGATTTTCTTCTCTTTTCCATCCAATGCTCAACCTTGATCATCCTTTTCATCCAAAGAGTTGGAAACGAGCCTTGGATAGTTAAAAGAGCTTCATTCACCATTAGAGACGTGAAGTTTGGAGCTTTGAAGCTACTTTGAAGGGGGGTTATATAACTTGAACCCATTAATGTGGTTATTGATTTCAATTTCTCATCATATGTTGATCCTTTATTTCTTCTTGAATAATTGTTGAATTTTTCATATATATGGCAATATAAATCGGAGGTATGAAACTTGATGATGATGACATCATATTAACACACACCTCAAGAAATATCATGAGAAAATGATTTTTCTTTGTGTTGGTCTAACGGTTTCAAACCGTTTTAGACCAAACAGTTTCAAACTGTTTGGTGACCAAACAGTTTCAAACTGTTTGGTGACCAAACAGTTTCAAAACCGATTGGAAGGTAAACGTTCTTAAACCGTTAGAGATCAAACTATTTTCAAATGGATTCAAAGATCAATTAGTCTCATGATCTAATAAATTCAACAATGAAATACAACTGATTTCAGAACCCTAGTTCAATTGGCTTCAAAACCCTAGGTCAATTGATAACAAAACCCTAATTTAGGGTTAAACAGTTTCAAGATCAATTGACCAAACGGTCTTAGACTGTTTGAGGACCATTTGGTCTTAGACCATTTGAGGAATAAACAGTCTCACACTGTTTGGGGTTAATTAATATTTAAATAAAACGATCTTGAACCGTTTAGGGATTAAACGTTTTCAAAATTGATAAAATCAAACAGTTTCAAAATCAATTGAAGGAATTAGGGCAAGACTGTTTGAAGAATTTGAATCAAGACCGTTTAAGGTCTAACGGTCTTCAAGACCGTTTGGAGGTCAAGCACCTCAAGACCATTTGGAGGTCAAGAACCTGAAGACCATTTGGAGGTCAAGCACCTCAAAATCGTTTGGAGGTCAAGCACCTCAAGACCGTTTGGAGGTACAAAAGATTCAAGACCGTTTGGAGATTCAATTTAACCAAGACCGTTTAAGGTCTAACGGTCTTCAAGACCGTTTGAAGGGTCAATTGGTTCAAGACCATTTGGAGGGTCAATTGGTCGAAGACCGTTTGGAGGGTCAATTGGTCCAAGACCGTTTGAAGGGTCAATTGGTCCAAGACCGTTTGAAGGTCTAATTGATTTAATCTATGTAAGTACTAATAACCCCATAAGTGGTTGGAGAGTATCTCAAGGATGATTTCAATGGGAGTACCTCTAAAATACTTAAGTGATTAGTATAATGAGAGTGATTACCATTTGATGTCTATGAAAGTAATTAATTCAATATGCTATGATAAGTGTAGGTGCATGTACTTAGTGAAAGGTTAAGTCAATTGAATAAGGTATGTTGGTGATGTGTGTTCCTAGTACATGGAACAGTGATAAGTATGATTTAATACTTAAATAATGCTATGTTCTCCAAGATATGTTGAAGCACTGATTTAGGGTTTGGATTAATGAGATAATCATAAAACCTTAATTAATGGAGAATGGAAACCCTAATTCAGGGAGATGTTATGTGAAACCCTAATATAGGGTGATGTTACGTGAAACCCTAATATAGGGTGATGTTATGTGAAACCCTAATATAGGGTGATGTTATGTGAAATCCTAATTGATAATGATGTAAAACCCTAATTCAGGGAGATGTTATGTGAAACCCTAATATAGGGTGATGTTATGTGAAACCCTAATATAGGGTGATGTTATGTGAAACCCTAATATAGGGTGATGTTATGTGAAACCCTAATTGATAATGATGTAAAACCCTAATTTAGAGAGATGTTATGTGAAACCCTAATATAGGGTGATGTTATGTGAAACCCTAATATAGGGTGATGTTATGTGAAACCCTAATTGATAATGATGTGAAACCCTAATTCAGGGAGATGTTATGTCAAACCCTAATATAGGGTGATGTTATGTGAAACCCTAATTGACAATGATGTGAAACCCTAATTCAGGGAGATATTACGTGAAACCCTAATTGATAAAAATGGGAAACTCTAATCCTAATGAGGGAATAGTGATGTTATCTTTGTATTGCATGATGTTGATATGAAATTGATATGATTGTTATCAAGTGTACTAACCATGCAGGTATCATGAGATGTGAGCATAACCAAGTATGAATTATGATGGTAATGGGCCTTGTGAGCCATTACTTTATTTATTGCCTAATGACAGGTGACAAGAAGTTGAATATACCTGGTGAACTATGTGAAATGGTTGTGTAACAAGTATCCTGAATACCTTGGTCAGATGACCTGGAGGTAATCGTTACCGGAAAAGTGGTAACCATGTTTAGTGTTGAACTAAGGGTTTGAATACCCAGATCCAGAAAACATGATGATGATGATGTTGAGGGATGTGAATTTCCAATAATGAGATAAGGGATTGAGATCCCAATGCTTTATAAAGTTTTGAAAAGTACTTAATAAGAGTATTGTTTATTTGTAGCATTTGTCATAATAATTCTTGTTTGAAAACTTGACTGATGCTAAAAGAATATGGTAATGTACTTAAATAATCAAGTGGAATATTATCATGTAGAGCCCTGGCCATAGATCCATCATCGTCAGTAGCTGGTGATGGTGAAACAGGTTTTCCTGCTGGTTAATCCGGAGCGTATATTGTTGAATATACGGGGTGCTCCTAGCCGAAAATAGGAGGATTAGAGTGCAAATTCAATTGTAGACTCAATATATGTATAAGAGCATGGTGAACAGGCCCATGGCTTAGTGTGATGGAGCATGAATGCGTTCATGGCTCAGAGAGCACGGTGAACTGGCCCGTAGCACAGATTTACTAGCGCCGGGACCTGTACCAAGGCGGGCTATAGGATGGGTAGCCTTGAGAGCTAACCCTGTGAATGATGTCACTTAAGCAAGAGATTGCGGTCCTGCTTGTGGTCTCACACTAACCAAGACGGATGAGATTGAGGAGTCTGGCTCTTCCTTTGATCTTGTATGGCACCGACTTTGGGTTTCGCAACTGAAGGTTGGATTTGAGTGGTACGACTCACTTCCTCAGGGCATAAGAATGATTGTAAAATGTAATTCACACGTGTAGCATATTTGCTTAAGGACGAATTATGGATATGATTGGTGGATGTCACATTGCTTATTGTATCCTAAAGTGGATAAATATTATAAATGTTCTTCATATTCCTTATTAAAATGAATAGATGATATTTCTCTATTCTATTTAATAATGATTTAAATCCTACTGTTCAATAGAGATTATTCTACTCAGTTCATTACTGTTTACCTACAATAATAATATTTCTGGCGGAGAGTTATATCTCTCACTGGGGCAATTTCAATTGTCTCACCCCGTGGGATCCAACATTTTTAGGTGGACGAGGACGAGGAGGTAGAAACCCTACAATAGGGGAAGGACAAAAACATCAAGGATAACAGTGATAGCTCAGGTGGAGATACTGACTGTCATGTCTTGTAGATATGAGTCCTATGAGTCGTCTCTATACTCTCAGGTCCTAGGAGTTAGTAGTTAGTGCTTTTATGATCGATCTGAGATTTTGGCATTGAATGCCTCAAGGTTTTATGTTGCTTATGTTTAGATTTAACAGAGAAACTATTGTATGTAATCCTCGAGAAGAGAAGGTACATGGTATGTACTTTGTGGACCAAAATGTGTATATAATAATTTGGTTCTTGTTATAAGAGTTTCCTGGAAATGGATCTCTTTTTAAATGGTTTTAATTTATAGTGATTTTCAGTAATCTGCTGCTTATGTTTTCTTCTACATTAATAATTATCTGATGTTTGGGGTCTGTCATCACAGTTTAGTTGGTATCAGAGCTCTAGGTTTGCTGAGTCTATAGAGACATAGGATTAAGGTCGTTGAGTCTATTCTAGTGTCTTTCAGTTTATCTGATAGTTACTTCTGCTCTCAGGAGAAGAAATAAAGCTTGGAGATGGCTAGATCGCACGAAGAACATGCTTCTAAAAGCAGTGTTGCTTCACCAGGAGGAGGTGAAAGGGATGAAGATAGGGAAGAACCAATACCTGGACATCCCTAGCTTAACCAAGCTGCACTAGAAAATCCAGCTTTCCATGCTTTGTTTGGGAAGTTTATGGTGACTATGATGCATATGGAAGATAGGATGCCACCACCTGCACCTAGGGCACCATCTCACAATGAGGGACATTGATCTGGCAAGAATTTTGAAAGAATTCACCGGGTAGGAGCCACAGAGTATGATGGTACAACTGACCCAACAGATGCAGACTTGTGGCTGACTGAGCTGGAAAAGGCCTTCAGAATTCTTAATATTCCAGAATATGAGAAGGTTAGGCATGCGGTGTACCTACTGAAGGGGAGTGCTGGCCATTGGTGGGCCATAAAAGAAGGTAAAAGGCCAGGTGTTTAAGTCGGATGGGAAGAATTCTGACGTGAATATGTTAGTAGATATTTTCCCAAGACTTACCTAGATGAGAAGATCTCTCAGTTTGAGCGGATAAGGCAAGGACCGATGAACATTAGTGAGTATGAAGCTAAGTTCATGGAGCTTCTATGATTTTGTCCACACATGGCTGCTACAGATGAGGAGAGGATTCAACATTTTGAGAAAGGTTTGAACACTGATTTAACCACACCAGTGTCTGCTCTAGAGAATAGGGAGAGGTTTTCCACTTTTGTGGAGTCAGTTAGATGGATAAAAAGGTCCATGACTAAGAAACGTCAGGCCAACAACAAGAAGGTGTATACCCAGTTCCAAGGATAAAGGTCCGAGAGTTCTAAGAAACCAATGTTTTCTGAACCAACAACACCATCGAGGTTTAATACTCAGACACAGTGGACATCCAACAAGGGTAGGGGTCATAGTTTACCACCAGAAGGAGCCCACATCTTAGCCTCAATGTCAGTAACAGGAGCATCTAGACCACCACAGGAGAATAGAGTTTGTTATAAACGTGGGAAGATGGGACATTTGATGAAAGATTGTCTAGTTAGAGACATGAGTGTAACCCAACCACCGAGGCAGAGTCAACAAGGCTCTCAGAAGTGACAATTTAGTAGTGGCACTCGAGGACATGGACAGGCGTCTCAAGCTGGCTCATCTACATCCAACAACAGGGCAAGTGGATGACACCCAGCAACAACAAGATTCTATGCTATGAATCAGCCAGAAGCAGTGGTTAACCCACGAGTCATGACAGGTCAGATGGAATTGTTTCATTCTGATATGCCTTCATCCTGCTTTGTATCTTTTTTAATTGATCTGGGTGCTACACATTCCTTTATCACTTGAGAAGTGATTCATGATTGCAATATGACTGTTAGTCATAGAGTAGATAATCTATTATTAGAAACTCCATTAATTGGATCTGTAGTGTTGTGGGAGGTATGTTCTCCCTGTGTTCTTTCTTTTTCAGAACATAGCATTTAGGTGGATCTTATACCACTTGAGATGCATGGGTTTGACATAATCCTTGGGATGGACACCCTAGAAAAGTATAAGGTTGTCTTGGATTGTGGTTCCAAACAGGCTATGTTCTCAGACAATGGTGATACATGGATCTTTTAGGGGGAGAGAAAGATTCTTCCAACCTGTCTAGTGTCAGCTATGGTAGCTGAGAAGTTGATGAGACAAGGATGTTTCACATTCTTGGCACATGTGGTAGATACCAGAATAGAGAGTTATAATCTTTCTGAAGTTCCAGTTGTTAGAGAGTTTGAGGATGTGTTTCTTGAGGAACTTCCAGGTGTTCCTCCACCCTGAGAGATTGATTTCGAGATTAATCTAATTCTGGGTACACAACCAATAGCTCAAACACCATATAGAATGGCACCTACTGAGATGGAAGAACTCAAGAAACAGTTATAGGATTTGCTTGAAAAAGGTTTTATTCGACTGAGTACTTCACCATGGGGTGCTCTGGTTCTTTTCGTTAAAAAGAAAGACAGTTCTATGTGATTATGCATCGATTATAGACATCTAAACAAAGTAACCATAAAGAATAAATATCCTCTACCAAGGATAGATGACTTATTTGATCAATTGTGTGGTGCAACTATCTTCTCTAAAATAGATTTGAGGTCAGGATACCATCAGCTACGTATCAAGGAGAGTGACATACCTAAATCAGCCTTCAAGACAAGGTATGGTCACTATGAGTTCAGAGTTATGTCATTTGGACTAACTAATGCACCAGCTGCATTCATGGAACTCATGAATAGAATCTTCCGACCATTCCTTGATCAATTCATAGTAGTCTTTATATATGACATCCTTATTTACAGTAGAGATGCTCGACATCATGAGAAACACCTTCGTCAGGCTCTAACTTTACTAAGAGAGCATAAGTTATATGCCAAATTTAGCAAATGTGAGTTCTGGTTATCATAAGTGTCTTTTCTTGGACATGTAATATCTGCCTCAGGTATCTGTGTTGATCCTAAAATGGTAGAATCTATCTTGGAGTGGGAACAACCAAAGACACCAACAGAGATACGTAGTTTTCTAAGACCGGCAGGCTACTATAGGAGGTTCATTAAGAACTTCAATTCTATAGCTTTACCCCTAACCAAGTTGACCAGGAAGGAGGTTCCTTTTGTCTGGAATGGCAAGTGTCAACATTCTTTCCAGTCATTGAAAGAAAGGTTAACCAGTACACTTGTGTTACTGTTACCTGAGCAGGGAAAGGGGTATATTGTTTTCTGTGATGCTTCTAAGAACGCTCTAGGATGTGTGTTGATGTAGGATAAATAAGTGATTTGTTTTGCTTTTTGACAGCTTAAGAAACACGAAGAAAATTATCCAACATAAGATCTAGAACTAACTGCAGTGGTTCATGCGTTGAAGATCTGGAGACATTATCTCTATGGAGAGACATTCCAGATTTTCACAGACCATAAGAATCTAAAATACATCTTTTCACAGCATGAGTTGAACATGAGACAACGCCGCTGGATGGAGTTAATCAAGGACTACGATTGTACAATTGATTATCATCCAGGAAAGGCTAATGTAGTGGCTGATGCACTAAGTAGAAAATCATCATCACCAGCCACGAACAAGGCACATTTGAACTCTTTAGTGTGCTTTAAACGAGACATGTTTGTCTCTTTGAGGCAAGACAATGTATAGCATAAAGTGTCCTTGTTAGCTGGACTATTAGCGGAGATGCACATAAAACCTACTCTGAAACAACAGATCAAAGAGGCACAACAGGCTGATACTATGATTCAGCAGATCAGGTCAGAGCATGGTAGTGAGAAACGAGAGGGTTTTCATAAATCAAATGATGAGGTAGTATGTTACCATGGTAGGATGGTAGTACCTGATGCCAATGACTTAAGGAAGTTAGTCATGGAGGAAGCTCATTCATCCATGTATGCAATGCATCCAGGGAGCACCAAAATGTATCATAACCTGAAAGATATGTATTGGTGGCTTGGTTTAAAGAAAGATGTAGCTGAGTTTGTTATGCAGTGTCTAGTATGTCAGCCGGTTAAAGCTGAACATCAAAAGCCCGCAGGAACAATGCAACCTTTACCTATACCACAGTGGAAATGGGATCACGTGACCATGGACTTTGTGGTTGGTTTACCAAGAACAACCAAAAGTCATGATTCCATTTGGGTGATAGTTGATAGGTTGACTAAGTCAACACATTTTCTTCCTGTCAAAACAACCTATACTGCTGAGAAGCTTGCACAGATCTATATAGATGAGATAGTGCATTTACACAGAGTTCCAGCTATAATTATTTCTGATAGAGATCCCCAGTTCACAAGTCATTTTTGGGAATGACTACATAAGGCTTTGGGTACACAGTTAAGGTTTAGTACCGCCTTTCACCCACAGATAGATGGACAATCTAAGAGGACTATACAAACTTTGGAGGATTTTCTTAGGGCATGTGTCCTTCAGTTTGTAGGAAGTTGGGATATACACTTGAGCTTAATAGAATTCGCTTACAATAATAGTTATCAGCACATTATTGATATGGAACCATATGAAGCATTATATGGTAGACGTTGTAGATCTCCACTATGCTGGTACAAAATAGGGGAATACCAACTTTTGGGTCCTGAAGTAGTGCAACAAACAACTAAAAAGATTAAAGTAATTCAACTACAGTTAAAGGATGCACATGATAGACATAAGTCATACGCTGATAAATGGCTAAGACCTTTAGAATTCCAAGTTGGAGACAGAGTATATCTCAAAGTCTCTCCTTGGAAAGGTGTTCGTAGATTTGGAAAGAAGGGTAAGTTAGCTTCTAGATTTATGGGGCCTTATCCAATCACTGAAATTATTGGAAAGTTTTCCTATAAGTTGGAGTTTCCACCTGAAATACACAGATTGCATCTAGCATTCCATATATCCATGCTGAGAAAGTGTCACCCTGATACAGAGTTAGTTTTGCAACCTGTGGAAGTAGAATTAAATGAAGATATATCCTATATAGAGGGGCCAGTGTTGATTCTTGACAGGAGAATCAAAAAGTTGAAAAAGAAAGACATAATTCTTGTGAAAGTTCTTTGGAATCAACGTGGCATTGAAGAAGATACATGGGAGTTAGAGGAAGAGATGAGGAGGAAGTACCCTTCTCTTTTCTCTTGATGATTTTGGGGACGAAATCCCTGTTAGGGGTGGATAATTGTAACATCCCTGACCTGGGTTAAGACTTAACCCTAGAAGTTTTATCTAAGTAAGTTATTTAGATTCTTGTCTTTATCTTTTGAAAAGCAATTAAAACTAAAGGAGAACTTATGCTTCAATTTTGGTCCTATTTGAATAATGTTGAAGTAATATTTTCTTATTTTGGACTAAAGTGCAATTTACCCAATTTGAGGGGTTACTTTGCAAATGTTACATGATAAATGTTCCTCAAATGTTGGAGCATCATAAGAATGAGAATGATGCCGAGGTATGGCTTCCACAAGCCTAAGTTTAAAAAATGAGCTTGTTTGAGTAATGTTTGTGCATTGAATGCTAGTTTTGGTGTAATTTGCAATTTACCCAAAACCTAGGGTTAAATATGTAAAATACCACTTCAATAATGTCCTTACTGTTTCTTGGTATCATTTAGAGAAAACAAAAAGAAAGGGGCGTCTTGTTTGAATTACTTTTGAGGAGAGATAATCTTGATAATAAAATAATCAAGATTTAAGCATAATTGAAACCCTAATTTAATTTGTAGCAAAAATAGATAAATTAATTGAAGTGCCCATCAATTAAAAAGGATTTGGTTGAAATCCTATAGTGCAAGGACATTAAAATGCCTTGAGTTGCACCGACATATTCTAAGTAGGTGAAGACACCCACTCACATTTGTTAATTAAAAAATAATGTCCACTAAAAATGGATAATAGTATTATATTAATTAAGGTGCTTAAGTGGATTGGTTTTAATTCAAGGATAAATGAAATTATTTGAGGATGAAGGGAGTTGGCTTCGGAGGCAAGGAAGGGAGGGGGCATGTGGCAAAGAAAGTGGGTGGATTTTCTCATACTTTCTCTCTCCTAGAAAATCAATTACATATATTCAATTTTCTCCTTACTTGAAAGACCATTTCACAAACCACTTTCTTCCTTTGCTTTGGCCGATGACCAAGGAGATTAGGAGCAAGAGGAAAATGTTCCCCAAGCTAAAGGTAAGCTCCATGATCATCTTCAACCTTGAATTGATGGTTGAAATCAGATTTCAACATTAATTTTCTTCACTTTTCCATCCAATGCCCAACCTTGATCGTCCTTTGCATCCAAAGAGTTGGAAACGAGACTTGGCTAGTTGAAGGAGCTTCATTCACCATTAGAGACGTGAATTTTGGAGCTTTGAAGCTACTTTGAAGGCGGGTTATATAACTTGAACCCATTAATGTTGTTATTGATTTCAATTTCCCATCATATGTTGATCCTTTATTTCTTCTTGAATAATTACAGAATTTTTCATATATATGGCAATAGAAATTGGAGGTCTGAAGCTTGATTATGATGACATAATCTTAACACACAACTCAAGAAATATCATGAGAAAACGGTTTTGCTTTGTGTTGGTCAAACAATTTCAAACCATTTTAGACCAAACAGTTTCAAACTGTTTGGTGACCAAACGGTTTCAAAACTGATTGGAGGCCAAACAGTCTTAAAATGTTAGAGATCAAAATGTTTTTAAATGGATTCAAAGATCAATTAATCTCATTATCTAATTGAAAAACACTAGAGGGGGGGTGAATAGAGTTTTTAAATAATTTTAACAATTTATTGAACTCAAACAACCACAATTGAAATTGGAAGAAGGAGACAGGTGTTTAGAGTGGTTCCAACTTTAGCAAATACTAAAGTTGTCAGTCCACTACCCGGTTGCTTACCCAACCGGGATTTTGAAAGTATTTATTTTATTACCTTCTCAAGGATTTATACAAAATACAATACTTTCCTTTACACCCTTTGAACAGCCTTCACTTGAAGTAGGTGCACCAACTTTGAGGTAGCCTTCTTGAAGTAACTCCAAGCTCCCCCTTGAAGTAGCCTTCCTCTCTAGAAGTAACCTCCCGTTGCACCAGCCTTCTGAAGTAGCTCAAAGTCACCTTCTTCACCAAGAAGAACTCCACACTCTCCAATCAGCAGCCTCCAACCTAGGAGTAGCAAGGAGAGTACAAACGGTAATAAAGAACAAGAAAGGAAAAAGGAAATTACAACTTATCCTTTGTAGCCTAAGGCTTGATTTGCCTAGATCAAGCGTATAGATCTCCTAACCAAGTGTATGGACTTGTAATTGCAGTGGGTAGGAGATACTAGCTTATAGGACACGAATTTTGAGCTAAGGAAGGAAGTAGCCAATTGTCACAATGCTCAAATTGCTCACAAACAGATTGCTCAAAATATGCTCAAGGATTTTTCAAGTGTAACAAGTGTATTTGAGTGTCCTATGGCTTGTCCTATTTATAGGAATGGCCTAAGAATGCTTAAGGACGTTCTAGACAACTTCTAGGGGTTTCTAAGTGCTTAACTAGCCGTTAGGTACAAGTTTGTTGCTTTAACAACGGCTAATTAATTAATTCTGCAGTTGCTGTCAGAGACCATCTCGGTCGAGGAATGGTCGACCGAGACACCTACTCGGTCGAACTTTTGTCGACCGACAGGCTCTCTGGAACAAGTGATTTGCAACGTCTATCTCCAACTGCCAACTACCTTGTCAGTTGTGTCTAACGGCTACTTTGGATCTTTCTCGGTCGAGAAGATTGTTGACCGAGAGTGTCTCGATCGAGGAGTTTGTCGACCGAGATTGATCCTGTTTCAATGTTTCAATTTAGGCACTAACTATATGTATGAGTGTGCAAATGTGATCCTATTTGAAGGGAATGACTTATCTAAATGTGGTGTTTAGCTAGGGAGAATCTAACGCTTGATTTACATGCAATCTAAGTACTTGTACATTATATATTTGTACAAGTTTTTACAAAGCGATTACATTGCATGAAAACATAAACATGTAAGCATATGGATTTCCCTAGTTGCTTTGTCATCCACCTTAATCCTGCACACTCAAGTAGCTCGTTAGATCAATAAGAATGAAATGTTTGTCATAATCAAAACAAAGGGATTTATAGATGTCCATTTAGCCAACAATCTCCCCCTTTTTGAAGATGACAAACATTTCCAAAAATATAAATAAAGGAAATATAAATCATATGAGTTTCATACCTTTAGATTACCTTTTGTAGATTTTCCTCTTGTTTATAAGATGTGTGCTTATTATTCCCTTTGAATTATGGAACATGAAATCCAATTCACTAGGGAATATAGCAACTTTCAATGTAAAGCCAAGAGTTTATTTATGAAACTCATTGATTGAGTGTTTCCTAATTACTAAGTTTTATATTTATTTCTCCCCCTTTGTCATTTCAAAAAGATATCTGTTAGAAATAAAAACTCCCCCTTAATTAGATGTCCATTTAAAAGCCAAAATATCATGATGCAAGTAAGAGTTTTTGTTTAAGTAGCACAAATATCAAAGAAAACATCTTCCAAAGGAGTGATAAGCAGTTGCTTCCTAATTTTGTTAAATTGATCTAGTGGAAGTGGTTTTGTAAAAATATCAGCCAATTGATCTTCCGTATCAACATGATGAAGGGAAACATGATTCTTGGAGATATGATCCCTTAAAAAGTGATGACGGATTTCAATATGTTTAGCTCGGCTGTGTAAAATAGGATTGTGTGCTAAGTTTATGGCGCTCGTGTTGTCACAAAAAATAGGTGTAGATGAAAGAGTAAAACCATAATCGTTTAATACTTGTTGCATATAAAGCACTTGAGCACAACAAGACCCAACTGCCATATATTCAGCTTCAGTTGTAGATAGGGCAACCGTATTTTGTTTCTTGCTAAACCAAGATACTAAAGCTCTCCCTAACAAGAAACAACCACCACTAGTACTCTTGCGATGAAGGCGACAACCAGCATAATCCGCATCAGTATAAGCTTTAAAATCCAAGGATTGTCCTTTTGGATACCATAAACCAAAACAAGTAGTGCCGGCTAGGTAACGAAGAATTCGTTTAACTGCTAGAAAATGAGAGTGCATAGGTTGTGATTGAAATCGAGCACAAAGACCAACGGGAAACATAATGTCTGGTCTAGAAGCAGTTAAGTAAAGCAAACTACCAATCATGGCTCTATATAAGGAATCATCAATAGGTTCCCCATTTTCATCCTTATCAATTTTAATAGAAGTAGCCATAGGAGTAGTAGCATGTTTGCACTGATCCATCCCAAAACGTTTTAAGAGTTCTTTAGTATATTTTTCTTGGCTTATGAATATTCTGGCAGGTGTTTGCTTAATTTGAAAACCAAGAAAGAAAATTAGTTCACCCATGAGGCTCATTTCAAATTCTTTTTGCATAATGTCACTAAATTGTGTGCACAATGAATTATTAGAAGCTCCAAAAATAATGTCATCAACATATATTTGCACAACTAGGAAATTAGATGTATATGTTTTGAAAAATAAAGTAGAATCTGAATTTCCAATAGAAAAATCATTATCAAAAAGATATGTCTTGAGCCTTTCATACCAATTTCTAGGTGCTTGTTTTAAACCATAAAGTGCTTTCTTAAGTTTATAAACATAGTCACCTTTTTCCGGTATTTCAAAACTAGGTGGTTGGGCAACATATACTTCTTCTTGAATGATGCCATTTAGAAATGCACTTTTTACATCCATTTGGTAGAGTTTGATGTTTTTATGTGCAGCAATAGCTAGTAACATTCTAATAGCTTCAAGTCTAGCTACCGATGCATACGTTTCATCAAAATCTATTCCTTCTTGTTGATTATATCCTTGTTCTACTAACCGAGCTTTATTCCTTATTACTTCTCCTGCCTCATTTAGCTTGTTCCTAAAAACCCATTTAGTTCCTATTATGGTTTTATCTTGTGGTTTAGGAACTAAATCCCATACATCATTTTTAGTGAATTGATTCAATTCTTCTTGCATGGCTATTATCCAATAATCATCTTTAAGAGCTTCAGATATCTTTTTAGGTTCAATGATAGAAACAAAAGCCATGTTTGCAACATCTTTGAAGGAAGACCGAGTTTTGACTTTATCATTAGGATCTCCAATAATTAGTTCTTGAGGATGATCTTTAATAAGCCTAGGTGTAGTTTGTGGTTCAGCTTGATGATTATTTGTAGTACCTTTCTCACTATCATTTGGTATGTTTAAATTTTCGAGTTGATTAGTGAGATCGATGATTTCTAGATTTTCAGATTTGGACTCTTCATGAAAAGAAACATGAATAGACTCCTCAACTTTTCTAGATATAGTGTTATATACTCTAAAAGCTTTGCTAGAAGTGGAATATCCCAAAAAGAATGCTTTGTGTGATTTTGAGTCAAACTTATCTCTATCATCTTTGGTATTTAAAATATAGCATGTGGAGCCAAAGGTATGAAAATAGTCAACTCTAGGTTTCTTAGAATGTATTATTTCATATGGAGTTTTCTTTAAATGAGAGTGAACAGTTACTCTATTTAACACATAGCATGCAGTGTTTACAGCTTCAGCCCAAAAGGTTTTGGGTGTGTTGTGTTCAAGCATCATAGTTCTAGCCATTTCTTGTAGTGATCGATTTTTCCTTTCAACTATACCATTTTGTTGTGGGGTGTGTGGAGCAGAAAAATTATGAGTGTACCCTTGAGATGTACAAAATTCTTCAAATGTATGATTTTCAAATTCTCCACCATGATCACTTCTAATGGTACATATTTTGCTTTGTAATAGATTTTCAATCTTGGAACAAAATTGTATAAAAACATGAATAGTATCATCTTTAGTTGCAATAAAGTGTACCCATGTGTATCTACTATAATCATCAACAATAACAAAACAATATCTTTTACCACCAATAGATTGTGTCCTCATGGGTCCAAATAAATCCATATGAATTAATTCTAAGGACCTACTGGTGCTAAGTACATGTTTTGGTTTAAAAGAGGTTTTGGTTTGCTTTCCCATTGTGCATGGTTCACAGTTAACTTGATCAAAAGATAAAGTAGGCAATCCACGAACAAAATCATATTTCACTAACTTTTTAATAACATGTGAACTAGCATGTCCTAGCTTTTTATGCCATAGTTGTAAGGTATTTTCATTTGCAAGCAAGCATTTTCCCACTACTGATTTCATAGAGTTAGGTTTAAGGATATAAAGATTTCCAACTCTATTTCCTTCATAAACAACATTTGTAGTGTTTTCTATCAATAACTTGCAGCAAGTTTTGTTAAATAACACATCATAACCACTATCACATAATTGACTAACACTTATCAAATTATGGTGCAAACCATCAACGAGTAGAACATTCTTTATTTTGAGGTTTGTACCAACATTACCTATTCCAACGATTTTGCCTTTACCATTGTCTCCAAAGGTGACCGTTCCATTTTTCTTTTCTTCAAAGGTTTGAAATGCATCCTTGTTCCCAGTCATATGTTTGGAACATCCACTGTCAACCACCCATTCCTGCATTAAAATGTAGATTTTGGTACCCATGTGATGGTCCGATATGGTTAGAATCATTTAAGTACATATTTGTATAAGAGTTCTGAATCAGAAATCCAGTCGGTCGACAATTGTTCGACCGACATATGTCTCGGTCGGCTAATTGTCGATCGAGAAGATTACTGTATTACAAATGAAGAAACACAGAAATTGAACTCGGTTGACCAATTTTCGACCGAAATAATTGCTGTAGATTTTGATTTGTTACAGACATCTGGTCGGTCGACAATACTTCGACCGATTAATGGTTCGGTCGACAATACTTTGACCGACAAAGTTTCTGTTTCAATATAACAGTGCAGAAAATTAACAGTATGCATGAAATCTTTTGTTCAGTTGAGATAAGACAATATAAATAGCAAGATGGAGCGTTTGGCCATATCTCAACTAAATTCCATTTGATTCTACTAAGTTTGAGGTTTTGGGACCCAAACTAATTCGGAATCCTTAGTCTTATAAGGGCATGAAAAAGAATAGTGTCCAAGACGTAAACAAAAATGGCAAGTAATAGAATCAACTTCATTTCTCTTTCTAGCCATTGTGTTCTTGGGTACAAACATAGTTTGAGTTCTTTTGGGTTGATTTTTCTTTGAAGCATATCCCAAACCTTTTCTTCCGTTGAAAACAGTACCAATGCTTAGAATGTTATCAAGTATATCTTTTCTTCTTAACTCATAACATTCTCTTTGCAGCTGAGCAATGTCATTCATCTTCTTGTGTAAATCTTTTCTTGCTTGATCTAAATCAGATAGCAATGAATCTTTTTCTTTTACAACATTATCATAGTCTAGATGGTTACACAAAATAGGTTGAGTCTGAAAATCTTGTAATTTAGCTAACAATTCAGTCTTTTCTTTAGAAAGAAGATCAACATTTGTTTCTAAAGTGAGTAGCTTTCTAGTGCAATCATCTAAAGATGTTTTTAGAGACAAATTCTCAAGATCAATGTTGTTCTTTTCAGAAGAAAGATTATCTAATTTAGCAATTAGCTCATCATTTGATTTGATAACCTTCTTTAGTTTCTTCTTGACATCAACATACTTATCATGAATTTCTAGTAGACTAGTAACTAACTCTTCTTTAGGAAGATCAAGTAGGCTTACCTCTTGAGAGTCTTCATCATCTTCTCTTTCCATTAGACAATCCACCGTTTCTTCTCCGCTTTCACTATCACTTGACTCGTCCCATGCAGCTTTATAGGCTTTTTCTCCCTTCTTCTTGTATGAGCTTTTCTTTCCTTTCTTTGCTTTAGGACATTCATTTTTGAAATGTCCTTTCTTCCCACATTCAAAGCACCTAGGAGGGGTAGAAGAAGAACTGGAAATTTTGTTAGATTTAAATCTTTTGTATTTCTTACCATTGACTATCAAGGCTTCTTCTCCTTCTTCTTCACTTGACTCCTCACTTTCTTGTGTGACGACCTTTGAAGCTTTTAGAGCCACATCCTTCTTCTTTCCTTGCTGAAGTTCACGTGCTCTTCTTTCTTCCTCTTCTAGGGTTGCTTCATGAGCTTCTAAGTTGCCAATAAGTTGCTCCATTTTCAGTCGAGTGAGGTCGTTTGCTTCTTCAATGGCTGTCACCTTTGGCTTATATTTTGGAGGAAGTGAACAAAGGATCTTTGATACCTGATCTTATTCAAGGACAGGTTTTCCTAGGGCACTTAAACCATTAACAATAGTAGAGAATTTTGCAAACATTTCACTAATAGATTCATCAGGATCCATACGAAAGTGTTCGAACTTTTGTTTAAACATGCTAATTTTGGAATTTTGACTTGGACTGTTCCTTCATAGGTTATGGATAGTATATGCCAAATATCATAGGCTATGTCACAATTAGATATTCTATTAAATTCTCCTACCGATATAGAACAATATAAAATGCTTACAGCTTTTGCATTCATTTGAGCTAGCTTTACCGTATTTGCATCCCATTCTGCAAATTGAGTTTGAGGGAGCTCATATGGGGTTGACACCATTCTCCATAAGTCCCAATTGATGCCTTGGAAGTAGAACTGCATCCTTCTCTTCCAATATTGGTAGTTTGTTCCATCGAACGCTGGAGGCCTAGCAACAAGTGTCCCTTCGAGGTTAAGGTTGTTGAGCACTCCATCACCCATTTCTTCAAGACCTTGTTAGGGTTCCTTGAAGCCTGCTCTGATACCAATTGAAAAACACTAGAGGGGGGGTGAATAGAGTTTTTAAATAATTTTAACAATTTATTGAACTCAAACAACCACAATTGAAATTGGAAGAAGGAGACAGGTGTTTAGAGTGGTTCCAACTTTAGCAAATACTAAAGTTGTCAGTCCACTACCCGGTTGCTTACCCAACCGGGATTTTGAAAGTATTTATTTTATTACCTTCTCAAGGATTTATACAAAATACAATACTTTCCTAGCCATAGATGGTGAAACGGGTTTTCCTGCTGGTTAATCCAGAGCATATATTGTTGAATATACGGGTTGCTCCTAGCTGAAAATAGGAGGATTAGAGTGCAACTTCGGTTGTAGACTCAATATATGTATAAGAGCATGGTGAACAAGCCCATGTCTTAGTGTGATGGAGCATGAATGCGTTCATGGCTCAGAGAGCACGGTGAACGGGCCCGTAGCACAGATTTACTAGCGTCGGGACCTGTACCAAGGCGGGCTAGAGAATGAGTAGCCTTGAGAGCTAACCCTCTGACTAACGTCACTTAAGCAAGAGACTGCGGTCCTGCTTGTGGTGTCGCACTGACCGAGACGGATGAGATCGAGGAGTCTAGCTCTTCCTTTGATCTTGTATGGCACCGATTTTGGGTTTCACAACCGAAGGTTGGATTTGAGCGGAACGGCTCACTTCCTCAAGGAATAAGAATGATTGTAAAATGTAATTCACCAGTGTAGCATATTTTCTTAAGAACCAATTACCAAAACTATTGGTGGATGTCACATTGCTTATTGTATCCTAAAGTGGATAAATATTATACATGTTCTTCATATTCCTTATTAAAATGAATAGATGATATTGCTCTATTCTGCTTAATAATGATTTAAATCCTACTGTTCAATAGAGATTATTCTTCTCAGTTCATTACTGTTTACCTGCAATAATAATATTTCTGGCAGAGAGTTATATCTATTGTTGGGGCAATTTCAATTGTGTCACCCCGTGGGATCCAACATTTTTAGGTGGATGAGGATGAGGAGGTAGAAACCCTACAATAGGGGAAGGACAACATCATCAGGGACAACAGTGATAGCTCAGGTGGAGATACTGACTGTCATGTCTTGTAGATATGAGTCCTATGAGTCGTCTCTGTACTCTCAGGTCCTAGGAATTAGTAGTTAGTGCTTTTATGATCGATCTGAGATTTTGGCATTGAATGCCTCTAGTTTTATGTTGCTTATGTTTAGATTTAACAGAGCAACTGTTGTATGTAATCTTCGAGAAGAGAAGGTACATGGTATGTACTTTGTGGACTAGAATGTGTATATAATAATTTGGTTCTTGTTATAAGACTTTCCCGGAAATGGATCTCTTTGTAAATGGTTTTAATTTTTAGTGATTTTCAGTAATCCGCTGCTTATGTTTTCTTCCGCAATCATAATTATCTGATGTTTGGGGTCTTTCGTCACATGCATAGTCCAAACGACATTCTTCTGAATGCATATCTTCCATAGATGCATGTGAATGTTGTTTTCTCTTGATCGTCTGGGTGAATAGGGACTTGATAGAATCCTGAATATCCATCCAGAAAACAAAAACAGTCATGATGGGCCAGCCTTTCTAGAACTTGGTCGATGAATGGCAAGGGGAAGTGATCCTTTTTGGTGGCTGTATTTAGCTTGCAGTAATCGATGCACATGCGCCAACCTGTTACTATCCTTGTGGCAACTTCATCTCAATCTTCACCTCATATGACCGTCATTCCACCCTTCTTGGGTACAACATGGATAGGACTAACCCAATTGTTGTCGCTTATTGAATAGATGATTCCAACATATCATAGCTTTATGACTTATTTCTTCACAACCTCTTTCAACATTTGATTTAGCTTCTTTTTTGGTTCAGCCAGTGGCTTGGCTGTCTCTTCAAGGAAAATCATGTGCATGCATAAAGTTGGGTTAAGTCCTTTGATATCCTCCACATAATACCCTATAGCTTTTCTACGCAGCCTCAACTCATCTAGCAACTTTTCCATTTGGTCATCTGATAAGTTAGCATTGAGAATTATTGGATTCTTTTATTCTTCATCTAAGAATTTGTATTTCAACCTTTTTGGAAGAGGTTTTGACTTTGGCTTGGGCTTCAATGATTCCTTCTCCTCAGTTGTATGCTCCAACGATGCATACTTCACTGTTTCAATTATCTCTTCATCATTGCTGAGTTCTTTTGGTTGGTTCAAATAATCTAAGATTTCCACAACTTTTTGACTTTCCATGGTAGGATCCTGGTTGTTCAGGGCTCACATTAGTGAATCTATGATTGCTTTATCTTCTTGCACCTCTTCACAATATTGATTATAGCTGTCCATAAAGTAGGTCGACTCAGATACAGACGGTCCCTCATGGCATCTCGTACTCTAAAATCCAAGTGATAGTTCCCTACTCATAGCATGATGATTCCTTTAGCAACATCTATTAAGGCTCTCCCTATTGTAAGAAAAGGCCTTCCAATATCATAGGGCATTTGGAGTCTTCGACCATGTCTATTACCATTATATCAGATAGTATGAAAAATCATCCAACTCTTATCAGAACATCTTCAACTATCCCCATTGGCCTCATGAAGGTATGATCAGCTAACTCGATCCTCATCCCTATCTTTTCCATGTCTATCAGCCCAAGCCTTTGGGCTAGGGTCAGGGGCATTAGACTTATGCTTGCTCCCAAGTCAAATAATCCTTTTCTCTCCATGTTATTTCTAACACATAAAAGTATGTTGAATGCTCTGGGATCTTTCTTTTTGGTAGGTAGCTCTACTTGAAAAAAAATCACTGGACATCTTTGCTAACTCGACAGTTTCAATGTGGTCACCTCTTCTTCTTTTTGTAATCAGATCTTTGAAGAACTTTGCATAGGTTGGCATTTCTTCTATTGCATCAAGAAAGGGCACATCCAGGTGAATCTTATTTACAACTTCCATGAACTTTTCATATCTCTTCTTTAAGTGTTCTTTTATTAACTTGTAGGGGAAATGGACTCTTGGGACGTATGTATTTTTCTTTGAAAGAACATCTCCCAAAGGGTCTAAGTTCATTTCCTCTCCTTCCTTTTTTTTCTGGTTGTCCTACTTCTTCACCATGGTCAACTTGTTCTTTCCTTCTTGATCCTTCTATTACCTTTTCATTCTCAGACTGCTGATTAACATAACTTCTCTCTTCCTCAGCGTTGTTGGTTTTATCATTCTCCATCGTTTTGCCTGATCAAAGAGTAGCCATTTTGGCAGTCTCGGTATTAGACTGGATCTTTCCTGAAGGATTTTTCATGAGCTTGGCCAGCTGTGCAAGATGCTGGTCAATCTGTCACTGATGAGTTTGCATATCCACCATTTGAGTTTGCATGTCAGTCAGCACCCCCGAATTTGTGAGATCACTTTGAGCCAGTTGATCATTCCCCGACACCTGCCTCTTTGCGAAGTCAAATGGTTGAGCAATCATGCCAGCTTGGTTATTGGATTTTACTTGGCTCGGCCCTGGGCCTTACCCTTATCCTTGCCGGCTCAGATTTTTGTTCTAGCCTTGATAGTTGTTTGTGTTCTACTAGTAGCTAGTAGTCTTGGTGTATTGTTTTGGAATCCCTTTCTTATCAAACCTTGGGGGAGGATTAGATGAACTACCCAACTGATGTGCATTTTCTGTAGCTTCTTTGTTGCCATAACTAAACTCAGGATGGTCTTGTCGCTTGAAATTAACAAGGAGACGTTCTCTGCCTCTTCTTCACTTTCACTTTCATCACTTTCCTCGAGTTGGGTATAGATATAGTTATCGGTCCCATGCCCTCCTTTTCCACAGGTAACATACTTCATGACCTTCTCAGTATGCCTCTTGCCCTTAGCCCTAATATCTTTCAACTGTTTGACATCAGTGGCTATTTTTTGAATCTATGCTATTATTGTCTCTAAGGCCTTGGCATCAATAGAAAGTCCTTCAGACCCTACTTTCTTTGTTGATCCCCTATCATTCCTGTCATAGTCTATGCCTACTTGTAGTGCAGCCATGCTATCTATTATCTTCATGGTTTTGCTCAGTTTCTTTCTAAGAAAGTCACTACCAACAGCTGCGTTCAACAAAGTCCTCTCAGTAGGAGTCAACCCATTATAGAAAGTGGTCACGAGGAACCCCTTACGGTAATTATGGTGCAGGCAATCTCTCTAATACTCCTGGAAGCATTCCCACACTTTGTGCAAGTTCTCTCCTGGCTTTTGTGCAAAAGAAGTGATCTTCTACATGTTGTGGATAGTCCTCTTGGTAGGGTAAAATTTGGTAACGAAGGCGTATGCCACGGGTCTCCACCCATCTATGGACTGTGGGGGAGATTGAGGCACGAGGATTGTCATGATCCTGACTTGGGTTATGAGGTAAAACTATTTGTTTTGGCTAAGTAAGTTTCTTAGAAAATTTAATATAATCCTCTAAGATATTTTTTTTATCATGTGACACACTTATGTTCCAAGTTTGGTCCTGATTGAATGCTGTCTGAGCAATGTTCCTTTGTTTTGGACCAAAGTGTAATTTACCCAAGATAAGGGGTTATATTGCAATATGTCACATGTCAAACGTGCCTTAAGTGTTTTAGCATCGTAATAAATAGAATGATGCTAAGTGTTGGCTTGTGGAAAGCCTAATTGCCAAGTTTAAACTTGTTTGAATAATGTTAGTACCGTGTGCACCAATTTTGGTACAAATGGTAATTTACCCAAAATGTAGGGTTGATATGCAAATTACCACCTCTAAAGTGTTCCTACTTCCTCTATGTATCATTTATAGGAGAGAGAATGAATGAGACACCATGTTTGAATCAATTATGAGTGGTAGTATTCTTGAAGATGAAAAGACCAAGAAAGGGGTTGAATGGAAACCCTAATTTGAGCTTGTATTGAGTGTATCGGGTTGTAGTGTTAAATGGGAGCCCCTATCGGCCAAGGAGCCAAAGAGGAGACCCCCATATCATGTTGTTAACTCTTTGAATTTGCAAAAATGAGCTAAGAACCTCAATAAAGCAATGGATATCGGCTTGCAACTTTCCTTGGGAAAGGTTGCATTGAATTGTGAATATAATAATGTGAGTGGAAGTGGATTGTCCTAGAAGATAAACAAAGAGGGCCGACCCTTATCCCTTGAATTATCCTCAAGTTTTTATTTCTCATGGAAATTTAAAGATGGAATGCATGCTAGTACATGTGTCAATCCATGCATGGCCGTGTGGCACCTACTAGTAGTAGGGTGATGACACCTCTTACACTCTCTCCCATGAACCTCAATTATATATACCCTTCCTTTCACCCCTTAGAGAAAATTTTCGAATCCTACCACCTTCTTTGTAACATCCCGAATTTTTGCCTCCACAATTAACTCCTAATCATGGAGATTAAAACCCGTAGACGTTATGGAAGAAGCATCAAGCAATAGATAGAAACCACAAAACTTTTATTACATATTCAAATATTTGTATTACATGACATGAGTTACAATAATGTTTCAAATATTACATTCACTTTATTAGCATTTAAACACTTGAACATCAGCTAAGCATTTGATCATTTAGCCTGATGCTGCTCCCGCCAGGATCTAGTCAGAAAAGCCACACGATGAAACTTGAGATCTTCTTTAACCTACGGTGGGAGGGGAACAAGAACCGTAGTAAGAGGAGTTAGACAAATGTCTAAGTATGGAGAGGCATAAAATTTAAGTAGATCATATGAATACTGAAACAATTGAGAACATGAGACAAAAGTTTATACATTGAAAAGACATAAAAGTTGAGAATATGGTATAAAGTTGGAGCATGTAGTATTAAAGTAAAACACATAATAAGAGAGCAAATAACATATTAATTATTTTATTGTATCATTCCCCACTCAGTCCAGAGGGATTGTTAACCAACCCCAGATCCAGCTCGTGGCCTGCAACCACAGCTAAGGTCACATAGACCATGATTAACAACAATATATATATTCACTTCGCACACCGTCGTTAAACATATCACATAGATACCGACGTTAAACATGTGCTAATTCTACCCTTACATCTTCCTCTGTCCCACCGCTGCACACCGCTGGTGTAGTTTGTAGGCCCCTGATTCGATGCCTACTCAAAGGGTAGTCCTACAGCCCATGCTCTGCCTTCGAGGTGGGGTTGGTTTCTAACCATATCTCTCCATGGTCTGGTGGCCTAGTGTAGGTGTCGTCACCTCAGCGGTTGTTATACACAACCTTTGATGATTTATCTCACAGACCAGCAGTACTTTGGCTGCCCTCAAGGTGGGGTAGGTGTAAGGGATAGGCTATTCCTCCTCCCTTATCCATCCCAAGGATACGATCCGGATCAAACATAATATAACATGTAACATAACATATCAATCTCGGTCTTCCGGTCCTCACCGGCTCTGGGACTGTAAAACAAACTCTTCAGTGGTGGAATCTCAACAATAATTGTTATAGTTTTATTAGACCCAAGGATGAATTTCATTGAGCATCATTATTCATGATTACAATCTCATCATTTTAACCATTTCACTATTTCATCAAATCTGATCAATTTATTCATGTTGAAGCATTGTAATAATAGGATAAGACTCGATTGAGATAAAAGGAAGAAGTAGAAAGTGTCTTTAATCTCACTTTTCACAAGTCATCATTTAATTGAAACTATAGATACTATAAGTAATATTGATTCTCATGATATCATATTAATCGAGAGTCCACTTAGATGAAACCACTTGTTATAATAGATTAATTCTTGTTAAGGTTGACATATAAAGAAAGTGAATTCCAATTGAGCCTTTACTTTTAGAGACATGTAATTAATTTTAATATGAACATTAAAAATCTTAATGTTACATTATAAGTACAAGATACTTAATCATATATCATTTTTATAAAAGTAAGGTCCAATATAAGGGAAAAGAGTGAATGTAAATATAAAATCTCTAACATATGAACTACTCAACAATTTGATTATATTTTCATCTTACATTTGTGACATTAATATATTTTACATAGTAATCATTTTGAGGAGGGCTTATAAATGAGGAGTGAAGTGGATGACTTATCAAAATGATTATGATTTGGTACAACAATGTATGGGTGATGCTTATGACTCATCAAAAGATAACCATTCAACGATGTATGTATCAAAATGACTCTAAAGAGGATATTCCATACAAAATTTATGAAGAAAGATGATGACTCAACAAATGGTACTCCATACAACAAATTAGATAGCAAGGTGATGACTCAACAAATGGTACTCCATACAACAAATTAGATAGCAAGGTGATGACTCAGCAAATGGTACTCCATACCTCTCATTGGTTTTAAGATATTTCCTTCTAGAGGTATTAGTCTTGCACATTGGCATCTTGTTCCACTACTTGCTCCAATTATGTTTGAAAAGTATGAGTTCCCATACAAGCTCATATCCTTTTTGAGTGCTTTGCTTATGGTCGACCTTCCTCATTAACATAGTGTTCTCGTGAAGGAAGGAATATGATTTCTCAGACTTGTCCACCCTTGGGTGTGATTAGGAGCTCATGAGGATCCTTGCACCATGTTTTGTACTAGTTGAAGTAGGATATGGAGAAAAGGGATATGATGGAGGAACCCATAGGATTTCATCTAGAGGATGAAGGAGTAGAAGTAAACAAGGAGCAGAAGAGGAAAAGGTGGATGGTGTATTTGTATGGTATTAGTCCAGAGCATGCTAGGGAGGCCTCTGGTCGTCATCTATGTGACTAGAGGTGAAAGGGGAGATGCATGGGAGGAGGTGAAGAATGAAGTGGATGAAGTAGCTTTGTTGGGAGTTATTGAAGTGAAAGGAGGAGAGTATGCCTCGTCCAAAACCCAGATGGGTGTTTATATAGGAATGTGTGGCTGATTGGATAAGGTTCCAGGCAGGATGGATAAGGGTGGCCTGGAGTTTTCTAATCAGCACACAGAACGACGAAGGGATGGGTTTGGGTAGTGATAAACTCTTGTCTAGCTCACCATTGGCCAGGAAAAATGGCCGTCCCTGTAGCCCTTCACGTGGGCAACACAAGCACCAAGTTTCGTGTGAAACAGTGGTCTCTGGTAACATATTTCACTCGCCGGAGTTGACATCTCGTTCATGATGTCAATGTCACTGTGTCTGTGGTCAGAGGTTGAAGATGATGTGCCTTATTTCAACTCGTCATCAGGGGCGTCTTAGACAATGGTTGTCGGTTTCTTTATATCGACGAGGTAGACCTTGGCACTGATGGGACATGAGGAGGCCGAGCCGTAGCTGACCGACACAGTTTGCAGCACTGTCGGCAACCTGAAGATGCAGCCATGGCATGGCCGAATTGGTCGGGGAGAGCGGTAGATGACGATATGGGTGGAACGACTGTCTTCCCAAGTTAGTTTTCCAACTTTTTCTCGCGACAGAGAGGTATTGTCAAAGTTGCTGGCATGGTTGTAGGCTGGCCGGCACTGTTGCCGTCACTGCAGCCAAGGAAATCATCGGGGAAGGAGGGAGAGAGAAGAGGGAAGGGAAAGGAGGAGAGAGAGAGGAAGGGGAGGAGTGGGGTCCGTCGCATGATGTGGCACGAGGCCACTGGTTACAAGCGTTATGGGTGGCCAACCATGCATGGTTGTAACAGTGTACGTAGGCGTATCAGGGGCTGTGAAATAGAAACTTGGGAGAGGAAAACATTTAATACCGTGATCGTATCTCAATTGGTGGGCCCGTGGTTGTAATTGTTTGGCCGAGAGGAGAACGTGGAGGAAGTGAATGAACATGTGCATAGTATAGGGAGAAGAGGGCACGAGGCTATAAAGATAAGAAAGAAAGGGAGTGGGTGGTGGGTGAGGGAGTCGTTGGGTTAATTAAGAGAGAAGAAAGGAATACGATCATAGATGAGGTGTTTAAGTGGTGGAAATTGTGGAGAGAAAAATTATAATATTTATCTATTACTAACAGGTCCTTATAGTTTATTTTGTATTTATAACTAGGTCCTATTTTCTCATATTGACCCTTGTAGGCCTAATAATTTAGTCAAAAATATTTCTTTTGATACATAACTTTTTACCTACATTTTGTGAAATATTGGTGCAACTCATTTTTCCCTCCATTCGGCCATTATTTATTTTTCATAATAATATTTTGTTTAGAAATATATCCTTTCACCCTTTTCTTTTGTGGTTATCAAAATATTCTTTTGAAATTGTTCAAGTAAGATATTAATCTTATATGATATTTTCAATTAAAGGGTCATGTTAATTAAAGATATTATTTCGAAAAACCGGGTTGTAACATCCTCTCCCCCTAATAAAATTTTCGCCCTCGAAAATTAAAGGTACTTATCGAAGAGGTATGGATATTTTTCCTTCATCTCTAATTCTAGCTCCCATGGTGCCTCTTCAACCATGTGGTGTTTCCATAACACCTTTGCGATTGGGATTGTACAATTTCTCATGGAATTTCCAATTATCTTTTTATTTAGGTTCGATTATTTTTATATGATATGTTCCAAACAATATGTGGAAGGTAACATATTTTATATATATCATAATTTTCTTCTTTAATACAAAAGAATGATTCACTATCTTCTTAAGGAAGGTTTTCAGATTTTTTTCTCCATTTTTGGTCATCTTCTTGTATGAAATGATTTGTTTGTACTCGTGTTGTTAATTGTCCATTACCTATAACTCTAAAATTACTTTCTATAAAAAGTGGACATATGTTTGACCCATTCTACTTTTTCTTTACAATCTTATAATTATATCAGAGAAACATGTTAATTTTATATGTGAAAGTTATTGATTCATTTATCTTTCCACTCATTCATCTAATATTTCTATTTATTGTTATTATTATTTCACCTTTTCCTTAATATACCTCCTTATGTTGCATATGCTACTTTCATGTAGAATATTTTGGATTAAAAAGAAATAATTATTCATAATGTTAAATACAAACATGATTCATCTCTTATTAACTCTTGTTTTTTTTGAAAGAGATCAAGTTCCTTACTTACCTTTAATATAGATACTTCCTGGAGCTATTTAAGACAAACATGTGTGACAATATATTTTTTTTGTAAATGTATAAAAGAAGCAAACTATCCATCTAAGAAAATTCCTCTATTTTTTATGCAATATTCTGATTCCAATATATTCTTGTATGTCTCTTGTAACTTAATATTCACATGGTAACTTTAATATATTATTTACTCATTCCAATCCAACTCTTGAATACTTGGCCAGAGTACCCAAAGTTAGAGTAGATGAGAACTCTAGCTTGATATCAACTTATTTAGGTGCCCAAACACCTGGCCAGGGTATTTGAGAACCAAAATAAGTTACACCAAGTGTCTCTTCTTAATAAAAATTACTTTTTTATATATTTCTACATGAATCCTCTCATTCTCAATTCCTATTTCTTCTCAAATAATATTCTAATGTGACATATCATTTCCCTATTCTAAATTATATCAACTCACAATGACTAGATCAACATCTTCAAGTGAGATATATCTCCATGATTTTATCCCCCTATACTCATATTCTAAGTATAAAACCAAGTTATTTTACTCGTGTTGACATGATAATATGTATTATAAGTGTTTTAAGTGTTTTCATAGTGTGGTTTTCTAACCATGCTCTGATACCACCTGTAACGTCCCAAATTTTTGCCTCCACAATTAACTCCTAATCGTGGAGATTAAAACTCGAAGACGTTATTGAAGAAGCATCAAGAAATAGATAGCAACCACAAAACTTTTATTACATATTCAAATATTTGTATTACATGACATGAGTTACAATAATGTTTCAAATATTACATTCACTTTATTAGCATTTAAATACTTGAACATCAGCTAAGCATTTGATCATTTAGCCTGATGCTTCTCCCGCCAGGATCTAGTCAGAAAAGCCACACGATAAAACTTGAGATCTTCTTTAACCTACGGTGGGAGGGGAACAAGAACTGTAGCAAGAGGATCTTAGACAAATGTCTAATTATGGAGAGGCATAAAATTTAAGTAGATCATATGAATACTGAAACAATTGAGAACATGAGACAAAAGTTTATACATTGAAAAGACATAAAAGTTGAGAATATGGTATAAAGTTGGAGCATGTAGTATTAAAGTAAAACACATAATAAGAGAGCAAATAACATATCAATTATTTTATTGTATCATTCCCCACTCAGTCCAGAGGGATTGTTAACCAACCCTAGATCCAGCTCATGGCCTGCAACCATAGCTAAGGTCACATAGACCATGAGTAACAACAATATATATATTCACTTCTCACACCGTCGTTAAACATATCACATAGATACCGACGTTAAACATGTGCTAATTCTACCCTTACATCTTCCTCTGTCCCACCGCTGCACACCGTTGGTGTGGTTTGTAGGCCCCTGATTCGATGCCTACTCAAAGGGTAGTCCTGCAGCCCGTGCTCTGCCCTCGAGGTGGGGTCGGTTTCTAACCAAATCTCTCCATGGTCTGGCGGCCTAGTGTAGGTGTCGTCACCTCAGCGGTTGTTATACACAACCTTTGATGATTTATCTCACAGACTAGCAGTACTTTGGCTGCCCTCAAGGTGGGGTAGGTGTAAGGGATAGGCTATTCCTCCTCCCTTATCCATCCCAAGGATACGATCCGGATCAAACATAATATAACATGTAACATAACATATCAATCTCGGTCTTCCGGTCCTCACCGGCTCTGGGACTGTAAAACAAACTCTTCAGTGGTGGAATCTCAACAATAATTGTTATAGTTTTATTAGACCCAAGGATGAATTTCATTGAGCATCATTATTCATGATTACAATCTCATCATTTTAACCATTTCACTGTTTCATCAAATCTGATCAATTTATTCATGTTGAAGCATTGTAATAATAGGATAAGACTCGATTAAGATAAAAGGAAGAAGTAGAAAGTGTCTTTAATCTCACTTTTCACAAGTCATCATTTAATTGAAACTATAGATACTATAAGTAATATTGATTCTCATGAGATCATATTAATCGAGAGTCCAATTAGATGAAACCACTTGTTATAATAGATTAATTCTGGTTAAGGTTGACTTATAAAGAAAGTGAATTCCAATTGAGCATTTACTTTTAGAGACATGTAATTAATTTTAATATGAACATTAAAGACCTTAATATTACATTATAAGTACAAGATACTTAATCATATATCATTTTTATAAAAGTAAGGTCCAATATAAGGGAAAAGAGTGAATGTAAATATAAAATCTCTAACATATGAACTAGTCAACAATTTGATTATATTTTCATCTTACGTTTGTGACATTAATATATTTTACATAGTAATCATTTTGAGGAGGGCTCATAAATGAGGAGTGAAGTGGATGACTTATCAAAATAATTATTATTTGGTACAACAATGTATGGGTGATGCTTATGACTCATCAAAAGATAACCATTCAACGATGTATGTATCAAAATGACTTTGAAGAGGATATTCCATACAAAATTTATGAAGAAAGATGATGACTCAACAAATGGTACTCTATACAACAAATTAGATAGCAAGGTGATGGCTCAACAAATGGTACTCCATACAACGAATTAGATAGCAAGGTGATGACTGAGCAAATGGTACTCCATACCTCTCATTTGTTTTAAGATATTTCCTTCTAGAGGTATTAGTCTTGCACATTGGCATCTTGTTCCACTACTTGCTCTAATTATGTTTGAAAAGTATGAGTTCCCATACAAGCTCATATCCTTTTTGAGTGCTTTGCTTATGGTCGACCTTCCTCATTAACATAGTGTTCTCGTGAAGGAAGGAATATGATTTCTCAGACTTGTCCACCCTTGGGTGTGATGAGGAGCTCATGAGGATCCTTGCACCATGTTTTGCACTAGTTGAAGTAGGCTATGGATAAAAGGGATATGATGGAGGAACCCATAGGATTTCGTCTAGAGGATGAAGGAGTAGAAGTGAACAGGGAGCAGGAGAGGAGAAGGTGGATGGTGTATTTGTATGGTATTAGTCCAGATCATGCTAGGGAGGCCTCTGGTCGTCATCTATGTGACTAGAGGTGAAAGGGGAGATGCATGGGAGGAGGTGAAGAATGAAGTGGATGAAGTAGCTTTGTTGGGAGTTATTGAAGTGAAAGGAGGAGAGTATGCCTCGTCCAAAACCCAGATGGGTGTTTATATAGGAATGTGTGGCTGATTGGATAAGGTTCTAGGCATGATGGATAAGGGTGGCATGGAGTTTTCTAATCAGCACATAGAATGACGAAGGGATGGGTTTGGGTAGTGATAAACTCTTGTCTATCTCACCATTGGCCAGGAAAAATGGCCGTCCCTATAGCCCTTCACGTGGACAACACAAGCACCAAGTTTCGTGTGAAACGGTGGTCTGAGGTAACGGATTTCACTCGCCGGAGTTGACATCTCGTTCATGATGTCAATGTCACTGTGTCTATAGTCAGAGGTTGAAGATGATGTGCCTTATTTCTACTCATCATCAGGGGCGTCTTAGACAATGGTTGTCGGTTTCTTTATATCGACAAGGTAGACCTTGGCACTGATGGGACATGAGGAGGCCGAGCCGTAGCTGACTGACACAGTTTATAGCACTGCCGGCGGCCTGAAGATGCAGTCGTGGCATGGCCGAATTGGTCGGGGAGAGCGGTAGATGACGATATGGGTGGAACGGCGGTCTTCCCAAGTTAGTTTTCCAACTTTTTCCAGTGACAGAGAGGTATTGTCAAAGTTGCTGGCATGGTTGTAGGCTGGCCGGCACTGTTGCCGTCGTTGCAGCCAAGGAAATCATCGGGGAAGGAGGGAGAGAGAAGAGGGAAGGGAAAAGAGGAGAGAGAGAGGAAGGTGAGGAGTGGGGTCCATGGCATGATGCGGCATGAGGCCACTGGTTACAAGAGTTATGGGTGGCCAACCATGCATGGTCGTAACAGTGTGCGTGTGAGTATCGGGGGCTGTGAAATAGAAACTTGGGAGAGGAAACCATTTAATACCGTGATCGTATCTCAATTGGTGGGCCCATGGTTGTAATTGTTTGGCCGAGAGGAGAACATGGAGGATGTAATTGTTTGGCCGAGAGGAGAACATGGAGGAAGTGAATGAACATGCGCATAGTATAGGGAGAAGAGGGCACGAGGCTATAAAGATAAGAAAGAAAGGGAGTGGGTGGTGGGTGAGGGAGTCGTTGGGTTAATTAAGAGAGAAGAAAGGAATACGATCATAGATGAGGTGTTTAAGTGGTGGAAATTGTGGAGAGCAAAATTATAATATTTATCTATTACTAACATGTCCTTATAGTTTATTTTGTATTTATAACTAGGTCCTATTTTCTCATATTGACCCTTGTAGGCCTAATAAGTTAGTCAAAAATATTTCTTTTGATACATAACTTTTTACCTACATTTTGTGAAATATTGGTGCAACTCCTTTTTCCCTCCATTCGGCCATTATTTATTTTTCATAATAATATTTTGTTTAGAAATATATCCTTTCACCCTTTTCTTTTGTGGTTATCGAAATATTCTTTTGAAATTATTCAAGTAAGATATTAATCTTATTTGATATTTTCAATTAAAGGGTAATGTTAATTAAAGACATCGCTTCGAAAAATCGGGTTGTAACATCCTCTCCCCCTAATAAAATTTTCGCCCTCAAAAATTAAAGTACTTATCGAAGAGGTATGGATATTTTTCCTTCATCTCTAATTCTAGCTCCCATGTTGCCTCTTCAACCACGTGGTGTTTCCATAACACCTTTGCGATTGTGATTGTACAATTTCTCATGGAATTTCCAATTATCTTTGTATTTAGGTTCGATTATTTTTATATGATATGTTCCAAACAATATGTGGAAGGTAACATATTTTATATATATCATAATTTTCTTCTTTAATACAAAAGAATGATTCACTTTCTTCTTAAGGAAGGTTTCCAGATTTTTTTCTCCATTTTTGGTCATCTTCTTGTCTGAAATGATTTGTTTGTACTCACGTTGTTTGCACACATACACCTCTAAAGTGATATGTTAATCAAGGGTACACCTCTTAGACGATATGGTGTTGAGCCTATATCTCTAAAATGATATGGTGGGTAACCCAATACACTAGATGACAAAAGTGGTAAATACCCTAGAACATGTGATGGCCAATACTCTAAAGTATGGTGTGGCCAATATCTTCAAGTGAGGTGAGGATGTTACACTCATGTATGGTGAAGGCGATACACCATATGATTAGTAAGATTGATACCTTGATGGGTAAGTGTATGAGGGACATGATGATGCCTAGCTTGATATACACCTAACCCAATACATGTGTTCAACTTGACATACATGATTCAACCCAATACACCTGGTAAAGGTGAAGGTAAGACAGTCTTAGGAGTGATGAGTGTAACACAAAGTAATTGTGTGGCTAATGCCTTGATAGGTGAAACACATAAAGTGGTTAATATTAGACAACCTTGTATCAACAATGCCTTAACCCGAGATGAGTCCATATCACTGATGATAGTTGGATATTTCAAATGTGTGACTTATGGCCAATACACTATAGGATAAATGTGATGAGTTAGTGCATAAAGTATTAGGATGGGGAATACCCTAATACAAGATAAGTTGATGAAATTAACTAAGTTAAAAGTGATGAGGGAAGTGATACACCAAGGCATGATGAATATCACATCCATCACCTCAAGTTTGATATACCTTGATGCACCTTAAATCCAATATACTTGGATGAGTAACACATGAAGTGTGTCATGTCAATTGTTACATTGAGATGTAATGAGTTTAATGCACTTTGATAAGTGTAGGCTAACATACCTTGAGAAAAGGTTAAGCCAAGTTAATAAAGTATGATGTAATCAATATCCTAGTGAGGATGAGAGAGAAACTCATACTTTATGTTGATAATCATTTAATGATAAATGATGAGAATAAATAAGTATGATTGAATACTTATGATATCAATGTATGCTCCTAGATGTGAGGAGCAATGAATTAGTGTTTGGATTAATAAACTGAACTTGAAACCCTATTCAGCTATAAAGGGAAACCCAATCCCTAATAATGGGAAGGTTGTATTTCTCTTATTAAATAAGCCTTGTGAGACATGTTAAATACTTGTATAATAAGTATAATGTTTAATGGGCCTTGTGAGCCATGTGAATAGTTGTTTCCTAGTGAGAGGTGACAAGATGTTTAATGGGCCTTATGAGCCATGTCAATAGTTGTTGCCTAGTGAGAGCTGACAAGATGTTTAAATAAGCCTTGTGAGCCATGTGAATAATTGTTGCCTAGTGAGAGGTGACAACATGTTTAAATGTGCCTTGTGAGCCATGTGAAATACTTGTGCAACAAGTGTCACCTTGGTCTAAGGACCTAGAGGTAATAGTTACCTGTTACAGAGGTAACAATGCTATGTGGGGATCTAAGGGTTTGAATACCTAGATCCAATAATCATGATGATGAAAATGTGAAGGGATGAGGATTCTCAGTAATATGACAAGGGACTGAGATCCCAAGTGTTATGAAACTAAATGTGTTCTAAAGATTAGAAAAGTACTTGATAGATGTATTATAGCTTTCTTTGTAGAATTTGTTTATGATTGATGCTTATAACTTGTTTGATGCTAAAAGAATACTGTAATGCACTTAATATGTCACTAGAAACCATAAAATGTTGCCCTGACCATAGATCCATCAGCGCCAGGATTTGCTAAATGGTGAAACGGGTTCCCCGCGGCATAACCCAGAGTGCATATTTTTGAATATGTGGGGGTGTAAGTATGGATGGCCAGATGTGATACAATCCCCTTACGAACTCAAAATAAATGTCTCAATCAAGCACAGTGAACTGGCCTGTGGCTTAGAGTATGGCTATATGCCATGACTCAGTAATTTCATAACTGGGCACAATTGTTAGTAGATGTTCCCCTACGAGAGTGCAATTGACACTGTAGCTCTGAGCGAAGATGCCTTTATACCCTAGCACACTCTTTTTGTAGATTGACATGAGATGTCACTGCCAGTGGTCCTGTACAGACTAGGACAACAGAGGTCTTGGCATCCGGCTCTTCCATTGACCTTGTACGGTACCGACTTGTGAGACGTCTGTGGTCTGTTGGAGTATGAATGGGGTATACTTCATCTCCTCAGGGCATAAGCGTGATTGTAAAATATGATCAGCCGTGTAGCATATTTACTTAAGGATCGAATACAGAAAACATTGTTTGATGCACAATTCAGTTATACATCTTAGTTGATAGATGTTATTTATGTTTCTTTGCATTTCTTGTAAAGTAGTCAGATGGTTTATTACTCTACCATGGGTAGATGCACCATTTTTATTAAGTAAAGAGATTACTTTGTCCTGTTCATACAATGATTAATTCTGCTAGATAATATAAAAGAACCTCTATTCAGTTTTATAATGTTTATCTATGATAATAATATGGTCAACAGAGAGTTATATCTCTCGCTGGGACAATTGTCTCACCCCATGGGATCCACAATTTTTAGGTGAACGTGCACGAGGCGGTGGAGACCTTTCTACAGAAGAGGAACATCAGTTGGGGTAGCAGTAACAGCTCAGGTTGAGTGTACTGTCTATTATGTCTTTTAGATAGAAGTCCTATGTGTTATCTCTATACTCTTAGGTCCTTGGAGTTAGTTCGTAATGGTTTCATAAATGATCTGAGATTTTGGCCATTATGCCTCAAGGTTTTATGTGCTCCAGTATGTGTTTTGATAGAGAAACTGTTATATGTTGTCCTCGAGATGAGATGAAATAATGTTATGTAAATCATGATATGTATAAGTTTTGGATCTTTCAATAAAAGTTTCTTGGAAGAGGATCTCCTTGCAAAATGGTTTTAAATTTTAGTGATTTTTGGTTAATCCGTTGTTTATGTTTATTTCACATAATTGGTAACGATTTGGTTGTCATTTTGGTGGCGGTCGTTACAAGGATAGAGCCTTATCTTCAAGAGAAAAGTTAAACCCTTACAATATATCACTTTCTTGAGGGACTCCCCTCATCTTAATGGTATCATAGATTTTTTAAAAGGCATCGAGCTGATGGTATGGGTTTTCACTCCTCAAATTCCCACAGAAAGGTTTATTCTGGATCATCGAGATGACAACTTGTTTCAACTCAAAGTTTGCTGCGTTAAAGTGTGGTATGACGATCGAGCATCTAGATTCATTGGCCCTAGTTACTGCCAGTTCTCTAAGAGTCTTCCCCTGTTCATCATCCTCACTGTCTCTATCTCGACCATCATGCTCTCATTCATTGTCATGATGGTTGCGATGGTGCCTTCTTCGACATTGGTACCGTCATTCTTTGTTACATTGATCTTCTTCACGACGATCTTCATCTCGATATTCTTCTTCACATTGATGACCGTCTGAGTAACGACCATCTCTATCTTCATCTATCCGTAGTGGTGAGGGATTATGTTCAACTCTTGTGTTCTGCTACTCCCCAGTGAGAGTACCATCAACATGAGGCGGCATGGTGACTCAAGGTTAAGGAACAAAGTTGAACGAGTATACTTTTCTTTGGGTTCTTGAATAGACTGCACAATTGAGTTAGTAACTAGATGTGTTAAAATGAACTATTCTATGCAAACGTAGGGTAGCAGTGTCAAGGTTTCTATGCAGTCAAGCTTATTACTAAGCTTGAGGCATGAGGGTATAGTGAGTGGGCTCAAGCTCTTAACATTGCCGTTTTCTCTTGTCCCCGACAACGATGCCAAAAAGTTGACCGGCCTAAATTGCACACCCAAAAAGGAGAGGATCCAGAGTAGTCAGACTCTTAAGATAGTAAACTGACACTCAATCCCTCACAACTATTATATGGAGTCTGACGTAGTAATTAGGGCCGAACTATAGGGACAAGGTTATCAGGTGTTAAGAATGCATGGTCTTTCACTCATATACTACAGATAACAGATGGTTTAAAAAGGGTGTTCCCAAAGAAATGATAATGCTCAATCCAAAATAAAAGAAATAAACCAAATATAAGAAGAACAAAGCGTAACAAGATAAAATGGAAACAAAGATATGGAAGGGAAACTTGTATTGGGTTTCACCTACTAAGAACTCTCACCAACATGCAAACATCATCTCTCCCTCTCATATACTCCTATCAAGACTACAAACAATCATAAAGGTGTCCATTCCTCTCTCTCTCGAGATGAGGATATATCTAAGCCCAAGGACAACCTCTCTCTTGGGATGACTATCCAAAAACTACAAGGAAGAACATATGACCATAGGCTTTAGCATTCCAACATTTTCATGCATTCATACTACTCCATAACACAAGATATTAATGATAATACTCTTTCAAGGTTCCAACAATCAAACATCACAAGATGGTAGCTAAGCATACGATGAAGCATTAAAATCAGTGCATGGAGATAATCTTGACGAGAGTGTATATATATATTAAACAAGGAGAGACAATATGCATATCGAGAGAGCCTTAGTGGTACTCCCAACCCAAGTTAAGTGTTTAGCCACACATGTTTATGGGCAACATAACGACATTACAAAATGATAGATACATCAAGTTCCACAAAGAGATGAGGGAAGTATAGTGAGATGGAAGTAATAGATCTAGATAGAGAGAGAAGAATGTGATACAACATAATACTTCTTCATATCCAAATCCAAGAGATCGATGGTGTGAATGTTCTCCTTCTCTATAAGAAGATGGAGCTTTTAGTGTTCTCTCTCCTTAGCTTCCGTCTTTGGAGATCCAAGACTGAATGGATGGGAATGAGTCTGGAAAATGGCAGCACTTCGTGGTCCTTTCAGATCTGATGATTTGACAAGATGTGTAGGTGGCCTATTTATAGGCGTGCTCCACTAACTTAACTCCTTGACCGTGGTCGAGGTTTGGTCTTGGTCGAAGCCTGATCACAGTTGAGGCATACTACCATCCTCTCCTCGATCGAGGTTTGTTAAGTCACCTTCTTGGTCATGACCTGAATGCCACATCCTTTGGTCAAACCACAATCCAAATCTCGATCGTGGGCTTCATGCCACGGGTGTGTGGACTGTGGGTGAGAAGAGCATGAGACACTATGGGTGTGAGGGGTCTCGGTTGTGAGGCATCGAGGTGATTCTTGGAGGCCTCGGTTGTGGTGGGGTGGGCCCTAATGGTCGAATGGGCCGCAGTTGAGGTGTCGACTGTGACTTTGGCTTGATGTGACTCTGCAACCATGGAAAGAGTGTGTAAGTGAGATACTTGGCATAAAGTGCTAAAATAAATGGAAAATCTATAAAAGGTATACTAGGGGAGGTTTAAAATATATGCGGGAAGTGTTTAAAATGAGGTGTTATCAGTCATCAATTAGAGGTACAAGGTAAACGTCAATATCATTGCTAGGTTGTTTAGGGCCCGACACTAGAAAGGACAACATGACATATATATTATTCATACAAAACCATGAAGGAAGATTGTATATAACAATTATGATAGACCAAGTGCTATCTTGTCTTCTTGATGGACAATATGGATTCATTCTATTGGTACAAAGTCCATGTCTTAAATTCCTAGCTTTTTTGTCAAATTTAGGGTACAATAAATCATTCTTCTTCCATTATGGAAAATAAAACACATATTGTATCATACCATCATGTTTTTTCTTTACCTCTACATGCCAAGATAAATTTTGTGCATCTACTATATTAGCAAACAAGTGTTGAAACAATGATATTGTAGGCATATACCACATCATCTTACCCGATGTCGTCCTTTTGTACCTAGATGTCCCACATTTTAGACATTCTTTCAGATTGATATAGTCCTTTTAAAACAACACACAATCATTTAGGCATGCAAGTATATTCTTTTCCACTATTTCCATTGGGCAAAATATCTTTATGATTTCATATGTTGATATTGAAAGCTCTTTGCCTTCAGGGAGAATTTCTTTCTACAAAGACAATAGAGAAGTGAAGGTTTTGGCAGTCTATCTATTGTTAGACTTCAGAGTATACAATCTCAACACAATGCTCAACTTCTTAAACTTAGTAAAAACTAAGTATAACAATTTTTCAACACCATGCACAATATTTTTGAATATGGGAAGCAAATCTGTAACATTTGACCATGTATGTCAGAATTGGTTCGTTCACATCAACATTGTCAGCCATTTCTTCTTCGACACAACTTCCACTATCAACATCTGTTGATATCATAGTAGGAATATATCCATGCCAGTATCATTATGTATTTCCCTATACAATCCTATTTACATGACATGATCTTTGATCATGTCAACAATGTCAATTTTCAAGTTGTTATTACAATTCCTACAGGGGCAATCGAACCTATCTCTAGGTTGTTTGCTCTGTTCCTCTACAAATCTTACAAACTGTTCGAGACCATTAATAAACTTTAGAGTGCAGTGAGTTGGATTATAAATCCACGATCGATCCATTCTATGATCAGATGGGAGACACATAGCTCATAAGGTTTTATTTAATAAGTTAATTTTAGAATAAAATATGTTTGAATCAAGGCCTACTTGTCTATTAGCAGTCACATTTATGAATGTGCACCACCTATCCCATTCTCAAGCACTTCATCTCACTATTAAGTGTATAATGCATGTTCAATCTCAATAAATTTTTGTAGCATTTCTCCATAGTTCTCTAAGTATATTATGTAGATGGGCAATTACCCACCTACATATGTACGTAGAGAACAAAAGGGGAAACACTGTAAAAATTTATTGCAATCTAAAATGCATTATACACTTACATCCTAAGTCAGATGAAGTGCTCCAGAATAGACCCAAATTGGGGACTACCCATGATCCACTCCTAATGTTACTATCTTAGACGGGTTTTAAGGCCAACATGAAATAGGGGTTAGGATTTACAAATTAGAGTTAACTTTTTAGAAGTTCAGGGTTTAGGGTAAATTAGGGAAATTTATATCAATGTAAATCAAGTTAACTTAGAGAAATTCATATTAATTTTAGTGTATGATTTCCGAGGTGTAATCATTTATCCATACTAACGTTTAATTGTTAACGTGTGACATGAGTAGGAAACCTAACAAATTGAAGTGAGCTACTATAAGACTCCTGACCTAGCATAATGCTTGTTTGTATTTGACTAATCTAATAATATGCTTTAACCTTAATATAATCTCTTGAGATGCCTTAATAACATCTGACATTCTTATGTTTTCAGTTTGGTCCCATCTGGTTGATGTTCGAGCTAGTTATGATTATTTTGGGCCAAGTTACAATTTTCCCATATTTAGGGTCTATATTGAAATTTGTCACATTTTGGATGTTCCCTTTGTTCCTTAGCATTATGAGAGAGATAATGATGCTTTGGGACACCTTGTTTGGGCCTTGGTTGATGAGATGGCATTATGAGGTATATTAGGCTTTGCATGGATGCTTGAGTTTGATGGATGTATCGACCTTGCGTGCTGGTTTTTGAGGTGTTGTGACTGCAACACTCTCTTGGTTGATGTTTTCTACGACCTTGCTATCCTACCCTTGCTTTTGGTCGCTAGGGTTTGTGCTCTTGTGATGTGTTGCAACTTGTATTGTTGAGAGGCATCTTGTAGCTGTGTCAACAAGGTGTTTCCTTGGTTGTGTTGAGGCTGTTACATGTGTTTTGCTTCATCCAAGTTAAGGTAAGGATCTAATGGTTACTACACCATATTAGTTTTAGTGATCCTCTTACATGTGTGCTTGCATGGATGATCCTTTGAGGGACGTGTCCTATTGCTTCCCTCCTACCCATGGGTATATAAGCTCTCTCTTTCACATGAAGAAATCCTTTTATCTCTCTCTTCTTCCTCTCTCTTTCATGTGTCAACCTTAGAGCTTGGTGGTGCTAGAGAAGGGCTGATCTTGGAGCTTTGGTGTCTGATCACCTTTACATGTGGTGATCTTGAGCTTGATCATCTTCTATGTGGTGATTCTTGGTGATCTTCCTTCTTGCAAAGTGGTTCTATACCTTTGATCTCATTTTCCTTTGGAAACCTACCTCCCTTCTTCCTTTCATGGTGGCTATCTTGAGGATCTTCTCTTCACAAGGTCGAGACTATGGTTTGACCATGGTACGTAAGTAATATTCCCTCTTTACTCTTTCTTCTCTCTTATTCGTCCTAGGGTTTTTCTTTTCTTCTTCTTGAGCTATCCTTTGACCTTGGTGTGTTCTTCTCTTCTTAAGGTGACCTTGTGGCTGTGTAGTTGATCCTAGTTGGAGATTTTTTCTTTCTCTTAGAACTTGTGGTTTTGGAGCTTGATCTTCTTCATAAGGTGGGTTATATAGTTTCCCCTCTACTATTATTGCACTATATTCTTGCTTGCATGCTACTATTCTATATATAAATATGATACTATGATTCTAGATGATGTTATCATGATCTAGGGTTTATGATTTTGAAGTATTTGTACAAGGATTACTCTTTCTCCTAAACCCTAATTTCATGCACCCGATTTCTAAGTGATGGTGAGTTGATGTTTCTTACATGCACTTTGATCTTTGGTTTTATCACCATGTGCATGGTTCGGCCATCATGTGTTAGATAGTGGTTTTGGGTCCTTATGTGCATGTATTGGATGTTGGTTTTATAGCTCCACCCTCAAATGGACTACCTCCGATCAACTCCACCTCGATGGAGTAGCTATTCAGGAAAACACCACCCTTTCCACTTCAATTAAAACCTCCCTCCAACCTCGAGGAGTTCCCATCTACCCATGTGGCACCTCAAGAGGCCCTGACACCACCTGCATCTCACCCGCTCCATCTCCTCTGCCACAAGCAGCCACCTCCTAGCTTTCCCTCGATAATGTGCTGCTCTAAGGGGAGCCATGACCTAGAACCTTGCCGCCCTGACCCAAACCACCCTCATGAAGGTGAATCTGACCCCAGTCACATGCGAGGAGCCCCTTGTTTCTGTCTCAACCTCGTCAGAGTTGACGACAAAGCAAGCATGACTTGTAGAGACCAAGGGAGAGTGGGACCCACCAAATCTGCGTGGACCAGTAAGGCTTTGCCACCTTAGTCTACCCCTTCTTTTATTTGCAGCCGTATAACTTGACTCTAACTGTTGGATATGAGCATCCAACGACTCATATTTACTCCCTTTTCTTTATTAATATGTGACTTTCAATAATTGCCAGTAATACCCTAATCTTGGAAAATTCACTATAAATAGTAGTAGTGTTAGAAAAATACGAACCAATACTCCTTTTTCATCAAAAAAATATGAGGATCATAACTATGATATAAGTTAACCCTAAATATGACTCGCATAAATACTCATACTCAAAAATGATTCTACCTTGTTTAATTATTTAGAAAATATTCAAGCATGTCTAAATCACCAAATTCATGTGTTTACCTTCTTTTTGTGCCTAGAAAATAATGGGATGTTCATTTCTAATTTATGTGACTCAATTATTAGCAAAGTCGAATTATTACTCTTTTTCCCTATTTGGCATACCAAAAATGATTATAATTATCCATCATGATCTAAAGACCACCAAACTGATCTAGAAGTCCTACTCTGACATTACACTATCAATTATGGACTCAAATCTGTACTCCATGACTCATGCTCTGTTGGATAAATTGGATATTATGATAAAATCCCTTTGTTTCGATGATGACAAACATTTCATTCTTATTAATCTAACGAGCTACTTGAGTGTGCAGGACTAAGATGGATGGCAAAGCAACTAGGGAAAAATCCAAGAGCTTACTCAATTTTATTTTCATGCAATGTAATCAATGTTGTAAAACTTGTACACATATATAATGTACAAGTACTTAGATTTGCATGTAAATCAAGCGTTAGATTTTCCCTAGCCAAACACTATAGTTAGACATGTCATCCCATTTAAATAGGATCACCTTTGCACACTCACACATATAATTAATGCTTAAATTGAAACCTTGAAACAGGATCATTCTCGGTCGACAAACTCCTCGACCGAGACACTCTCGGTCGACCATCTTCTCGACCGAGAAAAATCCAAAGTAGCCGTTAGACACAACAGACAATTTAGTTGGTAGTTGAAGAAAGACGTTGCAAATCACTTGTTCCAGAGAGCCTGTCGGTCGACAAAACTTCGACCGAGTAGGTGTCTCGGTCGACCATTTGTCGACCGAGATGGTCTCTGACAACAACTGCAGAATAAATTAATTAGCCGTTGTTAAAGCAACAACTTTGTACCTAACGGCTAGTTAAGCACTTAGAAACCCCTAGAAGTTGTCTAGAACGTCCTTAAGCATACTTAGGCCATTCCTATAAATAGGACAAGCCATAGGACACTAGAATTAACTTGTTACACTTGAGAATACACTTGAGCATACTTGAGCAATCTTTTGCAAGCAATTTGAGCACTGTGATCTTTGGCCTACATTCTCATTAGCTCAATCTCGTGTCCTATAGGCTATATTCTCCTACCCACTGCAATTACAAGTTCACATACTTGGCTAGGAGATCTTACGCTTGATCTAGGCATATCAAGCCTCGGGCTTAAAGGATAAGTTATAATTTCCTTTTTCTTTCTTGTTCCTGTTTATCTTTTGTACTCTCCTTGCTACTCCTAGGGTTGGAGGCTGCGGATTGGAGAGGGTTGACTTCTCAGGTGGAGAAGGGGACTTCAAGCTACTTCAAGAAGGCTATCGCAAGGGAAGCTACTTCAGAAGGCTGGTGCAACGGGAGTTGGTGCATCTACTTCAAGGGAAGGTTGCTTCAAGGTTGGCGATTACTTCTAGGTGAAGGCTGTTTGAAGGGTTTAGGAAAAGAGATTGTATTTTATGTAAATTCCTTGAAGAGGTAATAAAATAAATTTCTTTTCAAATCCCGGTTGGGTAAGCAACCGGGTAGTGGACTGACGGTTATAGTATTTGCTATAGTTGGAACCACTCTAAACCTTGTGTCTCCTTGTCCAATATTTTTCATTGTGGTTGTTTGAGTTCAAAATTGTTAAATTTTCTATAAAACTCTATTCACCCCCCCTCTAGTAGTTTTCAATTGGTATCAGAGCAAGGCTTCAAGGAACCCTAACAAGGTCTTGAAGAAATGGGTGATGGAATGCTCAACAACCTCAACATTGAAGGGACTCTTGTTGCTAGGCCACCAGCGTTCGATGGAACAAACTACCAATACTGGAAGAGAAGGATGCAGTTTTACTTCCAAGGCGTCAACTGGGATCTATGGAGAATGGTATCTACTCCTTATCAATTTCCTCAAAATGACTTTGCAGAATGGGATGCAAACACGGTAAAACAGGCCCAAATGAACGCAAAAGCCGTAAGCATTTTATATTGTTATATTTCTGTATGAGAATTTAATAGAATTTCAAATTGTGATACAGCGTATGATATTTGGCATAGATTGTCTATCACTTATGAGGGAACAACCCAAGTTAAAAATTCCAAAATTAGCCTGCTTAAAACAAAGCTTGAACATTTTCGTATGGATCCTAATGAAACTATTAGTGAAATGTATTCAAAATTCTCTACTATTGTTAATGGTTTGAGTGCCTTAGGAAAACCTGTTCTTGAGGAAGATCAAGTATCAAAAATTCTTCGATCACTTCCTCCAAAATACAAGCCAAAGGTGACAGCCATTGCAGAAGCAAACGACCTCACTCGCCTCAAAATGGAACAACTCATTGGTAATTTAGAAGCTCATGAAGCAGATCTAGAAGAGGAAGAAAGAAGAGAACGTGAACACCAAAGTGGGAAGAAGAAGGATGTGGCTCTCAAAGCCTCAAAAGTTGTCACACAAGAAAGTGAAGAGTCAAGTGAAGAAGAAGAAGAAGCCTTAATCGTCAACGGTAAGAAGTACAAAAGGTTTAAATCTAACAAAATTTCTAGTTCCTCAACTCCCAGGTGCTTTGAATGTGGGAAGAAAGGGCATTTCAAAAATGAATGCCCCAAAGCAAAGAAGGGAAAGAAAAGCTCACATAAGAAGAAAGGAGAAAAAGCCTATAAAGCTGCCTGGGATGAGTCAAGTGACAGTGAAAGCGGAGAAGAGGTGGAATGTCTAATGGCAAGAGAAGAAAATGAAGACTCTCAAGAGGTAAGCCTAGTTGATCTTTCTAAAGAAGAGTTAGTTACTAGTTTACAAGAAACTCATGATAAGTATGTTGATGCCAAGAAGAAACTAAAGAAGGCTATAAAATCAAATAATGAGCTCATTGCCAAAATAGATGAACTTTCTTATGAAAAGAACAACATTGATCTTGAAAATGTATCTTTAAAAACATCTTTAGATGATTGCACTAGAAAGCTACTCAATTTGGAAACCAATGTTGATCTTCTATCAAAAGAAAAGACTGATTTACTAGCTAAACTACAAGATTATCAAACTCAACCTATCTTGTGCAACCATTCGGACTATGATAATATTGTAAAAGAAAAGGATTCATTATTTTCTGATTTAGACCAAGCAAGAAAAGATATACATAAGAAGATGAATGACATTGCTACGTTGCAAAGAGAACTTTATAAGTTAAGAAGAAAAGATATTCTTGATAACATATTGAAAGTTGGTAATGTTTTCAATGGAAGAAAAGGTTTGGGATATGTTCCAAAGAAAAACCAACCCAAAAAGACCCAAACTATGTTTGTACCCAAAAACACAATGACTAGAAAGAGAAATGAAATTGACTCTATTACTTGTCATTTCTGCTTACGTCTTGGGCATTATTGCTTTTCATGCCCCTACAAGACTAAGGAGTCCGACTTAGTTTGGATCCCAAAACCCCAAACTTAGAAGAATGGAATGTAGTTGAGATATGACCAAATGCTTAATTTTGCTATCTATATTATCCTATCTCAACAAAAGGTGCTATGCTTATTGTTATTATTTTTCTGCATTGCTGAAACAGAAATTATGTCGGTCGAAGTATTGTCGACCGAGCTCTGGGTCGGTCGAAGTATTGTCGACCGACTGGATGTCTTTAACAAATAAAAATTTTACAGCACCTATTTCGGTCGAAAATTGGTCAACCGAGAAATTTTCTGTGTTTTTGCTTGTGATACAGTAACCTGCTCGATCGACAAATTGTCGACCGAGACAAATATCGGTCGAACAATTGTCGACCGACTGGTTTTCTGTATCAGAACTTTTATATATAAGCACTTAAAAGGTTTCTAACCATATCGGACCATCACATGGGTACCAAAATCTACATTCTAATGCAGGAATGGGCAGTTGACAGTGGCTGTTCCAAACACATGACCGGGAACAAGGACGCATTTCAAACTTTTGAAGAAAAGAAAAGTGGAACGGTCACCTTTGGAGACAATGGTAAGGGAAAAATCATTGGAATAGGTAATGTTGGAACAAATCTCGAAATTAAAAATGTTCTACTTGTTGATGGATTGCATCATAATCTAATAAGTGTAAGTCAACTATGTGATAGTGGTTATGATGTGTTATTTAACAAAACTTGCTGCAAACTATTGATAGAAAACACTACAAATGTCGTTTATGAAGGAAATAGAGTTGGAAATCTTTATATCCTTAAACCAAACTCTATGAAATCAGTAGTAGGTAAATGCTTGCTTGCAAATGAAAATACCTTACAACTATGGCATAAAAAGCTAGGACATGCTAGTTCCCATGCTATTAAAAAGTTAGTGAAATATGATCTTGTTCGTGGATTACCTACTTTGTCTTTTGATCAAGTTGAAAATTGTGAACCCTGCACAATGGGAAAGCAAACCAAAACATCTTTTAAATCAAAACATGTACTTAGCACCAGTAGATCCTTAGAATTAATTCATATGGACTTATTTGGACCAATGAGGACACAATCTATTGGTGGTAAACGATACTATTTTGTTATTGTTGATGATTATAGTAGATATACATGGGTACATTTTATTGCAACTAAAGATGATACTATTCATGTCTTTATGCAATTTTGTTCCAAGATTGAAAATCTTTTACAACATAAAATATGTACCATTAGAAGTGATCATGGTGGCGAATTTGAGAATCATACATTTGAGACCTTTTGTACATCTCAAGGGTATACTCATAATTTTTCTGCTCCACGTACCCCACAACAAAATGGTATAGTTGAACGAAAAAATCGATCTCTACAGGAAATGGCTAGGACCATGATGCTTGAACAAAACACACCTAAAACCTTTTGGGCTGAAGCTGTAAACACTGCTTGTTATGTGCTTAATAGAGTAACTGTTCACTCTCATTTGAAGAAAACTCCATATGAAATATTACACTCTAAGAAACCTAGAGTCGACTATTTTCATACTTTTGGCTCCACATGTTACATTTTAAATACCAAAGATGATAGAGACAAGTTTGATTCTAAATCACACAAAGCATTCTTCTTGGGATATTCCACTTCTAGCAAAGCCTTTAGAGTATATAACACTATCTCTAGAAAAGTTGAGGAATCCATTCATGTTTCTTTTCATGAAGAATCAAAGTCTGAAAATCTAGATGTCATTGATCTCACCAATCAATTCGACAATATAACCATTTCAAATGATAGTGAGAAAATTCCTATATCCGATCCCCAAGTTGAAACACAACCCACACCTAGGCTTATCAAGGATCATCCCCAAGAACTAATTATTGGAGATCCAAATGATAAAGTCAAAACTCGGTCATCCTTCAAAGATGTTGCAAACATGGCTTTTGTTTCTATCATTGAACCTAAGAAGATATCCGAAGCTCTTAAGGATGATTACTGGATAATTGCCATGCAAGAGGAGTTAAATCAATTCACTAAAAATGATGTATGGGATTTAGTTCCTAAACCACAAGATAAAACTATCATAGGAACTAAATGGGTATTTAGGAACAAGCTCAATGAGGCAGGAGAAGTAATAAGGAATAAAGCTCGGTTAGTAGCACAAGGGTATAATCAACAAGAAGGAATAGATTTTGATGAAACATATGCACCCGTAGCTAGACTTGAAGCTATTAGGATGTTACTAGCTATTGCTGCCCATAAAAACATTAAGCTATATCAAATGGATGTCAAAAGTGCATTTCTAAATGGCATCATACAAGAAGAAGTTTATGTTGCTCAACCACCTGGCTTTGAAATACCAGAAAAAGGTGACCATGTTTATAAACTTAAAAAGGCACTTTATGGTCTAAAACAAGCACCTAGGAATTGGTATGAATGACTCAAGACATATCTTTTTGATAATGGTTTTTCTATTGGAAATTCAGATTCTACTTTATTTTTCAAAACATATGCATCTGATTTCCTAGTTGTGCAAATTTATGTTGATGACATTATTTTTGGAGCTTCTAATGATTCATTATGTACACAATTCAGTGCCATTATGCAAAAAGAATTTGAAATGAGTCTCATGGGTGAACTAACATTCTTTCTTGGTTTTCAAATTAAGCAAACACCTGCAGGAATTTTCATAAGCTAAGAAAAATATACTAAAGAACTTTTAAAATGTTTTGGGATGGATCAATGCAAACATGCTACTACTCCTATGGCTACCTCTATCAAAATTGATAAGGATGAAAATGGGGAACCTATTGATGATTCCTTATATAGAGCCATGATTGGTAGTTTGCTATACTTAACTGCTTCTCGACCGGACATTATGTTTTCCGTTGGTCTTTGTGCTCGATTTCAATCCCAACCTATGCAATCTCATTTTCTAGCGGTTAAAAGAATTCTTCGATATCTAGCTGGTACTACTTGTCTTGGTTTATGGTATCCCAAAGGACAATCCCTGGATTTTAAAGCATATACTGATGCGGATTATGCTGGTTGTCGACTTGATCGCAAAAGTACTAGTGGTGGATGTTTCTTATTAGGGAGAGCTTTAGTATCTTGGTTTAGCAAGAAACAAAATACGGTTGCCCTATCTACAACTGAAGCTGAATATATGGCAGCCGGGTCTTGTTGTGCTCAAGTGCTTTATATGCAACATGTATTAAGGGATTATGGTTTTAATCTTTCATCTACACCTATTTTTTGTGACAACACGAGCGCCATAAACTTAGCACACAATCCTATTTTACACAGCAGGGCGAAACACATTGAAATCCGTCATCACTTCTTAAGGGATCACATCTCAAAGAATCATGTTTCCCTTCATCATGTTGATACAAAAAATCAATTGGCTGATATTTTTACAAAACCGCTTCCACTAGATCAATTCAACAACATTAGGAAGCAATTGCTTATTACTCCTTTGGAAGATGTTTTCTTTGATATCTGCGGTTCTTAAAACAAATCCGTTTACTTGTTTCATTTTGGCTTTTCAATGGACATCTTTTTCATTCGATTTGACGGAATATCTAATTAAGGGGGAGTTTTTATCAAAACAGTTATCTAATTAAGGGGGAGTTTTTATTAAAACGGTTATCTTTTTGAAATGACAAAGGGGGAGAGATATATAAAACTATAACTTAGTATTTATGAAAAACTCAATCAATGAGTTTCATAAATATACTCTTGGCTTTACATTGAAAATTGCTACATTCCCAAATGAACTGGATTTCATGTTCCATACTTCATTGGGAATAATAAGCACACATTTTATAAACAAGAGGAAAATATACATAAGACAATCTAAAGGTATGAAATTCATATGTTTTATATTTATTTTGGAAATGTTTGTCATCTTCAAAAAGGGGGAGATTGTTGGATAAATTGGATATTATGATAAAATCCCTTTGTTTCGACGATGACAAACATTTCATTCTTATTAATCTAACGAGCTACTTGAGTGTGCAGGACTAAGATGGATGGCAAAGCAACTAGGGAAAAATCCAAGAGCTTACTCAATTTTATTTTCATGCAATGTAATCAATGTTGTAAAACTTGTACACATATATAATGTACAAGTACTTAGATTTGCATGTAAATCAAGCGTTAGATTTTCCCTAGACAAACAATATAGTTAGACATGTCATCCCATTTAAATAGGATCACCCTTGCACACTCACACATATAATTAATGCTTAAATTGAAACCTTGAAACAGGATCATTCTCGGTCGACAAACTCCTCGACCGAGACACTCTCGGTCGACCATCTTCTCGACCGAGAAAGATCCAAAGTAGCCATTAGACACAACAGACAATTTAGTTGGTAGTTGAAGAAAGACGTTGCAAATCACTTGTTCCAGAGAGCCTGTCGGTCGACAAAACTTCGACCGAGTAGGTGTCTCGGTCGACCATTTGTCGACCGAGATGGTCTCTGACAGCAACTGCAGAATAAATTAATTAGCCGTTGTTAAAGCAACAACTTTGTACCTAACGGCTAGTTAAGCACTTAGAAACCCCTAGAAGTTGTCTAGAACGTCCTTAAGCATACTTAGGCCATTCCTATAAATAGGACAAGCCATAGGACACTAGAATTAACTTGTTACACTTGAGAATACACTTGAGCATACTTGAGCAATCTTTTGCAAGCAATTTGAGCACTGTGATCTTTGGCCTACATTCTCCTTAGCTCAATCTCGTGTCCTATAGGCTATATTCTCCTACCCACTGCAATTACAAGTTCACATACTTGGCTAGGAGATCTTACGCTTGATCTAGGCATATCAAGCCTCGGGCTTAAATGATAAGTTGTAATTTCCTTTTTCTTTCTTGTTCCTGTTTATCTTTTGTACTCTCCTTGCTACTCCTAGGGTTGGAGGCTGCGGATTGGAGAGGGTTGACTTATCAGGTGGAGAAGGGGACTTCAAGCTACTTCAAGAAGGCTATCGCAAGGGAAGCTACTTCAGAAGGCTGGTGCAACGGGAGTTGGTGCATCTACTTCAAGGGAAGGCTGCTTCAAGGTTGGCGATTACTTCTAGGTGAAGGCTGCTTGAAGGGTTTAGGAAAAGAGATTGTATTTTATGTAAATTCCTTGAAGAGGTAATAAAATAAATTTCTTTTCAAATCCTGGTTGGGTAAGCAACCGGGTAGTGGACTGACGGCTATAGTATTTGCTATAGTTGGAACCACTCTAAACCTTGTGTCTCCTTGTCCAATATTTTTCATTGTGGTTGTTTGAGTTCAAAATTGTTAAATTTTCTATAAAACTCTATTCACCCCCCCTCTAGTAGTTTTCATGCTCTACTCTCATGACTCTAACTAAGAAAAAGGGGCCTTTATATACTCTTTCAAAACTTAATGGTGTTTTTGCTAATATAGCTAATTAGTACCCAATCTCTTATAATTTTAGGAATAAAAAGGTACCGATGAGGAGCATCTTTGGACTCCCCACTTTTGAGTAGAAGGTAGACCCATACCTCTTACTTGGCCTTACTAATAAATATGGTTGTATTGTGAATATAGAAGACTTGGCATATGGTATTGTTTGAAATATTTATTCAAGTATGATCAAATTCAATTATTTTTTCTCTATATGTATGTTGCAAAACTTGAACATAAATTATCTTTTCCATTATATGATATCACTAAATCTTCAATAGTATACTGCATGGAAGTGACTGAGCTCTTTGGTAGTCTGTCACATTGTACATATGATCTAACTCTTTGGTAGTCGATCATAAAGGCCTTAATCTTGAGATCTTTGAGAGTCAAGAGAATGCATCAAAACCTATGGCAGTCAATGCATGGATATATAGTGTAAAATATGCTTAAAATGTGTGTTCTTATTGGTTAATAAACATTCTTGTTTGAGTATGATTTTTATCATATTTCTTATTACTACCAAGTTTAGTTTTATTTTATTGTCAAGATATGATAAGAGGTATATTTAAAGACACGTAGGCGTACTCAATATATTCATATATTGTACTGACGTGTACCAATTTCAAATGCATTATAGGTACCTTTTTCTTATGATGATGATGATGATGATGCAACTCAATATGATGGCTCAACAAACATCAGATCTTTCATTGGGATGCTAAAGTTAAATGAGACTCTTAGTTTAAGTTCTTTTTCTTCTACAAGTAGTTCTCTCTTGTATTAAGTTTTTCTTCTATAGAACTCCTATTCCTTCAGGCCCCTATGTAATTAACATTGGTTTATTTAAGGAAGCTTTGTTATTTGGTGCATGTATATACTTGTATCCACTCAGGGACGGGAAACTTTAACCCTTTTGTACACATTATTTTTAGCACCTAAGGTGTAGACTGGGGTTAGGTTGTTAACCCATGATAGTATTAGGCTAGTCATATTTTCAAGTAGCAGAAGAGTCATGCAGATAGGTGATTCAAATCCTAGAATTCTTTTATTTGTAAATATTTTCAAAAAAAGGAGTGGTAGAAGATTCACTACAAGTTTGACAAAATTATAAATAATACTACACAAGGTTGTAAAGTTAATTAATACAAAGTATTCTAACCATTACATGCATTAAGTTGAGAGTCATAAAAATGATAATCATGCCAGAGAAAGAATATCAAGGCAACAAAGATGATTGGTCAATTGTTTTGATTGAATTTTTGGAAGTGCATGTTAGGGTCCTTCAACTATTATCAATATGAGTATTACAAATTAATTAAAAGGGAGTCAATTTTTTCCCAAACAAAATAAATTTTTCAAAGTCATGCTTAGACTTTCACTTAACTAGGAAAGAAAAATAGAAGTGAAAAAGAAAAACAAATAGAAAACTGCATCGATAGATTTCTCTTCACCAAAGCTTGAAATATGTGACCTCACTTTAGAAATCAAACTCAAAGAGGATTTGAAGCCAGGTATCTTCCATGGTGGATACGTCAAACTAGAGGGTATGTGCTTTGTTTTTGGGTTGGAAGTTGTTGTTATAAGAATCTATGCCTCTTTGTCTATATATTTTTGGACCAGGACAAATATCTATGCTTATAATTTGCAGCAAGTATAGTCTCCTGGACATCAATGTTGTTTGTCTTCTTCATTATCCTCTTCAAGATAATCATAATTTTATTTGGGAGAAATTTTCTCATTATCAAGAAACATGGCACGTTTGTCTGGAAAAATGACATTTGGCTTGCTTGAAGAGTCATCATGTGGATCATGTGCAGATCTGTTCCTTTGAGCTTCAATTTCATTATCTTCATCAATGACAACAACTGCACATAATATCATTTTTTATTGTGAAGACCATTTTCCTATGATGGCTCCACTCCTCAAAGTAAATGACTTAAATATCTCCCTTGAATTCATTTTGGGATGATTATACAAGGTACTAGAAGGTTCTTTTTTATTTGAAAGGGCTTGGTTAGAATTTAGTTCTCCAAGATTCTTGTGTGAGTAAAAATCCCAACACCTTATAATAGAGTTGGTGAATGGCATCTTTCATAAGCTGTGATTGTTGGAGAAACTCATCATTTTGCTTCATTTGAGATGAAAACAAAATATCTAGGAGGTACTCCAAGTTGGACTTTATTTGTGCTTGTTGTTGATTAAAAATTCTTGCATGCATTTATGTTGAAGCTCGATAGTTTGTTACCCATATGAATGAAAGAATAATAGCTTGTAGTAGATATATGCCCAGGAACTTCACTTTCTTTACAAACTTGGTGATTGGTTGAGCGGTTTGGGTGTTTTTCTTCTCAAAATTTTGGGACAACACTTCCAGCTTTGCTACAATTAAGTCATCTACATCAACGATGTACGTGCCAAGTTGTTTTACATAAGTAATGGAAATAGAAGAAGAAGATGTGGTATTCCTTTTAGTGCTTCATTAGAAATAATTCATTACCATTCCTTCAATATTGGGACAAGCCTCCCTATATAATTTTGTCGTAAAAGCATCATCTTTAGAAGCATCAATAGACATCCTTCTATGGTAGAATAAGACATTATAGAAACTTGCAACAGAAGACAATTTCTTAGACTATGGTGTGGAAAATATTATGAAGGTATTTGAACCTTTCCCATGTATCATACAAGGTATCCCTATCCCATTGAAAAAAAATTGGAAAACTGAATCCTTAATTGTTCAATCTTTCTTGTTGAAAATATTTGGCTATTAAAACCTTAAGGAGTTCCTATCGATTGTTGATGGAGTTTCTTTGAAAAGAAGAGAGCCACACCTTGTATCTATCTCTCAAAGAGAATCGGAAAAGTATAAGGAAAATCCCATTACTATGAACAACATTTATCTTTAAAAGTGTTGATATACTACCAAAATTCAGCGATGTGGAGATTGGTATCCTCCATGGGTGTCCCTTCAAACCCATTCTGTTATATCATCTTTATAATGGCATACTGATAGAAAAATAATTTGCTTGATTTGTAGGATATTAATAGACCCCTTCATGTCTATAGAAATTGTAAGAACAAAGTATTTAAGGAGATGGTCATCTTCCATGATTGGTTCTTCTTATTGAGTTGAATGTTCGGGTGAAGACGGTAGTCATGAAGGTGATTAATGTTAAATTTGATTAAGTTTCATTGCTTTGTGCTTTTTGAAGTCTGATAAGAGTGTTTTCAATTTTCAGGTCTAGAGATGTGGATGGTTCAATACCCCTTTTGGATCGCCCCATACATTCCTACAAGTAAAGAAGGCAAGTGAAGTAAAAAAATGAAAATGAAAGATAAAAAATATGATAATGATCATGATCATGATGGGGGAAAATGATGGAAGATATGATAAGTGATGGCTTTGTAACAACCAGACCCACTATCCAAGGCTATAGAAGAGTTTCAAGAATGACTTCTAGCCCCACATATCACCACCCTTAACTTTTCTTTGTCGTCACTCATGCACAACCTAGGATAAAATTCCTGATTGGTCACCCATACTAGTACTACTCTGGGATGAGCACACTTGACCATGAAGTTCTTTAGTGATGGGCTCCCTAAAAAAGAGGTGCATCTTGGTGATATGGGTACTCTAATCATTCCTTTTAAGATCATTTTATCTGAGGCCTCAAATCCTAAGATGTTACAATCTCCCCCACTTAGACTCTTGATGTCGTCATCAAGGCTCAACTATATGCCTCATAATCTCTCCTCATTTCAGTGCAGACCCAAATGGCCCATGTACACTTTGCTCCCAATCATGACTACCAACACAAGGATGGCTCCATCACCGCATATATCCCTTTCCAACATGCCAGGACCGTACGGATCAAAGTCAGGCATGCCACAGACCCAAGTGGGCCACATCTACTAGAGAGTTATGCCTCTAATACTATTTGTAACAATCGAACCCACCACCTAAGGCTATATTAGAGTTTTAAGAATGACCACCAGCCTTAACTGTACGCTTTGTCCTCATTGATATGCAACCCAAGATAAAATTCCCAACTGGTCAACCATCCTAGTACTACTCCAGGCTTAGCACACTTAACCACAGAGTTCGTTCACTATGGGCTCCCTGAAAAGGAGGTGTAACTTGGTGATATGGGTAGTCCAATCATTCCTTTTAAGATCATTTTATCTGATGCCTAAAATCCTGGGACATTACAGGTGTGATCTAGTCACACTGACATCTCAACACTTCTTACTCTAATAACAATGTCGATGCTACTTGGCAATAGAGCCACATCTGCACCAGTTTTAAATTTATAACTCAACCACTACCCCAGAAGATAGGGGTGTGTGTAGTATATTCGAGATCTTCCAAGGATCAAGGATTTGTTAAACATTATATTTATGTACTTTAACAATCTAAATCTTTTTAACAAGAGATGTTTTGTTATGTTAACTAAGAAATTTAGAAGAAAACAAACTAAGACAGAAATCACTTCTATTAAGGATCAAATTAGATAATGGATTGTTAAGAATAGGGTTTCAGATCCACATCACAATGTGAAGAACTAGGAAGATCAACATTATTAGAAAAATACAAGGGAGGTTTTATCATACACTCACTTATCAGGAGCGTAGAAAAATCCTAACTTTGTGTACCACTCTCATGGATATACCTAGATTTGGACTACAAACCTTTCTTCTCCAAAACCTCCTAGACACCCTCATGGTCAAGGTAGTGCAACTAAGGTACATCTTCTTACTTAAGTGCATATATTCTCAAATTATACAAAGAGCATAGATCATACACACAAAGTGGCCAAGAAAGCATGTAAGAAAAAATCAACACTGGTGAACCTTAGAACACTGAAACAACTAGCATTATATATGAAATTCATGTTCAACATTTTACTCCCACCATGCCCAAGAAAAGGATATATACTCGTTCATGGTTGTAGGAAGTAGATACAAGGAGTGGAAAATAATGCTAGACAACATAAGACAAGAAAGTAATCTTGGATGTCTGTGAAAGAAGTAGGAAAGAGTTTGAACTTTGATCAAGAAGTCAAAACTTTGTCCTTGATGCTGGAAACTCTCATAGAAAGTTTACTGTAATGTGGAGAGAAGATAACATGTGAGATCCCTGTTGTAATTGTTGGAGAAGAAGGAAGAAGAATAAGTCCCCGCCACCGAGGACACCACCTTTCCTCCCCTTAGACGCCTCCAACTTCTACTGGCTCTTCTATACTCTGGTTACGCTATGAAATGTCTGTAATAGTCAGTGGTAACCATCCCAAATTGGATCCAGTTTGTATTTATAAGTGTCTAGTGGTTTTATGCTGATTACAAAAGAAACTATAGATAAAATGTCATGTTATAAAGTCAACACGGCGTGTTACGTGTGGTTTTTAAAGTAATACTGCCTCACTTTATGATGACTTGGTGTGTTGGTTAGCCAACATGATGTGTTGCTACAAGTCAGGGAACTCTAGAACATTATGAAATGAGGAAACACAACGTGTTAATATGACAACACAACATCTTGTTGGTATTCAGTAACTCTTGAAATCTGCAGGTCCAAATTCTAGACTATAACACGACATGCTGCTAAAAACACGGCGTGTTGATATCCCAACAACGGTGTGCTGGTGATAGTTTCTGTAACATTAATTTTATGAATGTTTATATGATTGGTGAATCTCTTGGCAGATGATATGATCATGTTTTTGTCCCTAGTTTTATGCCAAAATGTTTAAATACAATCAAGATCATAGAGCAAGTAAAGATAGAAATAAAGACAAAAGTTAAACATGATTATAGTGATATGTGGGTGAAATTGATTTGAAATGCAACCAAAAGTGGTCCAATGATGATAAAATATGCATAGAAATCCTCTAATCTTGAACCATTGCTTGCCCTCAAGAAAAAGAAACATGGATACATAGAAGAGGAACCATAACATGCCTATCCTTGATAATATATTGCAACTAAATATGAATTCAATTTAGTCACTCAAAATTGAAAGTTAAGCTTAAAAAGGTGGTCAAATTTCTTTGAAAAAAATCAACAAGATAGAGATGAATATAAGTATGATGACAAGGCCAAAAATGTAGTGAATATGCAACCAAACCCTTATGATTATAAGGATGAAAAAAATTGAAAATTTGACATGACATCAACAAATCTTCAATGACTACTTAATAAGCATTCCTTTAAAAATTAAGAGCTTTGGGTATGGCACTCGGTTGCTAATGTAGTTTTACATGTACATGGAATGCCATTTGGGGTTTATTGAACCTTTTTTAATGTAATTTCCTTCCTTCATTGGGTTGGTAGATTACATGATCAATTTAGCCATATTTTGTAGGGGTTGTTGACCTAAAGGTTATGAATTGTCCATTTTTTTAATAATGAGTTAACCATTCCATTCATATGTATCTAATATGTGTATTCAAGATTGATTTCAGGCTTTAGGTACATAAAAAGGATCATATCACACAAGCCTAGCTTGTCCAAGTTCAAGTCAAATGCAATGCAAGTGTACTAATAAGGAAATCACTTCAAATGACCTTAGAAGAATTTTGTAATCACTTGTATTGATGATATGACTTGTAACTAAGATGAGAAAAATATATGAGACACTTAATACCAAGTTTTAATCACTTTATAGACAATTTAGAAAATCAATCACAGGTTGTTGATTAGTCGAGTTACTATCTTGATCGATCCTATGATTGGTTTTCTAAAGAGGCCCATCGGTCGAGTTGTGCATTCACAAAACTCGACTGACCGACTCAATGAGAAAATTTGATTTTGGCTGATCGATCGTGTTCCCTAGTTAAAATTGGACTGATAGTTTGAAAATTGGCTTTGTCTTTTAGTCAATCGGTCGAGTTACCTTTATTGAAACTCGACCGAATGCACTATACAAAAAGCACATAAAAAGTGATCATAACCATTGGTGACTTGTTTGGGAAAAAATAGATCCGTTTCCATGTGCAAAAAGGCTATATTTTGGCCCTAAGTGTTCCGCAACTCAAGCGAGCACCCCAGCTATAAATAGGACCCCTTGGAGTTCATTGTAAATTTGCTCATTCAAAACATTCAAGGTCTTTACTATATTTGAGTGTGATACTACCTCTTGAGCCCCATTCTCTCTCTAGTTTACACTTCATTTTGTGATTTATGAGTGAATTAGGCTTATTGTAAGAGAGCTCCACCCTTATGCATGTAAAGCTCTCAATCTTCCACTAGTTCCCTATCCCCTTCTAACATGAAGAAAAGGTGAAGCAAGATCCATCGAGTGAAGAAGGAGTTGTATATGGTCCTCTACAAGGATGATGAAGAGATGGTGATATTCTCTAGTTGAAGGAGAAGGTAAAGGATAAAGATCCAAGAGGAGAAGTGAAGTCCTTCAAGGCGGAAGACTTGGGCTTGAGTGGGTAAGACCTTGGTGAAGGATGAAGACTCAAGCTAAGAGGGTAAGCCATTTGATAAGGTGGATATCACCTTGTGGTTGGATGGGTAAGTCCTTTGGTGGTCTTATGTTGTAACTCTTATTGGTGATAAAACAGAGAAAAGCATTTGCAAAGTTCTAGAGATTGACCTCTCTAGGTAGTGGACTGAATCACTTCTAGTTTGAAGTGTGGAACCACTCTACATCCCTTTGTCAAGTACTTGCTATCAATATCTCTCATCCTTACTATGCTTGTTAGATAGGATTTCAAATTTTAAATAAGTTATTTCCTTGAACTTGATATAATTTGAAAGTATAATATGTTTTGTGAGAAATTTTGTAGCTCTATTCACCCCCCTCTAGAGCCCTTAGACCCAACACGGGTGTAGAATTTTTTTTATTTTGAACAAAGAAATATCCCTTTTGAACATGATTTGGGTCTTTCTTTGGAATCCTAGTCTTAGGCTAGTCACATTTCAAATAGAAAAAGAGTCAAACAAATAGGTGATTCAAATTCTAAAATTCTTTTATTTGTAAAAACTTTCATCATATGGCTGGTAAAAAATGCACTACAAGTTTGAAAAAACCATAATAAACACTAAATAAGGCTATAAAGTTGATTAATGCAAAGTATTTGAACCATTACATGCATTGGATTGAGAGTGAGAAAAATGAAAATCATGCTAGAGCAAGAATATTTAAGGAAACAAAGATGATTGACCAAGTGTTTTTATAAAATCATTGGAAGTGCATGCTACAATCCCTCAACCATTCTCAATATGAGTTGAATGGTTTAGCTAAAAGGGAGTCAATGTTTACTCTAACAAAATAAAGTCTTTAGAGTCATGCTTAGATTTTCACTTAACTAGGAAAGAAAAATACAAATGGAAAAGAAAAAGAAACAAAAAAACTACAAGTACCGACATGTTCCCCTAAGCTTAAAATATGTTATTTCCTCATTGTAGAAATCATACTCAAATCAGAATGCCAATGGGTACCTGCCATGATGGAGATGTCAAAGTGGAGTGCATGTGCTCTAATTTGAGGTTGGAAATTGTCATTCTAAGGATCTATGCCTCTTTGTCAATATTTTTTTTATTCAGACCAAAAATCCAATCTTATGATTTGTTAAAGGAATGGTCTTTTGCACATCAATGTTTCTTGTCTGTTCATTTCTCCTCTTCAAAATAACTATATCGTGATTTTTAAGGATTGTTCTCGTTGTCATGAAATGTGCCAAGGCTGTGAAAAATGGCATGTGGCTTGCTTGAAGAGTCGTCCTGTAGATAGATTTCTTCCTTTGAGATTCAATTTCATTATCTTTATTTGTGAAAAAAACTTCATATAAAATTATTTTTGACTGTGATGAAGATTTTGCCAATATGGATCCTCTACTTAAAGTAACCGAATTGCATGTCTCCTTGGATTCATTTTCAATTGATTGGACAAGGAAATAGAAGGTGATTATTAATTTGAAAGGGCTTATTGAGCAATTTGGTTCTACAATATTCTTGTTTGAGTAGCAAACCCATCCACCTTAGAAGAGAGTTGGTGACTTCCATCCTTCATGAGCGGTCTTTTTTGGCAAAACTCATCAGTTTTCTTCATTTGATATTAAATAAAATTCTAGGACAGAATCAAAATTAGACCTCGATTGTGGTTGTTTCCGATTGATATTCCTATTTGTATTTATGTTGAAGCCCCATGGACTATTACCCATAGGAATGAAATAAGAATATCTTGTAGTAGATATATTCTTAGGATAGTGGTTTGGTTGTTTAGATTCTCAAACTTTGAGACAAGTCTTCCAACTTTGCTGCAATTAAGTCCACTACATCAGTGGTGTGCACCAACTTATTTTCCAGAAGTAATGGGAGAAGAACTAGAAGGTGTGTTGTTCCTTTTAGTTCTCCATTCGAAAATGTTAATGCCTATGTCTACAATGATGGTACAAGCCTTCCTATATGAATTTTTCACTAAAGCACCTTTTGTAGTAACATCAATAGACATCCTTATATTGTAGAATAAGACATCATAGAAAGTTTCCATTAGAAACCAGTTACTTGACAAGTGCGTTGCAGGTCTTTGAGCCTTTACCATGTGTCATACAAGATCTCTCCATCACTTTGAGAAAATTTGAAGAACTGACTCCTCAATTGTGCAATCTTTCTTTGGGAACTATTTGGCAAAGAAAACCTTGATGAGTTTCACCTATATGTTAATGGAGTTTCTTAGAAAGGACAAGATTTGTTCCTTGTCTCTATATCTCACAGAGAATAGAAAAAGAAGAAGGAAAACAATGGTGATGAAGATGATGAATTTTTTATTCCTCCTATTGTGATCAAGGTTCTCTACCCCTACATTTTAAAGACTGAAAATAGTGTGCTCCATTTCAATGTCTAGAGATTCTGAAGGTTCCATACCCCTTTTGAATAGTCTCATATAGTCCTGATCATGATTGTGATGGTAAAAAATGATGGAGCATACACATGAGATCGTATTATTTAGTCTCTCTTACTATTCAACACTTCTTACTCTAACAAAAATATTGATGCTTCCTGATAACAGTGTCTAAAATTTGTTAGTTTTGTGTACAAGTTTTAAATTTATAACTTGGGCACTACCCCACAAGTATACCATTGTATGTAGTATATTTGAGATTGTCCAAGATGCAAGGCTTTATTAAACATAAGAGTGATGAACTTCAACAATCTAGATCTTATTAACAAGAGAGGTTTTTATGTTAACTAAGAAATTTAGAAGAAAACAAACTAAGATAGAAATCACTTGTATTAAAGATCAAATTGGGCTGGGGATTCTTGAGAATATGGTTTCACATTCACATCATAACATGAAGAACGACAAAGATCAACAATACTATAAATAACATAAGGGATATATGCATCCTACGCCCACGTCTAGGTAGTGTTTAACATTCCAAACTTTTTATAGCATTCTCATAGATATACCCAGATCTGGACTACAAACCTTTGTTCCTCAACACATCTCAACCATTTTCATGGTCAAGGTAGTGCAGCTAAGGTATATCTCCTTAATCTTGTGCATATTTTCCAAAAATATTCAAAAAGAATAAATCATACACAGAATGTGACCAGTAATGAATCTTAGAATAGTGAAATGATTAGCTTTATATATGTAATTTGTGTTCAATAGAACTATTACATGGGAGTTACTCCTCCATACCCAAGAAAAAGAGAGCTACTCTGCCATGGCTATGGAAGGTAGATCCAAGTAGTAGACAATAGTACTAGACATCATAAAAGAAGAAAGAAAACTTGGTTGTCCATGGAAGAACTAGGAAAGATTTGGAACTCTGATCAAGGAGTCACAACTCCATCCTTGTTGTTGGAAGTTCTCAAGAAAGCTTCACTCTAGAGAGGAGAGAAGAGAAACTCCAAGATCCTTGATACAATTGTTGGATAAAAAGGAAGAAGAAGTTTCCCTCTCGAGAAACCACCTTTTCTCCCCTTGTATGCCTCCAACTTCTCCTGGCTCTTCTCTACTTTAATTTTTCTCCAAAATGACCATACTGGTTTGTGATAACTATACAAAGTTGTTTTTGGTTTGTATTTAAAAGTATGGAGCACTTTTCTATCGATTTCAAAAGAAACTCTAGGTAACATGTCGTGTTGGCAAGATAGCACGACGTGTTACTTGTGGTTTTGAAAGTGGGACTTCCTTGATTAATGATGACATGCATTGTTGTTTTAAGTCTGGGATCTCTAGAAAATTCTAGAATGAGTAAAAATGGCATGTTGATATGTCAACACAATGTGTTGCTAAAATTCAAAAACCCCTAAATTCTCTAGATCTAAGTCCTACACTATAACATGACCTATTGGAATTTCAACACCAGATGTTTCTAAAACATGAAGTCATGAGAACTCAACACATCATGTTGCTAACAATTTCTGCATCATTTGCTTTTTGAGTTTTTGGATGATTGGGGGATGTGTTGATGGATGATATCATGGTGATTCTCTCTACTATTTTACACCAAAATGTTGTACCTACATCAAAACCATGAAATTAAATGTAATAATAAAGTATAAAATGCATCATGATTAAGAGTGATATATGGGTGAAATTGATTTGAAAATATAATAAAAAGTGACCTAAAAGATGATATAAAATGTACATATCAAGTTCCCCTAAGCTTAAACCATTGCCCACCCTCAAGAAAAACAAACATAGATACATAGAAGAAGAACTCGAATGAAACATACATCAACTCAATGAAATTGAACAAGTCAATCATAACATGCCTATCCTCGTCAAGATATTAAAACTAAACATGAATACATTTCAACCACTCAAAATTGAAAGTTAATTAATGAAAGGTCATAAAATTTCTTTGGAAAAATAAATAAGATAGTGTATAAAGGTATGATGACAAATCCAAAAATTTAGTGAATATGCAACCAAACCTTTATGATTACAAGGATGAATAAAATTGAAATTTTTGCTTGACATCAACAAAGTTGCAATGACTCCTTCATTCACATAAAGATTATAAAATCGAGAGCTTTAGGCATGGCACTTGGCTAATAATGTAGGCTTATGTGCATGTGGAATGTCGCTTGGGTTTTATTGAACCTATTTCTAATGTGTTCCTGCCTTCACTGGGTTGGTAGATTACATGTGTGACTTAGCCACCTTTATTAGGAATGTATAAAAAATTATTTTGATCAAACAAATATTCCTTTTAAACATGATTCAGATCCCTCTTTGGAACCTCACCGTCTTAAACTAGTATTTCAAATAGCAAAAGAGTCATGTAGATAGGTGATTCAAATCTTGGAAATCTTTTATTTGTAAAAAATTCATCATAGGGGTGATAGAAAATGCAATAGAAGTTTAGCAAAAGCAACAAAACACTGCAAAAGGTTGTAAAGTTGGTTAATCTTAAGTATTTTAACCATTAGATGCATTCGGCTGATAGTGAAAAAAATGATAATCATGCTAGAGAAAAAAATATCAAGTGTTTTTTTTTCAATTGTTGGAAGTGCATGCTAGGGTCCTTCAACCATTATCAATTTGAGTAGAACGGTTTAGATAAAAGGGAGTCAGTTTTTAACCAACAAATGAAAGTCTTCAGATTCATTCTTATGTTTTCAATTAACTAGGAAAGAAGAATATAAATGGAAAAGAAAAAGAAACAAAAAACTACATGTACCAGAGGGTTGCTCTCTCCTTAATCTTAAAATCTAAAATTTTCTCACTGTAAAAATCAAAATCAAAGAGAAGTGCAACGGAGTACCTATCATGGTGGAGATGTCAAAGTGGAGGGCATGTGCTCTAATTTGAGGCTAGAAATTGTTGCTCTAAGGATCTAGGCATCTTTGTAAATATGGTTTTGTTTTGGGCCAAGGCTCTATGCTTATGATTTGTAATAGGAATGTAATTTTGAACATCAATGTTGTTTGTCTCTTCATTCTCTCTTCAAAATAATCATACTATAATTTAGGAGGGTTTTTCTCATTATCAAGAAATGTGCCAAGGTTGTGTGGAAAAATGACATTTGTCTTCCTTGAAGAATTATCCCGTTGAGCATGTGCATATGCCTTCCATTGACCTTTAGTTTCATTATCTTCATTAGTGACAACAACTTCACATAATATCATTATTTATGGTGGAAAATATTTTCCTTTGAGGCCCCACTCCTCAAAGTAATCAACCTACATGTCTCTCTTGGATTCATTTCCAATTGATAAGACAGGGATTTGGAAGGTGCTTTTTAATTTGAAAGAGCTTATTGAGAAATTTGGTTCTCCAACATGCTTGTGTTAGTATAAATTTGATCCAACTTAGATGAGAGTTGGTAAATTACATCCTTAATGAGATGTCTTGTTGACAGACCTCATCATTTTGCTTCATTTGAGATGAAACAAAATTATCTAGGAGGGATTTCAAGTTGGACTTTGATTGTGGTTGTTACTAATTCAATTTCATGTTTGCATTTGTGTTAAATCACGATGGATTATTACCCATAGGAATGAAAGAAGAATATATTGTAGTAGATATAGCCCAGGAACTTCACTTTCTTCACAAACTAGGTTGACTGGAGAGTGGGTTGGGTGTCTATCTTTTCAAACATTTTATACAAGGCTTCAAACTTTTGTACAATTAAGTCCACCATCAATGATATGCAATCCGGCTTGTTTTACATAATTAGAAGAAGAAGAATAAGAAGGTGTGTTGTTCCTTTCAGTACTCCACTGGTAACAATTCGTTGACATGTCTCCAATACTGGAACAACCCTTCCTATATGATTTGTTCATTAAATCATCATTTATAGCATCATCAATAGACATCCTTGTATTGTAGAATAATCCATTATAGAAAGTTTGTAATAGAATCCAGTCGCATTAACCATGGTGTGGAAAAAGACACTGAAGGTCTTTGAGCCTTTGCCAAAGCCATAATTACTAGAAGGTAAGGTAAAAATAGGAGCAGAAGTCAAACGAGATTTCAATTCTTGGAAACTAGATTCACATTCAGGAGTCCAAATGAATTTGGCATCTTTTCTGGTAAGTTTGGTCATGGGTAGGGCTATTTTACTTAAATTAAGGATGAAACGATGGTAATAACCTACTAGACTAAGGAATCTACGGATTTTAGAGGCATTGGTAGGAGATTTCCAATCAAGGATGACTAAGACTTTGGCAGGGTCAACATAATTTTTTCCACCCGAAATGACATGGCGAAGCATGACTTGGTCAATCTAGAACTCACATTTGGATAATTTAGCATACGATTTATGGGCTCTCAACACATCAAATACTTTCCGGATATGCTCACGATGTTGATTAACAGAGTTTAAATATATAAGAATGTCATCAATGAAGACCACAAAAAATCTATCAAAAAAAGCTGGAATATAGTATTCATCAAGTTCATAAATACTCTAAGAGAATTGGTCAACCCAAAAGGAATCACAAAAAATTCATAATATCCATATCTAGTTCTGAAATCTATGTTTGGAATATCACAATCCTTCACTTGTAATTGATGATAGCCTGATCTAAGGTCAATCTTGGAGAACACAGTGGCAGTACGAAGTTGGTCAAATAGGTCATCAATTCTTGGGAGGGGATATTTATTTTTGATGGTGGCTTGATTGATCAGGAAATAATGAATACACATTCACATTGACCCATGTTTCTTTTTAACAAAAAGGATAGGAGAACCCCAAGGAGATGTACTAGGATGGATGAAGCCTCTATCAAGTAGTTCTTATAATTGTTTCTTAAGCTCTACAAGCTCGACATGTGCCATTCTATAAGGTGCTTTGAGACTGGTGTGGTGCCCGATGCTAACTGAATTGAGAACCCAATCTCACATACTAGAGGCAGCGCTAGAAGCTTCTCAAGAAATACATCCAGGTAATCTCTCACCACATCCAATCTCTCTAAAGGTCTCACCTTAGAATCATACACTAACACAACTACAAAATAGGCTCTACATCCTTTGGCTATCAAGGTTTAAGCTTTTAGAGAAGAGATAATCATATTTTGGTTTCTTTACTTTCTCCTGAGTATTATCAAAGGTTTAGAATTAGGTGCATAAATGATTACTTTCTTGGATTGACAATCAAGCATGGCATAGTTGGCAAAAAGCCAATCCATCCCCAAAATTAGGTCAAAATCTTCCATATTCAAGGAGAATGAAATCAGAATGAAATTGATGACCATAATAAGAAAAAGGAAACATTTTGGTTTTCTGAAGAGAGGTATAGATTTTGCCACTGGGAGTTATTACATCCAAGATATAACCTAGATCTTGTATCTCTAACTTGATAATGGAAGTAAGAATTCTGGAGATGAAGGCATGTGTTTATCCTGAATCGAATAGGGTAGCACAGGATGATCTTGGAGACATATCATACCTAGATTAGGATTTTTATATGAGATAATGGTTTAGAGGGGTTTTCATATATATAAAGAAATTATTAGCATTATTACCTTCAATCAAGTGGTTGTGAATAGCCTTGGCTTCCTCTGCATCAATTGCAAAAACTCAACCTTGACGATGTTTTGGCTAAGCCGGAGCTATGGGAGCAGCTGGTTGGATAGGTGGAGCTCCAGGATGAGGTAATGGGGTAGGATGGTTTTGAGGTGCCCCTTGAACCAGACTTAGTCAATTGAACTTCATATGCCCTTCCTTCTTGCAATAGAAACATAATGGCCTCTCAAACTTGCATTTCCCAGCATGTAACCCACCAAAATTTTTGCATTTGCTTGAATTTTTGTATGGTCCACCTTGGCCGCGACCTCCTCTATTTGGCCCTCCTCGGTATGATTGACCTCTATGGTGATTTTGTCCCCTCTTCCAATTCCATGTCTATGAGGCTTATTCTTATCCTTCCCCTTTTCATTGTCCTTGGTGATGGATGCATCGGTCAAGCCTAAGTATCCCAAACTTGGTGCTTTATTCTTCCCTAAGGTTCTTTCTTGGGTAAGGGCACTATTGATGGCGGATTCAAAGGTATTGTAGGTGGAGGTGCAAAGGTAAACTTTTAGTTCTTGGTTAAGGCCATCAATGAAGTGTTCACTTTTCATCTTCATCAAGGTGATGAGCATGACACTCTAGGAGTCTAAAGGCCCTGACATAGTCAGCAACAGATAAGATTCCTTGGGTGAGGTTATTGAACTTATTCCTCTTCTCCTTTCTAACAAATATGGGCATGAACTGAGTAGTGAAAATCACCTTAAACTCCTCCCAACTTATAGGGGCATCTGGGAGTTCTCGTGTATGGTAATAATTTTCCCACCACAACTTTGTGGACCCCCTAAGTTGGTAGGTTGCAAAAGTGACCTTATCTTCCTCAGCACATTTAAGGGCTCTAATGCCCAGTTTGGCCGCCAACATTGTGAATCCAGGTATTCTGTTGCATTTTCTAGGTGGCCCGGAGAGCCGAGGTGTAGGTTGCTTACAGACATATGTGTCCGAGAACGCTGTCGTGTGTAGAGAAAAGATCAAAACGGGAAAGGTGATGGCAGTTGTAAGTACCTCAAAATTTGGCACGCTTATTAAAGCACACATTTTCTATTATGCAGCCGGTAGAAATGTAGTTACCAGTACTGCATATCATATAATAGGGCTAATAAATTATACATAGATTACCGGAATTCACAAAGTTTGCGGCCAAACTGGGCCTAAAGAAATTTTCAACAAATAGGATCCATGCATCCACTTTATCTAGGACTTTAGCTAAATCTTTTTCATGAAAGGCTTCAAGTTTGAGTTTGAGGAAATCACTAATGGTAGTTTCAGGGTTGGTCCTAGATTATGAGGTATTATTATTAGTTTCCTTTAGGGATAGGGCATGCATGCATTCCAACATCACCTTCTTTTGTTCCTCCCATTCACCTATAGCCATGGACTTATTAGGGTTTGAGTTAGATTCATCACCAGAGTCATCCTTCGTTGTCTTTCTCTTGGATCTAGTTTTTGGAGGCATGTGCAAGTTTGTAAATCAAGAGATGATTTAGTTGATTAAATGAGGTAGATCATATTACAAACAACAATGTTTTTATCAATCATAAATATATGTTTTCCAATTCTTCATGTCTTTTAGTTGTTCCCAATTTTCCTAATCTACCCACATAATAGAGAGAGTACTTCATTGATCATGGTTGTGAGAGAGAAAGTAGATGAGAAGCCTAGTTTGTATCATTCACTAAATAGGTGGTGGGGTAGTCCTTAATTGAGAAAAGATGAGAAGATAGATTTCTCTAAGGTACGGGTGCCCACTTTAACAATAGTTACGTTAGCCAGGAAAATTATTGTAGTGGGGAACACTAACCACCATGAAAATAGATTGGGGATTTTATGCCAGAACCTTCCGCAAGTGTCCTTCTAGAAACCTTGGCAACATAAAGTTAAATATAGGTTACCTCAGGTCTAAATAAGGTTACTAGGTATTTGATACACATATATTGACCTATGTGCCTACTCTGATACCATCTGTCACATGTTAACAACCTAACCCCAATCTACACCTTAGGTGCCAAAAATAAGGATTACAAAAGGATTAAAGTTGCTCGTCCCTGAGTGGATCAAACACACAAGTATATACATGCACTAAATAACAAAGCTTCCTTAAATAAACCAAATGTTAATTACATAGGGGCCCGAAGGCATAGGAGTTCTATAGAAGAAAAACTTAATACATGAGAGAACTACTTGTAGAAGAAAAAGAACTTAATATAAGTGTCCCATTTAACTTTAGCATCCCCATGAAAAATTTGATGTTTGTTAAGCCAGCATATTGAGTTGCATCATCATCATCATAAGCAAAAGGTACCAATAAAGCATTTGAAATTGGTACACATCAGCACAATATATGAATATATTGTACTGAGTATGCCTACATGTCTTTAAATATACCTCTTACCATATCTTGGCAATAAAATAAAACTAAACTTGGTAGTAATAAGTAATATGACAAAAGCATACTTGAATAAGAATGCTTATTAACCAATAAGAACACAAATTATAAGCACATTTCCCATTATCTATCCATGCATTGACCAATGAAGGTTTTGATGCATTCTCTTGACTCTCAAAGAGCTTAATATTAAGGTATTTATGATCGATTATCAAAGAATTAGATCATATGTACAATGTGATCGACTACCAAAGAGTTAAATCACTTCCATGCACTGTACTACCAAAGCGTTTAGTGCTATTATATAATGGACAAGATAATTTATGTCCAATTTTTTGCAATATACATATAGAGAAAACATCATTGAAGTTGATCATACTTGAATACATATTTCAAACAATACCATATGCCAAGTCTTCTACATTCATAATACAACCATATTAATTAGTAGGGCCAAGTAAGAGGTATGGGTGTACCTTCTACTTAGAATTGGGGAGTCCAGAGATGCTCCTCAGTGGTACCTTTATTTTCCTAAAATTATAAGAGATTTGGTACTAATTAGCTATATTGGGAAAACAACATTTAGTTCTAAAAGAGTATAAAAGGCCCCTTTTCTTAGCTAGAGTCATGAGAGTAGAGCATGAGTCATGGAGTATGGATTTGATCCCATTATTTCTAGTGTGATGTCAGAGTAGGACTTCTAGATCAGTTTGGTGGTCTTTAGATCATGATGAGTAATTATTATCATTTTTGGTATGCCAAATAGGGAAAAAGAGTAATAATTTGACTTTGCTGATATTTGAGTCTCATAAATTGGAAATGAACGTCCCCTAATTATCTAGTCACAAAAAGAAGGTAAAAAAATGAATTTGGTGATTTAGTCAGGCTCAAATATTTTCTAAATAATTAAACAAGGTAGAATCATATTTCAGTATGAGTATTTATATGAGTCAGATTTAGGGTTAACTGATATCATAATCATGATCCTCATATTTTTCTGACCAAAAGATGGTTCATATTTTTTTGACACTCCTACTATTTATAGTGAATTTTCCAATATTAGGGTATTTACTAAGAATTATTGAAAATCACAGACTAATAAAGAATAGGGAGTAAATTGAATCAGTGGATGCTTAGATCCAACGGTCAGAGCCAAGTTGCATGGCCACAAATAAATGAAGGGTTAGACTGAGGTTGCAAAGCCTTACTGGTTCACATGGATTCAGTGGGTCCCACTCTCCCTTGGTATCTGCAAGTCAAGCTTGCTCTTCCATCAACTCTGGCAAGCTTGAGATGGAAACAGGGGTTCCTCGCATGTGAATGGGGTCAGATTCACCTTCATGAGGGTGGTCCGGGTAAGGGAGGCAAGGTTCTGGGTCGTGGCTCCCCTTGGAGTAGTGCGCCGCTGAGGGAAAGCAAGGAGGTGGCTGCTTGTTGTAAAGGAGATGGAGTGGGTGAGCTACAGGTTGTGTTAGGGCCTCTTGAGGTACTGCAGGGGTAGCAAGGAACTCCTCGTGGCTAGAGGGAGGTTCGAATTAAAGTGGCAAGGGTTACATTTTCCTGAATAGCAAGTCCATCGAGGTGGAGCTGATCAGAGGTAGTCTGGTTGAGGATGGAGCTATCGAGGATCTATTTGGACAAATTGGAGGATCGAGCGAAGCAAAGGAGCCTTGGCAATGCTTTTGGAGTATTTAAATAGGTGTGAGGATGAGCAATTTGTAGATTCCCAAATTGAGTTGGGCAAGTTTGAAGAGGGTGCTCGCTGGTGGTTGTCGTGGAGGCAGTTCCAGTGATCTTTAGGGATAATGAGAGGGCTAGTTGAGTTTGTGGTGGTGAAGGGGAGTCAAAGACTCGCTTAGTTTCTCGTGGTTATAGCCACGTTTTGGCGAATTGTGCAGATGTTAGGGACGACCTCTCGACCATCCAATCCAAGCTAGATTCGTGGCCACTCCATCAGACAGTCGCAAGAAGGCTCAGAGAGGAAATCCATGGATTGCTGACCTGTGCCCCGTGTGACAGGGTAAAATATCCATGCATTGATCAAGAATCATAGAGTTACATATAAATGTAATTTAATCAAAAGGAAAACTTTGGAATTTTTTTTGAAAAATCATAGAGGGAGCTATGAATATTAGATTGACATGAAATTTGAAACGTAGCTCCACACTAGTGATCCTTAGATGTTGGGAATGTTTGAGCTTGAAAATAATAACTTGATTGGTCAATGTATCACTTTATGAAATTAGGGTTTTAGAGTTAAGATATTATCAAAGAATATGTATAAAAGAGATAGAAAAACCACTTTATCACAAATATTGTGAGGTTTCAAAGAGGGACCTGAATCATGTTTGAAAGAGATACTTTTCTCAAAAAAAATCTACATCCTTACAAAATATGGCTAAGTCGCTGATGTAATCTTCCAACCCACATGTGCAGAAGCCTACATTAGCAACTGAGTGCCATACCCAAAGATCTTAATTTTAAAATCTTAATGCTTATGAGGGAGTTATTGCAGATATTTTGATGTCAAGTCAGGATTTGAATTTTATTCATTCTTATGATAATAAGGGTTTGGTAGCATATACACCACATTTTTGACTTTTTCATCATACCTCTATTCATAGCTATCTTTTTTATTTTTCAACATAAATTTGACCATTTTTTAAACATAACTTCCAAGTTTGAGCGATGAAAATGAATTCATTATTAGTTACAATATCTTGACAATGATAGGTGTGTTATGGTTTAATTATTCCATCTCATTAAATTTTTGTATGTGTCACTCTAGCTCTTCTTCTATGTATCCATGTTTCTTTTTACTTGAGAGCAAGCAATGGTCAAGCATGGGGGGTTTGATATGAATATTTTATCATACTTTGGATAAGTTTTAGTTGCCTTCTTAAATTGATTTCACCCATACATCACTCTTAATCATGCTAGATTTTCTACTTTGTTGTTAACTTTACTTGCTCCATGGTTTTGATTGTTAGTACAACATTATGGCATCAAAATGGGAAGATAAACATCATCATATCATCCATCAACACATTCCCTAACCATATACGCATTCATGAAATCAATGCTATAGAAATAATTAGCAAATACGACATGTTGAGATACTAACATGACATGTTTTTAGTAACATGCCATGTTGAGTTTTCAACATGTCGTGTTGTAGTGTAGAATTTGGATCTAGAAAATTTGGGAGTTACTGAATCCCAGAAGCACACCATGTTGACATATCAAAACGCTATATTTTCTCATTCTAGAATTTTCTAGAGTACCCAGACTTGCCGCAACACACCGTGTTGGACAAATAACATGCCGTGTCATCATGGATTGAGGTAGTCCCACTTTAGAAATCACAAGTAAAATGTTGTGTTGACAACCTACATGATGTGTTACCTACAGTTTCTTTTGAAATCAGTAGAAAACCTCTCCACGCTTTTTAATACAAACTAGAATCAACTTGGGATGGTTACCACGTACTAATATAAACATTTTGGAGTGGAACCGTAGTAGATAAGAGATAAGAGAAGTTGGAGGCATCCAAGGGGAGAAAAGGTTATTTCTTGGGAGGGAAACTTCTTCTTCCCCCTTCTTCTTTAACAATTATAGCAAGGATCTCCTCTATTCTCTTCTATCTGCTCTGGTGTGAAGCTTTCTAGTGAGTTTCTAGCAACATGGATGAATTTTTGGTTCCTTGACTAGAGTTCCAACACTTTTGTACTTTATGCATGGACATCCAAGTTTACTTTCTTCTTTTATGGTGTCTAGCAATATTTTCTACTACTTGTATCTACTTTCTACAACCATGGACGAGTAGATATTCTTTTCTTGGGCACGAGGGAGTAACACCCATGTCAAAACTCTCTTGAACATGAATTTTATATATAGTTCTATTTGTTTCACTATTCTAAGGTTCATCGGTGTTGATTTCTTCTTACATTCTTGATTGGCCACTTTGTATGTATGATTTACGCTCTTTGTATAATTTGGATGTATACAAGTATGGAGATTTACCTTAGCTTTACTACCTTGACCATGAGAGTGGATGGGCTATGTTTGGAAACAAAGGTCTGCAACCTAAATCTGGGTATATCCATGAGAGTGCTATACAAAGTTAGGATTGTTCTATACTACTTAGAGGTGGGTGTATGATAACAACCTCAGTTGTGTCACTTTTAGTATTGTTAATCTTTATAGTTCTTTATGTTATTATGTGGATGTGATACCCTATTCTAAAAAATCCCCAATCTGATTTCATCCTTAATACAAGTTATTACTGTCTTAATTAATTTCCTTAGAAATTTCTTAGTTAATATAACAATACTCCTTTTGTTAAAAAGATATAGACTATTGACATTCATCACTCTTTGTTTAACAAGCCTTCCTCCTTGGATAAACTTCAATATACTACACACACCCATATATAGTTCAATAGTGATTGATTTATAAATTTAAAACTTTAGCAAATGTATAACAACGGTGGTATGAATAAAATCCTCTTGACATTCGTCAAAAGAAACATTTCAATTCCTATGTAGACAACTTGGAGAATCTACACTATTTATATATACTTTACTATTGTAGATATATAGACTACAATTTCTATTGAAATCATAGTAGCATACATTCACTAAATCAAAATTCATTTGAAAAACTTGTTTCTTCATAGCTCATGGTAGTTTGGTTTTTGATATTTTTCTAGGCTTTATAAATTTTGTATATCATAAATGAATTTCCTACCACAATTCATATCGATAACTTTCTTTAGGTTTCATTGAAATTTTAAAACATGTGGCTTTCTTTTTAATTCAAAATTTTATTTATCATAGAATATCTTATATTATTTTAGTATTTATGGATTAAACTACCTCAAAAGGTGTTAATTTAAAATCTTTATTTTTCATTGTACATTCAGATGACAATTGACATAGTTTAAAAAAGAACATGACTCCCTTATTTTAAGTAGAATGTTCATTTGTGTGTGATCCACAATTGGTGAAAACTATAAGTCAATGCTTACATGTCAACTTTTGGGATTCTCTATGAACAATAATGGTGCGCTTTAAGTGTGACGCCCCGACGCGCCACAATGAGATTACTCAAAACAAAAACTGCAGAATTAAAGATAAACGTATGAAATTAAAACTGATTCCGTATAACCATAAGAGTTATAACATATTGCACATGAGTCCTCAAAAACCATCTATATTACATATCACTTATCCAACAAATTATACATATACCGTGCACTGGCACTCAAGCCACATCTTGTTACACATGATAACCTATTCACATACATATATGCCATCTCTATAAAGCCAAAACATCATGTCACTACATACAACAAAAACCTCCACAAGGACCTGACTGTAAAAGGATGACTCTAGGACTCTATCACTAAAATACTAGCATAACATCCAACCTTATCAGCCATTGCTCTTATAGCTGCTCTTCCTCAGCTGCACGACCTCTATCTCTTTGTGCACGACCATCTAAAAGATGTTGAAACCCACAGGGTGAGACAAAACATCCCAGTGGGAGATATAACTCTCTGCCAACGCTATTAAAACACATATTTCTAAGCAAGTAGGTAAAGCACTAAGCATGTTAGGAAGATTCAACTAAACAATATGTATCCAACAGATAAGGAAGTTTTAACAACTAGGAAATCATCATTAAGAAGTAGGATAATTAATATTCTAAAAAGGAATACAAAGAACAGGTATAACAATTTACTTCTCACACATCCTATAACTGTGGATGCAAGGAGGTACTCGACTTGTGCCCCAACATATTAAAAAATATGTGCTCCAAGTTATACTCGTTTGAAAAATCCAGCACCTTAAGATGACACTGGAAAGGATCTATGGCACAAGGCATCTACATGATTAGGGCTTCACTTAATAAATTAAGCCAATTGGGTATCTTTTAGCATCAACCAAGTTACAATGTATATAGCCACAAAAAACTTTACAAGAATAAGGGTATACTACAACTTCAAAAGATATAAAATGTATAAGGCATGAACTTGTCACACTATCACCACATGATACTCATTACTTTGTCATCCAAAAGACCAAAACCACTATCACACCACTAGAGAATATCAATCCCTCAGTCATATCATTGGGTTACCACCTCACAGTTGTCATGAATCCATCACCAGACCATAAGACCCATCACATCAATATATCTCATCATATCACATCAAGACTTATAGCCAAAGCCTTATATCACATAACAATCACCATATCATATACAAGCCATTACATTCATTGCACTTGCATGGTTAGGAGTTTATAAATAGGAGAGATAAAATAACATAATAAGCTAACCACTCCAAGAGAGAAAAACAAACACATCACATGGCCCAACATTAGGGTTAGGGCTCCATACATGGATAATTAGGGTTTTATAGTTACATACAATTACTAAACCCTAGGTACACAACCTCCCACTTTCTAGGAGCATACTAGGGTCAAGGAACATAAATAATTAATTATTATAGAGTCTTATGTCAACAAAACTAGGTATCATTATAATATGCATGTGCATTTACATATGATATTACATTCCATGTTTACATGTGTGATGACCCACCATCACGTACAGAGGTCTCAACCATCTACCATATACATGTCGCGACCACCATCAATATGGTTCACGACCACCCACTCATAAAGGTGTCTCGACCACCTTCAACCATGGTGTTTTGACTGTGACATCATCACATGTCTCAACCCCTCAAAGCTTAGGGTTTCGATCACCCATCACACGCATGTCATGACATGAAAAACATTGTCAAGTATCGACCCAAAACCAAAAGCATTTCGACTGAAACCAAACATGGTTCATGACCAACACATAGACATTTGTCTCAACATCAAGCATCAAAGGTGTTTCAACCCTCAACCTATTGAGATTAGGTTGCAGTTGCGACACTAGGTCATGCATCTCGACCCAAATCAAACCAAGGGAGTATTGTCCACCAAAATCATGTTACCACAAATGCAACTAACCATCTTCAAAATAGGAGATAAAACCAAGCAAAGCCATCATCTGTAAGAAGAGAAACTTTGCACAAAAATCAGCCAACAAGAAACCTAAAACCATGTGACATTAAACCACCATGAAATATCCTCAAGTAGGAGAGATAAAATTCACATTTATCACCACTAAAATAGAACCTAAACTCCAAAGAACATCAAGGTACACTAGGATTATGCATGTGACCAAAACCAAGATAAAAAAGATAGCAAGAAAACTACCATCTCACATTCATCTCCAAAATCGAGTACCTTATATTAGGGCTTCCGATTCCAAGCAACTATGCATGTTAATCACCATCAAACAAGATCTAGAGCATGGTATAATCTACTAGCACATTAGGGGTACATTTTAGAGAGAGAAACAACAACATGGATGTATGAAATGTGCAACAATAGAGAGGGTAAAGTGTTATATAACCCACCTATTTTAAAGAGAAAACAAGCTCCAAAAGAGGGAAGGAAGCTCAAATAAGGATCACCACTTTGGCCACATAATCAACTACAAAAAGAAGAACACCTTGGTCAAAGGTATCTCAAGAAAAAGGTTAAGGAAACCCTATGCCGAACCAAAGAAGAAAGGGGAAAAGAGAAGAAAACTAGTTACCACCATGGATAGTCCATAGTCTAAGGCCTTTGTGAAGAGGAGTTTATCAAAAGGTGACCAATAGGGTATAATCCTAGTCTACGAACAAGGAAATAGGAAGAAGAAAATGGAGGTTCCAAAAGAAAACGTGATCAAGATGGAAAAACTACTTACGAAGGAAAGAAACCACCACAAGGAGGAAGATCTAGCTTCAAGGCACCACATGCAAGGTCAAACCACCTTCAAAGCACCAAGGACAACACCTTGTTGCTCCACTAAGCTTGAAGAATGAGAAAAAGGGAAGGGAGAAGAAGGATGGCTGAAAAAGATTACTTGCATAGAGAGAAGAGGGTTTATATAGAAAAGGGGGAGGGAAGTAGGGTGGAGATTAGGTGTCAACAAGAGAGGGCTCCAAAGGGACACTTGTCCATCCAAGAAACACGCATGCAACCACTTAAACCATGCATGCTCAAGATGGTGATACAACCTATGTTGGTTCTCGACCACTTGGGTCACCCAACATATGGTCTTGGTCGCAACACACCAAGGAGACACCACATGGTCGAGACAAAGCACCAAAACATCACTTGGTTGAGACAAAAGGATCACCACAAACACTAGGTTGATACACTTCACTAGAAGACAATTGTCTCGACCCACAACAAACCAAGAATATCACATTCAAGACAAAAACACCTAGAGAAGGTGTCTCATTTGAGACACTCACAAGACACCCTCTCAAGGTCGAGACAAAGGTCACCTCCTTCAACAAGGTACATATGGTCGAGACACTCAAAACCCTAGGAACCCTAATCACCTCTAGTGATTCCACCAATCAAACAAGGTGCCCCAACACATAAAAGTCTCTCTCATGAATCCAAGAGAGAGAAGGAACACTCTAGATATGACAAATTTTAAGATAACCCCCAAAAATGGGTAAATTGCAATTTGACCCAAAATAAGCACAAAAAGCACAAACATCACCCAAACAAGCTCAAATGGGAAACTTAAGCTTTTAACATTCTCTAAAAACATTTCAAAGGATTAGAGAAAGGTTCTAAGCACTAAATAAAGCCAAATTAGACAAAGTTAGCTCAAAACATATATCAGGGATCTTACAAGCCATAGACCCCTAACAAAGATTTTGCCCCTAAAATCCTAAGCGAAAAGAGAGGAGTACTTCCTCCGCATCTCTTCCTCAAGCTCTGGCGTGGCTTCCTCAATGCCACAATGATGCTAAAACTCCTTCACCAACACTATGTCTTTCTTCTTCAACTTCTTCACTTTTCTATCCAAGATCAACACGGGTCCTTGAACATATGATATATCCTCACCAAGCTCAACCTCCACTGCCTACAAAACCCAACTTGCTAATCAGGGTGGCACTTTTTCAACATGGATACATGGAACACTGGATGCAACTGGTGCAACTTAGGTGGTAACTCCAACTTGTAGGCCACCTTCTGAGCACGTGCCACCATAGGGTAAGGCCCCATATACCTGGGAGCCAACTTACCCTTCTTCCCAAACCTCAAAACACCCTTCCAAGGAGAGACCTTAATATATACTCTGTCTCCGACCTAGAAATCCAAGGGTCTTTGATGGTTATCTACATACGACTTCTGTCTATCTTGGGTTGCTTTCAACTATTGTTGAATTATTTTAATCTTCTATTTTGTCTGCTGCACAAGCTCAGGACCAAGAAGCTGATATTCACAAGTCTCATACCAATACAATGGAGACCTACAACGTCTCCCATACAAAGCCTCATAGGGTGTCATGTTGATGCTCCTCTTATAACTGTTATTGTAGGAAACTCTATCAGACTAAGGTGCACATCCCAACTGCCTCAAAACTGTAAAACAAAGACTCTTAATAGATCCTCTAACATCTATATCGTCCTCTCAAACTGACCTTCTATCCGTGGGTGAAACTCCATGATAAACTTCAACTGTGTACCCATAGATTAGTTCAAGTGCTCCCAAAAATAACTTGTAAATTGAGGTCCTCTATCTGACATGATAGTAGTTGGGATGCCGTGAAAACAAATTATCTCATCAACATATATCTGAGCGAGCTTCTCTATTGTATCTGTTGTCTTCACAGGAAAAAAGTGTGATGACTTGGTCAACCCATCAATGATCATCTAAATGGAATCATGACCTTTGGCTTTCCAAGGTTGACCAACCACAAAGTCCATAGTCACATAATCCCATTTCCACTATGGTATAGGAAATGGATGCAACATCCCTATAGGCTTCTGATGCTCTTCCTTCACTTGCTGACATACATGACACCTTGCAACGAACTCTACCACATCACACTTCAAGCCAGGCCACCGATACAAGTCTTTAAGATTATGGTACTTATTGGTGATACCTGTGTGCATAGAATACATTGAACAGTGGGACTCTTCCAAAACCATATTCCTAAGGTCATCCGGATCAGGAACCACAACTCTGATGTGGTAACACACTGTCCCATCCTCTTCCTCATGGAAGCCATCATGCTTCTCACTACCAAACTCTGATCGTATTTTCTATCACAGTATCATCATGTTGTATTTCATACATTTTTTCCCTCAACGTAGGCTTCACCTGCACCTGTGCCAAAAGACCCACCAACATAGACACCTCCAATTGATTGTTCCTCTGACTTAAGGAGACCAACATGTCTCTCTTGTGGCACACCAAAGAGCACAACTACATTTTTCTATTGGAGATGACAAAGAAGACTTCCTTCTCAACACATATGGCATGACATTTACCTTTCTGAGATGGTAATCAATTGTGCAATTAGTCTTTGATTTGTTAAATCTAGCAGCTCTATCACATGTTCAGCTCCTACTGTGAAAAGATGTACTTTAGGTTCTTGTGATCAGTGAAGATCTAATAGTTCTCGTTGTAAAGGTAGTGCCTCCAGATCTTAAAATCATGGACCACTGTAGCTAAATCCAAGTCATGGGTTCGGTAGTTCTCCTTGTATTTCTTAAGTTGTTGTGAAGCAAAAGAAATCATGTTCTTGTCCTGCATCAACACACAACCCAAACCATTCCTCAATGCATCACAAAAGACTATGTATCATTTCCCCTACTCCGGCAAAACCAACATTGGTGCTCTAGTCTTCTTCTCCTTTAACAACTAGAAGGAACGTTGAAACTTATCATCCTACATGAAAGGAACATATTTCCTTGTCAGCTTTGTTAGGGGTAATGCCACTAAATTGAAGTTTTTGATAAATCTCCTATAGTATCCTGCAAACCCCAGAAAATTAAAAACTTTTGTCAGCATCTTCAGCTTGTCCCACTCTATCACATATTCAACCTTCTTGGGGTTCACATGAACACCCTCACCAGATATCACATGTCCTAGAAAGGACACCTCCTTCAGCTAAAACTCACACTTGTTGAACTTTGCATACAATTGGTGTTGTTTCAACATGGCCAATGCCTGACGTAGATGTTTCTTGTGCTACCGGCTATTCTTAGAGTAGATCAAGATATCATCTGTAAACACCACCATGAACTGGTCTAGATAAGGTCTAAACACCATGCCCAACAGATCCATAGACGTTGTCGGTGCATTGGTCAGCCCAAACGGCATAACCACAAATTCAAAATGACCATACTGAGTCCTAAACGTTGACTTAGGTATGCCATCTGCCTTAATCCATAACTGGTGATATCCTAGTCTCAAATATATCTTGGAGAACACTGTGACTCCCCACAACTGGTCAAATAGGTCATCAATCCACGACAAGGGATACTTTCTCTTGATTGTCACTTTGTTCAACTATCAATAATAGATGCATAGTCCCATGGATCTATCTTTATTTTTCACAAACATCACTAGAGAACCCTATGGTGATGTAATTGGTCTGATAAAACCTTTTTCAAGTAGCTCTTGAAGTTGTTTCTTCAACTCTTCCATCTTAGTTGGTGCCATCATGTACAGTGCCTGAGCTATTAGTTGGGATCCTGGGACTATATTGATCTCAAAATCAATCTCCCAAGGTGGGGGAACACTTGGAAACTCCTCTGGAAACATATCCTCAAACTCACAGACCGCATACACCTCTTTAACAATAGGACTTCTTGCCTTATTATCCATTACATGTACCAAAACTACCTCGCAACCCTACCTCATCAGCTTCTCTTCCACTATCGCTGACAATAGACATGTCAGAAGAATCTTCCTATCACCCTGGAAAATCCACGTCTCATAGCCATACCAAAACATTTCCACCATTAGAACTATAGTCCAAGACCACATGATACTTCTCCAAGGTATCCTTTCTAAGGATCACATTGAATCCATGCATGTCAAGTGGTATGAGGTCCACTTGAATGTTATGCCCTAAAAAAGAGAGGACACTTGAAGGTCACACCTCTTGCAACTCTACAAAACCAACCAACATGGTTTCTAAATGAAGGATATCGCGTCTACATCTAAAAGGAAAAGAGCTACTAGAAATCACTTCCAGAGTGATAAAAGAGTGTGTCACACCTGGATCAACCAAAATAGATATAAAGCAAAAAGAAGACAAATCAAAATGAAATAACTCCATCTGACATGACACTACTCATGGGTTGACCACTCCTTATGGCTGATCTAGCTGTCACCTATTGATGCCCCCATACCTTACTAGCATGTCCTGAAGAACCATCCTGTGATGCATGTCCATGTCCTCATCCTTGTCCTCCTCCACTGTTGTGCTGATGTCTCTGCAAGCCCTACTGACTCTGCCTCAGTTGTTGGGTCACCTCATCATCCTTCATGAAACAAAGCTGCTTGGTATGACCAACTTGGCCACATTTATAGCATGTTCTGCTCTCATAACACAGCCTCGACGTCCCTATCACTGATACTGAAGCTTTATAGTGGGCTCCTACAGGTGGAAAGATACAACCTCTTCCTCGGCTTGGTGACCACCACAATTGTCTCGTTGATCTTTGATGTGTTGGCAGTGCTGAAAACCTAGGCTTCATAAAGCCTCCAAATGACTATATCTAGTATTGTGCATGAGTCTTCTTGGCATTCTCTCTCTTCTCCAACATAGATTGTTCAAAACTCCTAATGGTATCCACAAATGTGGTAAACATCTCATAGATCTCAATAGTTGTCACTACTATCATCAACTCAATGTTCAGACCCTTCTCAGAGTGTCTGATCCTCTCCTCATCTATTGCTAATATATGAGGGCAGAACCTTAGCAACTCCATGAATCTTACCTCATCCACATTGATCGTCATGGGTCCTTACCTAATCTTCTCAAACTGACAGATCTTCTCATCAAGATAGGTATGTGGAAAGTACCAAATAACATACTCTTGTCTAAACTCCTCCCAACTAATATCAACGCATGGCTATTTCTCCTCTTTGATGGACCACCAACGGCAAGTACTCCCCTTCAGAAGATACACTGGGTGCTTCACCTTGTCAACCTTGGGGATTATAAGGATCTTGAAAGCCTTCTCCATCTCTATCAACCAAAGATCTACATCCTATGGATCCACCATACTAGCATAATCCATGTCTCTGACATGCCTCAACCTCTCAAATATCTTCCCAGTGCCTGAGGATTCATCATTTGGAACTATTGCCATTAGCTGTGGTGCATGCATTCTATCTGCCATGTGTGTCATCTTTGCCATAAACTACCCAAATAGAGACTGAAAGGTAGGATTCTCTATCATGGTTAGGTCAAACTAGAGTACCTCAAGCACTCGATCTTCTCTTGCCTGGACCCTTGCACCACCTCCCAGGTGTAGCAACACCGCTCTCTGTAGTGTGTTCTTCATGTTCTCCAAACATCTTTTCTACTCTTCTTCTTCTACATAAGTAGAAATCACTATAAAACATACTAGAGGATATTATAATAGAAACAATCCCAAGTCCTAGGTCCATGTAGACTTAGTGAACCTAAAGCTCTAATATCAACCAAACTACGATGCCCGACGCGCCACAATGAGATTACTCAAAACCAAAATTGTAGAATTAAAGCTAAACATCTAGGTTACCATAAAACCAATTATGTATAACCATAAGAGTTACAACATATTGTACATGAGTCCTAAAAAACTACTTGTATTTCATAGCACCTGTCCAAAACATTATATAGACATCGTTCACAAGCTCTCAACCACATCTCGTTACACATGAAAACATGTTCACATAAATATATGCCATGTCTATACAACAATGGGCATTAATCCAAAACCTCATGTTGAAATATACAACAAAAACCTCCCCAAGGACCCGAGTGTACAGGGATGACTCTAGGACTCTATCACCAAAAGACTAGCAGCACATCCAACCTTATCATCTACTACTCTTGTTGATGCTCTTCCTCAGCTGCACGACCTCTATATCTTTATGCACGACCACCTAAAAGATGTGGAAACCATGGGGTGAGACCAAACATCCCAATGGGATATATAACTCCCCTCCAATGCTATTAATGCAAAGATAACTGAGCAAGTATGTAAAGTACTAAGCAGGTTAGGCAAATTAAACTAAACGATGTGTGTCAACAGATAAGGAAGATTTAGCAACTAGGCAGTCATCATTGAGCAGTAGGATTTTAATATTATAAAAAGGAATACAAAGAGAATGTATAATATTTAACTTCTCTTACCATCTTAATATTTAAGAAATCGATAAAAAGATAAGGCAAAAGGGCTCAACTAATGTTAATCATATTTGACCCTATGAAGATACACTACACAAATGTGTTACATCTTTTATCATTTGCCCTAAGTATTTGAGTTGTACCACCCAAATCCAATGGACCATTGCTAAGTCGGAATTGGTGCCACACAAAGTCAATGGAAGAGTTGGAATCCACGACGTCTCCAACACCTCTTGGTCAGTACAACAAAAAACTCTACAGAGACATATCAGTCAACTACAAAAATGACATATAGTCAAGCTCAGGGATTGGCTCATGCATGTCCATCCACATATAAACACCTAGCCCACCTTGGTACAAGTAACACCGCTAGAAGAATAGGCTCACACATGGTCATTCTAAAAAGAAGGATTGGCTCATGCATGGCCATCCATATCATAAGGAGATCATCCAACACATGGCTATCTCACACAATCTATAATTGTGGATGTAAGGAGGTACTCGACTTATACCCCCACATATTCAAAAATATGTGCTCTAAGTTATATTTGTTTAAACAATCTAGCAATTAAAGATGACACTGGAATTGATCTATGTAAAATCGCATCTACATGATTAGGGTTTCACTTTATTAATTTAGCCAACATGGTATCTTATAGCATCAATCAAGTTACAACATATAAAGTGATAACAAACTTTACAAGAATAAGGGTATAACACAACTTTAGAAGATATAAAGTGTATAAGGTGTGAAGTTTTCACACTATCACCACATGCCACTCATTACTCTGTCATCCAAAAGACCAACACCAATGTCACACCACTGGAGAATATCAAACTATCAATCATATCACTAGAGTTTACCACCTCACAATAGGCATTAAGCCATCATCATACCACATGACCCATCACATCAATATATGTCATCATATCTCATCAAGGCTTATAGACAAATCCTTGTATCACATAACAATCACCATATCATATACAAGCCATGGGATTCATTGCACCTGCATGGTTAGGAGTTAATAAATAAGAGAGATAAAATAGCATAATAGGATAACCACTCCAAGAGAGAAAAACAAACATATCACATGGCCCAACATTAGGGTTAGGGCTCCATACATAGTCGATTAGGGTTTTATAGTTACATACAATCACCAAACACTAGGGTTAAGGAACATCATTAATTAATTATGTTTAGAGTCTTATGTCAACAACACTAGGTATCACTATCATATGCATGTGCATTTACATATGAGATTACATTCCAATTTTACATGTGTCATGACCTACCATCACACATAGAGGTCATAACCATCTATGATATACGTATCATGACCACCAACCATATGGGTCATGACCACCCACTCATCAAGGTGTCTCGATCACCTTCAACCATGGTGTCTCGATCGTGAAAAAACTCCATGTCTCTACCATGACATCATCACATGTCTCGACCCCTGAAAGCTTAGGGTTTCGACCACCCATCACACACATGTCGCGGCCTAAAAAACATGGTCAAGTCTCAACCCAAAACCAAAAGCATTTCGACCAAAAACAAACATGGGTCATGACTAACACATATACATGTATCTCGACCTCAAGCACCAAATGTGTCTCAACGCTCAACCTATTGAGATTAGGTCACGGTCGCGACACTAGGTCACGCATCTCAACCCAAACCAAACCAAGGGAGTAGTGTCCACCAAAATCATGCTACCACAAATGAAACTAACCATCTTCAAAATAGGGATAACCAAGATCAAAGAAGATGAATTCCATAACTAAAATTAGAGATAAAACCAAGGGAATTCATCGTCTAGGAGAAGAGAAACTTTTCACAAAATTCGGCCACCAAAAACCCTAAAACCATGTGACATTAAACCACCATGAAAGAACCTCAAGTAGGAGAGAGAGAACCCACATTTATCACCACAAAAATATAGCCTAAAGTCCATAGAACATCAAGGTACACTAGGATTATCCACGTGACCAAAACCAAGATCAAAAGATAGCAAGAAAACTACCATCTCACATCCATCTCCAAAATCGGTTACCTTATATTAGGGCTTCATATTCCAAGCAACTAAGAATGTTAATCACAATCAAACAAGATCTAAAGCATGGTATCATCTACCAACACATTAGGATTGTGTTTAGAGAGATAAACAACAACATGCATGTATGAAATGTGCAATGATAGAGAGGGAAAAGTGTTATATAGCCCATCTATTTTGAAGATAAAACAAGCTCCAAGATCAAGCTCCAAAAGAGGGACGGAAGCTCCAACAAGGATCACCACTTAGGCCATCAGATCACTTCCAAAAAGAAGAACATATTGGTCAAAGGTATCTCTAGAAAAAGGGCAAGGAAACCCTAGGCCAAACCAAAGAATAAAGGTAAAAAGGAGAAGAAAGCATCCTCCCACTAGTTACCACCATGTATAGTCCATAGTTTAAGGACTTTGTGAAGAGGAGTTTTTATAAGATGACCACTAGGGTAGAACCCTAGTCTACAAACAAGGAAAGAGGAATAATAAGATCAAGGTTCCAAAGGAAAACATGATCAAGATGGAAAAACTACTTACCAAGTAAAGAAACCACCACTAGAAGGAAGATCTAGCTTCAAGGAACAACTGGCAAGGTCGAACCACCCTCAAAGAACCAACAATAGCACATTTTTCTCCACCAACTCCAATAATGAGCACAAGGTAAAGGAGAAGAAGGATGGTCAAAAAAGATCACTGGCATGGAGATAAGAGGGTTTATATAGAAAAGGAGGAGGGAAGTAGGGTGGAGATGAGGTGTAACCAAGATAGGACTCCAAAGGGATACTTATCCACCCAAGAAACACACATGCAACCACTTGGACATGCATGCACAAGATGGTGATACAACCTATGTTGGGTCTCAACCACTTGAGTCACCCAACATATGGTCTCGGTCCTGACATGCCAAGGACGCACCACATGGTCGAGACAAAGAATCAAAACATCACTTGGTCGAGACAAAAGGATCACCACAAACACTAGGTTGAGACACTTCACTAAAAGAAAATTCTCTCAACCCACAACAAACGAAGACCATCACGGTCAAGACAACAACACCTAGAGAAGGTGTCTCGATCGAGATACTCACAAGAGACCCTCTCAAGGTTGAGACAAAGGTCACCATCTTCAACAAGGTACACATGGTTGAGACACCCAAAACCCTAGGAACCCTAATCACCTATAGTGATGCCACAAATCAACCAAGGATTAACCAAGGTGCCCAAAAGATAAATTGCAAGGTAACCCCCACAAATGGGTAAATTGCAATTTGACCTAAAACAAGCATACAAAGCACAAACATCATCCAAACAAGCTCAAACTAGAAACTTAATTTTTTCACAAGCTATAAAAAAATCTAAAAGGATTAGATCAAGGTTCAAGCACTAAATCAAGCCAAAGATAATAGGTTTAGCCCAAAACACATGTCAGGGGTCTTACAAGAAAGAGATATGACACCAAGAAGCTTAAATATGAATTAAATAAGATAAGAAGGAGCTTCCAAAAACTATGATTCTAGAAAATAATGGAATAAAAGAAAAATGAATATGTGTTAGAATAATAACCCGAGGTGTAAAATTCATATAAGAATACGAGAAATACAATGATAATCGTGATATGAGATAATAAAAGTGGATGAAGATGGATGAATAGATAGGAATCTCAGTTAATCTCATACCCACTCCTATGTGCAAAAAGATGCTAATGTAAAATTATCATTGGTGACCTAGAGGTTATACATTGTCCATATTTTGATAATGACTTAACCATTCCATTCATATGTATCTAATATGTGTATTCAAGATTGATCTCAAGTGTTAGGTACATGAAAAGGATCAAATTACACAAGCCCTAGCTTGTCAAAGTTCAAGTCAAATGCAATGCAAGTGTGCTAATAAGGAAATCCCTTCAAACGACATTAGAAGATTTCTGTAATCACTTGTATTGATGATATTATTTGTAACTAAGATGATAAAAATATGTGGGACACTTAGTACCAAGTTTTAATCACTTTTTAATCAAATTAGAAAATTGATCACAAGTTGTTGTCGATCGAGTTTCAATCTCGATTGATCCCATGGATCAATTTTCTGATGATGTGCATCAGTCGAGTTGTGCATTCATAGAACTCAACTGAATGGCTTACTGACCAAATATGATTTTAACTAGTCAGTCGAGTTTCAAAGGATAAACTCGACTTATAGTTTGAAAATTGGGTTTGTCTTTTAGTGAATCGGTCGAGTTACCTTTATTGAATCTCGATCGAATGTACTATACAGAAATTGTAGAAAAAGTGATTCTAACCGTTGTTGACGTGTTTAGATAAAAATAGATCCGTTGCCTTGAGAAAAAATGGCTATATTTCAGCCCTAAGTATTCCCCAACTCAAGGGAGAACCCCTAGCTATAAATAAGGCCCCTTGGAGTTCATTCCAAGGTTGCTCATTCACTACATACAAAGTCCTTGTTATAGTTGAGTGTGCTACTACTCCTTGAGCCCCTTTCTCTCTCTAGTTTACACATCATTTCATGATTTGTGAGTGAGTTAGGATTATTGTAAGAGAGCTCCACCTTTGTTCAAGTAAAACTCTCAATCTTCCGCTACTTCCCTATCCCCTTCTCTCATGAAGAAAAGTTGAAGCAAGCTCCATCTAGTGAAGAAGGAGTTGTAGCTGGTCCTCTTCAAGGTTGATGAAGAGGTGGTGATTTTCTCCAAGTGAAGGAGAAGGTAAAGGCTAAATATCCAAGAGGAGAAGCAAAGTCCATTAAGGCAGAAGACTTGAGTCTGAGAGGGTAAGACCTAGGTGAAGGCTAAAGATTCAAGGTAAGTGGGTAAGTTCCTTGTTAAGGTGGAGATCTCCTTGTGGTTGGATACCTAAGTCCTTTGGTGGTATATATCTATAAATCTTTGTGGTGATATAATAGAGAAAATCACTTGCAAAGTCCTAGAGGTTGACCTCTATAGGTAGTGGACTGACTCACTTCTAGTTTGAATTGTGGAACCACTCTACATGCCTTTGTCAAGTGCTTGCTATCAGTCTCTCTCATCCTTTCTATGTTTCTTATATAGGACTTCAAATTGCAATTAAGATTTTGCTCCTAATCAATATAATTTGAAGGTCTAATCTATTTTGTGCAAAATTTTGTAGCTCTATTCACCCCCCTCTAGAGCCCTTAGATCCAACAAGTGGTATCAGATCTAAGGATCTTCTCCAACAATCTCCCACAAGATGAGAAGATGGGCGACAACCTACTCAATTCACTCAACATAGAGGGAGGGTTCTCCATGCGCCCCCCAATCTTTAATGGCACCAACTTCCTCTATCGGAAGAGGGGGATGCAGTTCTACATTCAAGGGATGCACTTTGATATGTGGAAGGTGATGGTCACACCTTACAAGGATCTAACTAGAGATGTTGCTACATGGAGTGAAGCTGCTCTTAAGGAGGCTCAACTCAATGCAAAGGCAATTGGCATCCTCTATGTAATCCTCATCCCCACAGAGTTCAAGTAGATTTCATCATGGGACACCGCCTATGAGATTTGGGACAAGTTGTGCATCACATATGAAGGCACAAAGAAAGTTAAGGAGGCAAAGATCTACATGTTGAATAGCATCCTAAGAACTTCAAGATGGCAAAAAAAGAAGGAATTGCAGAGATGTATTCAAGGCTTAATGTCATCATCAATGGGCTGGTTGCATTGGGCAATACTTTGGATAGAGGCGTCATCAACACAAAGATCTTGAGAACTCTTCCGAAGAGATGGTAGTCAAAGGTCACCTCAATTGAAGAAGTGAGGAGCCTTGGTGACATCCCAACTGAAGAACTCATTGACAATCTTCAAGCCCATGAGCCTAGACTTGACAAACAAGAAGAAGAAGCCAAGCAAGAAGAGAAGGAAGCCAAGAAGATCAAAGATAGTGCTTTCAAAGCACAAGTGGAGGTTGTTATCCTTCAACAATAACTTGCATGTCAGACTTATTCCCCCTCCTCTAGTGAAGATGAAGGCCCTAGTGAGCATGAATCCAACTACATCAAGGGCAAACACTTCAAGGGAAAGCAAGCCTCTTCCTCCTCTACTCTGAGATGCTACAAGTGTGGTCAAAAGGGGCACTACAAGAGTGAATTCCCAAAGTCGAGAAAGTCTCACCACAAGAGCAGCTCAAGGAAAGAAGAGGATTACAAGAAGGAGAGAAAGTACAAGAGGAAGGACAAGAAAGAAAAGAGACACAAGAAAGCAACTCATGTGGCTTGGGAAGCGTCATCTTCAAGCACCTCTAGCTCCGAAGAAGATAGAGAGTGCCACCTTTCCCTCATGGCTACTACAAGTGAAGACATTGGTGAGGTAAGTGAGGTAAGTTTGCATGAATTGCCTAAAGAATCTATTATTGACATGCTTGTTACTACCTGTTCTTCTTTTGCTAAATGTAAATCTAAAAGAAAATGATTAGGAAAAATCATTGATGATCTCTATGCTAAGCTTGAAATTTAGGAATTTAATGAGAAAACCAACCTTGAAAGCATTGATAATTTGCAAGGGCAATACCTTGATCTTGAACTCCACTACAATGGGGTTGAATTTGAGAATGATATCTACCTTAAGAATATTGAAAATCTTAAGGAAGAGAACCAAAATTGCCTAAAAGAACTTGAATTGTTTAAAACTAAAAATGTTGAATTTAAGTTGATTATTGATGCTCATAGAGAAGAGAGAGATGTTTATCTCAAAGATATTCAAATGCTAAAATCTAAAAATGCTAGGTTGCTTAGTCAAGTAAATGATTTATCTTCTAGACCTTTGTTGCCTAGTGTTAATGTTGCTACCATCTCTCTTGAAAAGGATTCATATCTTACTAAAGCTTTATGTCTTGAGGCTGATCTTGTGCATGCTAGGGATGACATATCTAGTTTATCTTCTACTATTATTTCTTTGACTGATGATAACCATAGATTAAAAGAATCCCTGTAGAAATTCCTAAAAGGAAAGAAATCCCTAAATGAAATCCTTGATCATTCTACCCAACAAAGTGGTACTAGTGGTTTGGGATTTGTAGGAGGAGCCTCAAAAGGAAAGAGTAAGGCCAAAGGTAAGAAAAATACCAAGGAGATCTCCTTCTTTATAGGAGAATATTTGGGAACTAAATATCCTATGGTTTGTTCTTATTACAAATGTGATGATCATTATTCCACTTATTGTCCTTACAAGCCTAAGGGGACCAACCCAAAGATCAAATGGGTCCCCAATCTAACTCTGGATCCCAAAGTTTGAGTTGAGAATCGACACTCTTCTTTCTTACAGGGAAAAGATAGATGGATTGTTAATAGTGGCTGCACAAAGCACGTGATCGGTGACATTAGCCATTTCAACAAAATCACAAAGAAGAAAGGAGGATCCATCACCTTTGGGGACAACAAGAAAGGTAAAGTCAAAGGTGAGGATGATGTAGGTGAATCCCTATGCATCAAGAATGTTCTTTTTGTGGATGGCCTGCATCACAATTTAATAAGTGTTAGTCAACTTTGTGATAATGGTTACCTTGTACTATTTACTACTTTTGAATGTTCAATTCTAGATTCCCTCACCTACCAAGTTATATATAAGGGAAATAGAAGTGGTAATCTTTATGTTATTGTTCTTAACTCTATTAATCATGTGGTTGGTAGATGCCTTGTAGCCAATTCAAATGATATTTTTCTTTGGCATCACTGGCTTGGTCATGTAAATATGCATCAATTAAAGAAGTTGAGTAAAAAGAACTTAGTCAAGGGAGTTCCTAAATTGGATTTTGAAAAGGATGAAGAATGCCAACCTTGTACACAAGGAAAGCAAACCAAGTCCTCCTTCAAATCTAAATGAGTCCTTAGCACTAAGAGAGCTCTTGAGCTTCTTCATATTGATCTATTTGGACCAATGAGAACACCATCACTTCATGGTTTCAAGTATTGCCTTGTTATTGTCTATGATTTCTCTAGATATACTTGGACCTTCTTTCACATTTCAAAGAGTGATACACTTTATGTTTTCTCTAGATTTTGTAAATGAGTTGAGAATGAAGCTTCTTTCTAGATTATTTCCATCCGTAATGACCATGGGGGAGAATTTGAAAATGAGTTTTTTGAGCATTTTTGTCAAGAATCGAGTAATGCACACAACTTCTCTTCACCTCGAACACCTCAACAAAGTGGGGTTGTAGATAGGAAGAATAGGTCTTTACAGGAGATGGCTAGGACCATGCTTCTTGAGTATGATACTCCTAAGAAGTTTTGGGCTGAAGCTGTCAGTACCTCTTGTTTTGTGCAAAACTATGTTTTCACTCATCCTTCGCTAAAAACAACCCCTATGAGCTATGGCATTGTATGAAGCCTTCTATCGAGTATTTTCATGTTTTCGGATGTCCTTGTTTTGTTTTGAATACAATAGATTCTCTTGACAAGTTTGATATAAGGCTTTCTTTCTTGGCTATAGCACTACTAGCAAGGCATATAGAGTTTATAATGTTGATCTTGCTAATGTAGAAGATCTATTAATGTAAAGTTTATTGAGACTAACCCCTCTATTCCCAAAGAGATTGTTTCAAATGATGATGTTGTAGATGAAGTAATTCCTATCCTTAAAGAACTCAACATCACCCAAAAAGGAAAGAGGTGGCTGCTCAAGAAGAAGAAAAAGATGATGAAAAGAAGGATCCAACTCCCTGGTTTGCAAAGAATCATTCTAAGTAGCTGATTTTAGGTTATCCATTTAAGAGAGTGAAGACGCAGGCTACATTCAACAAAGAACAAGCCAACATCACCTTCATCTCACAACTAAATTCTAAATATGTCAAGGAAGCTCTTAGGGATGAAGAATGGATCCTAGCTATGCAAGAGGAGCTGGAACAATTTGAGAAGAACAAAGTTTGGACTCTTGTGACAAGACCAAGTGAAGGAAACATCATTGGCACCAAATGGGTCTACCGCAACAAGATAGATGAAAGTGGCAAAGTGGTAAGAAATAAAGCAAGGTTAGTGGCTCAAGGCTACAATCAACAGGAAGGTATTGACTTTGATGAAACATATGCACCTGTAGCTAGACTTGGGTCCATTCATATGTTTCTTGCTTTTGCTAGTCATAAAAACTTTCTTCTGTATCTAATGGATGTTAAAAGTGTGTGTTTGAATGGTATAATTGAGGAGGAAGTGTATGTTGCACAACCTATGGGCTTTGAACATGATAGTCTACCTATCCATGTTTATTTGTTGCAAAAAGCTCTCTATGGACTCAAATAAGCACCAAGGGCTTGGTATGAGAAATTAAAGAACTTTTTGTTAGATCAAGGGTATATCATGGGCAAAGTGGATTCTACCTTATATCTAAAGTACACTTATAACAATTTTCTTATCATTCAAATATATGTTGATGATATCATTTTTGGCAGAACTAACCTTGATCTTTGCAAAGAATTTGGTGATCTTATGCATAGTGAATTTGAGATGAGCATGAAGGGTGAACTCACATTCTTCCTCGACTTTCAAATTAAACAAACAAAAGATGGGAACTTCATCAACCAAGGCAAGTACACCAATGAACTACTTAAGCACTTTGGGATGGAGAATACCAAGCCGATGGACACACCCATGTCAAACACCACCAAACTTTATAAAGATGAAGAAGGTGAAAAGGTAGATGAGAAGCACTATAGAGGTATGATTGGAAGTTTCCTTTACTTAACTACCTCTAGACATGACATAATGTTTAGTGTTGGCTTGTGTGCTAGATTTCAATCAAATCCAAAGAAATCACATCTTATAGCTATTAAGAGGATTTTAAGGTACCTAGCCAAAACCCAAAATTTTAGACTATGGCATCCCAAGTCAAGGGACTTTACTCTTACTACCTATAGTGATGTTGATTATGCAGGCTGCTTGTTTGATAGAAAGTGCACAAGTGGCACTTATTTCCTCCTAGGACCATGCTTGGTTTCTTGGTTCTCCAAGAAATAGAGCACCGTGGCATTATCAATCACTGAGGATGAGTACATTGCAGCTGGGAGTTGTTGTGCCCAGGTCCTATGGATGAAGTAAATGCTCCAAGACTTTAACATTCATTTTGATGCTTCTCCTATCTATTGTGATAATACTAGTGTAACTAACTTGTCTTATAATCCTATATTGCATAGTAGAGCTAAACACATAGAGGTTCTCCATCAATTTCTTCATGATCACATTGCCAAGAAGGATATTTATATCATGCATGTGGACATAGAAAATCAGTTGGCAGACATTTTCACTAAACCTCTAGCTAGAGAGCAATTCAATTTTATTAGAAAATTAGAAAATTGATCATAGGCTGTTGATCGGTCGAGTTTCGATCTCGACCGATCCCATGGATCTATTTTTTGATGATGTCCATCACTGGAGTTGTGCATTCACAAAACTCGACCAAATGGCTTACTGACCAAATAGGATTTTAACTGGTCGGTCAAGTTTCCCAGGACAAACTCGAACGATAGTTTGAAAATTAGATTTGTCTTTTAGCCAATCGGTCAAGTTACCTTTATTGAATCTCGACCGAATGTATTGTATGGAAATTGTAGAAAAAGTGATTCTAACCATTGGTGACTTGTTTGGACAAAATAGATCTGTTGACTTGAGAAAAAATGGCTATATTTTGGCCCTAAGTGTTCCCCAACTCATGGGAGCACCCCCAGCTATAAATAGGACCCCTTGGAGTTCATTCCAAGGTTGCCCATTCACTACATACAAAGTCCTTGCTATAGTCGAGTGTGATACTACTCCTTGAGCCCCTTTCTCTCTCTAGTTTACACATCATTTCATGATTTGTGAGTGAGTTAGGATTATTGTAAGAGAGCTCCACCTTTGTTCATGTAAATCTCCCAATATTCCACTACTTCCCTATCCCCTTCTCTCATGAAGAAAAGCTAAAGCAAGCCCCATCAAGTGAAGAAGGAGTTGTAGCTAGTCCTCTTCAAGGTTGATGAAGAGGTGGCAATTTTCTCCAAGTGAAGGAGAAGGCAAAGGCTGAAGATCCAAGAGGAGAAGCAAAGTCCTTCAAGGCAGAAGACTTGAGCTTGAGTGGGTAAGACCTAGGTGAAGGCTGAAGACTCAAGCTAAGTGGGTAAGTTCCTTGTTAATGTGGAGATCTCCTTGTGGTTGTATGGGTAAGTCCTTTGGTGATCTATTGTTGTAAATATCTGTGGTGATATAATAGAGAAAAGCACTTGCAAAGTCCTAGAGGTTGACCTCTATAGGTAGTGGACTGACTCACTTCTAGCTTGAAGTGTGGAACCACTTTACAACCCTTTGTCAAGTGCTTTCTATCAATCTCTCTCATCCTTGCTATGCTTGTTAGATAGGACTTCAAATTGCAATTGAGATTTTGCTCGTAATCAATATAATTTGACAGTCTAATCTATTTTGTGAGAAATTTTGTAGCTCTATTCACCCCCTCTAGAGCTCTTAGATCCAACAATCATGATATATAAAAGAAATTAAAGGGAATTGTAACATACTAGATATCAAACCCTACCCTAGAGCTTTGACCTTTTGAGCTTAGCCAAACAAGGTTAAGGATAAATCTAAATGATGTTTGGTATAACCCTGATGATCTAATGCATGTATAAATCACCCTAATGTAACCTAATGTTCTCACGTTAATCTTAGGCTAAAAAATGGACACATATAATATATCACATGAAGTAATAATGAATTATATTTTTTTTTGCAAATAATCATACCCAACTCAATTGGTAATAATATTAAGTTAATGGAGCAATAATGATAATAAGGAAATAATGTGATAATAATGGCCACAAATATTAATTGTGACATAACTCATTAAAAGAAATTCCAAAAGTAGAAACTAAGTTATGAATTGTGTTCTTTGAGTCCCAATTGCCTTTGGAGTCAAGTTTCACATTATTCACATAATAATAATTAATTTAATTCAATTTGGAAAGAGAAGAACTATGCTTTCCCCAAAATATCAAATAAAATAATAAATGAACCCAAAAAAGGAAAATAATCTTGGATTCGTAATCTACATAATAAATATAATATTTGGGTGAATTTTCATCCAATTTGGAAGATGTTTGATTAAAAGATGAAATTAGGAGAGAGAAAGTGTGTTGAACCTTCAAAATATTAAACAAATGTACAATCAACCTCAATATGTAAAATTGGTGGAAAAATTCACATCCAACACATTAAATTTGACTTGTGGGTGAAGTTTCATAAAATTTGGAGAATCTTAGATTCATTAATGCACGAGGAAAGAGAAAATAGGATTTGGTTTATTTAATAGAACTAAAGTTCTTAAAAGGCAAATCTAATTTCATATTTAGAATCTACATGCCTTAATTGGTGTCCATGAAATATTTCATTTAATTTGGGTAAGGTTTGAACCCTTAAATAAAGAAAGAGAAAAAGGATATAATATGTCAATATCCACTTTATTCGAGTTCGATTTGAATAAGGTTTTCTCAATTTATCTATCATGCTATAGTCAACTGACTTCCAAATTTTATTTTAATGTGACTAGATCTCACAGTCGTCAGATCCAGATCCAAGGGTAGAGAGATTGTCTCCTATCTTGGATCAATTCCTATTTCACGTGAACAGTACTCACGAGTTTATCTCAGTGATTTCTCTCTCTCCTCGCCTCCTCTCCTTTTTATATATGGCTTTTCAAAATCCTCATTTACAGCTAAATCTTTTGAACCTGTATTTACCTGGGTTTGGAGTCTCCTATCTTCCAATCGACAAGAGGGACTCACCGCTCCCCTGTTTTCTACCTTATTTTCTCTTCCTCGCCTCCACAAGATATCAGACCTCCCACAATCTCTACCCTAAGTTCCTTCATGAGTCCATGCTCCATTTCTTAGCATTGTTTTGGCTGGGTTAGTCCCTAAGCACCCTTCCCCTACTCCAACTGTCACGCTGAGGAACTATAGTTGGGGGTGGGGCTGCCAGCCTCCACAGATGCCTGGTAATTACTTAGAGGAGTTATTTACATCAATGCGAAGATATATCACCTCTCAATTGATCCACATGAAATGTATATCCATATTCCCCCTTTTCTACTTGTTTTTGGTCCCCATCTATTTCTTCCGCTGGTATGGTTGTATGTCATCTCGGGTCTTCCTAGTTTGGGGTTGTCTCCTTGACTTCGTGGAGACTTCGCGAGGCTACTAAGGTAGTTTCTGGGTGGATAGCAGCCCCGACCCCCACTAGTTCTTGGCCTGGAATTGCTCCTCGTAGCCATGAATGGTTTCTTGTGAAGGGGATGTTTTCCTCATGTTTGTTTCCCCTTCTACCCGTCTTGTATTTCCTCCTTCCTGGTGTTTTCTCACAAGGGGTATATTCATCTTTTTGCCCCTTCTCACTTTGTTTACAATGTTGAGACTCTACATCTAGTTGTTTGGAGGGCCTGTACTAGTTGGCATAGCCTGATTGAGCCAACTAAGCAAAGCGTGACCTTTGATCGGATTTTCTCTGCTGATAGGGATTTTGGTATTTTCTGATTGGCCATGATTTCTAAAAAATCATAGCTAATTCCCTGATTATCCAAAAATTACAAATAAATACTCGTTGGATTCAGAAAAATATTCTCTAGCTAATGGTTTAAGTTTTATCACCTAATTCCAAACTAATTAATATGTGATTTTAATGGATTTTCCTAATTGATTATAACTTGTAAAATTCATAACTAAATATATGTAAGTCAAAAAATATAATAAAATATGTTTTGGACTCAGAAAAAGATATTCTAAAATATGGAATGATTTTTATAACCTAAATCACATTTTATGAAAAAGGTAATTTTTAAGGTTTGATTAATCAATGTGAAAATGACCAAAAAATCTACATATATGCTTAATAGATTCTTTGGAAGCCTAGGTGTGAACTTATACTTGACTTTGGACATAGTAGACTTTGATGAAAGGTATGATTACATCCCATATTATTTCTATATTGAGAAATTTCCCTCTATTAGGTATGTTCGCATCTCCTGTTATTCTTTTTGAGCAATTCATCTAAATTATCTTTCTCTTGGTCTTATGGATATTAGCCTACACAATATCTTATTATTTTGAAAAATATGCTTCATGTGAAGTAACTTTTATTTTCTATTGATCTTTGGACATTCTTTTGGCCTTTTCTTATGCTTGGTTCATGATGGAACTCCATATGATGACATGTGATGTTTTTTGCTCATTTTAAGGTGGATGTTGATAGGATCATGTGATCCCACTTTATTTATTTGATGGATGTTCTCATCTCTCTTATTTAGTTCATTCTTTCTTATCTTTTGTTACACATTATGTGGTGACTACTAGTATAATTTTGCATGTGTTTTTATGTGGATGTTAAATTACCACATATAAATGTAGATGTTAAACTCTATATTTGGGAAGATGTTAAATTCCTTCTTAGGAAGATGTTGACAGACCCTACCACCCCATATTTTAGAGTAGATGTATACATGACCCTGCTCACCCCACATTATTTATGGTAGATGTGTTATTTCCTACCTACATGTTTATATTATCTAGTTTTGTCACAGGTGAAACACATGGATGCTTTGAACTTAGATTTTGCGTTTATTTATCATGTTGTTGACTTCTTTTCTTTTATGCCCTCTTGGATAGTACTTTACTTTTATATGGGAAGCCTTTTATATTTGTTGTCTTTTATTTTATATATTGCTCAATTTCCTATTTAGGATGCACATACCAGCCTTTGTTGATGTATTCTATTTTTCTCTTCTTGCTGGGGTATGCTTCCAACCCTAGGTGAAGGACTTGGATGATATGGCATGAAGATTTGGACATAGCTTAAAGAGTTAAATCTTGAAGAAAGTTGTTATAGTTTAGAATTCCCTCTATCTTAGATCCTTATGTGGTATCATACATGTAAACCCTATATGGAAGATTAAGATATACTTTTGTAATCTTGTTGAGAAGTTAAATATAGTCATGTTTTTATTCTACAACTAAACTTTGTTTGTTTTGAATACCATTAATAAGATTTGAAAATTTTACACCCACTCCAAGATACCTTATGGGTGTGTTTGGACTGGAGGTTTTATTCTTCAAATTTTTAGTAGGGAGTGGTTCCTCTTTGGGATTCCACTCCTTACAACATGGTATCAGAACCCATGGTATTCAAAATCTGACTGTTTACATTTTGTCTCCCTAATTAGAACCCTTGACTTACATAGTCATCCTTTATATTAGATGTTTTCCCTAGAATTGCCTAAGTGCACCCTTTTGAGATAAGGTTTTAGATGATCTTACCCTATCATATAGATTGATTATGATTTGTGTCTCTTGATGCTATGAGGTTTGACTTAAGGATGCTATTAGGTTATGAGGTGGTAGTAGGATAAAAAGGTCTTGTTATGTATATATTGTTACTTGGTTTTTGCATTCATTTTGAGATCACCTTTGTTTCACATCGCATGATTTTTTGAAGAAAAATATATTTTCAGTTATACTACTACATGAACAATTTTTTTTTGATTTTCATCAAAGTTTTTTTTTAAAATTAAGTCACAATGAAATGATATGAGAAGTTTTGGTAGTGAAACCCTAACCCTAGTGCTAACCTTAGTTTAGGCTATGTAGAAGTAACTAGGAATATGTCGAATGATATAAAGGTGTAGTTGGCCTACCCTTTGTACCCCATGACTTTTTGGATCTTAGGGTTGATAGGTTAGAGACACGAGGACCTAAAACTCAACCCTATATGGTTCTAATTTCTTAATTGGATACATAGATAACATAAATCTCTAGAAACATTGACAATCAAAAGCTATGTCGGTAACCCTAAATGTTGTTTAGTTTGACTTGCTATGTTAAACCTTTTAAAGGGTAGAGAGTAGTTGGTTGTTGATGTTTGGATCAGTAGATTTTGAGAAAAAAATCCTTTTAAGGGGTGACGTATTGTACCATACTAGATTTCAAATCCTATCTTAGATCTTTGACCTTTTGAGCTTAGCCAAACAACTTTAAGGATAAATTTAATTGATGTTTGGTATAACCCTAATGAGCTAATGCATGTATAAATCACCCTAATGTAACCTAATGTTCTCATATTAATCTTGTTCCAAAATATGGACACATACAATATGTCACATGAAGTAATAATGAATTATATAAAACTTGTACAAATAATCATACCCAACTCAATTGGTAATAATATTAAGTTATGGAGCAATAGTGATAATATTGAAATAATGTGATAATAATGGACACAAATATTAATTGTGACATAACTCATAAAAAGAAATACCAACAGTGGAAACTAAGTTAAGAATTGTGTTCTTTGGGTCCCAATCTCATTGGGAGTCAAGTTTCACATTGTTCACATAATAATAATAATAATAATAATTAATTTAATTCAATTTGGAAAGAGAAGATCTACATTTTCCCCAAAATATCAAATAAAATAATAAATGACGCCAAAAGAGGGAAATAATCTTGGATTCATAATCTACATAATAAATATAGCCTTTGGGTAAATTTTCATCCAATTTAGAAAATGTTTGATTAAATGATGAAATTAGGAAAGAGAAAGTATGTTGAACCTTCAAAGTATTAAATAATTGTAAAAACAACCCCAATATGTAAAATTGGTGGTAAATTCGTATCCAACACATTATATATGAATTGTGGGTGAATTTTCATAAAATTTGAAGAATTTAAAGTCATTAATGCATGAGGAAAGAGAAAATAGGATTTGGTTTGTTTAATACATAAAAAGTTCTCAAAAGGAAAATCTAATTTTGTATTCAGAATCTACATGCCTTAGTTGGCCTCTATGCAAAATTTCATTTAATTTGGGTAAGTTTTGAACCCTTAAATAAAGAAAGAGAAAAAGGATGTAATATGTCAATATCAAATTTATTCGAGCTCAATTTGAATAAGGTTTTCCCGATTTATCTGTCACGCTATAGTTAACTGACTTCTAGATTTTATTTTAATGTGACTAGATCTCACATTCATTGGATCTAGATATAAGGGTATAAAGATTGTCTCCTACCTTGGGTTGGCTTTCCTATTTCCCGTGAACAGTACTGGCTAGTTTCTCTATGTGTTTTCTCTCTCTCCTCACCTCCTCTCCTTTTTATATCAGGCTTTTCACAATCCTCATTCATAGTTGAATCTTTCAAACCCATATTTACTTGGGTTTGGAATCTCCTATCTTCTGGTCGACAAGAGGGACTCACCGCTCCCCTATTTTCTACCTTCTTTTCTCTTCCTCACCTCCATAGGCCATCAGACCTCCCACAATTTCTACCATGAGTTCCTTCATGAGTCCACTCTCCATTTCTTAGCATTGGTCTGGCTTGGTTAGTCCACGATCACCCTTCCCCTACTCCAATTGTCGTGCCCAGGAACTGGAGTTAGAGGTGGGGCTTCTGACCTTCGCAGATGCCTATTGATGGCTTGGAGGAGTTGTCTACATCAATGCGAAGGTATATCACCTCTCAATTGATCTGCCTAAAATGTATATCCAGATTCCCCCTTTTCTGCTTGTTTTTGGTCCACCTTTGTTTCTTCTTTCGGTATGGTTGTATGTCTTCTCGGGTCTTCTCAATTTGGGGCTGTCTCCTTGCCTTTATGGTGACCTCGCGAGGCTACTAAGGTAGTTTCTGGGTGGATAGAAGCCCCAACCCCTACTAGTTCTCAGCCTGGAATTGCTCCTCATAGCCATGACTAGTTTCTTGTGAAGGGGATGTTTCCCTCATGTTTGTTTCCCCTTCTACCCATCTTGTGTTTCCTCCTTTCTAGTGTTTTCTCGCGAGGGGTATATTCATCTTTCCGTACCTTCTCACTTTGTTTTCAATGCTGAGACTATATGCGTAGTTGTCTGCAGGGCCCATACCAGTTGGCGAAGCCCGATTGGGCCAATTATGCAAAGCCAGAACTTTGACCGATTTTTCTCTGCTGATAGGGATTTTTGTATTTTCTTATTGGCCGAGATTTCTAAAAATCATAACTAATTCTTTGATTATCCAAAAATTATAAATAAATACACTTTGGATTTAGAAAAATATTCTCTAGCTAATGGTATAATTTTATTGCCTAATTCCAAACTAATTAATATGTGATTTTAACGGATTTTCCTAATTGATCATAACTTGTAAAATTCATAACTTAATATATGTAAGTAAAAAGTATAATAAAATATGTTTTGGGCTCAGAAAAAGGTAACATAAAATATGGCATGATTTTGATAACCTAAATCGCATGTGATAAAAAGGGTAAATTTTAGGGTTTGATTAATCAATGTGAAATTGACCTAAAATCTACATATATGCTTAATAGGTTCTTTGGAGTCCAAGGCTTGGACTTAGACTTGACTTTGGACAGAGTAGACTTTGAAGACAGATATGCTTGCATCCCATATTATTTCTATATTGAGAAATTTCCCTCTCTTAGGTATGTTTGCATCTCCTATTATTCTTTTTGAGAAATTCACCTAAATTATCTTTCTCTTGGTCTGATGGACATTAGCCTACACAATATCTTGTTCTTTTGGAAAATATGCTTCATGTGAAGTACTTTCTATTTGTTATTGGTCTTTAGACATTCTTTTGGCCTTTTCTTATGCTTGGTTTATGATGGAACTCCATATGATGACAAGTGATGTCTTTTGCACACTTTTAAGGTGGATGCTGATAGGATCATGTGATCCCACTTTATTTATTTGATGGATGTTCTCATCTCTCTTATCTAGTTCATTCTTGCTTATCTTATGTTATGAATCATGTGGTGACTACTAGTATAATATTGCATGTGTTTTATGTGGATGTTAAATTCCCACATATGAATGCAGATGTTAAATTCCTGCAGATTTATATATTTGGGAAGATGTTAAATTCTTGCTCAGGTAGATGTTGACAGACCCTGCCACCCCATATTTTAGAGAAGATGTATACAAGACCCTGCTCATCCCACATTATTCATGGTAGATGTGTTATTTCCTACCTACATGTTTATATTATCTAGTCTTGTCACAGGTGAAACACATGGATGCTTGAACTTAGCTTTTGCTCTTATTTATCATGTTTTTGGCTTCTTTTCTTTTATGCCCTCTAGGGTTGTACTTTACTTTTCTATGGGAAGCCTTTTATATTTGTTATCCTTTATTTCGTATATTGGTCAATTTCCTATTTAGTATGCACATACCAACATTTGCTGATGTATTCTATTTTTCTCTTCTTGATGGGGTATTTTTCCAACCCTAGGTGAAGGACTTGGATGATATGGCATGAATATTTGGACATAACTTAAGGAGTTAAAGCTTGGAGACAAATTTGTTATGGTTTATACTTCCCTCTATCTTAGATCCTTATGTGGTATCATAAATGTAAACCCTGTGTGGGAGATTAAGATATACTTTTGTAATCATGTTGAGAAGTTGAATATAGTCATATTTTTATTCTGCTGGCTAAACTTTGGTTGTTTTGAATACCATTAATAAGATTTGAAAAATTTACACCCACTCCAAGATAACTTATGGGTGTGTTTGGACTAGAGGTTTTATTCTTCAAATTTTTAGTAGGGAGTGGTTCCCCTCTGCGATTCCATCCTTACAGGAATGATCCTCATTGAATGTATAAGAGTGAGGAATGTGATGAATTAACCCCCTTTTTAGTGATGTGTTTTATTAGTAGTTAATCATGTTTAGGTTTTGAGTAATCTCTCTTTGTGTGACGGGTTGTCACAATGTTTTTTCACAAACATAAAAGCTAGTGTTTACATACGGACACAAGAATATATTAGAACTACAATGACAATGTAGAACCTTAAAAGTAATGTGTTTAATAATGTGTATTTTTTTCAACTCTTGATAAATAAAATACAATAAATTGGAGGGTGGTACTACACAAGTTACTAGTACAAATACTCTTTGCAATGTCACTAACTTTAGGCCACCAACATCAGTTATGTAATGAAACATAGGTGGGTGGTACAACAACTAAAGTCTTTCTATGTCAATTTCCAAGTAAGAGGAAACCGATAAGATATACACAATGTCGGTGAAAGGTGAAACCGATATGAGAATATCTATATGTCGCTAGTATAGGAAATCAAACTTATGACATAATCTGATATAAGCAATGACATAAGTTTGTTCTTGGGTTATATTTGTTGATTTTACTTACTATAATCAATAATGTAGAGATCTGATGTTGGTTTTGGTGTAATAAAACTGACTTATTAATCTAATGTTAGCGAACATTTTTTTATAAGGATGTATGTGTCATTTGTTTCAACATAAGAAAACTACATTGTAATCTAATATCAGTTAAAATTTGACTGATAAGGATGTCTATGTTTTTTTTGTCAAACAAGTGTGTTACCTTTGTAATTACTTGGTGTACATGTGGGTCAAAAAACACCACACTTGATAAAAAAAAGAGTTCAGTTCATATACAAGAAGAATAGCTAGTGCAGAGGGCTATTTAGGAGAAAAGGTAGGAGAAAGGAAAAAAAATGAAAGAAAACTATACGTAGGGAAGAGAAGGAAAAGAAGGAAAAGCTACAAGAACCAGGCTGCTAGCAAGGGAAAACAAACTGGGCCACAACACTTAACTCAAAAGAAAAGCCCTAGAAGATATATGACTCAAGAAACTGGCCAGAAACGCAACAAAAGATGAGATATCAGACCAAACACCTTTGTCAATCCACATGAAAATAAGCAGTAAAACCATCTTCAGACTAGTAGATGAAAATCACATAGCCTCACCATGTCCTTCAGAATAGGAAAAAGGATGACTTTTCATAACTTTTCTATACCTTTAGATAAAGTGCATACAAAGAAAGGAGAACGTATATACATATATACAAGAAGCTCCATCCATTCACCTTAAAGACCATAGGTACAATCAGGATCGAGCAACACTTTCAAAAAGGCAAAACTCCCAGAAACTACCACTGCCCTTCATACTTCAAAAAACTACTGATCATTAGCTCTAGAAACAAACATAATTCAAAATGAAACATAATAGAGTAGAACTTACAAAAGGAACAACTTCAAGCACTATCACTACATTTATACTTCAGAAAACCACAAATCAATCACTTTAGCAACAAACTTAATTCAAAATGGATAATATCCCAACAGTTGTTCAGATCAAGAACCTAATCGTTGAATATCACCTTGTTTTGATACCATATAATGTAGTATAAGATACCAATGAAAGAAATAAAGGATTTATTACTCTCAAAGCCCAACACCTCATCAAACATATTAGGCCTTCTATTAATGAACTTACATTCCACTACTTTGGTCCAGATAAAGATAGCCACATGGCAAGTAAAAATTAGATAGGTAGTAGACTCATTAGAATCCTTGCATAACAAGCAAAAGGATGTGTAATAAATCCCTCTCTTTCTAAGGTTATTCGTAATAGAAATATAGTCTTTAGCAACATTCCAAACAAGAATCTTAAAATTTTCTAGTCCTTTGTGCCTCCAAAGTCATCTGGACCAAGTCATGTTAGGGCCATTAACCCTACAACTCCTTCAAGCCTCCTTAAGTCTAACATGGACTTTACCATCCAGAAGGATGATATCAGGCTTGTTAGTTATTATAAAACTAAATCCTCAAAAGGATTTGAGAGGACCCAGTCTTCTAGTATTAATAATAGACTAGACACCGTTACAGATAATAGAGCTAACATGAGTATATTTTCCTTTCCCCAAGAAAAGACATAAGTTTGGATTAACCATCTCATCCAAGAACTTGTTATTCATGAGCCAAGGGTCTCTCCAAATCAAGAAGCCCTCTCCATTACCAAGATTAAAGGGAATATTATTCCAAAGGTCTTTTTTGACTTTCATAATACTTCTCTGTAACTAAGAATGATGTGTATTTTCAATATGCTTCCAAATAGAATCCTACTTTATATACTTCTCATGAACCCACTTAAACCACAAACTAACCTTTTTAGTGGCTACATTCCAAAAATTGAGGAAAAAGTCTACCTTATTCAGGGTTCAAGTATCATGAACTCCCAAACCTCCTTCAAGCTTAGGAGTACAAACACTATCCCAACTAACCAAGTGCATAGCTTTCTTTCCTTCCTTATCACCCCATACAATTTTCTACAAATTCTATCAACCTCCTCAATAACAAATTTAGGGAGTAGTAAAACAATCATCCAATATACACTATAGGTTGACAAAGTATATTTGACTAGCTCTATGTACCCAACCAAAGACAAAAGTTTAGTTTTCTAGCTTTCTAATTTATTCTTCAGTTTATCATTGAGAGGACTACACAAGTTTTTAGTAAGTTTACCGTAGAAAAAGGGTACTAGCTCCCATATATTTACAAGGGAAATAGCCTTCTTGAATATCAATGTTATTAAGAAACTCATCCTTGTTGGCATTCTTATTGATATTAACAAGGCTCTTATCAGAAACTTCATCACCATGCCAGAAATCCTCCCAAAGTCGATAAGGATTCGTCTTAAGCATCTAGCATTAACAAAATCAATAGTCCCATAGACCATAAGCTCATTCGCAAAGATATATGAGAGATAGATAAAAATTTAGAAGCCTTCAGAGTCTTTGAAAAACCTTTCTCAACATTAAAATTAATCATGGCAGTGAAACCCTACATACAGCGAACAAACAGAAGTGGGGCCAAGGGATCACCCTGGCTCAAGCCATTCTTATGCTGGATAGGACTAGTTGGTTCCCCATTAATATGAACTTGATAGCTAGTAGTATAAAGGATTTCATTAATCCATATGCACCAACATCTCGGGATGTTCATCATCTTCATAATATCCAGAAGGTAATCCCACCTCATGGAGTCATAAGCCATTGAAATATCAACTTTGAAACAAAATTTAGAAGCATGATTTGTCTTATTGAAATCATTGACCAACTCATTAGACAACATGATCGCATCAGAGATCCTTATGCCCTTAAAAAAAGAAACTTAGTTCTTATCCATAATAGTAGGCAGAATACCCCTCAACCTATTAGCAAGGACCAAAGAGATGATCTTATAGATCAAATTACAACGGGAGATGGGCCTCCAATATTTAATGTAAGATGCATCTTTAACTTTGGGAACACGGGTAATAAAGGTTCTATTAATTTCTTTAAAGAGGCATCCCCTAGAAAAAAATTCCATCACATCCTTAGCAACATCATCTCCTATTATGTCCCAAGTTGCTTTGAAAAAATGGCATGAAACCCATCCGGTCTAGGAGGTTTGTCACTATTTGAATCATTAATAACAATGTCAATTTTCTCTCTAGTGACCAACATTGTCAACATATTAACCTGATCATCTGACAGTTTAGGAAAGGACCATATATCATCCCATTTAGTAGACATATCATTCTATTTATTAAAAATATTTGAGTAGAAATCAATAATGTGTCTTTTGATTTCACTTTTCTCATACACAAACTTGTCATATATAACAAGATATTTGATCTAGTTGTGTTGTCTTCTAGTCTACAAAGATGAATAGAAGAACTTGGTATTTTTGTTGCCCAAGGTGAGCCATTGAATTCTAGATTTCTTCTTGATTAAAGATTCCTCTAGCTCCTTAGCCTTAATAGCTTTATTTCTAGCATCCACAACTCTATACCAAAGGGGGGAGTTAAAGGGATCAACATCTGATTCTTCTTGCATATTCAAGGCCTAGGTTTCAAGAGATCTAGCCTCATCACTAATGTTCCCAACATATTTCTTGTTCTAAGTAATAAGATCACTCTTAACCTTCTTTAGTTTTTTTAGAACTCGAAACATTGAACAACCCTTAACATTAATAGCCCAAGCTTTCTTAACAATGTCCTTGAAACCATCAAGCTTCACCCATGCATTGATAAATCTAAAGGGAACATTAAGCCTTCTTTTCACACAATTGAGAGTGAGACGGAGAATCCTATGACCATTGTATATGGGAGAAAAGGTTTTCCCCAAGTAGTTAGGTGAATCCCTCATGAACTGATCATTAAAAAGATTCTATCAATTTTGGAGATAGTAAAATTACTCCCTTGATGTCTATTGTCCCAAGTAAGAACATGCATTTCATATTATATTCAAATAGATCAGCATTATTTAGGAAAGAATCAAACTCTTTCATGGATTTGGCAGAGGGATGACACCTTACAATCCTCTCAAAAATGCTTCTAACAGAATTAAAACCCCCACAAAGAATCCAAGGATCCACCATACCATCGGCAATACTACTCAACGATTCTCATAGGATCTCTCTCTCTTCTTATCATCATTCTGGGCATAGATAGCAGTAAGAAAGAAGCTTCCTTTAGGCCAAGAGCACATACAATGGATCAGTTGACCAGTTTCACTAATGATGGATAAATTCACCATATCTGAATCCCAAATAGGATAATCCATCCCAGGGGATGGGAATTATGATTGGAAAACCACTCTTTATTTGGCCATAAATTCTACATGACCTTATTAACTTTCCTCCTCCTCAACTTAGTTTCAATAATACAATACAAATGGGAGTTCACCCTACTACACTCTTCCTAGATTCTATGATGGTGGTCTACGTTCTTCAACCCTGTAACATTCCAGGAAGTGATAGAAAGGTTTTCAATCATTAATAGTAAGGATGGCTAGAAACCTACTAGCCTCGGTAAAACTACATTCCTCATCATTTAATAGATCCAACTCCTGAAACTTATTAGTCGTAGTATCAACTTTGGCTACCTCAAAAGAAGCTTTACCCTTATATGTCTTAGTTAAGCACTTTGGTGGAGATCGAGATTTAGACTTAGCAAGTTTGAAACCATTATTCTTACTCAGATCTGGCATCAAGCTACTTCCAGAGGGAAACCCACTATTAGAGAAGAGTTGTTGCATATCCTTGACTTTCATGTCTTTTGAATAACCTCCTCCCTCATACAATTGAGAGCATACAACATTCACTTCATTAGAACATGCTTGGAAGTTACAGCTCCTCCCTTCCAAGACAGAGATAGTGATGTCCTCCAAGACCATATTCTTTACAACCCTCTTAGCTGAAGAGACCTTTTTTGTATTAGGAACAAAGACAGAATCAATAGCATCATTCTTCCTAGTGGAAGGAATTTGTACCTCAGGAACCAAACTCTTTTCTGCAATATAAATATTGGGGAATATTCATGATACCAAAACAGAACCTGAGCCAACAAGGTTTGTATCATTACCACCATCCGTTGCCCCACCCTTATTGGCAGTAACAACATATTTTTCTACCCAAACCTTCAGATTGCTTTTTTGACATGTTTCTTGGGTGCTAGAGTCCTGGACTCATCTTGAACCGTCATAGGATAAAGGTTTTTCTCATGACCAAAGGAACCACACCCAGAGCATTTCCTAGGAATCCATTCATACTTAATCTCTATAGAATTCTCAACTCCAGTATCACTAACAACATCAATAGAAGCAGGAAATGAAAAATCATAATACATAAGAACGAAAAGCTGAGCAAACTCAATTCTAGTTCTAGCCTTTGTGGCTCTATTAGAATCTATCAGTTTTCCCAGAAAACTAGCAAGTCTACTAAACATCACTTCAATCCATAGTTTGTGAGGGATATTAAACAGGAGAACCCACACTGGAACCTCCTTCATTGTAGATTTTTCAAAACAATCGCCTAATTTCCATTTCTTTAAGATGAGGGGTTTACCTTTGATAAACCAAGGGACATCTTCAAGGGCATGCATCAGGTGATTAGGATCAGAGAATTTGATAATGATGACAATCAGTCTGGATAGAATTTCAATCTTCCTTGCAATCTTCCAAAACCAGGCCAGATGCTTCTCCAAGGTCAGAAGGTGGACTTTGAGGTCGATCAGATAACCCGCCACAACATTTTGCCACTTCTTGGCATTCTCCTCCACTTCTACCTGCGGGTACAAGAGTTTCCCATTCATGAATTCCAATGGAACAGTACTAAGGTAGCTCCCTCCATCACCCTCCTTTGCTCTATACTTGAAGAGTTCATCCCACGGAGATGAGGATGATGGAGGATTTTCCGCATTAGGGTGGATGGAAGGCAGAGGAACCCTAGTTCCAATCTCCGATGAATTGCCCACATGATCTCCTTTCAAACCATCCCTAGGAGCTCCCTTCATCTTAATCATTATCATAGGGTGTCTATGTTATCAATTAACTGACAATCAAGAGTTGTCTATTTAACTGGTATGGATGGTTGTGTTGTCCATTTGCATCCATTAATTGATGATAGAGATCTACACCATCCTTTTTTTAGAAAATTGAAGTAACAATTTTTATGACAGACATGCAGACCTGATGTCTGACTGTTCAGTCAGATGCAACCTGTAATTCATTAGAACTACAAACTCTATAAGTGTTCAACTTAAAAATATACCAATAATGCCTTCAAAACCTGTAACAAAAAACACATACAAGAGTCCACATCTACATTTCATTCCATTCTCATGCACATATGCACAATACACATACATAATTCATTTACACACACACAATTCCACTCTGATGCACATGTATAAGTTCTCATCATATTCATTTCTATTTGCATTCATTCACAAACATAAGCACATATACACACATCATTCACATATGCAACCAAAATTCACTTACATCAATTTAAAGTTGCAAAAAGTCATTACCATCATATATATATATAGAAATCATGACATCAAGTTAAAACACCACAAACATCAATTCTATTCAAATAAAAAGTTTACTTCCATGAAGGACTTTGCCCATTCTTCTCGTATCTCATCCAAAAACTCTTATGTATATGGATTTGTTGTACCAAACACCTACAATGAGAATGACATAATTCAAGTTAAATTTGAATTTTTATATAATCAAATGATATTATTTACTTATGATTCAGGATTATATGTATTACCTCTTATATAAATTGGATGCCATATGCTATGTATTTTTGATAATCATGACCATATACCACATCTCGTAGCATCCACATGCCCATTTATAACTTTCTATAGGTTAGATAAATTTATAGTTTTGCAAAATGTTAATAAATCAATATAATCATAAATTACATTTCACTTTTATCTATATTCTCTCTACTCCCTCTCCTTTGTCTCTAGATTGGCGGGTGATGAGTAGCATCGAGTGCCTCTGAGTGGCATTATTTACAAGGATGGGTGACATCAACCTAGAGTAGACATCACCATAGCTAGAGAGTGGGTGAAAGAAGTGGAAGTGTTGCCTCATCGCCTTCATGGTGTGGCTATTGACCAGAAGAAACCATTCTACAAGGAAGGCAAATGGAGGAAATGGACAAATTTCACCAACGTTATGTTGGAGGAGATGATGACTACCATGGCTACTCAGTCATCATTCATGTGCTGGGGAAGAAAGTCAATGTCATCCAATTGAAAGGATGGATGATTATACCATAGAGACCAAGAGGTGAGCTTGAAGTCTAAAATATCTCTAAATATCATATCCTAGCCCTATTTTCTAATGAAGTCGATCATAGCATGACCTTGATTAGGGCCTCTGGTTCTTTGATGACCAACTAATGTTGGTCATGGAAATGGGCCCAAAATCTAATATTAGGTGTGATGCCTTCAATATCACTCTAATATGTCTCTCCTTACTGGATGTGGGAAAGCATTGGTCCTTTACAACCATTGTTGTGATCGCCATGCGATTGGGGAACCAGAAGCATGGATAGGAAAGGGAATATATCTCACCTAGGGTGTACTCAATTTGTGTAGATCTACAAAAATTGAAAGACCTCCTCATATCATGGTCAAGCTACCTGACCAAGGATAATGAGATGTAAAAGTCAAGTATGAATCCATGCCTGACAGATGTCAACAATGCAAGGTATTCCCACATAGTTTGGGTGGCTGTCCGGAGGAGCGCTATACTAGTCCACTATATTTGGCTCACAATGTTGCCACCTTCACCAAAGGTCGAGCCCAAAGGAGAATAGGGACGTCTAGGCCACTACATAACCACAAAGTAACTCCCCAAAAGGTCTTTGTTATGCCAATGTCGATCAGAAACACTTCTTCAAATGAGGAGGTCATAATTATAGAAGGAGATGTTTCTATTGAAACGTCCAAACCACCCATAAAACATCCTGAGGTCAACCCAGTGGCTCTTGTGGATACTAATATTGATCGGGGGGTAATATGGTTGCTGACAATCCATTTTTTATGTCAGATCAAATGGACAACCTGGAGATCCCTACCTCAGGGAACAAAAGTAGGAGCCCACGACAGACCATGAGCTCAAATGCAAAAAGAAAGAAGAAGAAGGTACCCAAATCTAGAAATGGAGTAGGTAACACAAATGTGCCCCAATGACCATCCTCACATGCAATGTGTGAGGCACATACCTGCTTACGACACAAGGAAAATTGAGAACAATCCTCAACAAGATCAATGAGGAGATTATTTTCTATCTTGAAACTAGAATATGAGGAGTTACTACAGAGAGGGTCACATCAGGTTGTCTTTCCAACCTTGATGCCTACGGTGGTGGTAGGATTGCAGTGGCAAATAGAACATATTCAAACTACTAACTAGATGATTACAGTGAGTTGGTTTAGTCGAGGAGGTTTTTCTTGCATCCTTTGTAGGGTGTATGGAGAGAACCTTGAGAGGGCCATAGAAAATTTATGGTAGGTGTCGACTATCATTGACCAAGATGATATTTTGTGGCTTGTTCAGGGTGACTTCAACAACATGAGAAGATTGAGGGGGAAGCATGGTTACATGAGAGTTCATGAAAGTATATTGGAGAGTTTCAATAATATTATTGAAGATGAAAGATTGGTCAAGTAGAACATGATTGGGGGTGAGACTTCCTAGTCCAATAAGCAAGATCAAAATCATAGGATATCTAGTCTTCTAGATAGAGGTCTGGTAAATGAAGCATGGTTGGATGTCTTTCCATAAGAAACTCTTAAAATGGGTCTCATCTATTCAGGGATAATGCATGGATGATAGTCTACCTCACTAATACTAAACAACCTCCTCGACAATTTTGGTTCTTGAATCTCTTGTGTGAATGGGATGCTTTCAAGGAGGAAGTCGATAAGAGTTGGATAAGACATAACTGGGAATCCCTTATTTATTGTTCTAAAGAAGCTACACTTGGCAAAGATGGATCTTAAAACTTGGTCCATGAACAAGGTTAACATACCTAACCTACTTACTCAAGCCAAGTCTAATTATGACATTTCCGCCTCTATTCGCACATCCAACCCCCGACCTCTCATAGAAGGCCATTGAAGATGACATGAAGAAGGAAATCATACTGATTGAAATGTAGAAAGCCCAAGAAATGTTCTTGTGGATGACAAGTAGAATGAAATGGAGCAACAATTGGGACAAGAACACTAACACCTGCTATACTACCATCAAAAAGAGAGAAATGAGGGGATACCATACATGAACCAATCAATGGGCAAGGTCAGATAGATAGTAGCATAGATGATGTCACCTCACATGTCATTCATTACTCACCGACCTTTGTAATAAAGAGAGGAGTGAAACCCATGAGTGGGCCTTTAATATGGGTAGTAGACTCAATAAAAATGAATGTTGATCTTTGTAGTGAGATTATTGATGATGAGATCCATGGTCATGTGATGTATATCCATCCCTCCAAAGCTCTAGGCCCAAACATATTTAATAACAAGTTCTTTTAGGTAATGTGGTCTACTATTAAGAAGGATGCCAGTAATGCAGTGAGATGGTTTATGAAGTGAGGGAACATGGTTAGGGTGGTTAACCATGTTTCATCAAATCCTATCAAAGAAAAAGGATGCAATGACTACCTGGCTATCGCTTGTAGTTTAGTATTGTATAAAGTCATATACAAATTTATATCCAAGAGATTGAAAGGTGTCTTGCCACTGATTGCATCTGATGAACAAAATGCATTTGTTCAAGGGAGGAACATTTCTTATTGCTCTCTCTTTGTTGCTGGGTTCCTAAACAACTTCAAAGTCAACAAAGACACTGCCAAAGACTGCATGAAAATAGATATTAGCAAATATTATGAACATGTTCAATGGGATTAATTGTGGAACGTGATGTTATCACTTGGTTTCTCAACATAATGGATCAACTTAATGAAATAGTTCATGGAGAAAAACTCTTCTCCATCCTCATAAATGGGACATTGGCTAGGTTGTTCAAAGTGTCCAGCGAGATCCGAGAAGGAGACCCTCTCTCTCCCCTTTTTTCCCCATTATCATGGACGACCTCACGTCCATGATTAAGGAAGTTGAGTTGTAGGGTGTTATTAAACCTTTCAAGGTTAAGGGGGTCAAGGTTAGGAACCACCTTATCTTCACTGATAATGTCCTACTTTTCTTTATCGGGCATGCCAAAAGGCTGAGAGAATTCTATTAAGTCTTGCTCTTGTTTGGAAAATGCATTGGGTTGTACATAAGTGAAATCAAATCATGTGTCTTCTTCTCTAAATCGTGTGGTTATAGGAGAGGGAGACTGAAGATTACTTCTTGTATGTCCAAGATACCGATGAGGTACCTGGACATAACCATAGCTGGTGGTAGAAGTTCTTCTAAAGACATCAACATTTGCACAGATAAGTTTAGAGACAAAGTGGAAGACTGGTTTGGATTGGGAATTTGGATGGTAGGGAGGTTGGTGCTCGTCAGATTTGTCCTATAGAGAACTTAAGGTGATCCACTTACATGTGTGATGTTCCTAATCCCACCATCGTCACCCTGAGGGCCTTCACTGCTAGATTCATTTAGGGTGGCAAGACACATTGAATTGCCTAGAACATCATCACTCAACCATACAAATATTGTGAAGGCTATGATTATTAGGGCTTTCATACCCAATACAATTTTTGAGGTCTAAGGATATTCCTGGTTAGTAACTCCCAAGTCAGAGTGACTTTTTTTAACCATGGATTATTTTGATCCACAAGTATGGTTATAATTCCATTAAATGTCCAACAATAGCTATTCAATGGCATTATGTACATGGATATGATTAACAGTAGTTATTAGTTGATTTTGAGGACATATGGAGTTAAGTATCCAATGAAGAATACATTTATTCATATGAATGAATAACGAAACATAGGAACTCTTGGTCAAAATTTGATGAAAAAATGCTTCTACAACAAGTTATTTTGATTTTAAATATTGCAAACAAATGATGAATTTGTGCATAGAGGACTATAGTTGATGAGTAATGCTAAAGATCATGACATTGATATGGTCATGTTGTTCATTAGGGATTTGGGTGTTGGGTTTAGTATGATGTGTCCGATCTGGGTGTCTCCCATGTGATTCAACAATTGAAATCTTGTATTCCACCTCCTTTTTGCACGGAATAGCCAACAACTAAGGCCATGATCGACTGGCTTGACTACTACTTCCTCAATTCATGGATCTCACAACTTCTAGCCATTTTCTCCACTAGACTCGAATCTTCCCAACAAACCCTTGATCACATGACTTGGAGGATAGATGAGGGAGATCAGCCTCGAGTGTGTTCTACCTACTCCATTGCTTTTAGAAAAAAGACTAGAATACCTACAAGGGGGTCGGCGGAGCCAAAGATATAGATCCCAATGCAGGGAAAATGGGAAACCAGGTCCTCCATCCATTTCAAAATGCTGCGAGGGGCGCAATGAGCCATCACCGGGAACATCTTGTGCGGGGCTTAGGGAGATTGAAAGACCACTTTCCCAGAGTTCTTCATCGATAGTTCTAGGTGTCGACAAAGATAGGAAGAGTGGAGCATAAGTAGTGGTGATGTGACCATGTTGGTCCCTACTCATCACCATTGTTGGAGAAGAAGGCAATGTCGGGCTGCAGACCTCCAGCGCCACCACCTGTATCTAGGGATGGCAAATGGGCGGTATGAACAACCCATGTGCATACCCAGTATACCCATTTGAGCTTTTACTTAACCCATACCCGCCCAATTTGTTGAAAGCTTATAATAGCCCATACCCATACCCACGCTAATGGGTGGTGAGTCCCCATTATAACCCGATTGGACCAACTCCAAGATTAAGGCATTGATAATAAAATATTCTCCAACTGGTAAAAATTGTAAAGAGATCCTCCAAGATTATTTGTACGCACAAAATTACATGACCCCTACATATTTACTTTTTCATACTTGAAACAATTATACAATAATCCTCTAGTATTGATTATGCTATTCCACGGTTCATTTACATGGTTCTAATTATGACGAAACCTGCAATAAACATAGTCATACAAATTTATGAAGTCTGTACAACATCCAGAAATCAGCGGCAGATGAAACAAGAAATCTTTTCAAAAATTTCGCAATAGTAAAGAAAGTTAACTGTAATTCTGCACATTGTTGTTCCGATATTGTTCCTCTTTAGATGCTATATGTGCATTCAATCAAACACGTCATGTGTAAATTTACAGAACACCTTGTCAGAATTTCGAATGGTTGTTCATTTGTTCCTTGAACATACACAATCCATCTTTTTTTTTAAGTTTAACAAACAAATTTCATTATGGAGGAGCCATACGCCATCTACATGAGGAGAAAAACAAACTAAAAGACCACACAAAGATCAAGAACAGACACAAACCACCACAAAAACTCATATTGGAATCTGATAAGGACAATGATGTATAGATCTCTCTTCTCCTTCGCTGGTTAAGGCAGCTTTCTATGAGGAATACCTTCAACGTGAGTATGTATATGTGGTAGAGTACTTACACCAAATCGGTGTTCTAAAAGGATATTTTTTCCGCACTTACTGCCATACAAACTCCACAACAAAATTGACCGAGAAAGAAAAGTCTACCACGAGAAGAGAAAACAACGCTGATTACCCGCGAGATAGACAAAATAAGAGAACAATCTAAATAGAAAGTCAGTAAAATAGAAAGGGGATACGAAACTAGTCGCAGCCGGGCTCAACGACAGGGAGGAAGAAGACCGCTGCCTCCAAAGAAACTATGCCCACATACCTCCCGAAGAAGAGACCCTTCTGATGACGGGCGAGAAGAGGCCGAGGAGGAACGGAGCACCGCTTTGCGGCGGCCAAACCCCTTCCCCCAGCCAGCCGCCTATGGAGGAAGAAAGCCTAGCAGCGCTAGGGTGAGAGAGCGGGGAGAGAGGACCTTATCCCTAGCAGCCTTGTATGTACATGATCGATCTAGAATAAAAAGAAGAGTGGAAGGGCTATGAGTCTGACAAGATTTATGTGTGTGATTGAGTGAATCCTCCAGCAAAGTTTCATCCATACAGAATATCATATGGTCGAGGAATCCTGTTATCTGCTTATGATGGAGAGGTGGGTATTCCATGCCCTTCTCGTCTAACATGTACATGCTCAATATGGACGCCACCATGTCAGTCATTATACTACTAATGCTTGAGGTTATTTTAGCAAACTGGAAGAAGAGCAGTAGTCCTATCGTTCTGTAACTGAGGTCACTATAATGGATGGTCTATGTAACAAGAGAACTTTTCTTGCAACACGTCCTTCGCAGCACCTCCGTGATGCAAACCTTTGCGGCACCGATCCATTGCGGCGGCAGACCTTACCGGCACCACATGGCAACTCATCTTTGCGGAACCTCCTTGCAGCACACCTTGCAGAGTTAAGAAAATCGACGGACAACGACTACAATAAGAAAATTTAGAAGTTCAGGGAAATGGAGTTAAGAGCGCCTCCACTCTACGGAAATTGACGAACAACGATGACAATAATTAAAGAAAATTTAGAAGTTCAGGGAGAATTTCTAGATACAGTATACAGATCATGAGGGGGGCAAGGGGCTGGGTGTAGGGAACCACCAACTGGCGAGATTAGAGGCTACTCTTTGGGTTAGCGACTAACGGGGTCTGGTGGGTCCTAATGGGCTTAAGTGCAGAAAATTGTGGAGCCATGGTCTGCCGCTTGGCACATTATTTTTGGGTCTATGTTGCTTTGGGTATGGGGAGGTATGGGTTAATGGGAATATTTGCCATCCCTACCTGTATCTTAGTCCCCTCCCCAAGTTACTGGAATACAACTGAGGATCCTTGGATCTACCCCGTGGACGATTACAACCCCCTGGAGGATGCGCCCAAAATTGTGGAGCCATGGTCTGCCGCACTTGCCAGCAAGCTCCGACCACAGCAGTGAGGCTCCCCTCAGATTCTCGCGAGAAGGCCTGGATCCCATCATGATTCATGACCCTTGCCCGTAATTTCTGGCACACTGGCGGCCTCATAATACATAAAGAAGCGTCGGCGCAGAGGAGCTCAAAGCCACAATTCACCTGCTTCATCAGCGTCCACACGAGGCACCGACCCATTGATCCTAGGCACGTCGAAGCTTTGAACTCTGCCGGCGAGATCCCTTATACCAATACGGAGGTGAAGGAAGACCCTGACCTTGGCTCGCGCTCATCGGAGACGAGGCGCACGGCGGCGGAGACCACGCCCTGTGCGGAGCGCACGCAACCAAAGTGGCGAGAGCGGGAGAGAGAGTTGAGCGTCAGAATCTAGCAGGTAAAGGAACCGGCTGGTTCATTGATCTTGCTGGGACCCTGCCCCCACAAGAAATCTGCGTGGCATGATCTTGGCTCAGCCTTTTTTTTTTTTTGGAAGTGGTGTCAAAGCACGAGGAGAGAGAGAACACCATCAACTACGCCGAGAGCTATAATCCCTTCATGTAGTGTCCCAACGAGTTCGCTGAGATTCGAACCCGCAACTTGTGCTTCACAAGCAGCATGTTTGACTAACTGAGCTAGTTGGCAAGTGCATTATCTTGGCTCAGCCTAGCAGAAGATCCGACGCCTACAGAAATTCCAAAATGGTAAATTCATCCTTTATTTACAAACAATACACAAATCTTCTATAAGCCACATAAATTTACTCCCTTGACCAATACTCACAAAATATCCACACATTTAAAAGAATGCCCTCTTTGTTATTAACCACTCGATCAGAGCTTTGATGCCGTATTGTTGATGGGTTTTATATATTAGACAATACTCCTTTTCAGGGTTCATTAATTGGAATAAATAATATCTAGTTGAGATTAATTATCCAAAATTATGGTAGAACCCTAGTGATGATTGAAATCCATTTTTGGACTCTGATATGAATAATATATTTGAATTTAAATCATTCTTCATTTATGATTAATTAGATGTTTTTAATTTCATATTAATTCTAGAAAATAGACCAAGCTCAAAAAATTATGAAATGTGTATCTGAAACTAAATACGACCTAGTGATCAGTATAAAAATATTTTAGACAAGTTTAGGTCATATTAAACGTAGGTTTGGCCAAAACTCTAATTTGGACCTAAAATCTCTAGAATATGATGATGTCAGATTAAACCTATGTTTGACCAAAATCCTAATTTGGACCTAAATACCTAGAATATGATGAAAATTTATTAATGAAGATTTAATCTCTACTCATCTAGAGATGACTAGAGATGTAGATGGTCTAAAATATAAAAAGAAATCTCCGAACTCAAGTACGTGGTATTAATTTAACTATATGACAATGGCTTTCCTGGCTGAGTCATGATACATATGTATGCTCTTTTATTTGCAAATATTAGATGGACTATTACTATAAGTACTTGGTGTTTTGTCACTTGAAAGCATAAATGATGAGTGCATGTTTTCTAGTTATTAAGGTGTTCATTATCCACCTTATGAGGGAAGAATCAATGTTGGCTAGTACACCTTCTTAGAGAACAAGGTGCACGGGGAGTTCCCTAGAGTACTTGGTACATAGGGATGGGCCCAATATATATGTTTTAGTACTAATCCACCTTAGTAATGTAACTCATCTAGAAAAATAACTAAATTGGCTAGAGGTACACATGGATCGCCCATCTTCTCATCTCATGAGAGATTGTTGGATAAGATCCTTAGCTCTGATACCACTTGTTGGATCTAGGGCTCTAGAGGGAGGTGAATAGAGCTTTAAAATTCTCATAAGATAAGTTAGACCTTCAAATTATATCAATCAAAATTAATAGCTTAAGAGAAATTTGAAGTCCTAACTAAGTAAGCATAGCAAGGATGAGAGAAATTGAAACATGCACTTGGACAAGGTGGTTTAGAGTGGTTCCACTCTCCAAACTAGGAGAGAGACAATCCACTACCTAGAGAGGTCAACCTTTAGAACTTTTCAATCTGTGTATACTTATATTCATTCATAAGAGATACAAGGAGACCACCATACATCCAAGGACTTACCTATTCAAGACAAGAGTCTTCCACCTACACAAGGACTTACTCACTTGATCAAGACGTCTTCAGCCTTCAACAAGGACTTACCCACACTTGCATCAAGTCTTTGGCTTTGAAGGAATTTTCCCACTCTTCTTGAATCTTGGCCTTGTCCTTCTCCTTCACCTAGAGAAGATCTTCACTTCTTCTCAACCTTAAATAAGAACATCAACAACTTCACCTTCACTTGGAGTAGCTTGCTTCACCTTTTCTTCTTTGAGAAAGGAGGTAGGAAAGATGGAATGGAATGAGAGCTTTACAAGCATAAGGAAGTAACTCTCTTACAACTGGCCTAACTCACTCATAAACACGAAATGCTTTCTAAATGAGAGAGATAAAGGGACTCAAAGAGTTTCAACACACTCAACTATAACAAGGACTTAGAATAGCATGGATGAGCAAACTTATAATGAACTCCAAGGGGTCCTATTTCTAGCCAGAGGTGTTCCCTTGAGTGTGGGGTCACTTAAGGATGAGATATAACCATTTTCTAAGTTAGAACAGATTTATTCTCACTCAAAGCAACTCTCCAATGGTTATAATCACTTTTTTTGCATTTTTCGTACAATACATTTGGTCGAGTTTTAATAAAGGTAACTCAACCAATCCACTAAGTGACAAAGTCAATTTTGAAACTATCAATCGAGTTTGTTCTGGTAAACTCAACCTATGAGTCAAAATCAGTTTTTCTTAGTTGATCGATCGATCGAGTTCTATGAGTGTGCAATTAGACCGATTGGTCTCTCTAGAAAATCCATCACTGGAATGGTCGAGTTTCCAACTCGACCAATAAAGAGCCTCTGAAAAAATTCCTAAATTGACATTTGATTGATCAAACGTTGGAATTAAGTGTCCCTAATTCTCATCTTAGTTACAAGCCATATCATCAATATAAGTGACTACAAAAATCATCTAAGGTCATTTGGAGTGATTTCCCAAATTGCACACTTGCATTACTTTTGACTTGAACTTGGATAAGCTAGTGCTTGTGTAATTTGATCCTTTTCATGTACATAAAGCCTAAAATCAATCTTGAACAAACATATTAGATACATAGGAATGGAATGGCTAAGTCATTATCAAAATATGTGCAATGTATAACTCTCAAGTCAACATTCTCCCCCATTTTGATAATGACAAACCATTCCTCAATCATATTAAAAGGATATGTAGAGTTATACCTTTTCCTTGTGAATTGCAGGGGGGTTCATGATTTGAACAATGTGAAACGACCCCCCTCAATCTATGGTTACTTTTTCTTGCATAGTTAGTCTATCTACACAAAGCAATATCACATATATACTATATAGTCCTTTAGCAAGTCACATGATAAAGCATATATTGAATAAGAGACGAGCAAAACATGCAATATGGTCCTTTAGCAAGTCTCCAAGCCAAAAAAATGAAAACATGATGATAAAATAGTACAACTCAGAAAATGTACCCAGATGTTTTTAGTACAACATATCCTAGAAAGGTATATATGATCAACATATATAGAATACAAACTAAGACATCTAAACATCTCAGTCATCTATGTCCACATCATCCACAACATCATTAACATCAACATCCAAGGCCTCTGACTCATAGTCATCATCTCCGTCTGAAGGTGCAGTAGAGACAGCAACGTCTGCATCACTAGAGTCACCAATAAAGCCATCATCAGAAGGATCATCACCATCATCATCATCCTCAGAAGCCTCCTCATCAACAACAATAGCCTCCTAATTGGCCTGGTCTGGCATCTCCTCATCAGCAAGAGAACCAAAACCTCAGCCCGGCCAATGGGCATTTTGCTCAGCCCAAGACATGCCAAGAGAATGGAGCTCATTAGCCTATGGAAAGGTGAGAGGAGAAGAACCAAGACCATCCAACATGGTGGACAAGCGGACATAAGACAAAGGCAACACTCCAAGGGTAGATCCACCAACAACAAAGGGTGTAGCAGCGGAAGCAGTAGGTAGAGGGACTGGGTAAAAGTGATCATATGCATATGATGCATATTCACCTCCCGAGTAAGGTTGGTATGCAGGATACAGGTGTGCACATGATAGGTTCATGTTGGACATGATGGCACATAGGTCCTGATCCATGTGCTCCTGAACCTGAAGGTTATACGTCTGTTGATGCATCATGTAGCCCATAAGGGTTTCATTTAATACATGGAATGAGGTGTGAGCGGGTTGGGTAGGCTGAGGTGGTGGAGGTGCACGGGTGGAGGTGGAGGTAGAGGCTCCAGGTTTGGTAGAGGAAGGGATAGGCATAGACTTTTGAAGTATGGTCTCACTGATGCAAACTCCTTTCTGGGCTAGTTTGTAGTGAAGGTCATGGAAAAGAAATTTGACAGTGACAACTTGAAAGAGACCATAGATCAGGGTTGAGTAGGGTGGGTGGGTGCCACGGGTGTTCTTAACAGAGTCAAAATAGGTCACATGGTGAAGGACATAACGAGACCATTTGAATTCGATGTTCTTCAAGAGATAGAACATAATCATCCCAATGTTTTCTACAATTTCAGTCTAATTTTTCTTAGGAGGAATATTGCAGTTATCAACTCGGGTGAGAATACAGTTCTTGAGGTCTAAGGTAGAGGAGGTAAGGGTGCACTTCTTCCTATAGGATAACTGAGGCTTCTTCAAGTATTTATGAATATCAAGAAGAGTACAATCATATTGCTTGTAGAAGGCCTCAGGGTCAACTAGGTCAAAATACTCAAGGTAGTCCTTCCGCTAGGTATATGTCACCTCAGTACCCAGGAAGAAGATGTTCGAGGTATCCTCATAGTCTTGGAATTTCTTACCGACGATCATGGAAGAGAGAACTACTTGAGAATTTGGTTGAGGTATAAGTGTGTCATAATTCCATTACAAATTTTCATAGAATTCATGAACGACTTTTGTGCTTGTCATGGAATCATGGTAGCATGTGCATTTGGCACACAAGGCGGATAGGTGGTGATCATATATCAACTCAACTATTTGATTGATAACTCTTTGTCTATGAGAGGTTGGCTCAAAAGGGCACAGAATGGAAAAGGATTCCTAGGAAGGAGCTGCTTGTACCTATTAAGAGCCACTTTGGAGACAAAGAAGGTATCGTCAAAGGGTACATAGCGTGAGTTGGAAGAGGAGGATGGTGCTCCACTTGGGGCAGCTCTCTTTCTCCTATTGTATGACATGGAGTCAAAAAGAGAGAATGGAGAGAGAAAAAACAAGGAAAACACCACCTCAACCCATCCACACACCTAGGGTTGATGGGAAAGAGGTCAAGGGAGGTCGATCTAGGTCAAACTATGGCTAGGGAGAGGAAGATCGGGGCTAGGGTTAAGAGCTTGAGGGAGCTAGAGGTTGGATCGGTCGATTTTTCTCTAGTTGAGAGGGAGAAAAGTTGGCCAAACCTATCTTAAGTTTTCTCTAGCCTAACCATCAGTTGAGTTCTATGGCTCACAATCTCGACTGATAGGCTCTTTAAAAAATCTCTCGGACACTGATTGGTCGAGTTGGCAACTCGGGCTATGGTCCAACTGAATCAACATTAGAAATCTTAATTTCTAGCCATTAGAGTGCTAATTAAATTTATTTTTCAAGCCAATTTTGCATTTTAAACATACTAAAGAACATATCACTCATATTGGGTATTATTTTGCGATAAATCAAGTGTTTGCAAAAAATACCCAAAACAAGAGAAAAACAAAGCAAAAAGAATATGAAAACTATTTTTTTAGCATATTAGCAAGAAATGATGATTAAAACATAGGCAGAGCATATAGGATAGATGGCAACCAGATAGAAGGAATATCAGATTCATTCAAAGAAGTTATGAGCAGTTTAGATCTAAAAAAGCTAAATTGTTGTCTAGCTAGAGGTTTAGTAAAAATGTCCACCAGTTGACTTTCCGGGTCCACATGCGTGATATAGATATCCTTTTTAGCAATGTGATGACGAAGAAAATGATGGAGAACATCTATATGTTTAGCTCTACTATGCAAGATAGGATTGTATGATAAGTTAATTGCACTATTATTATCACAATAGATAGGAGAAGCATCAAAATGAATGTTGAAGTCTTAAAGCATTTGCTTCATTCATAGGACATGGGCACAACAACTCCTGGCTATAATATATTCAGCCTCAGTGGTTGATAATGCCACTGTGCTCTACTTCTTGGGGAACCAAGTCACCAAACATTGTACTAGGAGAAAGCAAGTGTCACTTGTGCACTTTCTATCTATCAAGCATCCCTCATAATCTGCATCCCTATAAGCTATAAGAGTAAAGTCCCTTGACTTGGGATACGATAGTCCAAATTTTTGGGTTTTGTCTAAGTACCTTAAAATCCTTTTAATAGCTATAAGATGTGATTTCTTGGGATTTTATTGAAATCAAGCACACAAGCCACCACTAAACATTATATCAGGTCTAGAGGTAGTTAAGTAAAGTCAACTTTCAATTGTACGTCAATAGAGCTTCTCATCTACCTTTTTACCTTCTTCATCTTTATCAAGTTTGGCGATGTCTGATATGGGTGTGTCCATCAACTTGGTGTTCTCTATCCCAATGCGCTTAAGTAGCTCACTTGTGTACTTGCCTTGGTTAATGAAGTTACCATATTAAGTAGGATTGATTTGAAAGCCGAGGAAAAAGTAAGCTCACCCATCATTCTCATCTCAAATTCACTCTGCATAAGATCACTAAATTCTTTGCAAAGATTGAGGTTAGTTCTGCCAAAAAAAATATCATCAACATATTTTTGAATGATAAGAAAATTGTTAGAAGTGTGCTTTAGAAACAAGGTAGAATCTACTTTTCCCATGATATACCCATGTGATCTAACAAAAAGTTCTTTAATTTCTCATACCAAGATCTAGGTGCTTGTTTGAGTCCATAGAGAGCTTCTTGCAACAAATAAACATGGCTAGGTCAACTATCATGTTCAAAGCCCAGGGGTTGTGCAACATACACTTCCTCCTCAATTGTACCATTCAAAAATGCACTTTTAACATCTATTTGATAAATAAGAAAGTCCCTATAGATAAAAAAATAAGTAACATAAAAATGGACTCAAGTCTAGCTACATGTGCATATGTTCCATCAATATCTATACCTTCCTGCTGATTGTAGCCTTGAGCCACTAACCTTGCTTTGTTCCTTACCACTTTGCCACTTTCATCTAGCTTGTTGCGGTAGACCCACTTGTTGCCAATGATCTTTCTATCACTTGGTCTTGGCACTAGGGTCCAAACTTTATTTTTTCAATGCTCAAGCTCTTCTTACATGGCTAGGATCCATTCATCATCTTCAAGATCTTATTTGATGTTATTTGTCTTGAGTTGTGAGATGAAGGCTCTATTGGTTTGTTCTTTTTTGAATGTAGCCCACATCTTCACTCTTTCAAATGGATCGCCTAAAATTAGCTCTTTTGGAGGTGATGTTGAGTTCTTTTAGAATAGGAATTACCTCACCTACAACATCATCCTTGGAACAATATCTTCAGGAATAGAGGGGTTAGTCTCAATAAACTTAACATTTATAGATTCTTATACTTTAGCAAGATCAACATTAAACACTCTATAAGCCTTGCTAGTAGTGTTGTAGCCAAGAAAGAAAGCCTTGTCATATTTTAGATCAAACTTGTCGAGAGAATCTTTTGTATTCAGAACAAAACAACGACATCTGAAAATATGGAAATACTTGATAGAAGGCTTCCTTCCACGCCAAAGATCATAGGGGGGTTTCTTTAAAGAAGGATGTGTAAAAACCCGATTTTGCACAAAACACGAGGTACTGACGGCTTCGGCCCAAATCTTCTTTGGAGTGTCAAACTCTAAAAGCATGGTCCTAGCCATCTCTTATAGGGACCTATTCTTCCTCTCTACAACCGTATTTTTTTGAGGTGTTTGAGGTGAAGAGAAATTATGTACATAGACAGATTCTCACAAAAATGTTCAAAAAGATCATTTTCATATTCTTCCTCATGATCACTACAGATGGAAACGAACTAAAAAGAAGTTTTGTTCTCAACTCATTTGCAAAAACTAGAGAAAACATCAAGTGTATCACTCTTAGAAATAAGAAAGAAAGTCCAAGTATATCTAGAGGAATCATCGACAATAACAAGGAAATACTTGGAACCACAAAGCGGTTGTGTAACGACCCTCAAAATTCAGTCCCAAATTTTTGATGTTTAATAAAGGTGAAACCCTAGGTTGAATGAATTTTCTTACATTTGTTCATTTAAGTGGAGACCATGCTTAAGTAGTATGTCAGAATGAGTTTAGACTACATTAAGATACTATGTGAACATTTAATTTGATTCATCAACACTTATACACATCAATGTCAATTAACACACAAAACCTAACCCTAATTATGCAATGGTGACAAGCTGGGATTGAATGATAGTTTGGGCCCACATACATGTATGATGCATCCCACTAATTGTTGTATGAGTAGATAATAGAATAATAGAGCTTCCCCCAATTTTTGGTAATACAATTCCTTTTTAGTGATCATTAATGTGTTAATTACCCTAAGTAGCTAATAATGTAAAACACATGTTTTCCTAATTCATATCCAAAATCTAATTAGATAATTGAATTCCTCATGGTCGAATTAGCTTACCTACCTAATTTGGTTGAATTTGGATAATTCTAGATGCCCTAAATGTTATTAGGAAGAAAGTAGGAGATAATGGCATTTCTTTGACTAATCAACTTGATAATACCCGTAATTATCCTAATATTTTTCCAAAATTTGGACGTGAGTGTGTCACACACAGCTTTAGTGAATCAGGTTCTCTCAGAACCGTTGGATGAGAATCTGACGAGAGGGACTTTGTACCCTACCTCCCGAAGTGTCCGCGCAGGGAGAGGAACTTTTGGCCGATCCTTGCCCGATAGTATCTCTCTCCCTCCTCAACTGTTTCTCATTATCACACTGCCAATGGGTTCGGGAGATCCCCGCGAACCTAGCGATCCCTAGCTCGACCCCTATAAGCACCTATTGATAGAATGCCCAAAAACCCTCTTCCCCCAATCCACGTCGTCGCCATCCCCAAGCCAGGTAGGTCGATCGGACCGAGATACAGCCACACAGAGAGTAATCAAGGGGTAAAAAGGACCCTCTTCTACCGCCAATTTGGATCGTGACCCACTAAAGAATCGCCAACGACTCAATCTTCTTCCTCGCAGCCGGTGAGCTCGAGTACGGAGCTCCTACCTTATCAGTTTAATCAAACCTCCAGTAAGCATCCTTATACTCATATTTATCTATTCCTTTGGTTCTTAGGACATCCGATCCACCCCAATATTGTACCTATGAACCCATCCTCAGAACAGCACAACCCAATCTCCAGTCAGACTTCTCGGCCATTATTAGGCCACAAGAACCCCTCCATTATCTTCTACAAACTTGTCCGAAGCTTTCTGTGCCTCAGTTATGCTGTCCCATTGTTGTTTGACCGAAACTCATTCTCTGAGTCGAGTCCCCTGCTCTGGCCATGGCGGCCTGCCCTTCTTTGGCCTCTGACCACCTCACCTGCTATGTCTGGGCTCTCTAAGCTCAGAAGAGCCTATGGAAGGCGTTACTATGTTTCCCAGTCGTAGTCTTTTCCCGATCTCCAAGTTCGATCGCAACTCCAGTGCTGCTGGAGAGCTTCTCGATACGCCATGGCCAACAAAGAAGAAAACCCATGAATCAATTACTATCTTGTCCCCACGATTTCAATCGATGTATTGCAGGCCTAAGGGTATTATGGGTGATTTGAAATTTATGTATATCAGTATAGTTGTGAGTATGCTAAGGACTATTTTACTCTTTTGCCCTATCACGCCTCGTGTCTCAATTTGTTAATGTGAGGGCAAAGTCGTCTTTCAAACCTTGATTTCTGGATTTCTCAGAAATGTCTTGAATGATTTTTCCTCGCCTCTGATTGGTCAAAATATGTCTAATCTTTACAAAATCATAGAAAATAATCTAGAGCTCAAATTAGGATGATCCATATATCGTTTTTGATCAGTTTTTCGAGATCTAGATGATGGATAAGGTTCCAGTTCCTGTTTTGTTTTTCTTTTCACGAAACATCAGACTTAGTGTAATTAGGATTTAACAAGCCATGAAACCCTAGAAATGAAGTTATGGATTATTCATTAATAGATGATCATTGAATTAACAGGGTGATTAGGGTTCCATCAACCCAAAGAAAACAATTAAGATCTCCCCTATGACAGAGGTAAGTGGATTCATACACTTTGAGTATTTAATATGAGTTTTCAATCGCTTTATATTTATTGAATCATGATGATCAAGTTAAACCATGTGCGTAGCCATGTACTTCAATTGGGATACTTATTGCTATAACGTTATTATATGATTCTTATGCTTTCAAGTTCTGTCTCCAAGAATTCATGTTATGATTATGGAAATCCAATTAAAGTTAATTATGTCAAGTTAATGACGAATCATGTAATAGGTTGTATTATTTTGTTCTCATCATGATAATATTGATCCTACGTGCCTTATGAGCACCATTGGTGCAAATAATATCGAGGATACTATAAATGACCACCCAGATTATGTTATGTGAATCCAAATATACTATTCAATTAAGTTTCATTTTTTCCTTTATTGCCCAGTTATTATGTTGTTATAACAATGCTCAATGCCACTTACTCTAATGTAGTTTTTATTTGTATGCATGGCTGGGGGCGCGATGCCCACAGGTACAGAACAACTCCAAGGATAAATCATATGAAGATCAAATCAAGAAATGAATCAAGGTTTCCAAAGGACACATATGGTGGGGTGCCATCTACAATAGAAGATCCTCATCTTATAGATAACTTCATGTATTAATAATGTCTAATCATGTATGTCTTAATCATTTTTAGTTCAAGAACTCCCTTATTAACAATGTATAAATTAAGTTTAATATCTATGCTTGGTTATTGTTTACTTTATTTGCAATGTATATCTTTGTTGTGGCATCCCTTTGAGCTATAGTAACCCATGTTATGGAAAACATGGGTATTGCTTCCGTTGACACATGTATGCTTAAGGGGGTGTTACAGGTTGCGTGTCATTGGTCCAAATAGATCAATGTGAAGAAGTTCAAGAGCTCTCTTAGTACTAAAGAATCCTTTGTATTTGAAGGAGGACTTGGTTTTCTTTCCTTGGGTATAAGGTTGTCATTCCTCATCCTTTTTAAAATATAATTTAGGAAGTCCCTTGACCAAGTCCTTTTTGCTCAACTTCTTCAACTGATGGATTTTTACATGACCAAGCCAATGATTCCAAAGAGAAATATCATTTGAATTGACTACTAGGCATCTACCAAAAATAGGCTTAATAGTTAAGAACAATTACATAAACATTACCACTTCTAGTTCACTTATATATGACTTGATGGGTGAAGGAATCTAGAATCAAGCATTCAAAAGATGTAAATAGCACAAGGTAACCGTTATCACATAATCGAGTTACAATTATTAAATTAGGCCATCCACAAAAAGAACATTCTTGATACACACGAATTCACCTACATCACCCTCACCTTTAACCGTACCTTTCTTGTTGTCCCCAAAGGTAGATGAACCTCCTTTCTTCTTAGTGAAGTTGTTGAAATGGCTTATATCACCTTTCATTTGTTTAGTGCAGCCACTATCAACAATCCAACTACCTTTTTTCTTGCATGAAAGGAGAGTGTCAGTTCCTAAATCAAACTTTGGGATACGGAGTTAGCTTGGGGACCCATTTCATATTTGGGTTGGTCCCCTTAGGCTTGTAAGGACAATAAGTAGAGTAATGATCATCACACTTTCAATGGGGACAAATCATAGAAGACTCTCCAATAAAAAAGGAGGTTTCCTTACTCTTTTTCTTACCTTTGTCTTTGCTCTTTCCCTTAGGTTCTCCCCTTACAAATCCCAAACCACTAGTACCACTTTGTTTGGTAGAATGGTCAAGGATTTCATTAATATAGTTTCTTCCTTTGAGGAATTTCTACAGAGAGGCTCTAAGTCTATAATTTTCATCATTAAGAGATATAACGGTAAAAGACAAACTAGCAAGATCATCTTTAGCATGAACAAGGTCGACCTCTGAACAGAGGGCTTTAGTCAAATAAGAATATTTCTCAAGAGAAATAGAAGCAATATCATTACTAGGCAAGATAGGTCTAGAAGATAGATCATAAATTTGACCGAGAAACCTAGAATTTTTATATCTAAGCACTTGAATTTCCTTAAGATAAACATCCCTCTCATCTCTATGAGCATCAACAAGAATCTTTAATTCAACATTTTTAGTTTTAAGAGTTTCAAGCTCATTTAAGCACTTTTGGTTATCTTCCTTAAGAGTTTCAATGTTCTTAAGGTGAACACCATTATCTACTTCAATTCCATTATATTGGAGCTCAAGATCAAGATATTAGCCATGCAAGTAATCAATGCTCTCAAGATGAGTTTTCTCATTAAGCTCAAGAATTTCAACTTTAGCATATAAGTAATCAATAATTTTTCCTGACCATTTTTGTTTAGATTTACATTTAGAAAAAGAAGAACGGGTAGAAATAAGCATATCAATAAGAGCTTCCTTAGATAACTCCTACAAGCTTACCTCACTTAACTCACTAATTTCTTCTCTAGTAGAGGCCATGAGTGCAAGGTGGCACTCTCCATATTCTTCAGAGCTTGAACTACTTGAGGATGAAGCTTCCCAAGCTGCATGAGCTGCATTCTTGTGTCTTTTTGCCTTCTTTTCCTTTCTCTTATACTTGCTTTACTTCTTATACTCTTCCTCCTTCTTGGAGCTGCCCTTGTGTTGTGACTTTCTTGATTTAGGATATTCACTTTTGTAGTGTCCCTTTTGTCCACATTTGTAGCATCTAGGAGTAGAGGAGGAGGATTGTTTTCCCTTGAAGTTCTTGCTCTTGATGTAGTTGGCTTCATGCTCACTAGGTCCATCATCTTCTGTAGAGGAGGAAGGAGAAGTCTGGCAAGCAATAGAGGAGGAAGGAGAAGTCTGGAAAGCAAGTTGTTGTTGAAGGATGATCACCTCCACTTGTTCTTTGAAAATACTATCTTTGATTTTCTTGGCTTCCTTCTCTTCTTGTTTGGCTTCTTCTTCTTACTTGTCAAGCCTTGGCTCATGAGCTTGAAAGTTGTCAATGAGCTCTTTGGTTGGGATGTCACCAAGGCTCCTCACTTCTTCAATGGAGGTCACCTTTAACTTTCATCTCTTTGTTAGAGTCCTCAAGATCTTGGAGTTGATTACACCTCTAAACAAAGTGTTGCCCAAATCCAATAGGCCATTGATGATCACATTGATCCTAGAGTACATCTCTGCATTCCCTTCTTTTTTGATCATCTTAAAGTTATCTAGAAGGTTGTTCAACATTTAGATCTTAGCCTCCTTGACTTTCTTTGTGCCCTCATAAGTTATGCATAACTTGTCCCAAATCTCATATGCGGTGTCCCAAGATGAGATGTGTTTGAACTCCATTGGGGTAAGGGATGCATAGAGGATTCTTATGGCTTTGGCATTGAGTTGGGCTTCTTTAACTGCAACTTCATTCCGTGTTGAAACAACTCCGGTTGGCTCCTTATATGGCGTGACCATCACCTTCCACATATCAAAGTTCATCCCTTGGATGTAGAACAACATATGTCTCTTCCAACAGAGGAAGTTGGTGCCCTCAAAGATCGAGGATGCATGGAGAAGCCTCCCTCTAGGTTGAGTGAACCAAGTAGGTTGTCACCCAACTTTTCATCTCGTGGGAGGTTGTTGGAGAAGATCCTTATCTCTAATACCACTTGTTGAATCTAGGGCTCTAGAGGGTATTGACCTAGAGGTTATACATTGTCCATATTTTGATAATGACTTAACCATTCCTTTCATATGTATCTAACATGTGTATTCAAGATTGATTTCAGGTGTTAGGTACATGAAAAGGATCAAATTACACAAGCCCTAGCTTGTCAAAGTTCAAGTCAAAAGCTATGCAAGTGTGCTAATTAGGACATCCTTATAAATGACCTTATAAGAATTTTGTAATCACTTGTATTGATGATATGACTTGTAAGTAAGATGAGATAATTATGTGGGACACTTCGTACCAAGTTTTAATCACTTTTTAAGCCCTTTAGAAAATTGACCGCAGGTTGTTGATCGGTCAGGTTACAATCTCGACCGATCCACTCGATCCATTTTCTGGAGAGGTCATCAGTCGAGTTGTGCATTCACAGAACTCGACCGATCGGTTTATTGACCAAATGCTATTTTCATTGGTCCGTCGTGTTTCCTTAGGACAAACTCAACCGATGGTTTGGAAATTGGGTTTGTCTTTTACCTGATCGGTCGAGTTACCTTTATTGAATCTCGAGCGAATGTACTATACGGAAAATGTAGAAAAAGTGATTCTAACCATTGGTGACTTGTTTGGATGAAAATAGATCTATTTCCTTGTGCAAAAACATCTATGATTCGGCCCTAAGTGTTCCCCAACTCAAAGGGGCACCCTCAACTATAAATAGGACCATTTGGAGTTCATTCCAAGGTTGCTCATTCCATATATGCTTGGTTCTAGCTTAGTTGAGAGTGTTGCACACCTTTGAGCCCCTTTCTCTCTCTCTCTCTACTTTCAATTCAAATTTGTGAATATGAGTGAGTTAGGATCTGTTGTAAGAGTTTTATCGCTTGTATCCATGTAAAGCTCCCCACCTCCATCTTCCTACCCCCTTTCCTTATTGAAGAAAATGCTTGAAGATCTTCTCCAAGTGAAGGAGAAGGAGTTGTTGTTCTTCAAGGTTGAAGAAAGCATGGTGATCTAGATTTCCAAGTGAAGGAGATCGGTAAGGCAGATGTTTAAGAAGTATAGGTAATTCCTGGAATGCCAAAGACTTGAAGATGGAGTGGGTAAGTCCTTGTTGAAGGCTGAAGATTCCTTGGTTCAAGTGGGTAAGCTCCTTTAGTATGTTGAGGATCCTTGCTTGAGGTTTTAAGTCCTTGGATGAATGCACTTTTTGTCTTGTAATCTTATGAATGAATATAAGAGCATCAAGATTGCAAAGTCCTAGAGATTAACCACCTCTAGGTAGTGGACTGACTCACTTCTAGTTTGAAGTGTAGAACCATTCTAAACTACTTTGTCCAAGTGTATGCTATCCTTGTCTCTCACCCTTGCTATGCTTGTTAGTTAGGACTTAAAATTGGTTGTATGATTAAGCTTTTACACTTAATATAATTTGAAGATCTAATCTATTTTGTGAGAATTGTGAATCTCTATTCACCCCACCTCTAGAGCCCTTGTCCAAATAGTGGTATCAGAGCAGGTCTTCTCCAAGCTACTTCTGCAAGTAGGAGAAGATGGGCGATTTAGCACTTGGATCTCTCAACTTGGAGGGAAGATTCTCCATGTGGCACCAACTTTCTCTACTGGAAGAGAAGAATGCAATTCTATCTCCAAGGAGTAAGATATGAGATGTGGAAGGTGGTGCACCTAAAGTATGAAGATCCAAAGGGGGAAATCTCCACATGGACGTAAGCCCAAATGAAGCAAGCTCAGCTTAATGCCAAAGCCGTGAGCATCATCTATGTAACCCTCACACCATCCGAATTCAACTAGATCTCCTCATGGGACACCGCACATGAAATTTTAAACAAGATATGTGTCACCTATGAAGGAACGGAGCAAGTGAAGGAAGCCAAGATCTACATGCTTGGTGGTCAACTTCAGAACTTCAAGACGGGAAAGAATAAAAGAGTGGAAGACATGTACACAAGGCTCAATGTGATCATCAATGGATTGGCAGCCCTTGGGAGTGTGATGGACAAAGGCACAATCAACTCAAAGATCCTGAGATCTCATCTAAAGAGATGGGAGCCCAATGTGACCTCCATTGAAGAAGTATACAAACTTAGTGAATTGTCAACCGTGGATCTAGTTGGCAACCTCCAAACTCATGAGCCAAGGCTTTATAAGCAAGAAGAAGAAGAAAAGAGAGAAGAGAAGGAGTCTAAGAAGATCAAGGACACAACCTTCAAAGCTCAAATTGAAGAGATTGTTTGGTAGCAACAACTTGCACTCAAGTCCCCTACTCCTTCCTCAAGTGAAGATGAAGGCCCAAATGAGCATGAAGGTAACTACTCCAAGGGCAAGCACTTAAAATGGAAGTCTTTTTCATCTACTCCTAGGTGTTATAAATGTGGCTAAAAAGGTCATTACAAGAGTGACTGCCCCAAGGCCAAGAAGAGCCACCACAAGAGCAGCCACAAGAAGGATAAGGAGTACAAGAAGGAAGGCAAATACAAGAGAAAGGAGAAGAAAGAAAGAAGAAGCAAAGATGCAACTCATGCAGCTTGGGAGGAGTCTTCCTCAAGTTCTTCTAGCTCTAAAGATGGAGAATGCCACATTGCTCTCATGGCCTCTACAAGTGATGATGTAGGTGAGGTAAGTGTCGTGAGTGAGGTAAGTGAAGTTAACTTGCATGAGTTGTCTAAAGAAACTCTTATTGATCTACTTAATGCTTTCCGATCATCTTTTACTAAATGCAAAGATAAAAAGAAAAGGTTAGGAAATATAATAGATGATCTTTATGCTAAGATTGAGATTCTAGGTCAAAATAAAAAGCTAAATGTTGATAGTATTGATACTTTGAAAGGGCAATTTCTTGATCTTGAGCTCCAATACATTGGAGTTGAAGTTGAGAATGGTGTCTACCTTAAGACCATTGCTACTCTTAAGGAAGAAAAATAAAAATGCCAAGATGAGATTGATGCTCTTAAAACTGAAAATGTAGAACTTAACCTCATTGATGAAGCTAGGAAGCAAGAAACTTATGCTTATCAAAAATAAATTTTTTTGCTTAAATCTAAAAATGCTAAGTTGTTTGGTCAAGTTAATTATCTATCCTCTAGACCTATCTTGCAAAGTAATGAGGTAGCTAGCACTGCTCTAGAACGTGATTCTTTTCATACTAAAGCCCTCTATTTAGAGGCCTACCCGTTGCATGCTAGAGATGCTCTTGCTAGCCTATCTACTACTATCATTAATATTAGTGATGATAATGCTAAATTAAGAGCTTCTTTGCAAAAGTTTTAGTGAGAAAGAAATCACTTAATGTTGTCCTAGAACACTGTACCAAACAAATTGGCACTAGTTGTTTAGGATATGATGGGACTGCTCCTAAGCACTACTACAGAGGTGGCCTTTGGCGTCGGTCGTTTAACCCCATTTGGCGTTGGTTTTCGACCGACGCCTATGTGGGCACCGCTAAAGGTCGAACACTTCGGCGTCGGTTGTTTAACCGACGCCTATTTAAACTATCGGCGTCGGTCGTTTAGTCGAAAACCGACGCCAAAGGGGTTCGCGCCACATAAAACGGCGTCAGCTAGGGCACTTTCTGCGTCAGTTATTTACTAACGGACCGACGCCTATACTACTTATAGCGTCGGTCTTTTAGTAGATAACCGACGCATAAAGTGTCCTAAATGACGCCATTTTTTGTGGCGCGAACACTTTTGGCGTCGGTTATATACCAAAAGACCGACGCCTCTAATTTAAATAGGCGTCGGTTTGATACGTATATCCGACGCCATTTCGAGGACTGCTTTGGCCACATAAGGCGTCGGTTATCTATAAATAACCGACGTTGTAGATCTTTGCTGACGGTTTTTATAAATAACCGACGCCTATTTTTTTTTCATATCAGTTTGCAGGCCTGCTGTGGCTGGTCAGCAGGATGAGAACTTGCAGTTCAGTAACTAAACTGCAGGTTTACGACATCCATTGATATCAGCCTACAAACAGGCCGCAAACCTGCAAAAGTCATAAGCAAAATTTCACACAAGTACATACATTCAGACATCAATTCAATTCTCACATTCACACATATAGAAACATTCAAATACATGTATTAACATTCAGAAATATTCATTTACAAAGTATCATTCATTATCGTTATCAACATCCCAATTATATCTTACAGTTGCCACTGCTTGTATGGCTTTTGCCCATTCTTCTCTTACTTCATTTAATGCTTCCATCGTATATGGAGCATGTATATTTTTTAAGAGTTTACCTGTAGTGTTGTCAGTTTTAAACACCTGCAAAGAGAATGATGTATATATATAAGTAATAATATAAAAATAAGATAAGATTGATATATTGCATACTAACTAATGAGAGTATATATAATACCTCATGTATGATATCGATGTCCAATGCGGCATATTTGATAATCATCTACATAAATCGCATCACATAGTATGCGCATGCCCAGCCATTGTCTTGTGTAGCACACTATAAATTGAAACATACAAAATAATACAACTAAGCACAATTCACATCAATAATATATATATATTCGAGTCGGGAACTTACTTGTACGTTCTGCCAATTTATTGGCTGGTTCTTTTTCCTTGGGACCGTTCCTCCAGCCGTTTTGAATGCATCTAAACCCCTACATGTTAATATAACACAATAAATTGCAGAAGTAAATAGTAATGTAATAAAAGATGTTAACAGATATAAAAATGAAATATTTCTCACCAGAATAATGGCATTCTCATTACGTGTCCAATTTTAGTGTTCAATGTACTCCCCGCAGGATCTAGATAATAAACAGTGAATGTCCTGGGGACAATAACTAGTAACTCCCAATGTCTACCGCTAGAAGTAAGAAGTTAACAATTAATAACTCAAAATGCAAAATAAAAATGGAATTTTCTTAAGTCCAAATTATAAATAAAGTAAACTTACTTGACATTGAATGGATCTATTATTATCGTCTTCTTTTGCTGACCAAAAATTGTAAAAGCATCTATACAGTATTGTTGAACATTATCAGGGTCTTTAGCTACCAAACTAATCAATGATGGAATCAAAAATCCCACATGATCAAATGCAAATTGTTTGCAATGATCTTCGACTAGGTAGCTGCAAAACATATATGCGTATGCATTAATATATAAGAAACCAGATCACCGGATCTTACACAAGGTATATGGATGTATAAACAAGATCTCACCTTATCCATGTCTCTATCATTGATGTATTCAGCCAATCATACATAAACAGCTCAATAATATCTTGTATAAATAAAGAGCTATCGTATGATTGACCTGCATAATCTGCATCTAAAGAAATAATTATAGGGCAATGTACATTATGTGCTCGTAGCCAACATGCCATTCCCCTACAAGCAAGACCTAACGGGTATGTTAGGTCAGTTGGAACCCAATCGGGTAATGCGGGAAGTGGAAGTGGAGGCCTAGGTGCTCCTGGTGTCTTCTTTTTAACATGTACATATAATTTCAGATCAGTTGACATCATATATACACATTAACAGTCTAAATCAATGTAAATTTATCTTACAATTTCAGTCGTGTAGACGACATCTGCTTTGGGCCACAATATCACCCCGCCTTCTGCCTCACCAAGTGTATCAATATCTGGGTGGGCATATGGCAACGCAACTTCCCTCCAATCGGGTAACACACGTAATGGGCCCACACGAACATAGCCCTGTGGCATTGGAGTCCCGTGAAACCTTTCCCCAGGAAGGGACGGGTAAGCTTGCGCCTCTGCAACAACGTAGTCTTGCATTCTTAAGCGGCATGGCTTCAATGCCTACAAATTTACGTAAAGAATATTATACATATATACATATCATTTTGAAAACATAACAACTTGAAAAGACTAACTACAATGCCATAAACAATACTTACAGCAGACGTGCTAGGCGATGGGTCTCCAGGATTACTCGCAGTCTGTGCATCAGGAGAAGAGTGGGTCACCATAGGCGTATTGGAAGCCTGAGATGCCTGCCACCGCAGCAATTCTTCCTTGACCTTCTCAGAAACTACATCGTTGATCTTCTTAGCAACTAAATCCTCAACTCTCTTATTCTCCTATACATGGATAAAAGAAACATTAGCTTATTATTAATGAATTTCCTTTTGCAGTAACATTCTAAAAAAAGAATAGGTTACCTCTTCTTGAGAAAGTCCCGCTCTGGGTTTGCGCTGGGATGGCCCAAAGAATGCTTTGATGCCAACACCAGCGCCGACATCTCTAACACGTCCAGGATGCTCTGGGTTACCCAGAGCAACTGTCAATTCATCCCTTGTGCCCTGAGGGATGAACGTGCCTTGTTTCCTCTGCTCGTGCAGCTCCCGCTAATAACCATAAACAGAAATTGGTAAGTTAACACCACAAATAATCAATATTCAAACGATTTCTCTAAGAGTTGTATTTTACCATTTTTGCAGCTGCCTCAGCAGTTACAGGCTTCTTTATTTCACCCTTCTTGTTTTGCCTGCCAGCTATCCAGATATCATGGCGAGGCATGGGTGTGGCAGACTCCTGAGTAGGAGCAGACTCCTGAGTAGCCGCAGGCTCCGCCTGTAGTCTTTGGCGAACGTTTGCATAGCCTTTTGGACCTATAGTGTGGTCATGCACATTCAGTGCACGCCTTGCTTTTTGTGCGTCACTGAGGGCCTAATTAGTATGCACATTAATGATTTGGTTAGTAGCACTAAATGCTAATCTTGAATAGGTAAATACAATGTATATTAATTAAATTAGGAGTGACGCCTAATACCTTGAATTCTTCAGATTTTCTTGAAGCAACAAAATTGTCCCAATCTTCTTTGTCCAAGAAGTTCCATTGTTCAAGGGCTGACTTCTTCTTCTTATCACCCTCTTTTATGTATTCTCTGTTCAGATTTGTCCTATAATTCCTAAGCATCTTTCCAGCGCGTTGCATCACATTTTTACGATGCAACTTCTCATCCAATGCAAACAGATTCTGTAAAATAGAAATGTTATTAACTAGTATCCAAAATAGAATTGCAAATAATAGAATTTGTAATCTACAAAATAGAATTGCAAATAATAATAACTCACACATAAATCCTTCCATATCAAGTCTTTTTTCCCTTGAGGAACTTTATGCCAATTGTCATACTTAACACCACAATGGCTCCGAGTGGTACACCCAAGATAGTTCACAAAATTATTGTGGTTCACTCCAATTGGATTTCCTCCATTATCAAACTCCACCACCAATTTGGATCCACTACCACTTAGCGCTAATAACTTCTTCAACAGAGTGATGCCCCTTTTCTTGTTAAGTGTCTGGTGTTGCGCATCAAGTTGCTCCAGTGCTTCAGTGGGTACAGGTGCATCAACCTAAAATTTGACAAAAATAAAACACACTAACTTAGCCCAATATAGAAATATAGGATATATGACATAACTAGAAGATAATGAATTTTATAGAAATACAGGATATGTTTTTAGAACTTACATTAGTATCCTCGCCATGCTCGTCATGGACAGCATGCTCATCATGGACTTCATGCTCATCATGGACATCATGCTCATCATGGTCAGCCATCTGAAAATGTCATTAAAAAGGCAAACATTTAGCATTTCTATTAACTAGAAAAAGGCAAACATTTAGCATCTTTCAGATTTGCAAACAAGCGTTGAAACCGTGATATTATAGGTAGATACCACAACACCTTGGCAGGAGAACCAGTTTTGGACTCCCCCGAAGTCGTCAATTTATACCGTGACGCACCACATTTTGGACAATCTTTCAAATCTACATAGTCCTTTTGAAATAATACACAATCATTCGGGCATGCGTGTATCTTCTTGGCCTCCATTCCCATTGGGCACAACATTTTCTTTACCTGGTATGTTGAGATTGGAAGCTCGTTTCCTTCAGGAAGAATTTCTTTCAACAAAGTCAACAATGAAGTGAAGCTTTTGTCGCTCCATCTATTGTTAGCTTTCAACTTATACAATCTCAACACAGCGCTAAGCTTCGTAAACTTAGCACAGCTTGTGTATAACGGTATCTCAGCATCATGCACAATGTTTGTAAAGATAGGAGGTGGATCGGTGTGCTCTACCCTACAACTATCCAGCATCGCATCAACGATGTCTGCTGGAACTGGTTTGTTCACATTTACGTCATCAGAGGCAATTTCTTCTTCCACCCAAGCACTGCTATCGACATCTACTGGTTTTGATTTTGAAATCTCTCCATGCCAGTGCCATTCTGTATAGCCTTGTACAATCCCGTTGCACATGACATGACTTTTGATTTCCTCACCAGTGTTGACTTTCAAGTTGTTACCGCAATGCCTACATGGACAGTAGAACCTATCTGTAGGTTTTTTCCTATGTTCCTCGGCAAATCTAATAAACTGATCAAGACCAGATATAAACTCTGGGGTGCAACGATTACGAATGGACATCCATGATCTATCCATTCTATGATCAGAGAAAACAAGTATATATTAGGAAACAAGTATATATTAGGAAAAGATTAGGCAACATTTCCCCGCTGTTCTCTAAGTACATATATACTTAGAGAACAAACGGGGAAATGCCAACAAACACATGTGATGTCATTCTTATATATAATAAATGTGTACCACCTATCCCATCCTTGAACACCTAATCTCACTAGTAAGTGTATAATGTGTATTGGGTTTTCGAGAAAATTTCGGCAGCATTTCCCCGCTGTTCTCTAAGTACATATGTACTTAGAGAACAAACGGGGAAATGCTACCAAAATTTTCTCGAAAACCCAATACACATTATACACTTACATCCTAAGTGAGATTAGGTGTTCAAGAACAGTCCCAAACCGGGGACTATCCAAGATTTACTCCTAATGAGTCAATCTTGGACGGGTTTCTAGGCCAACAAACACAATAATAGATATCTACAATGAAGTCGGACTCCATACAAACAGTATATAATTTAGTGATTGTTCATTCTAATTTATACCAATGTACAAGTAATATAAAAAACATTGATTGTTCACATTCTAGGCCAACAAACACATGTGATGTCATTCTTATATATAATAAATGTGTACCACCTATCCCATCCTTGAACACCTAATCTCACTAGTAAGTGTATAATGTGTATTGGGTTTTCGAGAAAATTTCGGCAGCATTTCCCCGCTGTTCTCTAAGTACATATGTACTTAGAGAACAAACGGGGAAATGCTACCAAAATTTTCTCGAAAACCCAATACACATTATACACTTACATCCTAAGTGAGATTAAGTGTTCAAGAACAGTCCCAAACCGGGGACTATCCAAGATTTACTCCTAATGAGTCAATCTTGGACGGGTTTCTAGGGCAACAAACACAATAATAGATATCTACAATGAAGCCGGACTCCATACAAACAGTATATAATTTAGTGATTGTTCATTCTAATTTATACCAATGTACAAGTAATATAAAAAACAATGATTGTTCACATTCTAGGCCAACAAACACATGTGATGCCATTCTTATATATAATAAATGTGTACCACCTATCCCATCCTTGAACACCTAATCTCACTAGTAAGTGTATAATGTGTATTGGGTTTTCGAGAAAATTTCGGCAGCATTTCCCTGCCGTTCTCTAAGTACATATGTACTTAGAGAACAAACGGGGAAATGCTACCAAAATTTTCTCGAAAACCCAATACACATTATACACTTACATCCTAAGTGAGATTAAGTGTTCAAGAACAGTCCCAAACCGGGGACTATCCAAGATTTACTCCTAATGAGTCAATCTTGGACGGGTTTCTAGGCCAACAAACACAATAATAGATATGTACATGTTAGGGTTTCATCACAATTGATGTTAGGGTTTAAACAATGTTAGGGTTTAATCAAATCAAATTAGGATGCTAGAATGGACAAGTTTAAATCAAATTAGGATTTAAATTAGGGTTCCAATAGGATTCAATTTAATTAATTTTTATGTGAAAGATGTAATATTATAATACATACAATGGCAATGAAATGAAACCCTAATTGTATTGGAACTCATAAAAGGATGTCTCAAAGGTTGAATCTAATATATGCATCCTAAAAAAGGTATCACGTCACAAATGTGCATTTCAATAATCATATTTTATTTCCTTCCAATTAGTGTGGGTGCCAAGTTTGGAATTGTTTTCTAATCATGGGTCCCTTAATTTTATTTAGGATAGAAGATAAAATCAAGGATTTCAAATAGTTTAAGGCGCACCCCCAAAAGTAAAAAAATGGATATATATTATGCATCATACCTTGGTTGCTGATTTTGTTTTGATGCACGACAAATAGTTACCATTGGGTCTTGGTCCACGGGAGGATAATCTATCTTCTACCTATTTAGAATGCTTCCTTGTGTGCACATCCACATAGTATATGTGTCTAAATTGACATTCTCCTATTTAGAATGTTTCATTCATAAACACATATGTGTTCTTGAGTTTTGGGATTCTAATTATAGCCAATTTAAATCATGTTAGTTAGTAGTATTTTTTTGGGATCAATTATGCTTGAGATGCAGATATTTCTGTAAAGGATGGTCATTGACTCCTGAAAATGGGAATGCCACACGAACATGGATAGAATAGGTAGATGTTTTTGAGCATGGGCTTGACATCAGCCAAGTTATGGTGTGGAACGAGGAGATGAGACTATTACTGAATGGAAAGAATGGCAGAGGAAGGGCTTGATGCTAGTACCTTGTGAGCAACGGAGTTAGGGCGTGATCAAGGAGACGCAGAGCAGAGCAGCAACAAGGAGGAAGGAGCAAGCGGCGGTGGCGGCGAGTAGGAGTGGTGGCGAGCAGGCGGCGAGCAGGAGCGGCGGCGAGCAGGCGGCGGTGACGCAGAGCAGCAGGATCTTCGGCGAGCAGGAGCAGCGGCTAGCAGGTGTCCAACGGCGGCAGGAGCGGCGGCGAGCAGGAGTGGTGGTGGAGAAAGGGGCACCGGAGAAGGGGGCGCCGGAGAAGGGGAGCTGGAGAAGAAATCACCGGAGAGAAATCGACGGCAGTAGAGAAGAAATCGCTCACAATGAAACAGAAGAAAGGGGAAGAGTCGGGCGATCAAGGGTAATGAAGTTCCCAAATAGCGTCGGTTGTTTTAAACAACCGACGCCTAAACTCTTTAGCGTCGGTTGTTTGACAAAACCGACATCCAATTGGACGATATTTTCATGAAATTATTTGGCGGGAACCACCTTCAGCGTCGGTTATCCTTGAATAACCGACGCTGAAGGTGACACTTTTCGCACAAATTTTCATCGCACATAGGCGTTGGTTTCTACCTTAATAACCGACGCTGAAAATGACACTATTTTTTTTGATCGAAATATGGATTTCGCGGGCGACTTTAAGCATCGGTTTGTTATAAACAACCGACGCTGAAGACAAAGCAGTACCCGTGTCTGGCTGGTCTTCGAATATAGACGTCGGTTTTCGTAAACAACCGACGCCTAACATAGAAGGCGTCGGTTTTCCTTAATAACCGACGCCCAGAAAAGTGTCACTGAATGCTATTTCTGTAGTAGTAAAGGGTAAGAACAAGAACAAGAGTAAGGGTAAGAAGAAGAATGTGGAACCTCCTTTCTTCCATGGAGAGACTTCCAGCTCTAAGAACCCAATGGTATGTGCTTATTCTAAATGTGATGACCATTATTCTACTTATTGTCCTTACAAGCCAAAGGGGACCAACCCAAAGATGAAATGGGTCCCCAAGCTAACCCCGAATCCCAAATTTTGAGTTGGGCACCAACATCCTTCTTTCATGTAGGTTAAAAGAAGGTGGATTGTTGATAGTGGCTGCTCAAAGCATATGATAGGTAAAATCATCCATTTCAACAAATTCATGAAGAAGAAAGGAGGATCGATGACCTTCTGAGACAACAAAAAGGGTAAGATAATAGGTGAGGGTGGTGTAGGCAATGAGCTTTGTATTAAAAAAAATTTACTTGTTGATGGTCTACATCACAATTTGATAAGTGTAAGCCAACTTTGTGATAATGGTTATCTTGTTCTGTTTACTTCTTTAGAATGTTTGCTTCTAGATTTCCTCACTTACAATGTTATATATAAAGGAACTAGAAATGATAATCTATATGTTATTGTGCTTGATTATCTAAAGCTCATACTTTATAGATGCTTAGTTGTGGATAAAAATGATATATCTCTTTGGCATCGCCAGTTGGGTCATGTGAATATGCATCAAATGAAGAAATTGAGCAAAAAAGAATTAGTTAGGAGACTTCCTAAATTGGATTTTGAAAAGGATGAGGAATGCCAACCTTGTATACAAGAAAACCAAACCAAGTCCTCCTTCAAATCTAAAGGAGTCCTTTGTACCAAAAGATCTCTTGAGCTTCTTCATATTGATCTATTTGGACCTATGAGAACTCAAATGCTTTATGGTTCCAAGTATTGTCTTGTGATTGTCGATGATTTATCTTACTATACTTGGACATTCTTTCTCATCTTGAAAAGTGATATTCTAGATGTTTTCTCGAGCTTTTGTAAATGAGTTGAAAATGAAGCTTCTTGCTGAGTTTGTTCATATCTTTAGTGACCATTGGGAGAGTTTGAAAATGATCTATTTGAGCATTTTTATGAAAAATCTGGCCACTTGCACAATTTCTCTTCTCCTCATACACCTCAACAAAATGGGGTAGTAGAGAGAAAGAATAGGTCGGTACAGGAGATGGCTAGGACCATGCTTCTAGAGTATGACACTCCAAAGAAGTTTTGGGTTGAAGCTATCAACACCTCATGCTTTGTGCAAAACTGAGTTTTTACGCATCCATCTTTGAAGAAAACCCCCTATGAGTTATGGTGTGGTAGAAATCCATTGACTTCTTTCATGTTTTCAGATGTCCTTATTTTGTTTTGAACACAAAGGATTCTCTCAACAATTTTGATCCAAAATCATACAAGGCTTTCTTCCTAGGCTATAGCACTACAAGCAAGGCTTATAGAGTTTTCAATATTGATCTGTCTAAAATTGAAGAGTCTATTAATATTAAATTTATTGAATCCAACCCTGCCATTGGAAAGAATGTTACTGATAATGATGTTGCAGATGACTTAATTCCTATCTTGAAAGGCCTCAATATTGACAACAAAGGTAAGTAGGTGGTTGAAGCAAAAGATGAAGAGAAGAAGGATCCCACTCCTCGCTTCACAAAGAATCATCCCAAAGAGCTAATCATTGGTAATCCATTTGAGAGGGTGAAGACACGAGCTTCCTACAACAAAGAATAAGCAGACAGTTCCTTCATCTCACAGTTAGAGCCAAAGAACATCAAGGAAGCTCTTAGAGATGATGAGTGGATCCTAGCTAGGAGGAACTAGAGAAGTTTGAGAAGAACCGAGTGTGGACCCTAGTGCCGAGACCAAGTGACAGAAAAATCATTGGCACCAAATGGGTCTACCGCAACAAACTTGACGAAAATGGCAAGGTGGTAAGGAACAAAGCAAGGTTAGTGGCTCCAGGCTACAATCAGCAGGAAGGTATTGATTTTGATGAAACTTACGCTCCTGTTGCTAGACTTGGATCTATTATAATGCTACTTTCTTTTTCTAGATATAAGAATTTCTTACTATATCAAATGGATGTTAAAAGTGCATTTTTGAATGGTACAATCGAGGAAGAAGTATTTGTTGCTCAACCTCCGGGCTTTGAAAATGACAAGCTACCTAACCATGTTTATTTGCTATAAAAATCTCTCTATGGACTCAAACAAGCACCTCGAGCTTGGTATGAGAAATTAAAGAATTTTTTGTTAGACAATGGCTATGTCATGGGCAAAGTTGATTCTACTTTATTTCTAAAACACACTGCTAGCAATTTTCTTATCATTCAGATTTATGTTGATGATATCATATTTGGCAGAACTAATCTTGATCTTTGCAAGGAGTTTATTTCTCTTATGCAGATTGAGTTTGAGATGAGAATAATGATTGAGCTTACTTTCTTCCTCAACTTCCAAATCAAGAAAACCAAAGAGGGAAACTTCATCAACCAAGGCAAGTACACCAATGAGCTACTCAAATGCTTTGGAATGGAGAACATGAAGCTAATGGACACACCCATGTCCAACACTGCCAAACTTGATAGAGATGAAGAAGGTGAGAAGGTAGATGAGAAGCTCTATAGAGGTATGATTGGAAGTTTACTTTACTTAACTGCCTCTAGACCTGACATAATGTTTAGTGTTGGCTTATGTGCTTGCTTTCAATCAAGTCTGAGGAAATCACATCTTATTGCTATTGAGAGGATTTTGAGGTACTTAGCCAAAACTCCAAACTTCAGACTATGGTACCCTAAGTCAAGGGACTTTACCCTTATAGCATATAGTGATGCTGATTACGTGGGTTGTTTGGTTGATAGAAAGTGCACAAGTGGCACTTGCTTCCTTCTAGGACCATGCTCGGTGTCTTGGTTTTCTAAGAAATAGAGCACTGTGGAATTATCAACTACCGAAGTTGAATACATTGCAGCCGGGAGTTGTTGTGCCCAGGTCCTATGGATGAAGCAAATGCTCCAAGACTTTAACAGTCATTTTGATGCTTGTCCTATCTACTGTGATAATACTAGTGCAATCAATCTTTCTTATAATCCTATATTGCATAGTAGAGATAGACATATAGAGGTTAGTCACCACTTTCTTCATGATCACATTGCCAAAAAGGATATTTATATCACGCATGTGGACACAGAAAATTAGTTGGCGGAGATTTTCACCAAACCTCTAGCTAGAGAGCAATTTAACTTCATTAGGTCTAAACTATTCATAATTGCTTCAGATGATATTGACATGTTATCTAGCTAGTTGCTTTTATCCTATATGTCTTGCTCATGCTTAAATCACCTTACTTGCCTAAAATTGCTAAAATTTTCATGTTGACATGCTTAGTTTCGCTTGTTTTTGGGAATTTCTCAAATTTTGGGTTTTTATCGCTGAATAGTACCCAATGATGAGTGATATGTGCCGAAGTATGTTCAACAGACATAATAGACTTGAAAAATGAATTTAATTAGCATTCAAATGGATATAAATTGAGTTTGATGTTTTAGGTCAGGTTGACCATCGGTCAAGTTTCCCCCAGAACAAACTTGACTGATCTGTGGCCGAGAGCTTCTCTAACATTGACCAATTGGTTGAGTTTCCCACACTCAGAACTCGATAGATCGGTGGGCTAAAGCCAACTTATGTTGGGTTCGACCGACTATTCTCCCTCTCAACTAGAGAATAGCCGACCAATTCCCCTTTTTCTAGCCCTAAGCTCTCAACCCAAATCCTTAACTTCCATATCCTAGCCCTTTTTTGACCTAGATAGGCTGCCCTAGACCTTCCTTGTTGCTCTTCCTTGGTGTGTGGACAGTTTTGGTGGTTTACTTTGGGTGTTTGCTCTCTTATTCTCCTTCTTTTTGCCTCCATGGTTTCTCATAGAAGAAAGAGACCCACCCCTAACAATGCTCCATCATCCTCTTCATCATCTCGCTTGGTTCCTTTTGATGACACCTCCTTTGTCTCAATAGAGGTTGTAAATAGGTATAAGGACCTTCTTCCTAGGAGTCCTTTTTCGTTGAGAGCCTTGTTTGAGCCTGGCCCTAGGCGTTAAGCTATCATAGACCAAGTGGAGAGGTTGCTAGCCGTTCATCACATATCAGCTCTGGCTGTCGAGTGTGACTACTTTCATAATTCTATGACAACCACAAAAGTAGTTCACAAAATCTATGCTAACTTGTGTTGGAATTATGACACACTTGTAGCCCCGCTGAATACTCAAGTGATCCTTACATCCATGATCGTCGGGAAGAGATTTCAAATCTCTAAAGATATCTTGAATGTCTTCTTTTCAAGAGATGATGAGAATAACACCTGGCGTAAGGATTACAAAGAGTATTTTGACCTTTTGGATCTTGAGGGTTTCTACAAGTAGAATGAGATCACTCTTCCTGATATCCATCACTATCTAAAGAAAACTGATGTTCCTTACAAGAAAAAGAGCACCTTACCCTCCTCGTCCCTTGATCTCAAAAAGCGTATATTAGCCCTAGTGGTCAACTGCAACATCCATCCAAAGAGAAATCAAATGGATATTGTAGAGAACACTGCGGTCATAATGTACTGCATTCTAGAGAATATAAGAGTCAAATGGTCAAGATACATTCTCCACCATATGACCTCTTTTGACTCTGGTAAGAACACCATGGCACCCATCCACCCTATCTAGCCCTAATAGGTGGTCTGTTTCAATTCACCACTGAGAAATCACTCTTTTCTGACTTCCATTACAGATTTCCAGGAAGGGTGTATGTATTAGTGAGACCACAATTTAGAAGTATGTGCCTGTCTTTGCCTCCACCACACCCAGTGCTTCACCCTCAACCTCAGCCTCTGCTGCCCCTGCCTCTACCTCTACCTGAGCTCCTCCTCCTCGATCACCCAACCTAGTCGTGACTCATTTTGTGTGTCAAATGAAACCCTCATGGGCTACATGATGCATGAACATGCATACAAACTTCAGGTTTAGGATCACCTGCACCAAGATTTATGTTCAATCATGTCAAACATGAACTTATCATGTGCACAACCCTACCCCACCTACCAGCCTTTCCCCGGTAGTGATTATGCTTCCTATACATATCATCATTACTAACATACCCCCGAGCCTTCCGTTGTTGCTCCCACACCCTCTACTACTGGTGGTTCTGATCCCATCTACCTATCATTTCCTGTTGGCCCCTTGGCCACTTTTCTTTCCAATCTTGTCAATTCTGCTCCTTCCTTCCCTCAGGCCAATGAGCTCGATGCTCTTGGTATGACTTAAATGAGCAGAATGCTCGTTGGCCCAGTCGTGGTTTTGGTCCTTCTGTGGACGAGGAGATGCCTGACCAGGCTGATGCTAATACTGTTGCTACTGATGACGATGATGGTGATAGTGAGGATGCTTCTGATGATGGTGATGGCTCTGGTGTTGATTCTGGTGATGACGACACTACTACTGCACCTTCATATGGAGACGAGGACTTCGAGCCTGGAGCTGATGATGATGATGATGATGATGATGATGATGATGATGATGATGATGATGATGATATTGTGGACATAGATAGTCTAGATGTCCAACTGTTTCTTAGTTTTTAGTCTAGTTTGCTGATCACATATATATTTCTAGGCTATTTTGTATTAGAAACATCTGGGCACATTATCTAAGATATACTATTTTATCTTCAGTTTTTATCTCTTCTTGTTTGTAGCTACTTTTATGAGAACATGCTTCTATGTTGTAATTTATGTTATGTGCACTCTTGCTCTTTGATCAGTTATATCCTATGAGTTGGTGTCGTATTCCACCATATTTCGATTATGACTTAGCTTGTGTGTTTATTTTGTCTCTGGTTGATGTATGATATGAGATTGCATGTTTGATTATCTACTTGATTGTGTTTGGAGAAGACCTATTTTTATGCTCTTCTACCCCACCTCACTTTTTGATAATGTCAAAAGGGGGAGAGAACTTCAATGTCTTGAAACTCAATCATATTGCTATTCTTTGTCATACTGTGGCTTATTGCTTATGAGATCCTTTTCCTTGTTCATTATATGTTTTATCATGTGAATTGCAAATGACCATATAGTACATGTATGTTATAATTGCTTTGTGTAGATAGACTAACTATGCAGGTTAAAGTAAGCATAGATTGAGGGGGATCAATTCACTTTGTTCAAATCTTGAATCCCCCTAATTCACAAGGCAAAGGTATAATTTCCATATCCTTTTCAATATGTTTGAGGAATGGTTTGTCATTACACTACTACATTAATGGTCTATAGGGTCAGTTTTTTTTAAATCTGTGGCGTCACTTGCCAAAAAAATGAGGCAATAGTTACATTGACCTACTAAACCTAGAGGTTTTAAGGTCGGTTATATATAAAAAACCGACCCTAGAGGCTGTAAAAAATTGACCCAAGTGAGAAAGAAACCATACTTGAGTCTATAAAGTCAGTTGTTCATGAAAAACTGACCCTAGAGAGTTCCTGTAAGGTCGGTTATATACAAAAAACTGACCCAAGAGAGTATGAGCTACTGATCCCAGAGTCTATAAGGTCGGTTATTCGTAAACAACTGACCATAGAGAGTATATGTAAGGTCGGTTATGTACAAAAAACTGACCCAAGAGAGTACAAAAAAGGATCTGTGATCCTAGAGCCTATAAGGTCGGTTATTCATAAAAAACTGACCCTAGAGAGTACCTGTAAGGTGGGTTATGTACAAAAAAAACTGATCCAAGAGAGTACAAAAAAGGAGTTGTTGATCCTAGAGTCGATAAGTCGGTTATTCATAAAAACCCGACCCTAGAGAGTACATGTAAGGTTGGTTATATATGAAAAACTGACCCAAGAGAGTACAAAAAAAGAGTTGCTGATCCCAGAGCCTATAAGGTTGGTTATTCATAAAAAATTGACCCTAGAGAGTACATGTAAGGTTAGTATATACAAAAAACTGACCCAAGAGAGTTCAAAAAGGAGCTGCTAATCCCAAAGCCTATAAGGTCAGTTATTCATAAAAAACTGACCCTAGAGATCTATAAGGTTCATTTTTTTAAAATAACTGACCCTAGATATCTATAAGGTTGGTTTTTTAAAATAACCGACCCTAGGGTTTACAATTTTTTTTAAAGAAAAATTTTGCAGAACAGAAATCTTTAGAACAAAAACCTACATAACATAAATTTGCTTTAAGAAGATAAAAACCTACAATAGAAAGTAGACTTGCAAATGCAATGATGCAAGCTAGAAATTCATTCTAAAGCCACAGTTGCTATCTTTTTATGTCCAATCCTATTCGAATTGATTATAAATTTCCAAACCACACACATTCATAACAAAAATAATTCATATATTCAATTGAGACATATTCATACACATAGCAAATCATAACATTCAAAAAATGATAGATTGCAAGTCTAAGATGATATTAAAATTCATGTCAGATACAAAAGTAAATTTGAAAGAGTTCCAAAACCACATACATAAATGGAGCTGACATATGCATTCAATCCAATGCTATATTGACTTCATTTAGAAAAGCATCTGATCACTTTTCTCGAAATTCATTTAAATCCTCAGGTGCGTAAGGATGAGTTGTAAAGATCTACAATAGAAAATGCACATGTTAATATTTTATAAAATGATTACAACTCATGTTATTCTTTATTACTTGATCTATAGTATGAATGTCATGTGATACTTCTTTAACAATAGTTTTCATATATTTCATTACATAGTAGCCACAAGCCTAGCCATTATTTTGTATAGGACACTGCAAATAATGAATTATACTTAATGTTAGTAAACTACTATAAATAGAGTTGAGATAAGACGAGTTGACATATAAGACCTGAAATTAATACATATAAGATTAAGAAGCCATCAAAGTAGCTACCTTGACATTTTTCAAAGTCACTGTCTTTAATTTTGTGGGTATTTGTCCTCCACCTTCACGAAAATCCTTTATACCCCTATCAATTAAATGATAGTCGGTAAAATAGAAATTCCAAATAAAAAGATCATGTTGAAGCATGACAAATGACTAAATTTATGCTTACTCCATAGTTGACAATTTTAGTTTGTGGCCCCTTATTATTTTTCCCATTGGGTCAAGATAATAAAGAGTCATCAATTTTGGGACACCCACCAATAATTCCCAATGTCTAGATCTGAGTAAGAATAAAACAAATATTACGATAAAGAAATTTATTCATTATTAAAATTGTATTGAATAATAATACTTACTGGATAATAAAAGGAATTAGAATAATTTTCTTTCCCACACTAGCAAAATATTTGAATGCAGTAGAGAAGTACTCATTCACATCCTTAATATGTGTCTCCACCTGACTAGTGATTGAAGGAACTAATAATCCAACATTCTTTATATCAAAGTTTATGGCCTCAGTATATAAGTGGTTGTATAACATTTGTAATCATTTCATATATAGAAATAAGTTAAAAATGTGTATTGGAATTTTTTATATTGATAGATCCTTACCTTATCCATACTTCTAATATCGAAGTATTTATCCAATAATACTGGAACAACTCTATAACATCATCAAGAAAAATATAATTGTCAAAGTCCCTCCCAGTTGCATCCTATTAAATTGACCAACATTTGTGATCCCGAGCTTTGGTTGGCTAAGTATCGACACAAACATTTATATTTCCTTCCCAACTCGTCGAATGTGGATTTTGGAATAAAATATGGCTTGGGCATAGGAGGATGACTAGTATAATTTTTACTTTTTGGTTTACAAACCTGTTAATTAAATTACATACTTATATTATACAAGTTCATATATGTAGTCAAATATGAAAAACATGGTAGAATTCAGGTATACCTTGTCATTGATAACCAAGTGTCTAGGCCAAACCACCATAGCACCTTCTGCTTCTTCAACTGTACTATATTTAGGATTATTTATGGGTATTGGTTTGTCCCCCATTCCGTCATATACAAGATGGATGGACACACGACAAATGTCATCAGTAATTGGTTGGCAATGCAATGTACCACCGAGGTTGCATACCTTGCCCGCTGCCACAACATTATATTTTGGAACCTCCGCTGCAAGTTTACAGTTCATACCAACCTAGAATTGAAATAATATAACTTTATATACAAAGTGGTAAACCAGATACCTACTACAGCTACATATATATATATATATATATATATATATAATATCATACTAATAATACAACATATAGAATAGACTTACTGTAGATTGTTGTGGTGGGTCATTGGGAGTGCTCCCACGACCTTCTACAACTGGAGGATGGGCTTGTACCTCATCATCTGAGAGACACACAGTTTGAATAGGTTGAGAAGGTTGACTAGGCTGAAATGAAGACATTATTTCTTTTACTTTATGTGCTACTAATGCTTCAACTTTCTCTTGTATAAGACCTCATGTATGACCTCTTTTAGATTGTAAGGGGCCAAAATAAGACTTGAATCCTATGCCAGCTCCTAATCCCCTAACACGGCTAGGATTCTTGTTCGTACCAAGAGAAACTGATAGTTCATCCATGCGGCCAGTTGGGATGAACTTTCCTTCCTTCCTTTGATCATGGAGATCAATCTATTCATAGTTAATAAAAATATTAAATAACAATCAATTAGATATAAAAAAAATCAAAGTTTGTGGGAGTTACTCTTTACTTAGTTGGGATGAACTTACCATCTTGTGTGCCACCTCCTTAGTTGCAGGGTTGACAATTTCACATGCTCGATTTTTCCTAGCATCAATCCACTACAAGTGTCGGGGTGAACACTCAACTTGAGTTGTACTAGAATCTTCTCCAGAAGAGAGTTGTTCCTCTTGTAGTTGGTGGTGGTAGGCATAACCACCGGGCCCCAAGCGATGGTCATGCACATTTTTGGCCTATCTTTCCTTTTGGGCCTCGTGAATAACCTGATCATTTAAAATGAGGTATTGCAATTTAGACTTGGCAAACATATATAAAAATATTCACATCCTTCTTTGTATAAAAAGATTCATGCAATACATCACAATCTTTATTACCTGAAACTCTTTTGATTTCCTAGATGCAACAAATCTTTCCCACATCTCAGGATCTATAAAAATATATTGATTTGTTGCTTTCTTCTTTTGATTAGGATTATCTATATAATACCTTTGAGATAGGTCTTAAAATCCCTCCATCGTACACCACAACGTTGTAGAACTTTTTTCTTGTGATCTTTTTCATTTAGATGAAAAACACCCTATACATACAAAAGAAGCAATAATGTTATTTTAAAAAGGATATGTATTTCCAAGCAAACTAAATTAGAATCAATAAACAAAAAACATATTAAAATAATATCACTTCAACTCACAGATATATCTTTCAATAGGAGGTCTTTTAAGGCATTATAAACATCATGCCAATTTTCTATATCTATTGCCACCTTACTGCGCGTCGTCGCCCCTATGTAATGCTTGAAAGAACTAGCATGTTCCCCAATAGGTGCTCCTGTGACATCAAACTAGATTGGCAATTTCTCCTCTTTGGCCCTGAGCTCCTGCAGCCTACACATCAATGTGGGACCTCTACATTTCTTAGCATCACCATTACCATCCTCATGGTGCTCATGCTCAGAATGTTCATCTTCACTTGCCATTTTAGAACAACCTGCATGTATACCTGATAAAAGAAACATAAGTGATAATACAAGCACAAGTGGTGATATGATGTATATTGAAAAGGTTACGTGCTTGAATGATAATAAAATAAATAATTCAAAGAATACATGCCTCTAATATTTGTTGAGTTGTTAGTCAAGTAAAATTCCTTCAACATGGTCTTGAAATTTATAGTATTCATCAGTGTTAACTTCAACATTTACACTTGACAAACCAAATGAGAATGGACAAGAATCATCATACTTTTCATAGTATTCTTCTTCATTTATAGGATCTATAGTAAACCATCTTTTTCCATGAAGAACGACAGACCATTTTTTATTTTCTGGGTCATCACTATAGAATACTTGTTTTGCTTGGTCTGCCATGATGATGACTCATCTTTCTCACCAATCTTTTCAAAATTCACCAATATGAAACCCAACTCATCCACTGAAATGCCTTCGTTGTTATCAACCCAATTACACCAAAAGATAGGAACTCTAAAGTTTGTATAGTCCAATTCCCATATGTCCTCAATGACGTCGTAATATGACATCTCATCTTCGCGTGGTCTTTTTTCTTTGGCACTAGAAAAATACAACGAACAAGCTTGAATAGTGACCCCACTATTTTGAACTACACTACTTTCATCTTAACGTTTTGTGTAGTATAAAAATATGTTTATGTCATATCCTTCATATGACATGAAATCCATTTTTGGCTTAAAGGCGAGCCATTTTATGTTCTCAGCAACATTATTTGGTGATTCAGATAGTTGATTAAAGACTTTCTCTTCAAACCACCTAATAACTATTCAATTATGCTCTATTTCAAGCCACATTGAACTGGATCGCGAATGATTTCTCTTGATAAGATCATTGTATTATGTGATGTAGCTACCAACTTCATTGATGTTGTGTAAAATATACAAATGTGCTTATTCTCACAACTCACGACTAATTCCTTTCACTCATGCTCCCAGAGTTCCTTTGCCACAATAAGACTCAGTGTGATGGGAATTTTTTAGATCGCTAGAAGTTTCATTGCAATTCAAAAAATCATTGCAAAATCCATCACCTCCCTAGCCACATGACCCTCAATAATTCTTCCATCAGGACGATAATGATTCCTTCAGCCGTTGGGCCTCGATGAGTCAAAGAAGTACGAGGACTCATCGAAGTTCGTCCATCTCCACTACCACATGGGCCCCAACCTGACGACAAACATCACTGTCCACATCATCTGGTACGACGAGTGGGTGCACTATTACAGAACATGCCTTTGGCATCGGTTAATTAACGCCTAACAAAAACCGAGGCCCATATCCCTATCAGCACGGCTGCGGTACCTGGACACAATAAGTGTTGGTTCATGCTGACAACCGACGTCAGGAAGGGATAAATACGTCGGTTTTTGGCTAACAACCGACTTCGTATGTCTTTGTTGTCGGTTTTATTCAAATAACCGATGCCTATGTTCTGATTTTTTTTCTTATCAGTTTGTAGGCCTGCTATATGGTTGGTCAGCAGGATGTAGAACCTGCAGTTTAGTTCAAAATTGGAGGTTTACAACATCCATTGATATCAGCCAACAACAGGCCACAAACCTGCAAAATTAATAAGATCGATGGACAATATTATATATATGTGATTCACACACATGTATAAGCACATTTAATTTATATTATTTTTCATCACACACATGTAGAAACCAGTAGTTCTATTTCAAATTTCCTCCATTTTCACACACATTTAGCAACCTACAGTTCCATTCATTACATCTCTTTTCACATTCAGACACATGTAGAAACATTCATGTATTCATCTTCACATTCACACATTCAGACACATGTAGAAAATTCATTCAGACATGTATATATAAAAGTTTCACATGTCATCAAATACAAAAATAATTATGAGAATAAAGTTTAGATTACATCATCAGAATCCCAATCATAATAAAAAAATTCCCACTATTTGTAGGGCTTTTTCCCATTGTTCTCTTACATCATCTAATTGTTCCATCGTATAGGAGTATGTACATCTAATAGCTTTTTACCTGTAGTGAAGTAGTATAGGAGAATGATGTATATATATAAGTAATAATATATAATAAGATTGATATATTTCAAATTATCTAAAGTAATGTAATAATAGATGTTAACGGATATAAAAATATGAAATATTTCTCACATGAATAATGGCCTTTTCATTGGGTGTCCATATAGTGTGTCCAATTCCTTCCCCACAAGAGCTCACCACATCCATAGCTCTATCAATGACAAAGGCTCTTCATTATCAGAAACCAAGCATATGGTCCCAAGATTTAGAGGTACAAATGCATACTCCATACATCCTAGAAACTTTGGGAGTCATATAATATTTCAATATACAGTCAATGATGAAACACTTTATCAAGATTGTAGGTGTCCTCATGTCAAACTTGATATATGGTATTTAATGACAGATAAGGACATAGAATAGGTGGAGGGACTGGAAAAAATGAAAAGAAAGCACAAACCTGGTAGCTTTGAATTTTCAATTGGGAGCTTAATCATGTCTAGTACCTAAATTGTATCAAATATAGATTTGTCTAGTGAAAAATAAAAGAAAGGTTGTAGCATTACAAACCCTTAAAAAATAGAATGTCAGTTGATGATTTAAGTAGTATATACCCATCATATACAGCTTCCATAAGCAACTAAGAAGCAAATTCAGAAAAATGAACCCATGCATCTATTAATACAGACAAGTCTAGATAGATAGACAACTAAATACTACACCAAAATGGTCCCATATTAGTAACTTCGAGGCCTTTTCATTGTGGCGATCTTCTCCTGAAGTTCAAAAAAGAAAGTAGCTATGAGGATTGATTACTTTAAGACAAAAAGTGTAAACACAAAACAAGACAGGACAATTATATTTGTTAATTGGACTTACCGTGGTCTTTTTGATGATTATGCTGTGTTGCGGAGCTCCTCACTATATTTATACGAATCTAAACTGACGGGGGCCTCATCATCAGATTCGTTCGAGCTGATATTGTCGATTGTGCGCTCATACCGCCGTAGATGGTCGAGGGTCTCATTGTTGATGTTGGTTATCCAAACTTTGATGGTATTATGGCCAACTAGACGGAGAAAAAGCTTGTCTCTATGGCCTACTAGCATCTTTCTAATCCAATCACACCAACCAGATTTTGATACAAGATTTCCCGCCAAATCATACTCAACCTCGATAACATGTGAAGAATTGCCAAAATTTAGGGTCACTTCACCAGGCCTGTAGTGTCTTCCATTTAGAAAACGCCAATGTTCGGGTATGGTTAGTTGGTTTAAGGAACGATCATCTAGGATGATGTTCAAATGTTCTTCATTAGGGAACGCTAACATTGGCATAGAGGCCTAGTTCATAGTGACTGTTGTGGGTGGACAGAGACTAAAAAATATAAGTACTAACAATTGTAAGTATATATGATGATGTTATATATTTTCAAAAAAAAGTAGTAGACAGAGACTGAAAAATATAAGTACTAATGGTTTATCTTGAAAAGAAAATGACACGCACGTCAAAAATGATAAGCACGTCATACAACTTTTCATAATCTTCAGATATACAGTGAAATTGAAGGAATGGTTTATCTTTTTTTTTGACAAATTGTGTCTTGAAATAAGACACATAATCAAACTAATGATACTGATGTGGAACTTTGTTCACACAAATACATTGAAATGAAGATGGTTCTACATTGAGAACAAAAAAAAGTTTGGCGCAATGAGTATGCCCTCTCCTTTCATTATTTTCAATTAATGATCCCACCTATCCCACCCCTACCCTCCTCACACCACCCTCCCTCCCCATCCTCCCCCTCCCCTGGCCCTCCACCCTACCCCATCCCTATCCTCCTCCCACCCTACCACACCCCTCACCTTCCACTGGCCCTCCACCCTACCCCACCCCTATCCTCCTCCCACCCTACCACACCCCTCACCCTCCCCTGGCCCTCCACCCTACCCCACCCCTACCCTCCTCCCACCATACCACTTACCCTCATTCATGCATAATTAACTCTGATTAATCAATATTAATCAACTACATAATATTATAGAAACTAAGTAAAAATCTAATTAATGAAGTTCATTAATGCATCATTAACCCTAATTATTCAATAGTAATCAACTATATGGTGGCATCATAAATCCTAAGTTCAAATCTAGTACTCATTAATTAACCACTCACTGCATTGGTGGATCGAGCAGGCTGTGGTGGCGGAGGCCGGAGGTGGAGGTGGTCAGGCTGGAGGTGAAGGTAGCCGATGTTGGAGGTGCAGGTGGTGGCCAGTGGCGGCGACTGGACCATCATCATCATCATCAATCATCACCATTGTCGTCATCATCATCTTTGTTGTCATCATCATTATCGTCATCATCGTCATTGTTGTCATCTTCGTCATCATCATCATGATCATGATCATCATCAGAAAGAAAGAAAGAAAGCACTATCAGTTAATTAAATTCATTCATGCATCATTAACCCAGATTAATCAATATTAATCAACCACACAATCTTAGAGAAACTAAGTAGAAATATAATTAATTAAGTTCATTAATGCATCATTAACCCTAATTATTCAATAGTAATCAACTATATGGTGGCATCATTGATCCTAAGTTTAAATCTAGTACTGATTAATTAACAACTCACCACATTGATGGATCGAGTAGGCTGTGGTGGCGGCAGCCAGAGGTGGAGGTGGTCGGGATGGAGGTGAAGGTGGCCGGCACTAGAGGTGCAGGCGGTGGCCATTGGCGGCAACTGGAGCATCATCATCATCATCATCATCATCATCATCATCATCATCATCATCGCCATCGTCGTCGTCATCATCGTCATTGTCATCATCATCGTCGTCGTCATCATCATCATCATCATCATCAGAAAGAAAGAAAGATAGAAAGAAAGTGTTATCAATTAATTAAGTTCATTCATGCATCATTAACCCTAATTAATCAATATTAATCAACTACACAATCTTAGAGAAACTAATTAAAAATCTAATTAATTAAGTTTATAATGCATCATTAACCAATATTAATCGTCAGTTCTTTGCATCATTAACACAATATTAGTCATTAGTTCTTTGCATCATTAACAAAATCTTAGAGAAACTAAGTACAAATCTAATTATTAACTAAGTACACAATCTAATTAATTAAGTACAATTTTAATTAATTAAGTTGATATCCTAAGTTTTATGTAACTTTATTTAATTTAATTCATTCTTCTATTTGAGTTAGTTCATTCATGCATTATAACCAATATTAATCAACTACACAATATTGATATATATACATTAGTGATTAACCTCAATGGAAATATATATATCACCAAGTAACCACAAATCAGTAGAAATCAATAAAACTCACCAAGAAATTAGTAGAAAAAATTCATACAATACATTGGATCACATAATGCATTTGTTGTATTTAAGACAAAGATATATGGACAAAATATACCTGGGGAATAGTGGTGGTGAGCAGCTGGAGAATGGAGGCGGTGAGTAGAGGCGGCAACGAGCAGCTGGAAATGATGGTGGTGAACAAAGGCAGCAACGGTTGGAGAACGACGGTGGTGAGCAGAGGCGGCGCTGAGCAGCTGGAGAATGACGGTGGCGAGCAGAGGCGACGGTGAGTAGTTGTAGAACGGCGGCTGTGAGAAAAAGTGGTGGTGAGTAGTTGGAGAACGGTGGTGGTGAGCAGAGGCGGTGGCGAGCAGCTAGAGAACAGCAGTGAGCTAGAGATGATGTGGAGGCGATGGTGAGCTTTGACGCATTGGCGGCAACAAGCAGTTGCGGCGAGCAGTGGGGAAGATGAAAATTGCCAGAGCCCTAAGCGGGGGGGGGGGGGGGGCGGAAATCATAGTGAAACAGAGACTGGGAGAGTCTATTTTTGCGACTAATTTAGATACTTGGCGTCAGTTATAAAAAAAACTAACACCTATAGCAAACCACTCGTCGATTGCCACTTAAAACCGATGCCGATTGGGCAATTGGGGGGGGGGATTTTCACAGGGACAACATGCAAAAACACATCAGTGTCTATTCATCTACTAAAACTGACGACAAAAGTTGGCCCAATTTCTATGTCTCTCAAAAAACCTTTAGTCATCGGTTCTTTGGTAAAAAAATCGACGGTGTATGTGAAATTTTGGAGGTAATTTTTTTGCACTGGAAAAATTAGATTTGGTAGACGATTTTAGGCGTCGGTTGCTTAATGAGGAACTGACGCTAAATAAAAAGTGATACCCATGTCTGGCCACTCTTCATAGATAGATGTCGGTTTGTTCATTAAACCGACGTTATAGGGTTTTGGCGTCAGTTTCTTGTATACAACTGACGCCTCTAAATGTGACGTTATAAGCCATTTCTGTAGTAGTGGTGGCATCATAGAAGCACATCCTCCGGTCCTTCCTGTGGTCCATCTCGCCTCGGTGATGGTGGCCGACGGCATGGGCAGTGAAGGTTGGTGCTGCTGGCTCACCGACCGCACCCACACCCACAGCCTCCGGTGCCTTCATCACAGTCTCAGCCTGGTGGCGCACATCCCAGATGTACACCGACCAAATGGGCCACAATATCACCGCCCACATCATGGTGACCGTGAAGGATTTTAAGGCAAAATAGAGGTAGTACCTTACGACCTTCGGCGTGATGGTGGCGGCATTGGCCACAGGGCGGTAGCGGGGCTCGGAGTCAACGACTGGAGTATCACGATAATGATGGCTCGTTGTACATGACCACAGGCATGGCAGAGGGTTCCTCAGATAGGACGACAGGAACGGCTGGGTGTCTTTGCTTTGGTTCTAAATTTTTTTCTCACCCGACAAAGAACAATAATGGAGCCCGACCTCTACAGTCGGTTATTAGAAAAAACCGACCCAACATGTAAAACTGGTGCCTGCACATTAGAAAAAACCGACCCAATAGAGGTTGTTGCCGGCACGAACACTACAAGGATAGTTATATATAAAAACTGACCCAACAAGTTGACCCTACTAGGTCAGTTGTTTTAAAAAAACTGACCCAACAGAGGTAAGTGGTGCTAATTTTTTTTGTAGATTGCTAGGTCGATTATTTGGAAAAGCCGACCCTAGAGATCGAAGGCACAAAGGAAAAATGGAGCCAATTTTCACTACAGGAAACTTGTTAGGTCAGGTTTTTGATAAAACTGACCTTGTACCTCAACCAGTACCCAAATTTTTTAATAGGTCAGTTTTTCTAGTTAAAGTGACGCTTTCGACAGTGATGTTATTGGCCAAAAATGTAGTAGTGATTGTTAAAAAGGGGGAGAATGTTGACCTTGAGGTTATACATTGTCTATATTTTGATAATGACTTAACCATTCCATTCATATGTATCTAATATGTGTATTTAGGTTTGATTTCAGCTGTTAGATACATGAAAAGGATGAAATTACACAAGCCCTAGCTTGTAAAAGTTCAAGTCAAAAGCTATGCAAGTATGCTAATTAGGAAATCATTGTAAATGACCTAAGAAGAATTTTGTAATCACTTATATTGATGATATGACTTGTCACTAAGATGAGAAAATTATGTGGGACACTTAGTACCAATTTTTAATCACTTTGTAAGCACTTTAGAAAATTGATCACATGTTGTTGATCGGTCGAGTTACAATCTTGATCAATCCCCTAGATCCAATTTCTGGATAGTGCATCGGTCGAGTTGTACATTCACAGAACTCGACCGATCGAGTTACTGAAAAAATGTTATTTTCATTGGTCGGTCAAGTTTCCTCAAGACAAACTCAACTGACGGTTTGAAAATTGGGCTTGTCTTTTACCTGATCGGTCAAGTTACCTTTATTGAATCTCGACCGAATGTACTGTACAGAAAATGCAGAAAAAGTGATTCTAACCATTGGTGACTTGTTTGGACGAAAATAGATCTGTTGCCATGTGCAAAAATGGCTATAATTTGGCCCTAAGTGTTCCCCAACTCAAAGGGCACCCCCATCTATAAATAGGACCACTTGGAGTTCATTCTAAGGTTGCTCATTCCATATATGCCTTGTTCTAGCTTAGTTGAGAGTGTTGCACACCTTTGAGTCCCTTTCTCTCTCTACTTTCAATTAAAATCCGTGAATATGAGTGAGTTAGGATCTGTTGTAAGAGAGATATACCTTGTATCCACGTAAAGCTCTCCACCTCCATCTTCCTACCCCCTTTCCTTATTGAAGAAAAGGCTTGAAGATCTTCTCCAAGTGAAGGAGAAGGAGTTGTTGTTCTTCAGGGTTGAAGAAAGCATAGTGATCCAGATCTCCAAGTGAAGGAGATAGGCATGGCAGACGTTCAAGAAGGATAGGTAATTCCTGGAAGGCCAAAGACTTGAAGATGGAGTGGGTAAGTCCTTGTTGAAGGTTGAAGACTCCCTAGTTCAAGTGGGTAAGCTCCTTTGGTAGGTTGAAGATCCTTGTTGGAGGTATTAAGTCCTTGGATGAATGTGGTTTTTGTCTTGTAATCTTATGAAGGAATATAAGAGCATCAAGATTGCAAATTGCTAGAGATTAAACACCTCTAGGAAATGGACTGACTCACTTCTAGTTTGAAGTGTGGAACCACTCTAAACCACTTTGTCCATGTGTATGCTATCCTTATCTCTCACCCTTTCTATGCTTGTTAGTTAGGACTTCAAATTGGTTGTATGCTTAAGCTTTTGCACTTAATATAATTTGAAGGTCTAATCTATTTTGTGAGATTTGTGAAGCTCTATTCACCCCCTCTCTAGAGACCTTGATCCAATAGAGGGGGGAGTGAATAGAGATTCAAAATTTTCAAAAGATAAGTTAGACCTTCAAATTATATCAATCAAAACTAATAGCTTAAGAGTAATTTGAAGTCATAACTAAGAAAGCATAGCAAGGATGAGAGAAATTGAAATATGCACTTGAACAAGGTGGTTTAGAGTGGTTCCACTCTCCAAACTAGGAGAGAGTCAATCCACGACCTAGAGAGGTCAACCTATAGTACTTTGCAATCCTTGTATACTTATATCCATTTATAAAAGATACAAGGAGACCACCATTCATCCAAGGACTTACCTATTCAAGACAAGAGTTTTTCACCTACACAAGGACTTACCCACTCGATCAAGATCTCTTCAACCTTCAACAAGGACTTACCCAAACTTGCATCAAGTCTTCGACCTTGAAGGAATTTTCCCACTCTTCTTGAATCTTGGCCTTGCCCTTCTCCTTCACCTGGAGAAGATCTTCACATCTTCTTCAACCTTGAAGAAGAACAACAACAACTTCACCTTCTCTCAGAGTAGATTGCTTCACCTTTTCTTCTTTGAGAAAGGAGGTTGGGAAGATGGAATGGAATGAAAGCTTTACAAGCACAAGGAAGTATCTCTCTTGCAACTGGTCTAACTCACTCATAATCATGAAATGCTTTGTAAATGAGAGAGAGAAAGGGGCTGAAGGAGTTGCAACACACTCAACTATAGCAAGGACTTAGAATAGCATGAATGAAAAAACTTGGAATGAACTCCAAGGGATCCTATATATAGTTGGGGGTGTTTCCTTGAGTGTAGGATCACTTAAGGATGATATATAGTCATTTTTTGAGTTACAATGGATCTTTTCTTGCTCAAAACAACTCTTCAACGATTATAATCACTTTTTCTACATTATCCGTACAGTACATTCAGTCGAGTTTTAATAAAGGTAACTCGACTAATCCACTAAGTGACAATGCCAATTTTCAAACTATCGGTCGAGTTTGTTCTGGGAAACTCGACCGATGAGTCAAAATTAGTTTTTCTTAATTGATCGATTGATCGAGTTCTGTGATTGTGCAACTCAACCGATTGGTCTCTCTAGAAAATCCATCACTAGATTAGTCGAGTTTCCAACTCAACCGATAAACAACATGTGACTAATTTTCTAAATTGAGATTTGAGTGATCAAATGTTGGAATTAAGTATCCCTAATTTTTTTTCATCTTAGTTACAAGCCATATCATCAATACAAGTGATTACAAAAATCATCTAAGGTCATTTGGAGTGATTTTCCAAATTGCACACTTGCATTGCTTTTGACTTGAACTTGGACAAGCTAGGGCTTGTGTAATTTGATCCATTTCATGTAGCTAAAGCCTGAAATCAATCTTGACCAAACATATTAGATATATAGGAATGGAATGGTTAAGTCATTATCAAAATATGGACAATGTATAACTCCCAAGTCAACATATGCTATGGTTATTTGTTCATGTATGAGTATAGTGCTTCCACATCACACTTTGATACAATTGCCTAATGTTTTTGGATTTTGTCCTCTTGGCCCCATGGGGTTCGAGATGGAAAAATCCGGGGACATTACAAATATGGTGATTTTTAGATCATGGACCTATATGAAATCCTTAGAATCAACATCGTAAAGAGGATCAATCACTTTGTGTGCCATCCGGAGGGCATCTGTGCCAGGTGGAGGAGAGAAAGGTACGATCATGTGTTGATCCTTAATTAATAGAGAAAACCATCTGGAGTTTGGAGGAAAATGTGCATGAACTTCCACTCTATCTAGCATATGTATAGTGTTGATGATTACGGTGCTTGGACTCTTATTAGCCAATCACCATGGATCAATGCAAATACCAACTCTGGGGTTGAGTGGGTGGAGGTAATCTGTACTAAACATCATTTTCCCCATTGGGGTACACTCCTCTACATGGCCATGTTTGGGAGGCTGACCTCTAATGATACATTGAATAGTTGGGATTTCCATGTTGATCCCATCTATAGGGTATGCAAAGAAAGAAATGACTATATTGATCATATCTTACTGAATTGAAAATACACCAAGAGGATGTGGATGATAGTATCCCTGAGGAATGGTTGGGGGTCTTTAGATCCTACTAACCTAAAAAACATTACTGATTGGATACATTCTAACTATGGCCATGATAAAACCATGTCAGTGTTTTCTAGTCAATGCCTCACCAGTATGTGATATAGTATATGGATGGAGAAAAATACCAGGGTTCATAAAACATGGAGAAGAACGAGCTCATTTTGGTATATACAATTGCTGGCTCTCTTTGGTAGTTTGTTAAAACCAAAAATAAAACTTTTTGTAATCTCAATGCTAAGATCAGAACCTACTGGGGTTTTTGTAACTAGACCCAATAGTTTTTTTTTGTTTGGGTGTATTGAGAGACACCTTGTCTTGTTTAGTATAGCTGAGCTATACTTCACTCTTTTGGCATTATATTTACCTTTTAAAAAAAAGCATAGTCGGCATATATATGCATTAAGTCAGAAAACTACCTTAACATCCTTCCATGATATTGAATTTTTTTTTATCTATATTTCCTCCATCTTGTTGGAATCATTTTATACCAATATCGTTAAAGTATACATGTAACTACATTAGTAAATAGTCATGTAAAAATAAAGACATTAATATATGTTAAAGGTTAAAAGAATTTACTAATGCTAAAATTGCCACTTTCTGAGTGTGTCCCCAGTCGATATTTTTATACCTAAAGGATCAAGATAATATACAATCAATGTCTCAGATACAATAACCAATTATTCTCATTCACTATTACCGAGTGCAAATAAGACAAGCAAAAGAAAACTGAAATGACCTATAATCACATTCTTTCTCGCAGTAACAAAATACTGAAAAGTGGGAGAGAAGTATAAATTTCAAAACTTTGTTGTCTATATACACATATAATCAATGATGACAAAATTAGAAATGCCACATTGGTTAATGCAAATTGTGCACTCACCATATATAAGTAGTTGTAAAACATATGTATCGGTTAATATATAGAAAACAATTCAACATATATTTTCATATAGAATTACATATTTATCCATACGATCTCACCATATCTAAAATCCTATCACAGTTGTATTTAACCACTCATAACTAAATAACTCCAAAATATTTGATAAAAATATATTACTATCATGATCTTGCCCTGTAATATCCTCCTAAATACAAACAACCATAGTCGGCTCTTTTTCTATAGTGTCTAGACATAATGCCAACCCCTTGAACTTAGGACCTAGTGAATCAAATAGGTCCAACAGAATACAAGTAGGTATTGTTGGGAAATATGGTCACAGAGTATAGCAGCAGAAATCAAAATTTTATCTATCTGTATTCCCATAATAGCAAGATCACGTCAACTACTATGAAATAGGAAGGATGGTTTTAGCAAGTTATACCTGGTCTCGGAGCAAGTCCAGTGACAAATATCACTTCTTTGCAACTATTGATAAGTTGCTCTGGGACAGTGGTTGTGCAACTCCTGATCTTCACCACGAACAACGTATACACAACCTCTACAGTGACTCATGTGGTCTTGCCACATATTGTAGATTGAATTTGCTCTACGATCAATAGCCAAAGGACTCCTGCCTCTAGAGTAGTCCACACGGACCAACTAGAACTCATTCTATTCACCAAGAATGGACATGAATGAGTTGTCCTCTCCATTGATGTACTAGTCACCAACCTGCTCTCCCACAATGACAACTTCTCAGTTGTTCTCTCCTGTTGGCTATCCCACCTTTTCAGGCAGGACTTGCCCAGGCTCTCTTGGTTATAACAAATAGAGAGGAAAACAATTATCAGAGGAATTGATTCTCAATTGTCTATGTTATTGTGTTCTGGGAAGCCCCCAGTACCCCTCTATTTATAATAGAGGCCACAGTCAAAGTTCCAAGTTGCTAGCCAATACGGGATTAATGTGCGGGAGTGGAAAGGATAGGAAGACCTTGAATTTTTGCAACCTACAACAGCCGAAACGTCCATTTCACACAACCAGACAGTTGTATGGTGTGTGAGACTATCATCTTGCACTACCAAACGGCCATTTGGTAGTTTCCAATCTGAAACGAATTTGGCTATTTTGAATCCAATTAATATCTCATATTAATTTCCTTGTTCCTCAAGTAAAGAACAATCAAAACTATTTGGGAAACATCCCAAACCTTTGTTCAAACCAACTGGGCCGTCTCAGCCAAGTGAGGTTCCCGTCTCACTCACCCAGACGTCCATTTGGTAAGTTGAGCCAAGCCCGTCAGTTCAATCATATTGAACTGATCGGTTCAAGGTTAGAACTAAGCCAAATTGATATTTTATCATCCTGACCCCCAAACAGCCGTCTCAACTACTTGAGACGCCCGTTTGGCTGCCCAAGCGGCCATTTCACTCAGTGAGTTAGTCGTTTGGTAGACCTGGTCAGCCAATCAAGTAATCAATTGTGTGAATTGAATACCTAAACACTTTATTAATCAATCCAATTGTAATTCAAATTCAAACTCCTCCTCTAGATGAGTTACTATGTGTGTCACCCTATAGGTCCCATATCACATTGGCAGTGAATGTCCATAACTAGATTATGACATCACAAGCAAAGAGTGGTGCCTAGTTGCACATCTGTGCTACCCAAGTGAAATGGAAGGATGGAGAACAACTTCAATCTACAATCTGTATAAGGTGTTGCAGTAATTGTATAATTCCTTTATCTTTGTATCAAAGATGAAATCGAGGCATTGTTTGTCATCCTTTCAGCGTTCAATCCATGTTTCTTGAACCAAGAGTAGCCTGTCTGATATAATGTGACCTCAGTATCATATATTGATTTGCAAGTGCATGCGCATGTGTTTCTCAGTCTCACTTATCAAGTGGCCAGGATATCATACTCCAATAGGAGGGACAAATCCCATTTCTATCACTCAAAGTCTATCCCCATGTGTCAAAGTCACCCAATCATCACCGTTATAACAATCCATGTTCTAGGACTATGTTTGATGATGTTAAAGCATACCCAACGACATGTGATGAGTGTAGTGATTTAAGGTCTAAGAATCACAATCACAACCTTCACTATGAGAGATGACTGTGACCACAAAACCATGTGTCACTCTCAAGGTGGGTCTGTCCGATACATTGTTCTCTAACATGTAATTGTGTGCTTTGGTTTGGTATTTCCATATCATGACTAATGAGGTTTAGTCATCAACCAACTCACACTCTGATCTTATGTATTATTGTTGTCTATTAACCTTCCACAATAACAACTGATCATAGACATAATGAGAATATGTATATGTACTCTTTACATCTATATGATCTCATCACAAGGATAGGAACTTGACAACATACGTCATTGAGTAATATAATTCTCTAGACATTCATTTGTATCCTCATTATCTCATAACTGAGAGAAATAGATGAATTGGAAGCTTTCCTTTTATATATATGGTATTATTAATCAAATCTTTTATGGTAATTATGCCTTACCAACAGATTCCCACTTGCACTTAGAGCCAATCACCAATGGATCTCATCCTTAGTAATCTAAACATGCCCAACATGCTTCTTCCGTGCTAGTGCTAATTTAGTGGGTTAACAATATTTTGCTTTTAGTCAGTATATTGTATGTTTCTTATCTCTCCACTTTGAGATGAAACCACTGTAATATGGTATCTGACATTCCCTGCCAAAGAATTAGCTCCATTGTTATTATAACATAAATATTGTGTCATCAATGGTTGGAACATCTATAAATTCATCATATGAACTTTTAGATCCATATAGTATCACAATGTGTTCATAACACAATTATACTCAGCTTCTATTGTAGAACAGTATTAATGGCTATTAGTTCAGAACCCTTACAACTAACCACAACCTTTTCTATATTAAAATCAAACATATTTTAATTTGCAATGACTTTTTCATTATGGAAGCTTGTATTGATGTAATCTTTTACATCCAACTCTTCCTCTTATTGCTATCATCATTGATTAGCAATCTTATCCTTAAGTACTTCACAAGTACTCATGGATGTCTTTAATGACTTTCCAATAACCCTTATTGGATTTTATTTCATCTTGTCATATCCAATACATACAAGATTATATGGAATAAGTTTGTTAATATCTTACATGATAGATCCACTATTGGGCTGGCCCATGGAGTTGTGTTCATGATATTTCCATTCTTTACAAGAATCAGAATATAGGGTTCATGAGATACTATCCAAATTCTCTCTCTTTGAATCCATTCATGTTGAACTCTTTCAACACATTGCTACTGTATGTGCTCAAACTTCCATTGTGAAACATTCAATAACTATCTCATGTGTCTTGATCCTTATCTCATAAGATGTTTCACTTGTACCTTCATTGCTGAAGGGTTTTTCATGCCAGTTCTCAACATTCACAATATTGATATGTTATTCCATCATATATTGAATATTCATATATGCTCACACTAAATCTTTTGTAAACACAAATATCATCTTTTGTCTTGATTCAATTAAAACTCTTTGACTATCTTATCAAATCAAAAGATCCAATCTGTGAGGTGCTTATTTCAATCCTAGATTGAACTTTGTAGTTTATAGACTTTATTTGCATTTTTGAAGTTATGAAACCTTTTAGGTTGTGTCACGTACACATCCTATGATGTATTAAGGAATATGATTTCCCTTTTCATATGGAAAATATCATATTCCATTCTAACAACAACAACAAGCTTGACAATTGGGAAAGGAATTCATATCACGTTCAACCACTTGAACTGACTTGAAACCTTTTCCAACCCATTTCTCCTTTTATGTTATCCATGTAGGTCTTTGCAACAAGACCCTATCACACCCTTTATGTGTTACCCTTTTAGGTGGCTCTATCAAGGTCCTACCTTGTTAGCTTACATGGATCCCATATTACTCAGAAATAACTTCTAGTTGACCAGTTGGCTCATCCTGTATGACCAACCCATCTGAATTGTTGGATTCACCATCCTCCAATCTCAAATTTATTTTACTAGAAATATTTTGTTCTGTATTACATGATGAACCTAGAATTCTACAACAACTTGTGATTCTCATTATTCTTGTTGTACATCTTTGCTGACCTCAAACATTTTGAGTATGACTTCTACTCCCACTGATTCTTTGGGAACTCAATTTATCCTATCAACAAAGCACTTTTGTTGTTGGATTGGGATTAATAGTAATCTTCGACAATCGTAGTTTATGGATAAACCTTCTTCAAGAAACAACTCTCTGAATGTAGGTTTCAATCCCTTAGACGTATTGGGACATTCCCAAATCATATCATATATGATGTGTTTATAAACCATTCATTTAGTACATGATTTAGTGTTATGTGTATAATTATGAGGATAGGAAGATTAGATTAATTGATAATTATATCATGACTCATCATGGTATAAATCCTTCATTATGACACATCATCATGTTCATACGGATTGTCTTGTGATACATTATCATAGTTCATTCCTAAAGGAACCCAAGGTATTGATATAAAGTATTTCAACATTTGATCATATCAAAGTATCTTAATACTTTCATCAATGATATACTTCATTTACAATCTCCTTGAACATTTTCAAGAGATTAATGCTTTCAATTTGTTTGGTACATAGTATCACATTACCAGTAAATGAAAATGAAGTATTAATTATCTATGGTATTCATTCCATAAGATCTTCATGCATCATATTCAGAATGTCTAATGAATGCTTTATCCTCCCACTACATTTAGCGAAGGATGTCATGTCATATTGTGCGTGAATAACACTTTCATGTTTCCTTAAGTTCAATAACCAAGGGAATCTAGATCAACATCAATAAGTAATCTAGTTATGCATTTCTTATGTGTTCATACAAGATGATTAATGCAAATGATAATCTTGAGTTATCAATTATATTCTTTTTGTATAAACATTCATCTTTGGATCATTTCACAAAAAAATATTGTAAGATGTTTTTAGGGCCAATGCCATGCAAGATCATATCTTTGAAATTGAAGCATTACTAATTCTGTATTGATAATCATTCTTGTCCAAACAAGATGCATAAAGAAAATGTTTCTATTCTAATGTCATAATGAAATAGTAGTTCTAATAACTCTATTACATGCCCATTGGGATAAGATAAATTTAAATGTAGACTATGTCTTCCATAACACTTGCTCCTCCTTGTCCATCCTTGTCCTTCCATGAAGGCTTTTACTTCTTATCAGATCCTACACATCAATATGTCATATCTCTATTTAGTATCACATACCAAAATTTAAGAAGTAATTAAATTTATCTTAGGTTGTTTATACCTAAAGAGGGGGCCTTAGTGTCATCCTTCTTCTTCTTTAGTTCCTCAAACTTGAGTGGGAAATTTCTTCTCCAATGTCTAGGTTGGTGACAATGGTAACAAGCTCCTCTTTATTTCTTTACTCCACCTTTTGCCTTGAGATCCAAAGACTTGGCCTTCTGGCTAGATTTAGAACTCTTCTTAGCTTTGCCTTTGCCTTTCGACTTCCCTTTTGTCTTGTTGATCATCATCAGAGACTTGGGCTTGTCTTTCTTCATTTGTGTCTTAGATATCCTCAACATACCCAATAACTCAGTCAACAGCTTGTCAAAGTCATTCACGTTGTAGTTCATGACAAACTGACTATAAAAATTTAGGCAAGGACTGTAGAATCACGTCATTGGACAACTCTTGTGCCAAGGGGAAATCCAGTCTGGCTAGGTTCTCCACATACCCAAATGAGCTTGATTACATGAGGACCTAGTGGATCTCCTTTTGTCATGATGCATTTGAACAATGCTTTGGAGACATCATATCTCTCCTATCTTTCCTAATCTTGATACATGTTCTTGATTCGTGTGACCATGTTCTCATGCTGCCTTTGCAACTCATGGTTCATAGAACAAAACATCATACACTTGACATCCACGCCATCTTTAGTATACTTATTATAAGCATCCTTTTTAGCCCTTGGAGCGATTTTAGCAGGTTCCTTTGGTTTTGGCATTTCCAAGACATAAATCTTGCACTCCTGCGTGAGAACAATTATCAGCATCCTGTACTAGTCATGGAAGTTGTTCCCAACAAGTTTTTCCTTCTCAAGGACTGATCATATAGAAAAGTGATTGTTTGGTGTGGCCATTTATTCTACAAAAGAATTTGTAATTTTTTTTTTCAAAAGCTCAAATTTTGATTTTATTTGATTTGATTTGATTTAAAATTTGAGTGATAATAATTAGGTCTTTAATTAATTAGAATTCTCATTATTTTGTTCAAATTGAAAACCCTCAAGTATCAATTTAGAAAATTACAACAAACAATTTTGTAATAAGACAAGATCTATATTTCATCAAGTCATGAGTCAGCTTTTGTCGATCACCCACAACCGGACTATTTAGGTAGGCCAACTTACTAATTGCATCATATGTAACTCTTGGATAGATGATATGTGCAACTCTTTGCCATGATCATCTGCATGACTCTGGGCTTGGTCTCTCCAAGTCACCAGTTAAGACTGACCCAATAGCCAATACGATAGATACACACCATGCTTTGTGCAAATCTACATATCTACCATCACACATCTGCAAGGTAAATGGTGCACCATGCTTTGTGCAAATCTACGTTTGGTCGAATAAGTTTTTCATGTATATTGCTATTGGAAAGAATCTAAGACTTAATATGTTTGATTGAGAGATTTTATATATATCATATATATACATATATTGTATCCGATCACCACATATATAGTACGTATCATATACATGCTATATCCCACAACGTAAACATGCAATATAAAACAAAACGTGATGGTTATGGCCATGTCTACTTATAATTCCTTGGAGCCACAAGGAATTACTACCACCTATGTCAATCATCAAATCACATGTATGAACCTACGGTTGATGTAGATTTGTGCTAGCCAATCTGGGTAGATCGATTCAACTATTGAACTGGTCATCTCGCCTCTTGATCGGTTGGTTGATCCGTCTGTCCAATCGATGTTTGGACTCCTTCCAAACAGTCAGCTAGACCCACTGGGATGGTCGTCTGGCCTCCTATCCAACCGATGTTTGGACTCCTTCTAGACGGTTGGTTGGATCCACCAGGTGTCATCTCTTTCCATCACTCTTTCCTCCTTGATCCTTTAGACGGTCGGCTCATTTCCCAAATTGGTTGTATCAACCAGCGATGAATGTCTTCGACGTCATTGTAAGAAAAGAAACTATCCTATTGCTACTTTATTATATTGAATTAGATAAACCTCGAGTTACATTCAAGGGGAGAAAAAGTAGGAAAACACCAACTTTACATTGGGAAGAGAGAGGTAGAGACTCGGTATGCAGATTGAGATAAACAAGAACCAAAACATCCAACCACACATATATTTAGGGTTTAGTCCATAACCACGCTACACATCCATCATCAAAACTAATTTTAGGACAATGCGTATAAATTGGATATATCTTTGATCAGATACGCATATGAGAGAAGTTTAAATATTCACTAAAGAATAAAACCATAAATTTGATCATATCAATTATCCTAAAACATGGTAAATTGACATGGCTCTGATACCAATGTTGAAAAATACAGGCACAAAGTATAGCAGCGGAAACAAAACTGTATCTATCCATATTTCCATAACTGCAAGATCGCGTCAACAACTATAAAATAGGAAGGATGGTTTTAGCGAATTATATCTGGTCCTGGAGCAAGTCCAGTAACAAAACTCGCTTCTTTTCAATTACTGATAAGTTTCTCTTGGATGGTGGTTGTGCAACTCCTGGTCTTCACCATGAACAACGTCTGCACAACCTCTACAGCAACTCCAGTGGTCTTGCCATAGATTGTAGATTGACTTTGCTCTCCGAGCAGCAGCCAAAGGACTCCTTCCTCTATAGTAGTCCACACAGACCAACTAGAACTCCTGTCATTCACCAAAAATAGACATGAAGAAGTTGTCCTCCCCATTAGTGTACTAGTTACCAACCTGGTCTCCCATAATGACAACTTCTCAGTTGCTCTCTCCCATTGTATATCCCTTCTTTTTAGGTAGGATTTGCCCAGTCTCTCTTGGTTACCACAACTAGAGAGGACAACAGTTCTCAGAGGAACTAATTCTCAGTTGTCTATGTTGTTTTGTTTTGAGAAGCCTGCAGTACCCCTCTATTTATAGTAGAGGCCAGGGTCAAGGTTCTAAGTTGCTATCTAATACATTATTAATGTGTGAGAGAGAAAAAGACTAGAAGATCTTGATTTTTTGCAACCTACAATAGCTGAAACAGCCATTTTGCACACACAGATGGTCATCTGGTGCATGAGACGGTTGTCTCGCACTGCCAAATGGTCATTTGGCAGTTCCCAATCTGAAAGGAATTTGGCTATTTCAAATCCAATTAATATCTCATTAATTTTCTTATTACTCATGTAAAGAACAATCGAAAATATTGGGGAAAATCTTGAACCTTTTTTGAAACCAACCGGGCCGTCTCACTCATCCAGACGGTCGTTTGATGAGTTGAGTCGATCTAGTCAGTTCAAGCACATTGAACCAATCTGTTCAAGGTTAGAACTAAGCCAAATCGATCTTCGATCAGCATGACCCCCAAACGACCATATCAATTACTTGAGATGTCCGTCTAGCTACCCAAATGGCCATCTCACTTTGTGAGATGGTCGTTTGGTAGACCTAGTCAGCCAATCAAGCAATAAGTTATGTGAATTGGATACCTAAACACTTTAGTAATAAATCCAATTGTTATTCAAGATCAAACTCCTCTTGTATATTAGTTCCTATGTGTCTCACCCTATATATCCCATATCACATTGGCAGTGAATGTCCATAACTAGCTTATGACATCACAAGAAAAGAGTGGTGCCTAATCATACATCAATGTTACCCAAGTGAAATGGAAAGTCGGAGAACAACTTGAACCTACAATCTATATAAGGTGTTTCAGTGATTGTATAATTCCTTTTCCTATGATATCTAAGATGAACTCGAGGCATGGTTGGTCATCCTCTCAATGTTCAATCCATGTTTCTTGAACTAAGAGTAGTCTGTATGAGATAATGTGACCTCAATATTATATATTGATTCACATATGCATGTGCATGCGTTTCTTAATTGCGCTTATCGAGTGGCTAGGATATCATATACTCCATTAGAAGGGACAAGTCCCATATCTATCACTCAAAGTCTATCCCTGATCGGCCCCAAAGGGGTGCTCAGACTTTAAATTTATAACCCAAAACCTTCAAGGACCCCCACAAATTTATTATGGGGTTGAAGTAGATATAGGGGATCGAACACAGGGACGTGGGGACATCTAGGACATGTAAGATCTCACTCTTAAGTCAAATAAGCCAATCTGATAGTTGATAAAAGTATAGAGCTAGAACTAGTCTAGTAGATTGTCATGAAATATAATAAAACAAAGAAAACAAAACAAAACAGAGTCCATAGGATTATACTAATAAGAGAGAAGGAGTTTCTAGCTATGTAACCACAAGTTGGATAGTATATGCATCCGTTCTCGGGCGTAGACAATCCTTGAACACCCGAGCAAGCAACATACATCCAAACACAGTACGTACTATGGTATCTGTTCATGTGGGGTCATCCCACTCGCTTTTATGTAGCGTGACTAAAATCCATCAACCCATCAATGATATGAAACCTCTCTCGAGGATGACAAATCAACACCCTTGAATATTCTAGATACCCTCTTAGGTCTAGAATATTCTGAGATGCTAGGAATATGTGTGATCTGGGTAGAACCATGTAGTGGGCCCAACCGTGTCGAGTTGGGCCTGGCCATGCCCAGGTGTACAGTTCTGCACAAATGACCTTGAATTGTCCTCCTATCAGATTCTGATCCAATCTACCTTCTCTTGTCTATTTCGACAATGAAAAGGTAGAAATAGAAGTTCAAGCAAGAAAGAGATCAACCAAACTAGCAATCATAACCAGAAAGAGAAGATAGAATAGAAAACATACTAGACCTGGAATAAAACTACTTACTTAAGGTAAAGGTACATAAACATGCCCAAAACGGGATACAAAGCCAAGAAGGAGCTCAACTAGCCATGGACAAGCATATTTGACACCAAACAAAGATGGAAGAACATCATTTGTACAGAAATGAAGGAGCAAATTAGGAGAAAGGAGAAGAAGAAGAAGAGATTTAGCCCATAGAGGAGAGGTGGATCTCACTCCTTAGCCTCTGTATAGGCTGGATCTCGTCTTTGGGTCATCCTCCTTGGTCTTCGGGACTCCTTGACCTCCTTTCTCTTTGATTCCGCCTGAAACAATAGCTTGGTGGATGTATGGAGATGGAAGATGGCTGGAAATGGTAGGTTATGGGTGAATAGTGGTGGGAATTGATGGTAGATGGAAGCAGACTGGAGGAATGGATGTAGGATGAGCACTTCAGACCTTTTAGACCTTGAAACTCTCCCATAGGGCTCTGGGAACCAAAACAGGTCAGAACCAAAATGTGGAACCTCCAAAAATTCATAACCCCTCTCCAAGTCACGAGGGGTGAATATTTATAGGCGAAGGAAAAAAATGGTCGCAAGATGTGCCTCAGTCACGATCATGCCATGGTCGAGGTAGTCGGGCTACGTTCGTGGTCATGCTGCGGTCGAGGTTGATGTACAACAGTCGCGATCGTGGCCTCATCCCAATTGTGCCTAGCCTTGGCCCAGTCTGCTGAGTGTCAGTCGACACAACATCTTGGTCGCGGTCATGGCATTGTCTTCTTGGCCGTAGTCACAACATTCTTCTTGGTCAGAGGCACATCATCATGGCCCAAACCCATCCCTATGGGGGGGGGTATTATTGGGGTCGATGGGTTTGCATCAATGAGCCTTCTGATTGGTGAGGATGCATCCTGATAAAGGACCGACCATCAAAAATAGGGTCCAAGATATCAAAAGTTTCTTGAGCTCGCTAGTCGGTTAGCGGGACCACCGCTTCCTAAGCTAGTGAACATAGTGTGATTCTTAGACCACCGCGGTTGCGATAGATGGAAGTCTAACTGCTGCTAAAACCATGTGTTGGGGAGAGATCTTGGAGAATATATGTCTTTTTAGGTTCGGTGCCTACAAGTCCCAAAACTGGCTAGTTGAGCAACTTTTTCTATGAAAAGATATAAATTACTAAAAGATAAGGATCTAGGATTATTTTGGGCATATTAAGGCTATAATGACACAAAACCACAAATAAATGCTTTAGCATAGATGCCTAAATTTGGGTATTATCAATCCCCATGTGTCAAAGTCACCCAATAATCACTGTTATAACAACCCATGTTTCAGGATTGTGTTTGATGATGTCAAAGAATACCCAATGACATGTGACAGCTACAATGATTTTAGGTCTGAGAATCACATTCACCACCTTCACTATGAGAGATGACTGTGACCAAAAAACCATGTGTCACTCTCAAGGTGGTTCTGTATGATACATTGTTCTCTAACATGTATCTGTGTGCTTAGTTTGATATTGCCATATCATGACTAATGAGATTTAGTCATCAACCAACTCACACTCTGATCTTATGTGTTATTTTTGTCTATCAACCTTCCATAATAACAACCGATCATGGACATAATGAGAATATGTATATGTACTCTTAACATTTGTATGATCTCATCACAAGGATAGGAACTTGACAACATACGTCATTGAGTAATATAATTCTCCAGACATTCACTATATCCTCATTATCTCATAACTGAGTGAAATAGATGAATTGGAATCTTGCCTTTTATATATATGGTATATTAATCAAATCCTTTATGGCAATTATGCCATGTCAATCGTCATATGATTGGTTCAATGGGCTTAACTTACCAACATGTACCAAAGGCTCTAGAGGAGGAACTCTAGGGATTTCTTAGGTACTGTGGTCTAGATGCATTCTTAAATTAGTTGCCAATTATATATGTAAATAGAAAAGAACAATAAATACAAATGCAATATAATTTACCATTCATTCTCATAGATAATTCCATCTTTGGTCCACACAACCGTTCCTCCTTATGCATTTCCTCTTGTGGTGTGCTCAGGCTGGTTAATTAACAGTGGTGTATTTCTCCATGCCGTATAGGAAACTATGATAGTCACACACAACACATCATAGGGCATGCGATGACAATGAGTGGTGTCACCAAGGCATGTAAAAACCTTGCTCAGTGCCACACTATTAAAATTAGGATCATTAGCTATAAGATGACATTTTATCACCACCTAAAATCTTATATAGTGTTATATATACCATAATATTTTCAAATACAACATATAAATAGGCTTGGAAGATTATTATATAACAAAAAACTTACTACTTGCGTTCTTGATGTGTCTATGAGACTACTCCCAACCACCTTGAAAGAAGAGTAGCTTGACAAATGTTCTATCTAAGGAGGATGAGACCATTAAGCCTAAAAGTAGCCCATCACTTCTTCTATTCTCTTTTGTATCATGTCCTCTACTCATCATGTGATGATCCATCTTTCTTGAAAATCTTCACTTTTGCTCTGATGGGCCAAATTAGAATCTTATCCCAACACCAACTACAATGACCTTAACATGACCAAGACAATTTTAAGTAAAATCATCCTTTGGCCCTCATGGATGCCCATAGAGCTCTCGCTAACCATCATTAATAATAATGGGTCAGTAACACTTAATAGTCAAGGTCAAACATCACATTTATATGACACAATCTTTCATCAAGGTCAAAGATGTCCTATAAAAGTTCACTTACTACTTTTAGAAATGTGAACAAAATATGAAACATTTTAAAATTGTAGTATAAATGCATATGTCTCACAAATATGTCCTTTCAAATGAGGTATTTTAGGGTCGTATTGACTTTTTGGCAATAGTCTATTATTATTGGCACTTACTACAAATAGTCCCACTATTTATTGCTTGAAAGTATTATGATTGATCAAGATAATATTTTGTGTTGCATCAAAGTCAATGGCCAACTTGGGACCTTTTCCACTTTGTGTTGATAACTTGTTCATCAAAGTGATACCCCTTCTACGTGCACGGTCACACTACTCATCAACAACACCCTCATCATGATCATAAACAACACCCTCATGAAGCTCATCAGTAGACCCAAAAAGATCCCCACATTTATCATCCTCACTCTACTCATCATCATCATGCTACTGGTCAGATTCATCTAAAAAAGATCATTAGAAATAGTAAAAAAATGCATATAAGAGATAGATAAGGTAAAACACACATCTTGCACAAAAAACATATATGAGTGTGGTAGAGAATGTAGAATGTACATCTAGCATATAAACATTTAAGTGATAGAGAATTTGAAATGCATGCCTCTAGTATGGGTTGGATTGCACAACAACTAATATTCCGTTTGTCTAATCTCAATATGTATATTCAGATTCAATGTTTACACTTGGCAGGCCAACTGAGACTGGAATGGAGTCATCATACTTTTCATAGTAGTGTTCTTCATCTTCTTCATCTATAGGATGTGTAATGAACTACCTTTACCCATGAAGAAAGACAAATAATTTTTCATTTGCAGGATTATTGACATATAATACTTTCCTTGTATGCGATGCCATGATGAATGGTTCATCCTTCTCATCAATCTTATAAAAATTCACTAACATGAAATCTAACTTATCCACTACCACTAATGTCTGGAGCTTCATTGCAACTCAATTGATCATTGTAAAAGTCCATAACCTCTCTAGACAGATAGGTCTCAATGATACTCCCTTTCAACTGATAATAGTTTTGAACATCACCTTTACAAACAATCATGTACCGTTCAAAAGGATACATCAAATGTTAGAAAACCAAACCCAACATATTCACTTTCCTAGGCAAATGGATAACAAGATGAACCATGATATCAACGAATGAAGGAGGAAAATACATCTCAAGATGGAACATGGTAACAACCACTTATCTTTGCAACTTATCAAGATTACCAAGATCCATAACTTTGATAAATAAAGTGTTGAAGAAGAAACAAAGCCTAGTGAGTATAAACCTTATGCTTGAGAAATATAGATCAAATAGACAAATGCAACATTTTGTGCACTACAGTATGAAAATCATGAGATTTAGGACCTATCAGCTTCATATCCCTTATTAATACCAATATATTGATATTAGAAGAGTACTAGTGTGGTGCCTTAACACTAACCAAGCACTTGAAAAATACCTCTTCTCCAGTCCAGACAAGGTGTAACGAGTAGGAGGTAAATATGTGCGGTGATCACTGCTAACTTTTGTTGTTATTTTTTTCCTTATACCCATTTTATCTAGGTCCATCTAGATTTGATGTTGTACTTAGTCTTATCTATTATATTTAACACATTACCAACGACCCTATCACACATTTTTCTCAACATGTAGAACATTGATACATTTCCTAACTATCAAAGAACTCCAATTGAGTAATATATCCAAATAATGATCTTTTCTTAAATAAAGACCAATCACGTGTGGGATATTACATGGTGATTTCTTATGAAATAGATTAACAATGTCTTTACTCTTCCATAAATATCCTATCTTAGTATAGGTTTCGGGGCACTTCGTTCCTCACTTGAGCCATTAAATGCTTTGAAGAACCTTCAATAAGGATGCACTTTTGGAAGAAACCTTCAAAGATTAAGATATACAATATTTCTACCATATTTAAGTCATATTGAATCAGTGTTTTCCTCACATATATTGCATGCTTAGGATCCTTTTACTCTATATTCAGGCAAATTCCCATTTGTTGTAAATGTCATTAATTGCACAAACAACATAGCATGCCAACTAAATGTCTCTCTACAAGAAGCATCATAATTCATGACACCTTCTCCCTAGAGTTTCTTTAAATCATTAATCTAAATTTTGATAGCGTTTTCCCACAATGCTCTAAGTACACTGATGTAGAGGGTAAAATACTCACTTACATATGTACTTAGAGAACAAAAAGGGAAATGGTAATGAAACATCTTGAATACTGAATACACATTATACACTTTCATTTTACTCCTAATGAGTAGATATTGGATGGGTTTCTAGGCCAAAAGAATATAGGGATTAGAGTTTAAATATTATGGTTTAGGGTTTAGTGATAAATTTGTACCACCTATTCCATTCTTGAACACTTAATCCCACTAGTTAGCGTATAATGTATATTCAGTTTTCTAAAATATATTGGCGGCACATTTGCATAGTTCCCAAGTACACAAAAGTAGATGGGAATATAGAACATATGGGGTAGTGATGAGAAAACATATTGCAAACCAAATACACATTATACACTTACATCCTATATGAGATTAAGTCTTCATGAGTTATTGGATGTGTGTCCATCTTGCATTCGTTCTTTTTTTGGGATGCAGAATTCAAGTGGATCTTATACCACTTGACATGCATGGATTTGATGTGATCCTACGGATGGATACTTTGGAGAAGTATAAGGTTGTTTTATATTATAGTTCCAAGGTGGTGAAGTTCTGTGATAGAGATGTTTCTTGGATATTCTAAGAACATAGGAAGATTCTTCCTACATCTTTGGTGTCTTCTATGATAGCAGAGAGGATGATGAGATAGGGGTGTGAGGCCTTCTAGACACATGTTTGGATAACAAGAGGAGAGGTCCTAGTATCCAGGAGGTATCTATAGTGTGATAGTTTGAGTTTGTCTTTACAGAGGATTTTTCTATCATTCCCCCTCCTAAAGAGATTGATTTTGAGATCAATCTTGTTCCTGGAACACAACACATAGCACAGTCACCTTACATGATGGCACCAGTGCAAATGTTGGAGTTGAAGAAATAATTAGAGTTCCTAGAAAAGGGTTTCATCAGACCAACCACTTCCCCTTTGGGTGCTCCCATGTTGTTTGTGAAGAATAAGGATGGTTCCATGAGGTTATACATATATTACTGACACTTGAACAAGGTTATAGTGTAGAACAAGTACCCAATACTGAGGATCGATGATTTGTTTGACCATTTAAGAGGTGCTACAATGTTCTCAAAGACAGATCTCAGGTCAGGATATCACCAGCTAAGGATCAAGGCATCTAACATACATAAGATTGTTTTTCAGACTAGGTATAGTTACTACTAGTTTGTGGTTATGCCATTTGGGTTAACCAATGAGCTGGCAAATTTCATGGATCTGATGAATAGAGTGTTTAGACCATAGCTGGATCAGTTCGTAGTTGTGTTTATCAAAGATATCTTGATATATGCCAGGGACAGTCAACAACATGGGCAACATCTTCACCAGACATTGACATTGTTGAGTCAACACCAACCGTATACCATGTTCAGTAAGTGTGAGTTCTAATTGTTTGAGGTCTCTTTTCTGGGCCACATCATATCTGCTAAAGGTGTTTGCATAGACCCTAAGAAGGTAGAGTCTATGTTTGAGTGGGAACATCCCAAGACTCTGACTATAGTTTGAAGCTTCCTAGGTTTGGCTGGTTACTATAGGAGATTCATTAAGAATTTCAGTGTTGTAGTGTTACTCCTAATCAAGTTGACTAGGAAAGGTGTTCCTTTGCCTATGATGACAAGTGTCATCATTCCTTTCAGTTATTGAAGGAGAAGCTGACCATTTCTCCAGTTTTAGTCCTGCCATAATAAGGGAAAGGTTACATTGTCTTCAGTGATGCGTAAACAAACGGTGTGGGATATGTTTTGATGTAGGATAAGAACATGATTTCTTTTACTTTTTGACAGCTAAAGAAACACAAGAAGAGCTACCTGACACATGACATGGAGTTTGCAACATTGGCTCACACTTTGAAGATTTAGAGGCACTATCTATATGGAGATAAGTGTCTGATCTTCACTGACCACGAGAACCTTCAGTATATCTTCTCGAAGCAAAAGCTGAAAATGCATCAGAGAAGATGAATGGAGCTGATCAAGGACTACCACTAGACGATAGACTACCATCCAAGGAAGGAAAATGTGTTGGATGATACATTGAGTAGGAAGTCATCTTCGTCGTCATCTACGGACAAGGAATAGTTACACCCTATGGTGTGTCATAAGACGGACATATTGGTGTCTCTTTGTCAGATGAACGCACAACTAGAGATTTCCCAATTGTATGCTTGCTAGAATAGTTGTAGGTGAAGTCGACCTTGATGTAGCAGATCAGAGACACACAAAATATTAGGTCAGAGTTTGGTAGTAGGAAGTATGATGGCATTCATGAGTCAAAGGATGGGATGGTTTGTTTTCATAACTACATAGTGGTTCTAGATCTTGACAATCTGAGGAAGATGGTTCTTAAGGAGGCTCACTCTTTGATGTACGCAATTCATCCTGGAAGTACAAATATGTACCACAATCTAAAGAATTTGTACTGGTGTCCAGGGATGAAATGTTATATGGAAAAGTTCATTGCTAACGGTCTAGATTGTCAATAGGTCAAGGCTAAACAATAGAAGCCCATGTGAACATTACAACCTTTTTCGATACCACAGGGGAAATGGGATCATATTACCATGGACTTTGTGGTCGGTATTCCTACGATAACCAAATCTAATGATTCCATATGGGTGATAGTTTACAAGTTGACCAAATTATCTTACTTCCTTCCAGTCAAGACAATATTTACAATAGAGAACTTGGCACATATATATGTCAATGATATAGTCTGTATGCATGGTATTACATTTACCATAGTATCTGACAGAGGTCCATAGTTTTAGTTTTTGGGAAAGTTTGCATACAACTATGGGGGCACAACTAACGTTTAGCACATTTTTTCACCCACAAACAGATTGTTAGTCGGAAAGGACCATTCGTACATTGGAAGATTTCTTGATGGCGTGTGTATTGCAATTTCTGGGTAATTGTCATGTGCATCTTAGTTTGATATAGTTTTCCTACAACAATAGTTATCAGAGAAGTATATAGTTGGCACCATATAAAGCTTTCTACGTGAGGCGTTGTCAGTTACCCCTTTATTGGTATGACATAGGTAGCTTTTGAATCCTGAGTTAGTGAAGCAGACTATAGAGAACATCAAGGTGATACAACAATAGTTGAAGGCATCTCATGATAAACATAAATCATATATCGATATCTATCATAGAGCGCTTGAATTCCAAGTTGAAGACTGGGTGTATCTTAAAGTTTCCCCTTGGAAGGGTGTGATGAGGTTTGGTAAGAAGGGTAAATTTGCTCTGAGATATATGAGACCATACCCTATCTTAGCATGTGTTGGGAAGGTGGCATACAAGTTGGATTTACCACCTCGGTTGCACAATGTCTACCATGTCTCCATGTTGAGGAAGTATAATCCTGATATAGAGCAGATGTTTCAGCAAGTGGAGGTTGAGATGGAGGAGGACGTGTCATACGTTGAGGGCATGTGTTGATCCTAGATAGGAGAGTTTAGAAGCTAAAGAAGAAGGAGATATCCTTAGTGAAGGTTTTGTGGCATCACCATGGTTTTGAGGAATCCACGTGGGAGTTAGAGGACAATATGAGTAGGAAGTACCCAACTTTGTTTGCATAAGATTTTGGAAGCAAAATCCTTGTTAGGGGTTTATGGTTGTAAGACCCTAACCTTGATTTTTGTTTGAACATGCTTTCTTATCATAATTTTATGCTTAAAACCTTACTCAAACCCTAAGATGTTCTTTAATATCATGTGAAAAGTATAAGTTTCAAGTTTTGTCCAGTTTGGACATTGTTTCAGCAAGCTATACAATAATGTTCTTGTAATGGGCTTTTATGCAATTTTCCCATACCTGGGGTTTTTCTTGAAATTTATCACATGATTGTTGTGCCTCACATGTTTTCATATCATGTTTGATATAATTGTGCTTTGGGGATCCTAGTTTCATCTTTGTTTGAGGTGTGTTCAGATTAGGGTTTGCTCTCTTTGATGCCCTAACTAAATGGTTGATCTTGAGATATGAGCCACCCAGTGTTGGCAGTCACCAAGGTTTTTCTTGTGGTCTCTAGTGTTTTCCATCGCCAAATTTTATTGAGACACCTAAGGTTGGTGGTTGATGAGACTTATGACTCCTCTTGGTCACCAACACTCCTAGGATTGGTGGTCGTTTGGTTTTCCTGACCATCTTGGTTGCCAAGTTTTCATATGTGTTGTAGTGTTGGCGGCCACCAAGAAATCTTATGTGGTCGTTGGTTTTGTTTCCAACATAGTCAACCTAGTTTCATGTGTGATATTTTTGCATGGATGAGATGATTTTGACCTTGGACACATGGCATGCATTGCCTGACACCTCTCCCTTCTTCTCTCTCTCTCCAACCCTGACATTCATATACCTCTCTCCTTGCATGCAAACAAGATATTTACACAACTATCTCTCCCTCTCTTCTACCTTGCTTCTTGGAGCTCGCTCCCCTTTGCTTGGTGTAGGAGGAGCCAAGGTAGGAGAAACTTAACTGATCTTGCTTGCATGTACACCTAGGGTTTGGATCCACCCGCTCTCTTCTTTCTTGCTACTTGGAGCTCGTTCCCCTTTTCTTAGTGGAGAAGGACGAGCCAAGGTAGGGGAATCTTAGTAGATCTTTCTTGAATGTGCACCTAGGGTTTTGATCCATCCTTGTTGAGGTTGTTTGGTGCTTCCTTGCTTTGTTTCTTGGTCTGGGTAAGTGAGATGTACCTCTTTTCCTTTGTTTTCTTGCTTTTGTAACTTTTCCTCTCTTCTTCTTAGTTGGATCCATGGTGGAACTTGATCTAGAGGTTGAATACACCTCCTTTCTTGCCTCTTCAACCTAGGATTTCATTCCTTTTTGGAGAAGGAGCTAGCTTGGTCGAGTGGAGTGCTCAAGCTAGGGTTTCTACCCTCTTTCTTCGAGCTACCTTTTTGCTTGGAGATTATTCATCATCTCTAAAGTGATTTATATAACTTTCTCCACAAGTATTTCTTACTCTCATCTTTTATGTACATGATCTTTCCCCAAAATGTTGTTCCAAGTAGAAATATGTACCTTTATCTAGGGTTAAGTTTAAATGGAAGATCTTGAGTAGATAATCCTTCCTTATGTACCTCTAAACCTGGTGCACATTTCTCCTTGAAGATAGAGGACCTAGACTTTGCATATGTGTGTGATTTCCATGTTGGTAGCCAATTTTCTAATTTTATGAAGGTAGCCAAAATTTTGATCATATGTGGTCACCAAGATTTGATCTTATGTTGTTAATGAGATTTTGATCTTATGTGGCCTCCAAGAATCAATTTCCATGTTGGTTACCAAGGTTTTGAATCCATGTCGGTCTATAAGGTTTTGAATCCATGATTGGTCGCCAAGATTGTGAAGCTATGATGGTCAATGAGATTTTTATCACATGTTGTTCACCAAGGATTTGGAATCCATATTGGTCGCTAAGATTTTTATCTCCATGTGGTCGCCAAGATTTTGGACCCCTAGTGGTCGATGAAGATTTTGGACTCTAAGTGATCATTAATAACCCTAACCCTAGTGGCCGCCAAGGATCCTAACCCTAGTGGTCGATGAGTTTCTAACCCTAGTGGTCGTCAAGGATCCTAACCTTAGTAGTCGATGAGTTTCTATCACTAGTGGTTGCCAATATATCTAACCCTAATAGTCGCCAAGATATCTAACCCTAGTGGTGGCCGATGATTCTAACCCTAGTGGTCGATGAGTTTTCTAACCCTAATAGTTGCCAAGGATCTTGACCCTAATATTCGTCGAGGATATTAACCCTAGTGGTCGCTAAGAATTTTTTAGCCTAGTGATGAGAAATTCTGACTCTATGGTCACAATGTTTTCTTGACTCTATGATGGTTATGCTTGACCTTATACATCTATGATCTGATGGAAATGCTAAGAGATAGGATTTATCCTTGAGTGTTTTTTTTTGTGAACTCAAATTGAACTTATCTTGTCGAACCTAACTCTAATACAAACAATTGATGATGGTTAATCATACTTAGCTTCCTTGTATGATTGATATGATGAGCAATACTCTCACAATGCTTTTGTAACCCTGATATGTTTCCATATGAACATCATGAGCTCTTAAATATAATGTTATTTTGAACTTATATGTCACATGTATGGTCATAGTTTGATGATCCTTTGGTAAGGCATGTAAAGATAATGATGTTCTTACAGGGAATGATGTGATGGTCTGAATGACCTTTGGCCATGGTGAACTCTATGGAGGTGTGATCCTTTTCATGATGTGACAAGAATTGGTATCCTTTGATGATGTGATAAGAACTATACTTCAGATGTTTTAGATCTTCTGGAGTTGTAACATACCCATGTTTTGTAGATTTCTTTTAGGGTTTGTATGTAACTCGAATGATGTAGTCTTAACTCACCCAATTGGCATTAACTAATCAAGTGAAACCCTAATCATGTAGTGCTCTGTGTCGTAGATCCATTCTAGTTTCAATACTTGTTGGATGGTGAAATGGGTATCACTCTAATGGAATATCGGAGTCATATACTGTTGAGTATATGTATGTTTTGAGGATGGATGCAGTCATACCTGGACAAGAGAACGATTGAGTTCGTATCTCAGATGATTATGATTTAGTTAATGTGATGTGATTGAGGACAACTACAATTGTACCTCAGATGGTAGGGTTTGTATACCCTGGTTACTAGTGTCGTGACATATATACCAAGGGTGACCTAGGCTGTTTTGCAGTTGGACTAATATATGTCAATGTGGATGATTCGTACTGACTGAGGGTGGATGAGAGCTTAGGATTCTGGTTCTCCTAGATCTTGTACAAAACTAAATCACACTTTGCAGTGATCAGTTGGTGTCTGTATGGTATACCTCAAACTTGTCAAGGCTTGATAAGAGATGTAATACAACTGTGTAGTATATCTGCTTGGGGTTAAACATGCTTCACATTGGTTGATAACCCTTGTCTTGTTCCTTATAGTACTAGTTGTTATATAATGAAGTAGAGAGTAGTTGTTACAACCCCAATTTCTAGGTTTATATGGTGGGAAATGCAATTTCCCCAATAAGTGTATGATTATGTATTTTGTATTAATTATGAGCCTTGAACGGATTCCTTTGATAAATAGCCTTGTGTGTATGATTTTGTGGGCCTTGTTGCCTATCAAGCTCAATAACCTAAAAAGGGAATAAAAAGGAAAATGAATCAATAAATATAGGAATAACTAAGATAATGAGAAAAGAAAGATGTGGAAGCATGTAGAAGGCTAAGAATTATCCTACAAGGAGGGATTTCATATCTTTAGGATTTCTTGGGTTCCAAGGAGTCCAAGTTGCAAATATTATAGGAGAAGAAAGAGATAAAATCAAATAAAGCATTATTAAGAAGGAGATTTGAGAGAATGACGAAAATATAAGAAATATGTGGAAATATGGATAATGTAATCATTATAGAGTGTTTTTGACTCCACTTGCCTTATAATGTTTATAAAAATAGAAATAGAGAAAATAGGAAAGAAGGAGAGAGAAAATATGTGTTTTTATACATAATACATGCTTTATAAGTCATTGACTTGCAAATGAATAAAAGGAGTTATTCCTTTTGAGTTTTGGCTTTAAACTTGGAATATAAGTAGATTAATTCTTTATAGACTTTCCCTTAAAATTTGGGATTAATTGGATGAGTGGTTTAGGAGTTATGGATTTCATAAAAATCCCTAAAGTGTGGACAATATAAGAGGAAAGTATCAAATCTCACAATATTAGTTGGATTAGATTTTCATTTTTTAAGAACGTGAGTAATGTGACTGTTGGATCTGAGATCCAATGGTGTTGTGCTATTCCTTGCCTCATTTGGAAGGCAAAAATATGTGTCCAGACAGGCTATTTTTTGAACCATATTTCTCGCGATTGAGAGCACGAGAGGAGTTGGAATTAATCCCAACATCTTCGGGAGCACAAGAGGAGGTAAGTGATCCTAGGTTTGTAGTGGTTTCAGGGATCCTATCGGATTTGCCCAATTTTCTCAGAACCTGCAGTGAGCCATAGCCCAAGGCTATAAAAGGAAGGGGACCATTGGCCCCTCTGGGAGAAGATGAAGTCTCTGAAACACTCTGTACGACCATCGTTTCCCTTCCCTATCTCCAATTTCTTCGCTAGCCACCAGGCGAGGAAGAGGAGGGCCGCACGACGGTTCCTTTGTTTCACAGAGGAAACAAGGGAATCAACCCTGTTCCACGCACACCTATGAGGAAGAAAAAGATTTGGATTGGGTAGCAGGGTAGGAGGATCCACACAAGGGTCTATGAGCCAAGAAAAAAATTTGCCATAAAATGGAATACAAAGGACACGTGGTGCGCTGCCATTGGCCAATAGGTAAATAATTTACAAAAATTATAGCTAATTAAGGGTATATCTGATGGAGATAAGTAATACATGAAAATTTATTAGAAAAATACAAGGAATGCAATAAAAAAATATCTAGAGCTTGAATCTGATCCTAATTCAAAAAGTAGTTAAAGTTGCTAACCTTGATGCTTTATAATGCAGAAAAACCCTAACTTGATGATCCTATGAAATTGGGATGTTTAATGTGGATAATATACGGGCCTATTAACCTATTGTTAATACAAAGATGTTTTGGGTATCTAACTAATAATCCATGGGCTAAATAGCTTGATTTAGGGTTCCATGTACACGAATGTGCATTAATGGGCTTAGAAACCCTAATCTAAGTGTTAATGAGTTTTAATGAGATATAATTTGATATCCTTTGTATATAACTAATGTTAGGTTAGTCTCAAGTCTAGTAGATGATAAAAAGGCTCTGATGTGATTAAGTTGAATAATTAGGGTTTTGTCTCTAGATATGTTGTTTTTAGGGTTTTGTGATTATAATGGAGAAAAGTTGTAGATAAACCCTAATGATACCCTAATTCGGATTAGAAACACTAGAAAGTGAATCTAAGTCAATAAAATAGATTCTTAATAAAGTGTGTAGTAAATAAAGTACATATGCTTTTTAGGATTCTTGATTGTGTGGTTGAAGTACTTGCTTGGATTACTTTCTTGGTTGGAATTACTATTGGCTTATGAAATCTACTGAACAGGTATGTGGTAAATTATGAATAATCGCCTTTAGTTTCATGACATTTCTCAAATGTTTTTATCAAGTGCAACCTAAACTGCTGGATGTTCAATTATGCAATCCTATAAAGTCCCTATGAGTATCACAATTAATTATGTATGTGTATTCTCGAACCTACATGCCACCCTAATGTATGTTGCAAGACCAAGCCCTGGAGGGAAGGTATAATTTGGTCAAGCCCCAGAAGGAAGACCATTGGGCACCCTAAGAGGTGACCCCAGGCACCAAGCTCAGGATGGAGAAGGTGGCTTTATGTCCCTTGCAAGGACAAAACCCTAAGAGAGGGTAATGCAGGGTTGAGGGCAAAAGCGGTTGAGAAGTTAGATTGAAAATGTAATTTGGATTGTTAACTAAATATTTTCTATAATTAGGTTGTTAGAAACTATTTATGAAATTGTGTTTGTTCCACACATACTAGTATAGCAATATACTAACCGACATTTTGTTTGTCGGTGTTTTAGGTATTATCTGAAAGGATAAATAGTAAAGCAAAATTTGTGAAGATGAATTTAAGTAATTCAAAGGAGGATTAGATAGTTATATTTCTACAATGGATAGAAGTCTTAGATTCTATTTTGAAAAGGTATGCAAAAGTTTTATTTTATACCAGCTTTCCAGTTTAGTGAGTAGAATTTGATAATTATTTTGGATTAAATTGTTAAACCATTGATCCTAAATTTTGGGATAATGCCTCCGACCTCTTGGTCTCCCTTGATTGGGGGTTACTGAGAACTGGGTTCATTACATTACTGCAATCTTTAAAGTTACTATGTGTATAACAATGTAAGTATAAGTGTGACTCGCTCGAACCTACATACCCCTCTAAATGTAAGATAATGGACCAACCTCTAGAGGGAAGGTCAAAGTGAGTCAAGCCCCAGAGGGAAGACCACAGGGCACCCAGAGAGGTGACCCCATGTACTAAGCTCAGGATGGAGAAGGTAGCCTTAATGTCACTTGCAAGGACATAACCCTAGAGAGGGTATCCCAAAGGTGGTAAAAGCGGTGGAGGAGTCATACTAAAAACATAATCTTGCATTGTTAACAACTATTTACTGTGATTATGTTATTAGAAATTATGTGCATTGCTTTGCTTGTCCCCACATACCAGCATATTTATTTATGCTGACCGACGTTTTGTTTGTCGGAGTTTTAGGAATTATCTAAAAAGGACAGATAGTAAACGGGAATCTATGAAGATAAAGTAAGTAATCCAAAGGAGGATTACATAGATAGATTTCGTCTGTGGATAGAAGTCTTAGATCCTATTTTGAAAAAGTATGCAAAAGTTAATTTTTATTCTAGCTTTCCAGTTTAGTTTTAGTAGAATTTGATAATTATTTTTTGATTAAATGTCAAACCACAGATTCTGAGTTACCGGGAGGCGAGGCCATTACATTACAAGCAAACAGGATAAGACTTCTCTGTATCCATCATCGGCTCCCATGTGGCTTCATCCTCTCCATGGTGCTTTCAAAGAACATTTATCATCTTATATTCTTACATATGAGTTCTCTCTCACCTTGGTATTTTGTACCCTCGTAGGTGACTCAGGACATGTCAGCCTCTCCAGAATCTCAAAAGGTTCAATGCTCAACACATGGCTCGGGTACATCACATAGCGCTCTAGATTGGACTCATGGAACACATCATACATCATGTTATCTTGAGGGGTAAGGCTAAACATAAGCATATCCACCAATACATCCCAAATGGACCCATGTATCGGGGACTCCTCTTTCTCAGCTATAGCTCAGATGGGTTGGGTTTTCATAACACATATTCTCCCACAGTGAACTGTATGTCAGTCTGCTTCGCATCAGCTCACGACTCATGTCGCTCCTGGGCTCTCTCAGCCATCACACGATCAAAGTGACTTCATCTGCACACATTATGGTCTCTCTGACCTTCACAAGGTCCTCTCACCGACAACATCATAGTGAAGCGGTGACCGACACAACCTCCCTTAAGAGCTTCTTACATCCCATTACTGGCTATGGTGGCTATCATCATGAGGAAAATCCTCCTAGGGATAGGAACTACTCCCATGTATCACTCTAAATGAGCACACATGCTCTCATCAGACCCTCTAGTCTGGATCATACTCTCTTGACAGTCTATCAGTCAGGGGTGATATGTTGTACTAAACTTCAATCTAGCATCGAGTTCTTCATATACCTTCTTCCACCACATGGAAATGTATTTGAGGTCATGCTCAAGAACCCTTGAACTCAGATCGTGGTGTAGTTGAACTATCTCTCTCATATATTGTCCAACCAAATTTGTCACACTGGAAGAGCTCTCTCTTAGGCAAAGGATTAGGTTATCTTGGTAAGGCGATCTATGATAGCCCATATTGCATCATGACCTCTCTCGATTCAAAGGAGACTCACCACAAAGTCCATGGTGAACCACTCCCATTCCCTCTCAGGGACTCTTCATTATCCTTAGAAACTCACTGGGTTACTGGTGTTTGGCCTTCACCTCCTGGCATGCATGGCGACAAGCCACATGTAACTCTATATACTTCTTCATCTCGGGTACTCAAAATGCACTTTTATTATCTTAGTAGTACCACAATGCAAGGTGTACTTAACATTACGAGCTCATGCATGTCATGATTCCTCAGGGTTGACTCCTCATAAACCCTAAAACACTCTAGTCGTGGGTTCCATCACCTTCCTTTCCTGAGAGGTGTATATGAGGTTCTTACAACCATCCTTCTATCTCATCAAGCTCTAGGCTAGCTAACTGAGCAACCACCTCAACCAACAGGTCTGGTTGTATCTGGGTGTTAGCCATACATGTCTCATCTTCGAACTTAGGGTTTACCTAACAACCTCTTCCAGCCTCTCTACTGGATAAACAAGACAGATGTACAACTAAGTTGTTCCTCGACTAAAGGTATCAATTACACATTAAGTCCTTATGTGATAGGTAAGACATAAACCTTCATATACTCCACTCATCATCCTCATCTCAGATCAAAAAAATCTGATCTCACCATCTCAGTTATCAAACTCAAACATATATAACTCATAAATCCATACTGCTCTGGATAAGAATATCCTCAAACATCATAGCAATGTTTCAACTCACATCATCTTTATCCTTAGTGTATGGCATGCGTTTTGCCCAATCTCTCACACCCATAATGAGAGGAAATAAGCATTTGGTTGCAGTCCAAATACAAAGTTTATCCCGTTCCAAGAGTAGAGATGGTGCATCACACCTCACCAGTACACTTTCCAATCTAAGTTGAAATGTTCATCCCATGTTACCACATCATGAATGCCTCCAAATTATGTTTACGTCCATGGAAAGAATGTTTTCAAACACTCTTGGGTCTTCACATTACCCATATACACAATCCTTAGTCATCTCCTCAAGGTCTCTAGGGTGTCGGTACTTTTGGGGTCATCCCTTTCCCTTATGCATCCAGGGAGTGCCTTACCTCAATTTGCCATTTGGGTCCCATGAACTCATAAAGGTGATCAATCTCCTAACCCATGGTACCTGAAAAAGATAGTTGTTACCTCCTGACCCTATGGTTTGGTGCATCTAGGGATCAGACAACTCCTACTCCCATCAGTCTTATCCCTACCTAACCTTAGTATTGACTTAGGATTCACTTTCTAAGGTTTTTAATCCGAATTAGTGTATTATTAGGGTTTCACCATAGCCAGTATCGGGATACAGGAAGCTTAGTAAGAGAGGCCATGTTGATCACCGCTTCATTGGGATGATGTCGATGAGAGGACCCTGTAAAGGTCAGAGAGACCACATTGTATGTAGATGAAGTAACTTTGATCGTGCGATGGCTGAGAAAGCCCAGGGGCGACAAGAGTCATGAGCTGATGTGAAGCAGACTGACATGCAATTCACTGTGGGAGAATATGTGTTATGAAAACCCAACCCATCTGAGCCATAGCTGAGAAAGATGATTCCTCGATACATGGGTCCATTTGATTCTTATGTTTAGTCTTACCCCTCAGGATAACATGATGTATGATGTGTTCAATGAATCCTATCTAGAGTGCTATGTGATGTACCCAAACCATGTGCTAAGCCATGAACCTATTGAGCTTCTAGGGAGGCTAAAATATCCTAAGTCACCTATGAGGGTACAAGATACCAAGGTGAGAGAGAAATCAAATGTAAGAATATAAGATGATGAAGATTCTTTGGAAGCACCATGGAGAGGATCAGGCCACATGGGAGCCAATGATGGACATGGAAAAGTTTTATCATGATTTGTTTGTATGTTTAATGGAATTTGGGGGGGGGATTCATATAAGAGGGGAAGGATATTACAACCCCAATTTCCAGGTTCATATGGTGGGAAATGCAATTTCCCCAATAAATGTATGATTATGTATTTTGTATGAATTATGTGCCTTGAACGGATTCCTTTGATAAATAGCCTTGTGTGTATGATTTCGTGGGCCTTGTTGCCTATCAAGCTCAATAACCTAAAAAGGGAATAAAAAGGAAAAGGAATCAATTAATAAAGGAATAACTAAGATAATGAGAAAAGAAAGACGTGGAAGCATGTAGAAGGCTAAGAATTATCCTTCAAGGAGGGATTTCATATCTTTAGGATTTCATGGGTTCCAAGGAGTCCAAGTTGCAAATATAATAGGAGAAGAAAGAGATAAAATCAAATAAAGCAGTATTAAGAAGGAGATTTGAGATAATGATGAAAATATAAGAAATATGTGGAAATATGGATCATGGAATCATTATAGAGTGTTTTTGACTCCACTTTCCTTATAATGTTTATAAAAATAGAAATAGAGAAAATAGGAAAGAAGGAGAGAGAAAATATGTGTTTTTATACATAATACATGCTTTATAAGTCATTGACTTGCAAATGAAGAAAAGGAGTTATTCCTTTTGAGTTTCGGCTTCAAACTTGTAATATAAGTAGACTAAGTCTTTATAGACTTTCCCTTAAAATTTGGGATGAATTGGATGAGTGGTTTAGGAGTTATGGATTTTATAAAAATCCCTAAAGTGTGGACAATATAAGAGGAAAGTATCAAATGTCACAATATTAGTTGGATTAGATTTTCATTTTTTTAAGAATGCAAGTAATGTGGACCGTTGGATCTGAGATCCAATGGTGTTGGGCTATTCCTTGCCTCATTTGGAAGGAGAAAACATGTGGCTAGACAGGCTATTTTCCGAACCAGATTTCTCGTGATTGAGAACACGAGAGGAGTTGGAATTAATCCCAACATCTTTGGGAATACAAGAGGAGGCAAGCAATCCTAGGTTTGTAGTGGTTTCAGGGATCCTATCGAATTTGCCCAATTTTCTCAGAACCTGCAGCAAGCCATAGCCCAAGGCTATAGAAGGAAGGGGACCATAGGCCCCTCTGGGAGAAGATGAAGTCTCTACAAGACTCTGCGCGACCATCATTTCCCTTCCCCATCCTCTATTGCTTCGCTAGCCACCAGGCGAGGAAGAGGAGGGCCACACGACGGTTCCTCTTTTTCACAAAGGAAACAGGGGAATCAGCCCCGTTCCATGCACACCTGTGAGGAAGATGAAGACCTAGATCGATTAGCTAGGTAGGAAGATCCACGCGAGGGTCCGCGAGTCAAGAAAGAAATTTGCCTAGAAAATGGAATACAAAGGACACATGGCGCGATGCCATTGGCCAAGAGGTAAATAATTTATGAAAATCGTAGCTAATTAATGGTATATCCGATGGAGATAAGTAATATATAAAAAATTATCAGAAAAATGCAAGGAATGCAATAAAAAAATATTTAGAGCTTGAATATGATCCTAATTCGAAAAGTAGTTAAAGTTGCTAACCTTGATGCTTTATAATGCAGAAAAACCCTAACTTGATGATCCTATGAAATTGGGATGTTTAATGAGGATAATATACAAGCCTATTAACATGTTGTTAATAAAAAGATGTTTTGGGTATCTAACTAGATAATCCATGGGCTAAATAGCTTGATTTAGGGTTCCATGTACATGAATGTGCATTAATGGGCTTAGAAACCCTAATATAAGTGTTAATGAGTTTTAATGAGATATAATTTTAGATCCTTTGTATAAAACTAATTTTAGGTTAATCTCAATCCTAGTATATGATAAAAAGGCTCTAATGTGATTAAGTTGAATAATTATGGTTTTGTCTCAAGATATGTTGTTTTTAGGGTTTTGTGATTATAATGGATAAAAGGTGTGGATAAACCCTAATGATACCCTAATTTAGATTAGAAACCCTAGAAAGTGAATCCAAGTCAATAAAATAGATTCTTGATAAAGTGTTAGTAAATAAAGCATATAAGTTTTTCAGGATTCTTGATTGTGCGGTTGAACTACTTACTTGGATTGCTTTCTTGGTTGGAATTACTATTGGCTTATGAAATCTACTGAAAATGTATGTGGTTAATTATGAATAATCACCTTTAGTTTCATGACATTTCTCGGATGTTTTTATCGAGAGATTGCAACCTAAACTATTGGATGTTCAATTATGCAATCCTAAAATTCCCTATGAGTATCACAATTAATTATGTATGTGTATTCTCAAACCTACATGCCACCCTGGTGTATGTTGCAAGACCAAGCCCCAGAGGGAAGGTCTGATTTGGTCAATCCCCAGAGGGAAGACCATTGGGCACCCTGAGAGGTGACCCCAGGCACCAAGCTCAGGATGGAGAAGGTGGCCTTATGTCCCTTGCAAGGACAAAACCCTAAGAGAGGGTAATCCAGGGTAGAGGGAAAAAGCGGTTGAGAAGTCACATTGAAAATGTAATTTGGATTGTTAACCAATTATTTTCTATAATTTTTTTTTTGTCAGCCAAAACTCTATTGCTTTTTTTCATTTTTGTTTATGGGAAATACAAAACTTGTTGGTACTCAAAGAGAACCAACTGTAAGGAAAGAAACTGTCTATACAAAAAGAATCCATCTATGAGAAGAGAGAGGGAATAAAGAATATGATCCTCAAACATCCAGGACCAGATCTTCAAATTCAAGCCAGCAAAAGGAAATTCAAAACCATAACCTTAAACTTCAACTTCGTGAGAACATTTTAAACCATCAAAAACAAAAGAGCCCTCATACTAAACAACACCAGCATCCAAGAAACACCACCAACAACTCGACCATCACTCCACGAGTGAGAGGGGAGTATCTAGCAGGCTAACTCAAAGCACCTCAGCCATCACTACCAGGGAGAAAGGGATCATCAGACCCAAACTCTATCAGAACCAACAGGAGAAGATCATGAACCAAGACCCTAGCCACAGAGGTTCAGAAGGTAAGCAGCCAGCACAAGATCTCGACCATCACTCAAAGAGTGAGAGGGGAGCAAGAAACAATAGGACCACCAAACAACAAGAGCAGAACCCCCAAGAAGACAATCCATCAAAAACAAGCATCCAGGCCAAGAACAAAATCTTCAGGTTAAAGAGCAGAGGCAGCCTCAACCCGTAAAGGAAAGTTCTCAAAACCTCTTCAAGGCAATCAAAAGACCAAGAGAAAAACTTGATTCTGAACTCAACTAGCAACCATATATATCCACCAACAGCTCGGCCTTCACTCCTCGAGTGAGAGGGGAGCAGCAAGCAGGCTGAACCAACCTCAGCAGTCAAGAAGAAAAATACCAAAAGTCCAGCCACAAACTCCAGAAAGAACCAAAGCACAGGATGAATAAACAACTCAACCATCACTCATCGAGCGAGAGAGGAGCAAAGGCACCCATGCCATAGAAGAAGGAGATATCGATCATCACAGGAACAAGCATCCAGCTCGTAGAACTTCAGGAATAAAACCACATAAAAGAACACTCAACCATCACTCAACGAGTGAGAGGGGTGCAAGGGCAGCAGGGGCCAACCATCATCATAAGATAGCAACCAAAGAAAAAGCCAAAGAAGCCTCAACCATCACTTAATAGCAGAGAGAGGGGAACATAAACATGAGTTCTCTAACACTTGGTAAACCATCAACCATGAGCACAGAAACAAAACAGGCCAGGGAAAAATAGAAGGATGAACCAACAGAAGGAGCCTCAACCCAAAAAGGTAAGCTTCACTAAGCTCTTCGAACCCACCAAGAACCAACGAGGGAAGATCATACTAACTAGATGGCTTAACCATCACAGAAACCATCAGGATCAACTAGACAAAATAGCAACTCCGAAGAAAAACTACTGAAAACTTGATACAAGGCAACAACATGATCTTCAGACTCTTCAGCCAGACCCAAAGGCCAACAAAATCCTTGAGTGAGTTCTGCCACTCCACATAGGATAAATTCATCCGCCCAAGGACAACCAAAACCGAACAGTCTGTCATGTGACTGAAAGGAAGTCAAGGTGGATTCCTGTGTGACTGAAAGAAGTTCATACTAACTAGATGTTCAACCATCACAGAAACCATTAGGTTCATAACCAGATAAAGCAGCAACACAGAAGAAAAACTCCTGAAAAGCTGAAACACGGCAAAAACATGATCATCAGACTCTTCATCCAGACCCAAATGCCTTTAAAATCCTTGAGTGAATTCTGCCACTCCACATAGGATAAACTCATCCGCACAAGGACAAGATCAACCACAACAAACACTAGAATCCTTGAGCGAGATCTTCCACTGTACACTCAAAGACCATAAGAACAGACACCAGAGCATCCAGCAGAAAAAATCAAGAGACACCAGGATCCCACAAAAGAACATAGCAAATAGAGCCAAGCTAAGAAACGACCATCACCAGTAGAGAAGCACAAACCCTAACCAAGGCAAGGATAGTTATATAAAGCACCAACTAGATCCTCAGGCTCCACAACAAGGATATCACCAAGAAGACCAAAAAAAGGAACGATGACACCATCCAGTTGGGCTCAAACAGGAAAGAAACAGAGGAAGTCCTGGTGAATAACTCCCCAAATCTGATTGGGGCTTCTGTAGATGTCTTCATGAACTCTAAGATTCCTTTCTACCCACACATGATAAAAGATAATACTCATAATGCATTTCATCCTCTGATCAGTACCATATTCTTCCTGATACCAGTTACTAATCATGGGAAGGTTAGCAAGATTCCATAAAGTTTCAACAAAATTGCATTTGAACAGGATATGATTGGTATCTTCATAATCACCATGGCATAAGAAACGGATAGAAGCTAAACATAGGCCCCTTCTCCTTGAATAATCAGAAGTCAGATTCCTATTATGTCTTGCTTTCTAGAGATGAATCTTAGCACGGTTATAAGTTTTAATCTTCCAAATCCATTCAAAATTGTAGCATCTACCCGTTTTCACTCTAACAGCCTCCCAGGCATCATGGACCTTAATGGACTTCTTATCAACAAAAAGAACATAATCTTTTTTATCTTGATGAATCTCAACAGAATTAATAGCATTAAAAATGTCACATTGACCACGGTTATAGGCTCTAGGCATCTTCCAAATCCCATTATCAATCATCACATTCAGAGTAGACTCCCAAGAGATACCAGATCTAATAATGCATTCTTTACCAACAAGACTATCAAGAAAACATGAATTACACCAAGGATCTTGCCAAGTCATAATAGAGCTTCCATCATCAACAACAAACTTGGTGTGTTTGTACAGATCATCTTTGACACGAATAAGATTATTAAATAACCAAGAGTAATTGGGTGATTCTTCAATAATCTAGAAGGAATGATTCTTTAAATATTTCTCAGAAATCCATTTGACCCAAAGAGTGTCTTTTTTACTCACAATATCCCATGCATTAATAACCAAGCAAGCCTTAGACACATCTTTGGGTTTTTTTATATTCAAACCACCATCTTCAAAAGGTTCAGTGACACTATCCCATTTAATGAGATGGAGATTTTTCTTAGCCTCGGTACCTCCCCATAAGAAGTCACGACACAATTTGTCAATGATCTCAAGAGTACTACTAGGAATAGGGAAAGAGAAAAGCCAGTAAAGATGCATATTGGAGAGAGTGGACTTGATTAACTCCATTCTAGCAGCAATAGAAAGCAGCTTAGATTTCTAAGAGTTCAATCTATGCTTAACTTTGTCAACTAAAGTTCCACAAAACCTTTTGGAAAGATTCCTAGAAAAAAGAGGCAAGCCAAGATATTTGGAGGGATAACAGCTCTCTTTGATCTTCATAATATCAGTAATGGAACTTTTGTTAGCATTCTTACTAAAGATAATGGAGCTCTTATCATAGTTCACCCGGAGACCAGAAATATCAGTAAAAGAGTCCAGAACAGTCTTGATATTATTAGCATCATTCTTACTAGCCTTAGAAAAAATCATAAGGTCATCCACAAAAATAAGATGAGACCTTTTCAAACTTTTAGAAGCAGCAATAGGTTCAAGATTTCCATTCATAACCATATTCTTAAACAGCTCAGAGATACCTTGCATACCAATAATAAAATGATAGGGGGCAATAGGATCCCCTTGCCTCACACCATTCATAGGTTTGAAAGTATTTGAGGGCTCCCCATTAATAAGCACTTGATAAGAGGTAGAGTAAAAAATTTCCTTGATCCAATTAATCCAAATAGATGGGAAACCCATTCTATGCATGATAGAGAAAAGAAAGGACCATTTCACAGAGTCATAAGATTTCATTATGTCAGCCTGGATACACATTCTAGGAGACACATTAGGCTTTTTGAAATCACTTAAAATATCATTGGTTAGCAGAATAGCATCCTTAATGCTTCTATCTTTAACAAACACACACTGAGAGTCATCAATGATAGAAGGCAGAACTTTGTGGAGTCTATTAGCCAGAATTTTTGAAATGATTTTATAGAAGGAATTACATAAGGCAATAGGTCTCCAATTCTTAATATTAGAGGAGTCTGAACCTTTGGGAATGAGAGTCAAGTAAGTTCTATTGGCTTCTTGCAGCAATTTTCTATTTCTAAAGAACTCAAAAATAGCATCACATACATCGTCTCCAATAATGTCCCAACATTCCTTGTAGAAGAAGCCATTAAAACCATCAGGCCCAGGGGCCTTATCAACTTTTAGATGTTTTATCACGTCCTCTATCTCATTCCTAGTGACATTTGAGATAAGAGAATTTTTTTGCTGAATGGTTAACGTATTACCAAGCCACTCACCATGCCATACACCTCTTGATCCAGAACTGTTATTGAAAAGCTTGGAATAGAAGTCAGTTATAGCAAGCTGTATAGCATCATTATTATATGAGATATTACCATCAATCTCAAGCTTATTAATAGAGTTGGAAAGCTTTATGATCTTCAGTAAAATTATTTCTATAATTAGGTTGTTAGAAACTATTTATGAAATTGTGTTTGTTCCCCACATACCATTATAACGATATACTGACTGACGTTTTCTTTGTCGGCGTTTTAGGTATTATCTGAAAAGGACAAACATTAAAGTGAAATCTGTGAAGATGAATTTAAGTAATCCAAAGGAGGATTAGATAGTTATATTTCTATGGTGGATAGAAGTTTAAGATCCTATTTTGAAAAGGTATGCAAACATTTTATTTTATACCAGCTTTCCTGTTTAGTGAGTAGAATTTGATAATTATTTTTGATTAAATTGTTAAACCATTGATCCTAAATTTTGGGATAACACCTCCGACCTCTAGGTCTCCCTTAATTGGGGGTTACTGAGAAGTGGGGTCATTACAGTAGTTTACTGCTTAGTCAATGATATCACTAGTACATAATCGGCCTTTAGTGTCGGTTATTTAAGGCCTTTAGCGTCAGTATTAATGCGACACCCATGTGGGCACCGCAAAAAGTCCAACCGTTAGGCATCGGTTTCCAAACTGACGCCACAACCTTCACGTGCCACCGAAAACACGCCATCATGGGGGAATAGGCGTCGCTTATTCGTTGTTTTGAAACCAACGCCATAAACCTATCAGCGTCGGTTTATTAGTGATAACCGACGCCATCTCACATGCTGCCACGGTCGTTCTGGCCAGCACGGCCGTGTTGTCTGGCCCGCTGCTATGCCCATGCTGGCCAGCACAGCCGTGGTGTCTGGCCCGCTGCCACCACCGTGCTGTCCAGCACGGCCGTGGTGCATGGCCTCATTAGGGAAATCGACGTCGGTTACTAGTAGGGAAACCGATGACAAAACCATAAGTGCTGTTTTATTATTGATAATCGACGTCACATCACATGCATTAGGCATCAGTTATAATTATTTATCCGACGTTGTAATCATTTGTCGTCAGTTTTAAACCAATAACCGACGCCTATTTCATGTTTTTTTTCTTATCAGTCTGCAGGCCTGCTGTGGCTAGTCACAGGATGAGAAACCTGCAGTTTAGTTATAAAATGCAAGTTTTACGACATCCATTGATATCAGTCAACAACAGGCCATAAACCTGCAAAATTAACAACATTAATTTTCACACATTTAGCAACCTGTAGTTCCATTCAATTTTCACACATGTAGAAACATTCATGTAGCAATTTACAGTTCCATTCATTTTCACATTCACACATGTAGAAACATTCATATAGCAGCCAGCAGTTTCATTCATTTTGACATTCACACATGTATAAACATTCAGACACATGTAGAAATATTCAGACATGTAGAAACATTCACACATATTATAATTCAGAAATTTATTGACAAAATATCATTGTTTAGTCATTATTCTCTATCAACATCCCAATTATATGTTAAAACCCCCACTACTTGTATGGTTGTTGCCCATTCTTCTCTTATATCATTTAACTCTTCCGTCGTATAGGGAGCATGTACATCTGATAAGGCATTTTTTGTAGTGTGGTCAGTTTTAAACACCTGCAAAGAGAATGATGTATATATATAATGAATAATATATAAATAAGGTTGATATATTTCATATTATCTAATGAGACTATATATAATACCTCAGGAATGGTATCGATGTCCACTGCGGTATATTTGATAATCATGTGCATAAATCGCATCACATAGTATGCACATGCCCATCCGTTGTCTTGTGTAGCACACTATAAATTGAAACATACAAAATATTAAAAAATACAACTGATTAAGCATTGTTCACATAAATAATATATACATTGCAGTCGGGAACTTACTTCCACGTTCTTCCAAATTATTGGCTGGTTCTTTTTTCTGGGGACCTTTCCTCCAGCCTTTTTGAACTCATCTAAACCCCTACATGTTAATGTAACATAGTACATTGCATAAATAAATAGTAATGTAATAACATACGTTAACGGATATGAAAATGAAATATTTCTCACCGGAATAATGCCATTTTCATTGTGTGTCTATATTTTGAATTCAATTTAGTCCCATTAGGATCTAGATAATAAACAATGAACGTATCGGGGTAAATAACTAGTAACTCCCAATGCATACCACTAGAGGTTAATAGTTAAAAACTAATAAATTAAAATCCACAATAAAAATGTAATTTTCATAAGTCCAAATTATAAGCAAAGTAAACATACTCCACATTGAATGGAGCTAATATCACTGTCTTCTTATTTTAAGAAAAATTTGTAAAACCATCACAGCAGTATTGTTGAACTGACGGAGGGTCTTTAGCTACTAGACTAATCAAAGATGGAATCAAAAATCCTACATGTTCGAATGAAAAATCTGCACATATCTTGTCTAAGTAGCTGTAAAACATGTATTACATATGCATTAATATATAAGAAACCAGATCACCAGATCCTACAAAAGGTATATGGATGTATAAAGAAGGTCTCACCTTATCCATAGCTCTATCACAGATGTATTCATCCAATCATATCGAAACAACTCCAAAATATCTTGTAGAAATAGTTTGCTTTCGTATGATTGACCTGCAGCATCCGCATCTATTGAAACAATTATAGGGTAATTTATATCATGTTCACCTAACCATATTGCCATAACCCTACAATTAGGACCTAACAGGATAGGTAGGTCTTGTGGAACCCAACTTGGTAATGTAGGAGGTGGAGGTGGAGGCCTAGATGCTCTGGGTGTCTTCTGTTTAACCTGTATATATATAATTTCAGCTCAATTGACATCATATGCACACACTAACAATTTAATGCAATGTAAATTTACCATACAGTTTCAGTATAGAGGACATCCACTTTTGACCACAATATCACTCCGCCTGCCTCACCAAGTGTTTCACAATCTGGGTGGGCATATGGAAATGGAAGATCCATCCAATTGGGGAACATACGTAGTGGGCTCACACGAACCCAACCAGTTGGTAATGGAGACCCATGAAACATTTCCCCTGGTAGGGATGGGTAAGCCGACGCCTCTGCAACGATAAATTCTTTACTTTTTAGACGGCATGGCTTCAACCCCTACAAATTTTTATGTAAAGAATGTTATATACATATATACATATCATCTTGAAAACATATCATCTTGAAAAGACTAGTTACTATGTCATAAAAATACTTACAACGGATGTGCTAGGTGGTGGGTCTACATGATTACTCCCAACCTCTACAGTAGGAGTAGAGTGGGAAGTCATAGGTACTGTATGTTGAGTGGCAGTCAGAGATGCCTGTCACTTGCTCATTACTTCTTCGAGTTTCCTATCAACTATCTTATCTACCTATACATGGATAAAAGAAACGTTAGCTTCTGATTATTGAATTTCTTTTACAGTAACATTATAAAGAAAGAATATGTTACCTCTTCTTATCAAAGTCCCACTTTTGGGATATGTTTGCACTGGGATGGCCCAAAGAACGCTTTGATGCCCACACCAGCGCCTGCAGCCCTAACACGTCCAGGATACTCTGGGTTACCCAAAGCAACTGTGAATTCATCCCTTGTGCCCTCAGGGATGAACTTGCCTTGTTTCCTCAGCTCGTGCAGCTCCTGCTAATCTCCAAAACAAAAATTTGTAATTAAGTAAACACCACTAAATAAATGGGACCAAATATAACCACAATAAAAAACAACAAACAAAATATATAATAAAAAATTTCAAGATTTTCTTAAAATATTTAAATTAACAAAAAATTCTTATGGGATCCATGAAACAACTCTCAGAAATAATTTTCCCTTTGGAAGGTGCAGGACCGAAACAATCAACATATTGATATTGGAAGACCAAAAAGATTCTTCCAATGTCTCATTTTTGGGATCAATGAAATTCATAGGTATAGGAAGAAGCCCCATTAAATAGAGATTTTTTTCTTTCAAACATCCTTTGTTTGTTAATACAAGATAGTATTTATGTGGTCGCAAGGGGAAATAAAGATTTAAGGTATATGGAGATTGATGAACATAGTTTGTACCATGTTTTATGCCTACTTTAACTAGATTTATTGCTTCAAGTTCTTGGGTTTTTCAACTCATCCATAACAAGAACAAAATATATGGGATGAGTGTCGATCCTTGATGTAACCCAACGGTGATAGGAAAAGCTATGTCTCTCCCATATCTTTTTGTTAATGTGTTTGTAGTATATTTAGATCTTTTGATATCATCTTGAATAGTTGGGTGCACTTTGATGCATGTTTCCTAGGACATGGTCCAATGAACTTCTAGTACTCATCAACATCGAATTTTAGACTTTATCATATATAAAGAAAACTCATATTAGTCAAACATGACATGTTCAATCTCGAGCATGATGTGTCTCAATCCAATAACTAGACAACGTTCTCTAAATAGAAGACATGTTCTGCCTCACAAGGACATGGTGTGTCCACATACATGGACTTCCCTCAATTTAAACAACATGGATGTTGTGCTTCACTAGAGCGTGATGTGTCCCACCACAATGAGGACTGCAAAATTGATCCCAATAGAGCGAACGATTTCTCTAAGAGTTGTATTTTACCATTTTTGCAACCGCCTCAACAGTTGCGGGCTTCCTTATTTCTCCCTTCTTATTTTGCTTCCCAACTATCCATACATCATGGCGAGGCAGAGGTGTGGTACCTATAGTAGAGGACTCCTGAGTAGCAGCAGACTGAGCAGTAGACTCGGCCTGTAGTCTTTGGTGAATGCCTGCATACCCCTTTGGACCCATTGTGTGCTCATGCACATTCAGTGCACGCCTTGCTTTTTGCGCCTCACTGAGGGCCTAGTTAGTATGCACATTAATGATTTGGTTAGTAACACTAAATGTTAATCTTGAATACGTGAATACAACATATATTAATTAAATTGGGAGTGATGCCTAATACCTTGAATTCATCAGTTTGTCTTGAAGCAACAAATGCGTCCCATTCTTCTTGGTCCAGGAAGTTCCATTGTTCAGTGGTTGTATTCTTCCTCTTGTCACCTTCTTTTATGTATTTTCGGGTGAGATTTGTCCTATAGTTACTTAGGACTCTCCCACAGCATTGCATCACATATTTACGATGTAGCTTTTCATCCAATTCAAATATACTCTGCAAAATAGAATTGCTATTAACTAGTATCTAAAATATTAGTAATCTACAAAATAGAATTGCAAATTAATAATAACTCATGCATAAATCCTTCTATATTACATCTTTCTTCCCCTTAGGAACTTTATGCCAAGAATCTATCTTACAACCGCAATGGCTATGAGTAACATACCCAAGATATGAAACAAACGAATTGTGATTCACTCCAATTGCATTTCCTGCATTATCAAAATCCACAACAAGTTTGGGTACATTTTACCTTTGCGCTATTAACTTCTTCATCATAGTGATGCCCCTTCTCTTGTCAACTTTTTGGTGCTGCTCATCAAGTGCTTCAGAGGGTACATGTGCATCACCAACCTAAAATTTGACAAAATAAACACACTTACAGGATATAACTATAAATGGACATATAGATATAAATATATGATATATTTTTAAAACTTACATTATGAGGCGGCGCATTGATGTCCTCACCCTTACGGTAATCATCAGCACGATCACCAGGAGAATGCCCAGCAATCTGAAAGTTCACATTCACATTGTAAAGTTCACATTGTAAAGTAATTCACATTGTAAAACTCACATTGTAAAGTTCACAACCATTGTAAAGTAATTCACATTGTAAAGTTCACATTATAAAGTAATTCACATTGTAAATTTCACATTGTAAAGTTCACATTCACATTGTAAAGTAATTCACATTGTAAAGTTCACATTCATAAAAATAAAACATATAAAAAATATAAACATGCCTCTAATATTGTGATTTTTTATCAATTAACAATCCTTCATTGTGATCTCTGCGCACATACAAGTCATCATTAGCTTCAATATTTGCTGGTGTTGGAAACCCAATTGAGAATGGACTGGAGTCATCATACTTATCATAGTACTCTTATTCATCTATAGAATCTTCAATGAATTGTCTTTTACCATGAAGAACAACCGACCATTTATCATTTGCAGGATCATCGATATAAAATACTTGTTTCGCCTGTGATGCCAATATGAATGGTTCACCCTTCTCGCCAATCTTTTCAAAGTTCACTAAAGTGAAACCCAATTCATCCACTATAACTCCTTTGGTGTTATCAACCCAATTACATTTGAAGAGCGGAATTCTGAAATCTATGTAGTCAAACTCCCACATGTCTTCAATGACACCGTAATATGACATTTTAGCTTCACGTGGACTCTTATCCTTTGCACTTGCAAAAAACATAGTGATGCTTGAAGGGTGACCCCACTGTTTTGGATGACACTCTTATCATCTTGGCACTTTGTGTAATATGTGAATCCATTAATGTCATACCCTTCATAAGACATAACATTCAATTTTGGTTTAAAGGCGAGGCATTTGATAGTTTCAGTAATATCATCTGGTGTTTGAGATAGTTGATGTAAGACTTTATCTTCAAACCACTTAATAAATGTCTTGTTATGCTCTCTAGCAAGCCACATTGTATTGGCTTGAGGATATTGTCTCTTGATGAAATTGGTATGTTCCTCGATATAAACACTCACTTCATCCATTTTGTGTAAAATATACAAGTGACCTTGTTCCAATTGCTCACGGCTGATTACTTTCACCCGTGATCCCAAAATTCCTTTGCCAAATTGCTCCTCAATATTCTTGTCATTACCAGGAGTGTCAGTACCACTGAGAAAGTCATTGCAAAAATCCATAACCTCTCTCGCCACATAACTCTCAATAATACTCCCTTCAGGCTGATAACGGTTTCGAACATCACTTTTAAAAATTCTCATGTATCGTTCAAAGGGATACATCCAATGCAAGAAAACTGGTCCCAACATTTTCACTTCCCTAGTCAAGTGGACAACAAGATGTACCATGATATCAAAGGACGACGGAAGAAAATACATCTCAAGTTGACATAGGGTAACAACCACTTCTCTTTGCAAATTATCGAGAGTATCAGGGTCAATAACTTTGCTGCACATACTGTTGAAAAAGAAACAAAGTCTGGTGATTGCAAACCTTACATGCTTTGGCAATATAGATCGAATTTCCACGGCAATATTTGTTGCATTAGAGTGTGACAATCATGAGATTTAAGACATATCAACTTCAAATCTTTCATTGATACCAATCTAAGGATGTTGGATGAGTAACCATGTGGCACCTTAACATTTACCAAACATTCACAAAAAGCTTTCTTCTCCTTTCTAGACAATGTGTAACAAGAGGGAGGTAAGTATGTTCTCCGATTTCCCATTTCACGTAATTCTGTTAATTCTGACCTTATTCCCATTTCACATAGGTCCAGTCTGGATTTTATCCCATCTTTAGTCTTACCTGGTATATTCAACAAAGTACCAATGACACTATCATAGACATTTTTCTCAACGTGCATGACATAGATACAATGCTTGACTGTCAAAGAACTCCAATAAGGAAGATCCCAAAATATTGACTTCTTCTTAAATAAAGATTTGTCACTCAGTGTGGCCATAGTACATTGTGATCTCTTACCAAATTCATTGACAAAGTCTTTTACTCTTTCATAAACAACCTCCCCTGGTATAGGTTTAGGTGCACTCCGTTCCTCATTCAATCCATTGAATGCTTTGTGTTTCCTACGATACAAATGGAATTTTGTAAGAAACCTTCGATGACTGAGATATACAGTCTTACCACCATGTTTTAGTCTTGTTGAATCAATGTTCTCTTCACATATAGGACACGCTTTATCTCCTTTGACACTATATCCAGACAAATTCCCATATGCTGGAAAGTCATTAATAGTGCAAAACAACATAGCATGCAAACGAAATGTCTCTCTTCATGAAGCATCATAGGTCATCACACCTTCACCCCAGAGTTTCTTTAAGTCATCAATCAGAGGTTCAAGATAAACATCGATATCATTTCCAGGTTGTTTAGGGCCCGATATCAACAACGACAACATTACATACTTATTTTTCATGCACATCCAGGGAGGAAGATTGTATATAATAAGCATGACTGGCCAAGTTCTATGTTGGCTGCTCAATGTCCCGTACAGATTCGTCCCATCTGTACAAAGCCTAAGTCTTATATTCCTGACTTCTTCACCAAATTCAAGGTACAATAGATCAATATTCTTCCACTGTGGGGAATCAGACGCATGTGGTAGGATCCCATCATTATTTTTCTTAACATCTGCATGCCACCTCAAATTCTTCGCATCTAATCGATTGGCAAACAAGCGTTGAAATTGTGATATTATAGGTAGATACCACATCACCTTGGCAGGAGAACCAGTTTTGGACTCCCCCGAAGTCGTCAATTTATACCGTGACGTACCACATTTTGGACAATCTTTCAAATCCACATAGTCCTTTTGAAATAATACACAATCATTCGGGCATGCGTGTATCTTCTTGGCATCCATTCCCATTGGGCACAATAATTTCTTTACCTGGTATGTTGAGATTGGCAGCTTGTTTCCTTCAGGAAGCATTTCTTTCAACAAAGATAACAATGACACGAAGCTTTTGTCGGTACATCTATTGTTAGTTTTCAGTTTATACAATCTCAACACAGTGCTAAGCTTCGTAAACTTCGTACAACCTGTGTATAACGATATCTCAGCATCATGCACAATGTTTCTAAAAATGGGAGGTGGATCGGTGTGCTCTACCCCACAACTATCCAGCATCACATCAACGATGTCTACTGGAACTGGTTCATTCACATCTACATCATTGGAGGCAATTTCTTCTTCCACACAAGCACTGCTATCGACATCCACTAGTTTCGGGTTTGAAATCTCTCCATGCCAGTGCCATTTTGTATAGCCTTGTATAATCCCGTTGCACATGACATGACTTTTGATTTCGTCACCAGTGTTGACTTTCAAGTTGTTACCGCAATGCCTACATGGATAGTAGAACCTATCCCCAGGTTTTTTCGTATGTTCCTTGGCAAATCTAATAAACTGGTCAAGACCAGAAATAAACTCTGGGGTGCTGCGATTGCGAATGGACATCCATGATCTATCCATTCTATGATCAAAGAGAAAACAAGTATATATTACAACAAGATTAGGGTATAGGGACATGTGTTGTCATTCTCATATATAATAAATGTGTACCACCTATCCCATTCTTGAACACTTAATCTCACTAGTAAGTGTATAATGTGTATTGGGTTTTCAAGAAAATTTCGGCAGCATTTCCCCGTTGTTCTCTAAGTACATATGTACTTAGAGAACAAACGGGGAAATGCTGCCGAAATTTTCTTGAAAACCAAATACACATTATACACTTACATCCTAAGTGAGATTAGGTGTTCAAGAACAGTCCCAAATCGGGGACTATCCAAGATTTATTCCTAATGAGTAAATCTTGGACGGGTTTCTAGGCCAACAAATACGTGTTGTCATTCTATAACATTGATTTCAACATTTCGAGTGTCCATGCATGTTCATCATCAAGATAAAGATTACACATAAATTACTATGACCTAGGGATGGAGAGATTCATAATTGGTTTCAAAATTTCAAACTAGCTCATGCATTATCATCAATCTACATCATACAATAGGGATTCATGTAGATGTTAGGGTGACACATCACTTCAAAATCAGAGATTTAACATTAGGGTTTTAATATCTTACATAGATTGATCACAAGATTTCAGTAATATAGTTAATTCAAGATTATGGTGAAATGTGTATTAGGGTTTTAATATCTTAATTCAACATGCATCAAAATTTACATAATTAGGTCAAGCATTAGTATTCAATTGCAAATGTATCTTCTTCTTCCTGCTCCCTCCTTACCATATGGATAAAAGCAAGGCCACACCGTGTGGGTTGGCCATGGCCGTGGCTGTGTTGGCCTACCACGACTGTGCTGGCCAGCACGGTCGTGGTAGGCCAACACAGCCATGAATCATTTCTCACAATGCAACATCATGACTATCTCCACAATGCACGTTGTGACTGCGATAGAACATGATACAACATACACTCCAATTCCTCCTAGAATCTAACTGTCATCAAACATCTTAAAGAAACTCCATGAAAATGCATTTGAGAGGAGACATGGCCCATATCATGAGAGTGTCCTCTCAAACCAACTCCCTAAAATGCATTTGTGTGGAGCCATGGCCCATATTGTACCACTAACCTCTTGCACCAAATCCCTAGAAATGTATTTGTATGGTGTCATGGCCTTATCATGACAATGTCCTCTCACATTAACTCACAAAAATTGCATTTGGGATGAATATTGTGATAATTTCCTCTCACAACAAGTTTCAAGTGAAAATGGGAGGTGCCATGGAACATATGATGACAATGTCCTCTCAAGTTTGGGCCTATATCATGACAATGGCCTCTCACGCCAAGTCCTTGAAAATACATTTCAGAGGTGCCATGGAACATATGATGATAATGTCATCTCACAGTAAGTTCTTAAAAATGCATTTGGGAGGTGTCAGGTCCCATATCATGACAACATCCTATCACAACAAGTCCATAAAAATGCATCTGGGAGGTGTCAGGGCCCATATCATAATAAATGTTATCTCACATCAAGTCCCTAAATATGCATTTGGGAGGTTCTACGACCCATATCATGATAGTGTCCTTCATAACATGTCCCTTCAAATGCATTATGGAGGATACATAGCCCATATCATGATAGTGTCCTTCATAACATGTCCCTTCAAATAAATAGAATCAGGGCCCATAATACATTTCTATGGACCTTGTTCTCAAAAATGTATCTGGAGGAGCCAAGCCCCCTATCATGACAATCTTTTCTCACTACAAGTCCCTTGAAATTCATTTGTGAGGATCCAGGGATCATATCATGATAGTGTCCTCTCACAACAAGTCCTCAAAAATTCATTTGAGTGTATTTGGGGCCCATATAATTACAAATGTCATTTCACAGTAAGTCCCAAAAAATGCATTTGGGAGGAGCCACGACCCATATCATGATAATGTCCTCTCATAAAAGGTCCATAGAAATGATTATGGAGGATCCAAGGCCCATATCATGGCATTGTCATCTCACATAAAGTCTCTATAAATGCATTCAAGAGGAGACATGTCACATATCATGACAATGTCCTCTCATAGAAAGTCCCTAGAAATGTATTAGGGAGGACCCACGACCCATAACATGACAATGTCTTCTCACAACAAGTCTCTAAGAATGAATTTGTGAGTAGTCACAACCCATATCATGATGTTGTCCTCTCACATCATGTCCCCAAAAATGCTTTTAGGAAGAACTATGGCTCATCTCATGAAAGTGTCCTCTCATAACAAGTCTCTGAAAATGTATTTGGGAGGTGCTTGGGCCCATATCATGACAAATGTCATCTCATAGCAAGTCTTTAACAATTCATTTAGGAGGATCCACAACCTATATCATGGCATTGAGCTCTTACAACAACTCCTTGAAAATGCATTAAGGAGGATCTAGTGCCCATATCTTGACAGTGACGTTTCACAACAAATCTTTACAAATGCATTTGGATAGATTTAGGGGCCATATCACCACAATGTACTCTCACAACAAGTCCCTAAAAATGCATTTGGGAGGTGTCATGGCCCATATCATGATAGTATCATCTAACAACAAGTCCCTCAAAATGCATTTGGGATGAGATAAGAGCCATATAATGATAGTGATGTCTCAAAACAAGTCCCTAAAATTGAATTTGTGAGGGGTCAGGGCTCATATCATGATGTTTTCTTCTCACAACATGTCCCTAAAATTCTTTTGAGAGGAGTCATTGCCCATGTCATGAAAGTGTCCTCTCACAGCAAGTCTTTGAAAATACATTTTTGACGTACTTGGGCCCATATCATGACAAATGTCAAAGATTGCATCACATCTGTCCGACACACTTTTGCTATAAACGGGGATCAGACCAAAAGCATAAAGCCTACACGTGGACTTCACCAGGGTGACCCTCTATCCCATATCATGAGAATGTCCTCTCTTAGCATGTGGATGGAGGTGTATATGGGAGGATCTATGACTAATATCATGTCAGTGTGCTCTCACAACAAGTCCCTAAAAATAAACTTTTGAGGAGCCATGACCCATATCATGATGGTGTCCTCTCACGGTAAGATCCCAAAAATGCATTTTGGAGGAGCCACATCACATATCATGAGAATGTCCTCTCCCAACATGTCATTGTAATTGCATTTGGCAGGATATGTGACCACTATCATGATACTGTGCTCTCACAGTAAGTCCCTAAAAGTAAATTTCTGAGGAGCCAGGGCCCATATCATGATGGTGTCGTCTCACCACATGTCACTGAATATGTTTCTGGGAGGAACCAAGGCCCATATCATTATGGAATCCTCTCACATCAAGTCTTTGAAAATGCATCTGAGAGGAGCCACCTCCAATATCATGATAATGTCCTCTCCCACCATGTCATTGTAATTGCATTTGGGAGGATATGTGACCAATATCATGACAGTGTGCTCTCATGGTAAGTCCCTAAAAATAAATTTATGAGGAGCCAGGGCCCATATCATGATGGTGTCATCTCACAACATGTCACTGAATATGTTTTTTGAAGGAACCATGGCCTATATCATTATGACATCCTCTCACATCAGGTTTTTGAAAATGCATTTGAGAGGAGCCACATCACATATCATGAGAATGTCATCTCCCAACATGTCATTGTAATTGCATTTGGGAGGATATGTGACCACTATCATGATAGTGTGCTCTCACAGTAAGCCCCTGAAAATAAATTTTTGAGGAGTCAGGGCCCATATCATGATAGTGTCGTCTCACAATATGTCACTTAATATGTTTCATATAATTTCTCAAAAGATTACATAAAAGCTCTCACAGAAGCACAAGAAACAAACTGGGTTGCCAATCCTTGTTGGATGGCAAAACCCAAGGACCCAAAAATAAAATCATTACATGTAGATGAAGGCATCATAAGATTCCTATTTATATATGTTAAAGGCGTCAAAGAAGAGAAATTGCATCGTCGGCAGGCACCCCAAAGGTGTCAAAGGCGAAAGGTAGAAAATGATGTTGATTGGCCTCACATGTTGTTCCATGTTTATGAACTTTTTGTATTGCTACCTCAGACGCTGTCTGCCCTACTTTAAAGTTTTTTGAAAGGATACCTGTCAAGGGAGAAACTCTTGTTAGGTCAACATAGGTATGTTTTCCATTCATACAGTGAAATAAAAGAATGTCTGCAGGTTGCAACGAAGGAACACCATCAGATTGAGTGCCAAGGAAGGCCAAAGGAGCTTCTTTCAAAACCTTTAACCCAGATCGAGTGCCAACATCATGATGAAACTTATAACCAGGCTGTGAGCGGTAGTGCACTGCATGATCACCAAAGGCATCAAGATCTGTGATGTTGCAAATTAGACAACGTTCATCACCTGGATACAAGGGAATCATAAGCCAATACCGAAGGATAGCTCAATACTTAATGGGTAACATAGACAGACCAAGGCCATCAATAGGAACAACCCTCAAAAAATTTTGTGCATGATCGGCTTGTAAAGAAGTGAGAATATCATGTTGCCGTAAGGATAGGTCACTTGCCATGATTTGTTGGATGACCATTTTGTAGTAAGCGTCTACCAAAACAGACTGGGTCTTTGGGGTGGTAGAATGCATACTTGTCAACATAGACCAACATAAATATGGCAAGATATTGCATATGCAAGAATGTTCTTGGACAAAGGGAAGCCCTGCAGGAACGCATGTAACCTCATGCAACATATGGTCTTGGAGATCTTTAGTGTGTATCTGAGAGGCAAAAAAAGCAAATTTACTGACATCATGAGAGGACTTGATCCCCAATCCCAATAGATGCATAGGAAGTGTAGCCAAACACCATTGTAAATCACCAAAACATGGGCCGTCACCAACCATAATACGCTCTAGACAACGATGAAGACTGCGATCAAAAATATCCAACACAGGTGTGATAGAAGAAGGAGTTGTTGTACGAAGATCAAACAATAGTTTGGGCATCCCAACACAAGACCTAAGAAGAAGAAGCTCACACTATGGGTCCTGGAGTGAGGACATGCGATCCATCATATCAAGGGTCTTCATCACACGTTTCTGGAGAAGTTCCTTCGCAAAGGATGCATCTGTAGAAAATTGGGCCACCTAGAATCTTCACTCCACGCTCTGGATGAGAGATGTCAGTTGGAAATAAGCCCACATTTGAGCCTCATCTAGGGTCATCAGATGACCAAAAAATCTATATTCTTAGTATTGAGATGAAGACCATACATCGGGTCTCACTCCTGAATGAGGGATAGAGCCTTCGAAACAACCTCTGTGTCCCCAATGAGGGTATCATCATCAAGATAGAAAGAAAGGAGGTCAAGTTGACATGCATCCTTTTCTTGTAAAATAAGAGGGTGGAGTCCCAGGGAAAAAAGTAGGGGGCCTAATGGGTCACCTTGTTGTACCCCGATAGAATAAAAAGAGGATCGTCATGATCCATATAGAGAGGAGATGGAGAGCTATAGAAAAACTCAACCCATCGTATAATAGAAAGGAAATGAAGACGAACCTCTCGGAATATGGTAGATCTATGAACCATGTTGAAGGCATTGTTGAAGTCAATAAGAGCCATGTTGACTGTAGTGTGGTGTAATTTTTTCATAGACAAGTCGAGTGACAGCATGTAGAAGGGCCTCAACACCACCAGAAATACCAACACCATACTGATGATCCATAAGATAAGGGACGACATCAGAATTTACACCCTTTGCCACAACTTTGGATACAAGGCGCTACGAAATAGTACCCATAGCAATAGGCCAAATGCCATTGTCTGGTTTGAGAAAAGGAGTCAATGGAGCACTGACAATGTAGGGAGCTAGGGAATCTGAACAATGACCAGTGAGCCAAAGATTCACCACAGTTGAAACTACATTAAAAAAATCATCTTTCACTGCAGTGGAAACCCCACACATATAATCAATAAGATGTTGTGATCGTAGGACATCATGTGCGCAAGCACTCCCTTTCTTGAATGATAAAATGGCTTCTTCAATCATAGAGAGAGAAGCAACAAATGGAGAGCTAGAAATTTCAGACTGAGGTTGTACCAATGGAAGTGGAGGTTGAGGGTGTTTAGCTTCAAGATAAGAATAATTAGCAGTTTTTGTGGGGGTAACACCACTAGAGGATAGAACACGGATGGAAGTAGAAAATTGGATATCTTTGATCTTAGACTTGGCACGTGAAATACAAGCTTCAGAAGAATGTTCTCACCCGGTAGGACAACAATGAGCCAAAATCTGAGCCAGGAGTTGTTGAATGCCATCAGATCCTGAATTCGAAGTCTCTAAAGCCTTAAGGATCATAAGTTGTTGTAGAGAGATGCATTTTCAAGAAGACTGTTCTTGAGCAGACTTAGGGGAGAAGTGATACAAAACACATGATGGAAGCAACAAAAGACAAATCCATGTATCAATAGAGCGTGGACAAGAAGCCACCTAGAGTAAGCAAGCATGAAGAGTGTCGGCAAAGGGCAAACGAAAAAGAAGAGGGATGCTCTTTACGATAGGGACACCCGTGCGGAAGACAGAATCTAGAAGATCTTATCAAGCTATAGTCGGTCAATAGGCATAGGCGGTGGCTCAATACACTGACGAGCTGACAGGGTGCAAGGAACAGAATCTGGAAAGCCAGAATTGATGGGAGCAGGCAAACCAACTATCACATCGAGTGATGTCTCACCAGGCTATCGAGGTAGAGTGGTAGTAACATCAGAGCCATCAGAAGCTTGATGATGACATGCTTTAGACCATGGCATGATGCCAAGGCATACACCACACATCCAATGCTTGGAAGAACAAAGAGCAAACACCAAGCCCTCCCAAACATCCGCATACTCCAACGCCTTACAGATTCCATCAACACGACTCAGTGAAGATAAATGAACAACCCGAAAATGATTGCCAAAATTGTTAGCTGCTAACGGTTTGCCGCGACATGTATGGAGGCTCCTAAAAGGACATGAAACATGTGCAGCAGGTCCAACGATGCAGGATGTAGGCCCCGCATGGTAAAGGACCACAGGAACAACCTCACGACTTTTCACTTGTGACGCAGCAAGACGGTCATAATGTGTCATTTCCGATGTGGGAAAACTAAATTTTGCCATTAAAGAGAGCGGAACTGAGACATGGAGGGAACCCTCTCGTGTACGGCGGCCAGTAGGGCAGTCCTTTCTGCTGGGTTGACCAGTGCCAAGCCTGCTTAACACATGACTGTAGGGAATCGTGATGGGATGCCGCCTCTGGGGATCGATGTTGGACTCTATCGTATCGATCCTTGACGTGTTGAGACTTGGATGGCTAGGCACCAGGGACGCTCCGAGCGCGTTCTTGCCCTAATCCCTTGCTGCTATGGGCGTGGTTGCTGAAAAAAGGGCAGCCACGACCTGTATGGCCAAGTCCAACAAAAGTTGATAAGTTGAATCAGACTTGAAGTTATTGTCGAACCTTTTTGGTTGCCTTCTGTCCGCATTCGGGAGACACTATGGTAAGTCATATATGGATACTATGGTGTGGGGGAACAAGACGAGCAGAGAACCCCTTTCATCAGTGACACTGGGGTAGGTGCAATAATTAATCAGAGGTAGGTGGGAGCCAAACAGAATCATCGTCGGTGCCCATGTCACGTGCCCTCACATCGCATCATCTTCCAACGCACGGTGACCAAATAAGTATTGATATATTCCAACAAAAATACACTCGGGAGGAGCCATGACACATTTCTTCTCATAAAAAGTCTCTTTCAATGCATTTCTTAGGAACTGAGGCTCATATAGTGACAATGTCCACTCACAACAATTCTATAAAAATGCATATGTGAGGGTTGGGGCCCATATCACGAGAATTTCCTCTAACAACAGGTCCCCCGTAATGCATTTGTGAGAATTCAAGGCCCATATCAAGACAATGTCCTCTCATAGTAATTCTATACAATTTCTAAGGTTAGGTGACATGAATTTATGTCATCTATAACTTTGGTGACACACATACATGTCACCTAAATGTTATGTCTCCTTGTATATTACACTTGACTCATATACATGTGTAAACCCCCATTAGAACATATGTGATTCAAATGTATATCACCTATATTGTGTCACCCTTTCAAGTATGATAAAATGTCTGTCACCTATGTTGCACAGACTACACGTGACATACATGCATGTCACCTAAAGTAAGTCACCCTTTCAAATATACAAAAATGTATGTCATCTATTTTACGTAGGCCTACACAGATTATAAATCATGTACAAACATGTCACCTAAAGTGCATAACTTTTTACATGACTGTCATCTATACTATGTTTTTTGGTAGTGTGACATATCTGTAGTAAAAGGTCACATCTTTTGTATTTCATGTACACTATTATGTACGCTTTCGTGTATGTACTGTTATGCGTCACAACGACGGTTGACCAATGTTTTGTGAAAAACACATGCAAAAGAGAAAAATATAGTCAAAAGAACTATTTCTGTGTACTGGGTTGCTGGAAATAGTTTCTATATTTTTACCACACATTGATACACCTAAAATAGACGGGGATGTCTAAAATGATGTTTGTCACCAGATCACTGCAGGATGGTTGAAATGGAGGAGTGCAACTGGAGTTTTATGTGATCAGAAGATCCCTCTCAGGTTAAAAAATAAGTTTTATAGAACAACTATATGACCAGTCATGCTCTATGGGAGTGAATGTTGGGCGGTGAAGAAACAAGGTCTCAACAAGATGAACGTGGCTGAAATGCGTATGCTGAGATGGATGTGTGGGAAGACAAGAAAAGGTCATTTGAGAAATGACTATATCAGGAATAAAGTGGGGGTGGCGAGCATTGAGGACAAGTTGCGTGAGGGCCGACTCAGATGGTACGGACATGTGCAACGCAGACCTACTAGTGCGCCTATACGAAGCAATGCTATTGAGCCAAACACTATAAATAGAAGAAGAGGAAGGCTTAAATTAACATGGGATGAGCTTATAAAGAGAGATTTTGAATCCATACATCTCGATCAGAATATGGCCCATGATAGAGCTGAATGGAAACTAAGGATCCATGTAGCCGACCCCAACATAGTTGGGATTGAGGCTTAGATGATGATGATGATGATGATGATTGATACACCTAAAATCACATATTATTACATGTAATGGTACACATGAAAACACATCGATGCGCAACACATGGGATTAATTAGGGCAGTTACACGGTAAAGATTTCGAGCATGGGTTGTGTATTGCATAGCCATGCACTTATACCCCCCACTTCTATCTACCAAGCAATGGCATGGCCCGGCGCCTGGGGAGCACATGCGCTAATTCCATAATGTGTTCACCATCTGTTCCTTGTGGATGCAATTATCCATCGTTCATCCAAGTAGTAGTGGTTTAGTTCAACCTACGAGCGTCAATTACTTGTGCATGCGAAAGTGTTTTCAGGACATTTTGTCCGAGAAGCTGGCACATCCTGACAATCCAGGCATCCAAATACATCTTAACACACCTGCGTTGCTCATCAGGATCGGGGACATGTTCAACTTCGAGCTCGCCGTTGATAGTTGATAGTTGCCCGCAATATTGAGTGCAAATGGAAAGCACCACTTCATGTGCCGATTTTTATTTTTTGTATTTTTTTTTCAATTTTTTTTATTTAAAAATATAAATACGCAAATTATTGTGGCGATTTTCAATCTCGCATATAAAAACGTCACAAAAAGTGACAGATTCCACATAAGTGTGCTATTTTGAGAAATATTTTACAAAGTGTGCTATATTGGTAAATATTTTTATAAAAGTGTGCTAAATTGGTTTTTTTTCCTAGTTTCTATGCTTCTACCATACACATTGATACACCTAAAATCACATATTATTACATGTAATGGGACACATAAAAACACATCGCCGCGCAACACATAGGACTAATTCGGGCAGTTACACGGTAAAGATTTCGAGCATGGGTTGTGTATTGAATAGCCATGCACTTATACCCCCCACTTCTATCTACCAAACAATTGCGAAAACCATCGCTTCCATACATACCAACTCGGAAAGCAACGAGAACAAGATCTCTTACTTTGACTTCACTTTGTTCTGTTTCTACAAAACACAAATTGTTATCAGCCACCTAGTCAATAACCAAAGGGCGCTCACGATTTTGGTTTATGCCAATGAACTCTCCTTCAAGTTCCCTACCATCCCATGCATCAAGAACTCCTCCAATAACCCATGTTTTCCTACTGTTACTACTCCCAAGAGCAGCTTTTCTACTATCAGAAGTGCCCACGTTTTTTGCACCAACCAAACTCGCTTTCGAAGATCTGGATCTAAATGCGAGAGATAAGTAGATAGCAGACGGTGATGGCCCGAAACCAGAAGCGGGGCTGCTCCACGATATCTTTGCTTGATGTTGTGCGCTCTTGTGGGGATTATAGAACAGGTGAAGTGATGTACGCTGTTGTCTCTTCATCCGAAAAATTGTAGTATAGGTGGCGCTGCCCCTCTTCATCGGCCCATTCTCTGTGAGTCAGCTTGCTGGCCCTGTCCTGTGACTCTTGTCCGCAAGGATAACGGGGAGATGCTAACATCATCTCTGTGAGTCAGCTTGCTGGCCCTGTCGTGTGACTCTTGTCCGCAAGGATAACGGGGAGATGCTAACATCTTGGTCGGTGGGTTGGAATGGGGACTGGCCCCACTTGGCTACGTGACACAGTGTCGTGTAGTCTGGTTTTGAATTAAAATATACCACTTTCAGGTCGACAGGGAGGTCGATGGTATCGAGATTATCACACCGTCGATACCATCGAGATTATCACAGCTACTGGACAACAGTCTGTCCATGTCGATGATATCGACAGAAGGTCAGAGATCTGTCTCTTGTCTCTATTTTTATTATATCATTTATTTTATTATTTTTCTAGATTTTTCTCCTTTGTATCACCTTCTATCTTATCCTAATATATAAAAAGGAGTGAGACGGCTATTGCCCTCACACACAAGAGCTGCACCTTACAGCCGCCAATGTTGTTCGTCTTCCTTCTCTCCCGTTAACATGGTATCAGAACCAAGTTTTGCTCTAGGCCGCCGTCTCTCTCCACCGATTGTTCCTCTCTTCCTCCTTATTCCTTCTTGCTCGCCGGATCTTCCCCTTCCTTCCTCCGGATCTTCTCACGGCGGCACCGACAACAGTAGTTGCGGATGAGCCGTCGCACGGCGTGCATCCGTAATCCGCCGCTTTGAGGATCTTCGGGTAATCCAACGACGATCTAAAATCTAAATCAGAGGACTAGTCTCTCTACCGTTATTCTCCTAGTCACACATCCTCCATGTGTGATTAGGAAAATCATCTGGAGGCTGTGAATGCGTCAGTAACACATTTCTCTTTATTTCTTAGGTAACGTGTATCTCTCTGTCACCTCAATCTTCTTTGTGGCGTGTATCAATCCGTCACACAGTTCGTTCTGTAACGGGGGATATCAAGACACCTATGATCTACAACGAGGTGTCACCTATCACCTCTATCAAGCTCAATGGGAAGAATTTTCTTCTATGGATGAATGCCGCCCACACTGTCCTGGAGTCTCGTGACAAGGCGGGACATGTTGACTCAGGTCCTCTGACCTCTACTGACAAAGGATATGCTGAATGGAAGCGTCATGATAGTCTGGTGAAGACTTTGTTGTGGAACAACATGTAACCTACTATTGCGGCAAGGTTCATGTTCTATTCAACAGCTAAGGAGATATGGGACGCAGTGAAGCATCATTATTCTCAAGAAAAAAATGCGCTTCACCAATTCATGATCTATGATCGTTTGTTTGTTGAGAGGCAGGGTGAAAAATCTCTTGAGGAGTACTTTGAAGCTATTCAGGCACTTGCTCAAGAGTTGAGCTATTATCATCTAGTGACTATCGCTGAACAGATCAAGGACAGGGACGATCTAGTTATGGCTAAATTTTTATCCAGGATTAACCCTTCGTGCGGATCTGCCCGGAGTGTCATTTTGGCTTCTGATAAATTACCTGGGTTTGTGGAAGCCTATTCAAGAATATAACAATCTATCTTTGAGTCTGCTACTCCTGATCCTGTTATATCTTCTGGAGAGTCTCATGCATCTGTAGCTGCTGTGGTACGAGGGGGACGAACTGGTATGGGAAGAGGACGTGGGACACGTCCTAAGTGCACTTTCTGTGATAAATTGGGACATACAGTGGATAAGTGCTGGAAGAAATATGGGAGACCTGTTGCACCACCGGTAGGGACATCTCATTATGCCACTACTACAGATTCCTCTTCTTCTTCTGTTGTGGGAACTACTTCTGGAACCAGTATCACTCTTACTGAGTAAGAGTATGATTGGTTTATTCAGACTACACAACACATGAGTATGGGATCATCATCATCATCGTTAGCAAACCTGGCATCTACTGCGGGTAATCAGGCTACATCTCTCATAGCTTCTGGCTCTACTTCATCTTGGGTGGTTGATTCTGGCGCGTCACAACACATGACTGGTATGAGGAGATTGCTCCACTCTATTGACTCGTATATCCCTCACAAATCTATTACACTGGCAGATGGTTCAGTGAGGAGAGTGTTAGCTAGTGGATTTGTCCCTCTAACACCCAAGATTGATCTCAAATCTGTACACTTTGTGCCTGAATTTCTTTTTAATCTTCTTTATGTTGCAAAACTGATTGACACTGTAAAATGTACGATAACCTTTGGTCCATCTTATTTTGTATTGCAGGATCTCAAGAGTATGAGGACGATTGGTGGGGGACCTAGGAAAGGTGATCTTTACCTTTTCCATGGTGACAGTCTGCCTCACCAAGTATATGCTCCTGCTCCATCCGTCCTGTTGAGTGGTTCCCCCTTACTATGGCATTGTAGATATGGACATCCTTCCTTAGAGAGTCTGCGCAAGTTGGAACCAGAGTTGTCTCAAGTGTCATATTTAGAGTGTCAGTCGTGTCAACTGGGAAAGCATCATAGGTTATCTTATCCCAGTCGTATCAATAAACGGGCTTCTTGTCCTTTTGAGTTAGTCTATAGTGATGTGTGGGGTCCTGTAAAAGACCAGAGTTATAATGGTTTTCGTTACTTTATTTCCTTTGTGGATGATTTTTCTCAAATGACATGGATCTATCTTCTCAAAATTCGAGAGTCTGTACTATCTATTGTGAAACATTTCCACACTGAAATAAAAGTCCAATTTGACTGCAATATAAAAATTCTTCAATCTGATAATGCTTTAGAGTATGTCCAAAAGGCTATGTCTGATTTTTACAGCTCTGTATGTATGATCCATCGCACATCGTATCCTTACACCCCTCAGCAGAATGGAGTGGTTGAGCAAAAAAATCGCCATCTTCTTGATATTACTCGATCTATTATGTTCCAATCCAATGTACCTAAGAAATTCTAGTCTGAAGCTCTTTTAACTGCTTGTTTCTTAATTAATAGACAGCCATCCTCAGTTCTTAAAGGACAGACTCCCTTCTCTATGTTGTGACCCATATACCAGCCTTTTTCTCTTCCCCTTAGAGTGTTTAGTTGCACTTCCTTTGTCCATCATGTTGACCCTAAAGCAGACAAGCTTTCTCCTAGGTTTGTTAAAACCTTGTTCCTTGGTTACTCTAGTACTAGAAAAGGATACAAGTGTTACTGTCCTAGTCTTCGTCGGATGTTTGTATCTAGGGATGTTATCTTCCATGAGACCACTCCATATTTCTCTGATGCTATAAGTAAGGGGGAGCAATTGAGAGAGGGAGTGCCACCAGTTTTGTAGAGTGAGGGAGAGCCACCCATCATTCCTGATTATACTTTTATTCTGGATGAGCAAGCAACAGACAAGCCTGTTATTGAGCATTACCCACATGTTTGTAGCAGGCGAGGCAGACCAGAACCAGAAATGGTAGCGACACCAGTCTCTGAGCCTTCTTCTTCTACTCATGGGATTTCTGCAGAAGCATCATATCTTGACCTTCCTATTGCTGTTAGGAAAGGTACTCGTTCTTATACTATTAGACATCCTATTACAAATGTGTGTTGTCTGTCCCACTTATCTAAGCAGGCCCGCGCATTTGCTATTGGGATTGATTCTGTTGATATACCAAGGAATCACTATGATGCTATGAAGGATAGTGGCTGGAAACAGGCAATGCACATTGAAATGTCAGCTCTTTTGCATAATGACACATGGGATATTGTTGAATTACCTATAGGGAACAAAGTTGTGGGTTGCAGATGGGTTTTCACCATCAAACATAATCCAGATGGATCTTTTGAGAGGTTGAAATCCAGATTGGTGGCAAAAGGCTACACACAGACCTATGGAGTTGATTTCTTTGAGACTTTTTCTCCAGTAGCTCGTCTAAATTCTGTGCGAATTATTATTTCTTTGTCTACTACTTTTGATTGGCCCCTATTTTAGCTTGATGTTAAGAATGCCTTTCTACATGGTGACCTCCAGGAAGAGGTATATATGGAGCAACCTCCTGGGTTTGTTGCTCAGGGGGAGTGTCAGAAGGTCTGTAAATTGAAGAAAGCCATATATGGTTTGAAACAGTCTCCTCGAGTGTGGTTTGACAAGTTCAGTGAGGTTGTACTCCATATGGGCTTTTCTCGCTCTATGACTGATCACTCTTTATTCTACTCTAGCTCGTCATGTGGCTCTATCATTATGACAGTATATGTTGATGACATAGTAATTACTGGAAGTGATTCTGCGGGCATATCTCATGTGAAGGAAGGGTTGCAGAGACACTTCCAAACGAAGGATCTGGGTAAACTGAGATATTTTCTGGGCATTGAGGTGCTTCGATCTCATGCAGGTGTCAATATATCTCAGAGAAAATATGTGTTGGACTTACTACAGGAGACAGGCATGACTGGATCTAAACCGGTATCTACTCCTATGGATTATCACACCAAGGAGACGGTTGATGATGTTGAGTACTCAGATCCAGGATATTACAGGAGAATAGTTGGCAAGCTAATATATCTGACTGTTACACGACCTGACATTTCTTTTGCTGTGGGATTTGTGAGTCAACATACGCACTCACCACGACAGTCACACTGGACAGTAGTTTTCCAGATTCTGAGATATCTGAAGAGTGCTCCAGGTAAAGGGATCACATATTCCAAACCCAAGGTGGCTCCATCTACTTTGACTCTCACTGGGTACTCCGATGCAGATTGGGCTGGTGATCATATTGATAGAATATCTACATCATGCTATTGTACTTTTCTAGGTGACCATTTGATTACTTGGAAAAGCAAAAAGCAGAATGTGGTAGCCAGATCCAGCACTGAGGCTGAATACTTTGCTATGGCCCATGCATGTTGTGAACTACAATGGGTCAAATCCATTCTCTCTGAGTTGAAAATCACTATTATGCCTTCTATGGAGCTCAAGTGTGACAACCAGTCTGCTATACACATTGCCAAGAATCCTATCTTTCATGAGCGTACAAAGCATATAGAAGTTGACTGCCATTTTATTCGTGATCAAATCAAAGATGATACTATTGTGACGCCATATGTCAAGTCTGAAGATCAACTAGCAGATATCTTGACAAAGTCTTTGGGTCTGACAGCTTTTCAAAAATTATGTGGCAAGCTGGGCATACACGATATGTACTCTCCAGCTTGAGGGGGAGTGTGAAACACCTACTTCCAGGTCGATACCATCGACAGGGAGGTCGATGGTATCGAGATTATCACAGCTACCGGACAACAGTTTGTCGATACCATCGAGATTATCACAGCTACTGGACAACAGTCCGTCGATACCATCGACATCCATGTCGATGGTATCGACAGAAGGTCAGAGGCGGAAATCGACGATCTGCCTCTTGTCTCTATTTTTATTATATCATTTGTTTTATTGTTTTTCTAGGTTTTTCTCCTTTGTACCACCTTGTATCTTACCCTAATATATAAAAAGGAGTGAGACGACTATTGCCCTCACACACAAGAGTTGCAACTTGCAGCCGCCAACGTTGTTCGTCTTCCTTCTCTCTCGTTAACAAAGCTCTCTACTGGTATAGAAGAAAGATGTTTTTTTCCATGAACTCCCTCTATTTCTCGAAATTTCAAAATAACACTATCATTTGCCTAATCCTAACTAAGCCCTTACTTTTCTATATAATTCCAAAATCCCCCTTCCACCACTTCCTGTTACGGCTCTCGTGACGGAATAGGTCCATCGACATTTTTTTCTTGTGATGCATTACTTTATTCCTACTTAATGATATGTTAAATATTTATTAAAATATAATAATAATAATAATAATAATTTGTTATATATTGATTTATATATTATATATATTTTTTAAAATAAACATAAAATTGAATTATATATAAAGTGGTATATATATGTTGGTAAGAAGGAAAAAATGTGATTGGAATTAACTTAATACGACCTAATAAGAAATTATGGACATTTTGGGGTATGGTTGTGTTAAAATTTAATTTAGGTCGATTCACATCAGACCATATTTTGCAGAGTCTGCTCAGATTAGATTGTGTACAATTAGAAATTAGGTCGTGTCAGGAATCAAGCTTTCATATTATTTATATTGAGCACACACTGTTGATCTATGGTGGTAATATATAGAAGAAATGTAAACAAGAAGAAATACCAGACTATTGAGGCGTGCAGAAATGCACTGTCCTTAAGAGTATTTCTGCCTTACTCAATGACGAACGTCAGTGCAGAAGTAATCCATGACGGGTACCCTCCCAGGATACAACAACAAGAGGAGTGAAGCGTGCACTCACAAATCCCTCCTCAGGCGAAAGGTCTTTGATCGTTCTTCCAGCGATCACCGGAGTTGGCGGCATCGGCAAAACAACGAACGGAAAGACGGCGTCTGGTGTTTCTGTTGTACGTACGAAAAACAAAGGAAGGTATTTGGTTTTATAGAAACTCAGAGATGGATCAACGGATGCAAGCGGTTGCCAACCGAAGAGACATCGACCAGCGGTTGCCACACAACTACACCGCCAAGAGATGCGACACATGTGGATAAACTCGAGTGTAGCATACGACAAAACTTTGTCGGGGCCGCACCCACACAAGGGGCTCTGGGAGGTCGGATTTGCACCCCCTGCACGCGGGATGCGACGTGCGCTGACACACCCGATTAAAATGATTTCCGTACCGGACCGGCCCAAACCCACTTGGGCTGCCCCACCATGCGCGTGCGAAGCTCACATCCTATTTTATTCATCAAATATTACATGGACTGGCAACCATATATGAATAGGAGAGAAGTCTCCAAAGCAAGCAATGTGAGACTAAAGGCTTTTGCTTTGAAATACAATAGCAACCACAACAATCCCTCACTATTTCAAAACAAAACCAAACTAAAAATCGAGTTGACCACTAGAAGAACTTAAACAAATAGCATGCATAAGCTTTGGTAGAACTGGGTTCTTTGAAATAAAGCATAGAGTAGATGTATGTAATCTGTAGAAGATTGGTTGAACTATGTTCTTCAACCAATTCCTCTTTTACATGATTAGAGGTACATTACTCACATGACACTCATAAAATCAATTACCTTTCTTACGGATTGGCGTGTTTAGGCCATGCACCTACTGGGAATATTCATGAATGCTCTAGAGATCTGCCCAAATCTCAACAGGAGCGGCCTCACTCCACACTCATATAGTTGGACTTTCATCAAGCATATATTGCAGTATATACACCACCATTAATGGCTATGAAATCCATTAAGAAATATATTCAACTAAAACATTGCAAATTGTTGTTTACATCATAAGAATGAGATACATTTATTACAACACATTGAGTCCTCTAGTGACTTAGTTTTTCCCATTGAACATTCTTCTCGGGATCACCGTTCATGAAGGTTGGGTGTCCATCACTTCAACTTCTGGTATGGGCATAATTCCATTCTCCTCGATGTATCGCTCACCAGTCTTTGACTTAATGGCTTTGTCAGAGGATCATCCAAATTTAATTCTAACTTTACATAATCCATTGAGATTATGCTATCACATACAAGCTGCCTCATAATATTGTGACGTAGACGAATATGCCTACTCTTCCCATTATAAACTTTGTTTTTAGATCTTGCTATTGATTATCACAGTGTATAAACACTGGTGGAGAAGGTTTCTCCCAAATGGGAAGATCCATTAGAACATGTCTTAGCCATTCAACTTCAGTTCTAGCCTTTTCTAAGGCAATGAACTCATATTCCATAGTGGAACGAGCTATACATGTTTACTTGGAGGATTTCCAAGACACAACACCTCCACCCATAGTGAAGATGTAACCACTTATAGATTTCAATTCATATGAATCATAAATCCAATTGACATAACAATATCCTTCTAGCACAGTTGGAGATCCACAAAAAATCAATCCATGATTAATTGTGCCTTTAAGGTATCGTAAAACCCTATGTAGAGCATCCCCATGATCCTTGTTAGAATTTTGGGTATATCTACTTAATCTCCCCACTGCATATGCTAGATCTGGACAAGTACAATTCATTAAGTACATCAGGCTTCCAATTACTTGTGCATATTTAACTTGTTGAACACTAGTGCTTTTATTTTTCTTAAGATGGTAATTTGAATTAAAAGGTGTACTTACTGGCTTACAATCGAACATTGAAAACCTTTTTAGAATTTTCTCAACATAATGTTCTTGGGATAGCATGATGTAATCATCATGTTTAAGGAGTTTAATTCCTAAGATTACATATGCTTCACCCATATCTTTCATGTTAAAACTAGAAGCCAAGAAGCCTTTCGTGCTATTTATAATATCAATATTAGTGCCAAAAATAAGCATGTCATCTACATAGAGACATATAATAACATGACCTTTGTTATCAAATTTAGAATATATACATTTATCTCCTTCATTTATATGGAATCCATATGATACAATTACCTTATAAAATTTCTCATGCCACTATTTAGGTGCTTGCTTCAAGCCATAGAGAGATTTAATTAGTCTACATACCATATGTTCTTTTCCCGGAACTACATAACCTTCGGGTTGATCCATATAAATTTCTTCATCCAAATCTCCATTCAAGAAAGCAGTTTTAACATCCATTTGATGTATAATTAATTTCTTAATAGATGCCAAAGTAATTAAAATCCCGATTGAAGAGATTCTAGTAACAGGAGCAAAGGTATCAAAATAGTCAATATCCTTTTGTTGTTTATATCCCTTGGCAACCAAACGAGCTTTGTATTTATCTACAGTTCCATCTATTTTCAATTTTCTTTTAAATATCCATTTACATCCTATGGGTTTAATACATGGTGGAAGTTCCACTAGTTCACATGCATGATTAGATAATATAGATTCAATCTCACTATTAATTGCTTCCTTCCATAAAGAGGAATCAGTTGAATTAATAGCATCATTATAAGATTGAGGGTCATTATCCACTATAAAGGAATAGAAATCATTACCAAGATTCTTTTCCTTCCTCATCCTAGTGGATCTCCTAGGTTCTATATCATCAGGTTCTAAAACTTCATTAGAATTGGATGTACTTGGGATATTCTCTAAAATTTCATTTGAAGGATTAGATAAATTTTCTAGGGGAGTTTTCATAGGAAAGATATGCTCAAAAAATTCATCATTTTTAGATTCAACAATAGTATTAGGTTCTATAACATTGTTGCTACTTCTAATAACCAAGAATCTATATGCGGCACTATTTTGAGCATAACCTATAAAAACACCATCTAGAGTTCTAGATCCCAATTTTTGTTTCTTAGGCTCAGTTAGTAGGACATTAGCTAGACACCCCCACACTTTGAGATATTTCAAATTAGGAGGATATCCTTTCTATAATTCATATGGTGTCTTATTTTTCTTCCTACTAGGGATGCAATTTTGAAGAAAACAAGATGAAAAAATTGCTTCCCCCCACAAGTTGTTGGGTGCGTCTGAATTGATTAAAATAGAATTCATCATCTCCTTTAGATTTCTATTTTTACGTTCAGTAATTCCATTTGATTGAGGTGAATATGGAGGTGTATATTCATGTATAATACCATAATTTACACAAAATTCATTAAATGAAAAACAATCATATTCACCACCCCTATCTGAGCGAAGACGTTTTATTTTCTTATTAAGTTGATTCTCTACTTCTGTTTTATATTTAACAAACATTCCAAAAGCTTCATCTTTAGAATGTATTAAATATAATTTTGTATATCGAGAGAAATCATCTAAAAAATAATATAAAAATATTTTCCACCTCTAGATAGATTTCCTTTTAAATCTCCAAGATCGGTGTGTACTAAATCTAGTAATTCAGAATTTCTATGTGAAATTTGAGGACACAGTTTCTTGGTAGATTTAGTTTCAGCGCATATTTGACATTTACTATTTAAATTACCAACACCATTAATATCTTTTAGTAAACCCAAAGATTTCATGTGTTGTAAATATTTAAAATTAACATGTCCTAATCTATTGTGTCATGTATCAAAAGAATCAACGATATAAGCAGAAGGACTTATTTCATCATCAGCAGAGTTTGGTACATTCAACATAAAAAGGCCATTTGAGTAGTATCCCAGCTTATGTAGTCTCCAGACTTGGAGAGAATGACCTTGTTTGATTCAAAGGACACTTTCACCCCAAACTTCACAAGTTGAGAGACAAAAATTAAATTCACACGAATATCTGGGACAAACAGCACATCTTTGATCAGCAAAATTTTTCTAGAAGTCATCTTGATCATGACATTGCCCTTTCCAGTCACAGGAGAAGCAGTGGAGTTGCCCATGACAACACGGTGTTCCTCCTGTCCCACTTCAGTAAAAGTCACGAAGGCATCTTTGTTGCCACTGATGTGGCGACTAGCCCCTGAGTCAATGATCCAATCATTCTGGTGGAATGATCCCATGCTGTCAATGCTGACAAATGCCACAAACACATCCTCAGTAACAAGGTTGGTTGAAGGTTCCTTCGAATCCTGGATTACTTCTTTCTTCCTATGCCTACATTTAGGAGAAGTATGACCATGTTTGCCACATACATAACAAAAAACATTATTTTTATCTATGTCTTTGCGGCCTTTATTTTTATGGTTGTTTCTTTTATCCTTTTTCTTCTTCCAACAATTTTTAGCATGATTAGAAGATTTATTATTTTGTTTGACATCAGTATTAACAAAGTTCACGGAAGAAAGCAGTTCCTTATTCATATCAGATTTTTCTCTTACACGATTTTTATCTTCCACTCGAATGTGTATGATCACATCATCCAGAGACACCGTCTTACGTTTATGTTTTAAATTATTCTTATAATTCTTCTAAGAACTAGGAAGTTTTTAATCAAACTACCAATGATAAACGATTTAGGAAGATCTATCTTTTCATTTTTCAAATCACCGAGTAAAATCTAAAAATCATGAATTTGAGTGATTATATCTTTATCATCAGACATGCGAAATTCCAAAAATTTTGCAACTGTGAACTTCTGCGTAGAAGCCTCTTCTAAAACATATTTCTTGTTTATACTTTCCCATATTTCATAAGCAATTTTAACAAGGAAGTATGCATCAAAAAGTTGGTTAGAAATAGTACTTAGAATAACATGACGACAAATATGATTTGCCTTTTCCCATTCAACATAATCTGATTCAGGTTTTGGTTGGGATAAAGCAAATGCAACATTTGATACTTCTAATGCAGTGAAAACCTTTTCTTCCCATTGTCTGTAATGAACACCGTGAAACGTTTCAATTTTGGAAACATTAGGAAGAGGAGTTTGTGATATTGTCGAAACAGTGACAACTTGGTTGTTTGACGTAGACGGCGTTACCGGTGTGAAAGGAGTTTCGAATCCTTCCAAGTTGTTAACCATCGTAGAACCAGTAAATACTCTTAAGATTTTTGATCTATGGTGGTAATATACAAACGAAATGTAAATAAGAAGAAATACCAGACTATTGAGGCATGCAGAAATGCACTGTCCTTAAGAGTATTTCCACCTTACTCAACGAAGAACGTCGGTGCAGAAGTAATCTACGGCGGGTACCCTCCTAGGATACAACAATAAGAGGAGCTAAGCGTGCACTCACAAATCCCTCCTCAGGAGAAAGGTCTTTGATCATTCTTCCAGCGATCACCGGAGTGAGCAGCAGCGGCAAAACAACACACGAAAAGACGGCGTCTGGTGTTTCTGTTGTGCATACGAAAAACAAAGCAAGGTGTTTGGTTTTATAGAAACTCAGAGATGGATCAAAAGATGCAAGCGGTTGCCAACTAAAGAGACATCGGCCAGCGGGTGCCATGCAACTGCACCGCCAAGAGATGTGACACATGTGGATAAACTCGAGTGTAGCATACGGTAAAATTTTGCCGGTGCCGCGCCTGCACAAAGGGCTCCGGGAGGCCGGATTTGCACCCCTGCGCGCGGGATGCGACGTGCGCCGACGCGCCCAATTAAACTGTTTCTGGACCGGACTGACCCAAACCCACTTGGGCTGCCCCACCATGCACGTGCGAAGCCCACATCCTATTTTATTCCTCAAATATTATATGGACTAGCATCCATATATGAATAGGAGGGAAGTCTCCAAAGCAAGCAATGTGGGACTAAAGGCTTTTTCTTTAAAATACAGCAGTAGCCACAACACACACCTCTTTAGTCGCTTTTCCATTCTAATTTGCATCCCCTATTCTCCGTAATTGTTTCATCCCCAGGAAGAACTATGATGGGTGACGTACCGCCACATCAACTGAAGAGTCAAGGAGAGAGGAAGTTGGGGGGCAATGCATGTACGGTGGGCGGAGACGAATGAACGAAAGGTTAGTGCAACCACTCCGGGCGGGTCGATCTTTCTATAACAAATTATTCGAAGTAGTGGAAAAAAATTTCGCCAGGCTAAATACTCACGGGTGACTGATAGAGAAGTAGTACCGTGAGGGAAAGGTGAAAAGAACTCCCAGAAATGGAACATAAAATCGTGCTAAGCAGTGGGAGGAGAAATGTGATATCTGGATGCTATTGAAGAATGAGCCTATGACTCATAGATAGTGGCTTGGTTTAGGGAACCCACCGGAGCCGTAGCAAAAGCGAGTTTGATTATTAACAATATATCGATTTGCATATTGTATATATGTTTTTGGAACACATTGGAAAATAATTGAATTATAGGTTTATATATATATATATATATATATATATATATATATATATATATATATATATATATATATATATATAAAGAGAGCGAGAGAGAGAGTCACGCTAGAATACACTCAAGTAGTTTTTCATGATGCAATACTTTTTTCAAAAATCTAATCCTTTGATCTTCTTAAACATCTTGTGAATATCTCATACACAAATTTGAGCACATCTGGACATTTATAGGTGATGTTATAAAGACTGCAAAAATTATGCATTTCAAATTAGTTTCGCGCGTCGATTTTGTTTTCATTGGATGAGTGACTTATACTCATCCAAATAGGCTCAAAATTTGTATGTAGGCTAGTTATAATATGACGATGAAGATCAATGATTTATATTTTACAAAATAATAGTCTTGATATGAAAACACACTTGAGTATATTCGTGCAATCTGTATACTCGAGTGTATTCTAGCTTGACCCTCTCTCTCTCTCTCTCTCTCTCTCTCCCTCTCTGTATATATATATATATATAGAGAGAGAGAGATAGAGAGTTAGGCTAGTCTACACTCGAGTGTACCGGAGGCACCGTACACCTCAGTCATTTTTGAAAATACAGTAATTTTTTAAAAAATCTAAACCGTTGAACTTCTTAATTATCATAAGAACAAACTATATAATAAATTTTAGCTCATTTGAACACTTACAAGTCTTGCATCTAAAGGAGGCAAAAATCATGTATTTCAAATTAGTTTTGTGTGTCAATTTTGTTGTCCTTGGATGAGTGAGTTACACTCATCCAAATGAGTTCATATTTTGTATGTGACCTATTATTATTGTAACCATGAAGATTAATAGATTAGATTTTGGAAAAACATGACCTAGATAGGAAAACAACATTGGGGTGTACGGCGTGATCTGTACACTTGAGTGTATTCTCTCTCTCTCTCTCTCTCTCTCTATATATATATATATATATATATATATATATATATGGTATATGGTGGGAAAAAATCCTTTAGAGGGGATCTGAACCAGCTCAATCCGACCCAAACCAAAAGTTATAGACTTTTTGGGGTATGTTCGGGCTTTTATTCGGGCCAGGTCAATCTAGTTTGGGCAATCCAGACCAAGGTTCCATTTAGGTCGAGTTGGTTCAGATGAGTTGTGTCCAGCTTGGGTTTGGGCCAGTCAAAATTCATATTTTCACATTTATTTATTTTATCTTTTTCCTATGGTATTAATATTATTATTATACTTATAATGTTTAGGTAATGATGGATTAAAAATGTTTATAATGGCAGTTATATTCTTGAAATCAACCATTTCAATTTTGTATCTTTTAAAAATATTGTTAAAAAACTGGTTTTGCTCAATAGGAATTGGACACAGTCCTAGCTGACCCAAACTGGACATTACCTGAATAAGTCATCGAACTAAATTTTACCTAAAATTCAAACAAAAAAATTATATTCTAAAATTTTCAATTTTCTTTGTTAGAGAGTTGGAATTAAAATAGATAACTTCACGTTATTAAATTACAATTAAAATTGACTCAAACAAGAATATATTCCACATTAAATAAATATTTTATTTCACTTTACTATAAAATTATAAATATATTTTATTATTAATACCAGATCAAAATTTGTCCCAGCCCAAACCCAAGTTAGAAACAACTTAGCTCGAAACAACTCGGCCTAAATGGAACCTAACCAGGTCCTAATTTACTCAAACTAGATTGACTTGGCCCAAACTAAAGTTGCAATATATCCTAAAATAAAAATGTCTATAACTTCCCATTTGGGTCGAATTAAGTTGGTTCGGATCACCTCCGGTAGGATTTCTTTGCCACCCAACTACCATATATATATCATTAATAACCTATGATCCAACTTTTATTTCAATGGCATAGATTTTTAAAAGAAAATATATACAATATACAAATTAGTATATTGTTAATTATCAAATATTTCAATAAATAATGTGAAAACTTGGTTCCTAACACGAACCAAACCAAATTTGTGCACAATCCAATTTGAACATACTCGTCCCAAGCAGAACATGTTGTGATCTGAACTGAACCAATCACATTTGACCAGGCCTGAAATTTAATCATACCCAAAAAGTCCATAATTTTCTTATTGGACTGCGTTAAGTTAGTTCCAGTCACATCTAGTCAGACTTGTTTTGCCACCCTATTCAAATTTTTTTTCTTCAAAAGTAAATATAATATTTAAATTATTATTTTTACAAACTATTATTATATTTGTTATTATTATTACTACTATTATTATTATTATATAAATACTAACATAGCATTATGTATGAATAAAGCAACGCATCGTAAAGAAAAAAGAAAAATTCATTTACATATTGTTGGTATGTATGCTCCGAGAGCCAATCATGGGATGATTGGTGGGATACATTAAGATTGATTTGATAAACATCAAAGGAAAGCTTCCAATTCTTTCTGGTTCAGTCATATGACATAATGATAGAACAAATTCAATGTCTAGAGAATGACATTACTCAATGATGTATGCTTTCAGGTTGAGGACCTGAACGATGAGATCATACGGATGCTAAGAGTTTGTACATTCTTATTATGTCCCTAGTCGGATGTCATTGTGGAAGGTAGATAGACAACAATGACACAAAACTAGATTGTGGTGTTGGTTGATGACAAAATCTCGTTAGTCATGATATGGAGATATCAAACCAAACACATAGGTACTTGTTAGAGAACAAGTGTACTTAACAGACCCACCGTGAGTTTGACACATGGAACCATGACATGGTAGTCACAGTCAGTTCTTACAGTGATGGTGGTGAGTGTGATTCTTTGACCTGAAATCACTACACTCAACACATGTCATTGGGTACACTTTGACATCATCAAACGCAGTCTTGAAACATGGGTTGTTATAAAGGTGATGATTGGGTGGCTTTGACACATGGGGCTTTTGAGGGGTGAGTGATAAATATGGGATTTGTCCCTCCTGAGGGAGTTTGATATACATGGCCACTTGATGAGTAGGATTGAGATAGGCATGCACGCATGTGTGAATCAATATGTAATATTGATGTCATACATATCTCCTCCAATCTACTCTGAGATCAAGAAAGTGAATGAATGTTGACAGGATGATTGTTCTATACCTTGAGTTCATTTGGGATGTCAGTGATAAAGGAATTATACATTCACTGCAACACCATTCACGGATTGTAGGATTGAAAGTTGTTCTCCAACTTTCCTTTTCACTTGGGTAGCACTGATGTGTGACTAGGCACCACTCTTTTCTTATGAAGTCATAAGTGTTATGGACTTTCACTGCCAATGTGAAATGGACCTGCAGGGTCACACACATAAGATTTAACCTGGAAGAGAGTTTATCCACAAACGATGTTTAGATCGATTACTAAAGGATTTTAGTAGTTTGATTAAACACTCAATCTATTAATAGCTCAGTATCATAGTGTTCAAGGTGTTGGACGATTGGGTGTATCTATCAAGGATATAAGAACTCACAACTCCTTGTGATTCTTAATGTCCTTTATTAGTGTGGGGTATTCTTTAAGAAGAACTTAGTTATTTGATAATCATCCTCTAACTCCTTAGAGTATGACTCCTTTTGATTTAGACATCACCATGCCTTAATCATGAGTTTACTATGATACACTATCATAATCACTCATAAGGATCTCAAACATTTGGTTCAAGTATTTCATTCATTGATCTCATCAAGAATTAACACTTTACCAAATTCGTACATCATCTATGACATTCTTGAACACTTCAAGATATTCATATTGGTATTTCTATAAACACCATTTGAAGTATCAACATTAACTCCAATAGGTATGTAAATACATCACATGTATTATACCTAATAGGATAATCATTCTTCCATTATGACTAGTGAAGATTGATCATGTCCAAGAGATTCATGTCTCTTACTGGTTCTCTAACCAAAGAGAGTCTAGACTTATCCATCATATGGAATCTAGAAATGAATTTCTCATGATTTATGCTAATTTGATTGGTTGAGTTATCAATAACTTATATGTATCATTTTATCTTATGCATACCAAGTACCACAAGATAAGCAAGGCATTGCTACAAAGATTCAAACATCAACTTTATTAATTTATATCATTGTCATACAATATGCAAAAATAATGTGTTTCTATCCATTAGCAAATATGAAATAGCAATTCATAACTCTATTACATGCCTTCAAGGCTGAAAATAAACTAAAGTACTCCTATTTATGGCAGCAACACTTGCCCCATGTATTGAGTGCTTTACACTTTATATCTTGGTATTATATACCTTAAAAGTGTTATAAGTTTATTTCATGACACCTTCAGGTGGAGACATCTGTCACCTCCTTATTCTTTAGTTCTTCCAGATAGAGTGGATAATTCCTTTTCTAATGTCCTGGCTTTTGACAATGGTGGCAATTGCCTCTCTTGGTCACCCCTCCCTTGGCCTTGAGAGTTGAAGACGACTTGGGCCGCTGGATAGCATCAAAACCTTTCTTAGCTTTGCCCTTGCCCTTGCGCTTGGACTTGCCTTTCTTGTTGCTGATCATCATCACAGACTTAGGCTTGTCCTTCTTCATCTGTGCCTCGGCTGTCCTCAACATGTCCAACAACTCTGTCAACGGCTTGTCAAAGTGGTTCATGTTGTAGTTCATCACAAATTGACTGTAGGATTCTAGCAACGATTGCAATATCAGGTTAGTAGCCAACTCTTGGCTCAGGGGAAATCCCAGTCTTGTTAGGTTCTCCACATACCCAATCATTGTTAGTGTGTGAGGACCAACTAGATCTCCTTCTGTCATGAGACACTTGAACAACACCCTGGAGACATCATATCTCTCTTGTCGTGCTTGATCTTCAACATGTTCTTGAGATGCTGAATCATCTCAATGACACCCATGTTCTCATGTTGTCTCTACAACCTGTGGTTCATGGAGTACAACATCAAGCACTTTGCATCAATGGCATCTTCAGAATGCTTCTTATAAGCATCCCTTTCTATCTTTGGTACGGTAGGAGCAGGTTCCTCTGGAGTTGGAGTATCCAGGACATAGAGCTTTCACTCTTGAGTGAGAACAATTCTCAATGTCCTAAACCAGTTGTGGAAGTTAGTCCCATTCTGCTTGTCCTTTTCAAGGACCAATCACAATGAAAAGTGATTGTTGTTTGTTGTCATTTGTACTACAAAAGGAAATATATGCAGTTTAGTCCAAAACTCAATTTTGACTTATTTGGTTGATTTGAAAGGTTGACGATATAATTAGGAATTTAATTAATTATCGCTCCTTCTATTTTTGTTCAAATTGATAGCCCTTACCATCAATTTGGAAGATTGCAGCGTACAACCTTCAAGTGGGTCAAGATCCTGAAATCCTATGAGTCATGGACCAGCTAGGGCTTTCACCCACAACTTAGATCTTCCAAGTAGGCAACTTTTACCAATTGTATCATATGCAACTCTTAAAAGATGTCATATGCAACTCCTAGCCATGATCACCTCCATGTCTCAAGGTGTTAGATCCTATCTAGGTTACCTTGTTAAGTCTGACCCAAAGCCAACACGATGAATATGCACCCTGCTAGGGAAGACCCACATATTCATCCTTCACACTTCCATGAGATAGACGGTGCACCACATTAGGGTGTGCCCACACTTGGCCGGTCAAGCTTTTCACGTGTGTCACATTTGGAAGGCATCTAAAACTTTAATATTTAATGATGGATTTGGTTTTATAGGTACATATACATATCCAATCACCACAATATATAGTATGTATCATATACATGCTATATCCCAAAGAAAACATGTGAAATGATAAAAGCAATGATTATGGCCATCCTAATGTGATTCCTCGAGCCAAGATGAATCACGGTCATCTAGGTCTACATCACATGCAACTTATACAAGATGAAGTGCTATAGCCATCCGAGTTGATCAACTCATCACATGAATGACCTACTCGCCCTGGCCGATCGTCTGGGTGCCACCAGCCGATCGGTTGGCTCCCCCAACCGATTCGTTCGCCTGGTCGTCGTGCATCTCCTCATGGCCGCCACCCGATTGTCTCACTCCATGAACCGGTCAACAACCGATCAGTTCAGTCCTTGAACCGATCGTCTGGAATGCCAACCAATCGGTTCACGCATTGAACCGATAGTCTCAGTCGTCGCCAGGTTGTCCGTCGTTCTTTGATATAATAGAAAATAAAAGATCTATTCTATTTTACATTTGAATAGGGAAACCCCGAGTTACATTCAGGGGGAGAAAAGGTAGGAAACAACTCTCAAGTTATCTCAAGTTACATCAAGAAGAAGAGGTAGGGAATCAGTACACAGACTGAGATGTAAGAAACCACATATAACCAAGCACACATACATAGGGTTTATTGGCCATAACCACACTATACATCCACCACAAAACTCATTTAAGGGTGACACGTATCGAGTGCATTCATATTACATATCATATATGTATATTGGGATTTGTAGATTTAGGATTGGACATGCATAAAGCCAATTTTATTCGCATCGTATGCAATAAATAAAGGCGACAAACCAAAAACTGATCACATTGATAATCCTAAATTATAGAGCAGTTGGCGTGGCTCTGATTCCACTGTTGGGTTTTAGGGGAGACAAAGAAGGCAGCAGAAACAAAAATTTTCTTCTCCCCAAACCCAGTCTAAAGGAATCGTGTCAACGTCTATACAATAGGAAGGATGGTTTGTAGAGACATACCTTGTCCCGAGGTTTGCTCGGCGACATTACCTCGCGGCTTGCACGGTCTTCACCTCCAGTCTTGGACGGTGTCTGTGCAGCTCGTGGTCTCACCAGGAGTGTTGGGATTAACAGTTGTCCTCTGAGCGACAGAAGTCTCCCACCTCTGAAGTAGTCCACACAGATCACCTGATCTCCTTGTCCCACAAGGAATCGGAAGGAGTTGCACCCTCCTGTCGGCGTACTAGCCACCGACACACTCTCCTGCAACCAGTCACTTTTCTGCAGTTGTCTTTCCCTTGTTGTGCCTCCCTTATCGGGTAGCACTTGCTCAGGCTCTCCTGATTACTACAACCAGAGAGAACGACAACTTTGCAGAGCAACTGGTGTTCTGAGTTGTTGTTCTTGAGAAGCCCCCAATACCCATATATATAGGAGGGTTATGGGACAAGGTTCTCTACCCCGGGCAATGCGGGATTAAAGCAGGAGTAGAAGGGTTTGAGAGTTTCCACAAAACAACCAACTGCGCCAGCTGAACCGATCGTTTCAAGCAAGAAACAATATGTTGGGGACCTGAGCCGATCGGTTCACACCTGAACCGATCGACTGGGGCACCTGAGCTGATCAGTTCACTTCTGAACCGGTCGGTTCACTGCCCTGGTTAGTTCCCGATTGACTTTTCCTATTTTGTTTTGAATTGATCCAAATACCAATCCTTGTTCCAATCAAATTGGACAAGTGAAACAAAGAGAAATTTCTTGCCAACCTGACTTTCCCAACTTGCTCGTTTGGACCAGTTGAGCCGATCGGTTCAATCCTTGAACCGGTCATTTCAACCTGTCCTGAGCCGATCAGTTCATCACATGAGTCGATCACCAAGCTAAGTTGATCGGTTCATCATATGAGCCGATCGGTTGGGAGTGCAGACTGTGAAAAATCAGTCAATTGCAGTTTCAATCAATCTGATACCCTCGATTATCTATGTGATGATTTGCTCATGTGATGAGTCAACTATCTAGATGAATATGAGGAACCGGATTTCGATTTATGGTTTATGGCCATCCTAAATGACTTCCATGTAAATCATAAGGTATGACCTTGATGGTAACACCCATTAAGTGCGAATGAGTCTTAAGCGTTAAGACACATGGATAACATTTTGAGAAGGATAATGCTTGTTGATTGCAACTTAAATGACTAAGAGATTTGACATACAGATACTAAAACTGCATTCCTATGAGGAATAAAACAAGGATATGTACGTGACACAACCTATAAGGTTTATGAATCCATTAATGCAAATAAAGTCTGTAAGTTACAATGGACTAATCAATGTGATTGATTAAGTACAGGCAACTCAGAGTTGGATCTTTACTTTGATGATATAGTCAAAGGGTTTGACTGATATGTCAAAGATAAAAAAAGGGATATATGATTTAGTGGGAGCGTATTTGCATTCCACATGTTGATGAGGAATGAGATGTTCTAGAATGGAAATCCAAAGTGGAAATTATCTTTAAGGAAGATAGATACGTTTCCTATGCGATAGGAATAGAGATCTATAGAGATAGTTCTCGAAAAACCTCTTGACCTAAAAAGAAAGAGCATACATTGGCAATCTATACTGAAGAGTTCAGTGTGTACATATTTAGTGGGAGAAAACTTGTCCATGTTACATGGAGTTAGTATCCCAAGTCCAAGTGTCTGATTCTTATGAACACTAAGAATAGATATGGATCTATCATGTATGTAATCATCCCATTATATTGCATGTATGGACATAGCAAGAGTAAAATTCATTCATCATCTTGTATGTAGGACATGACAATATGATGTGCTCATTTTGATAACTCATATGCGGGACATGACGAGTGGATGTCTTTTTAGTTCCCGTAAGAGTTACTGGAATACCATAAGAACTTGATAAGTACTTGAGAAGTACTAGTTCTATGGAAATAAGGCAGGGTTCATTGTAAAGAGTTACACTGATGCGAACTTCCAAAAAGGATAGAAAATTAATCGCAAGATATATATGGGATTTATAAAAGTGAATGCTTGTTGATAAATGGAAATGTTCCAGTAAAGCCGTTTTAAAAGGAAATGTCGAGTATCCGTGTGTTAGAGAACATCAATGGATACTATATGGATCTGGAAGTTCATGAGATGAACTTATAGATATTCTGATCTTTGATGACAAGTAAGGAGTACTTGGTCATGCAATGTGGCTAAAGGTTAGCAAAGGAATACTAGATCGCATATTATGGCAAATCCATCTCATAAGTGTGACGTACAACGAAGAGATGAGAGACATGCAATTAATACCAACTTTGGACAGGTGTTTCCATAACTCACTATGTTAGCATTAGAGCATAGTAACATGAGGGACATGTTTGAAGATCACTAAGAATATGATTCAATGGTGATTGGCTCACAATGCAAGTGGGAGTCTGTTGGTATGTATGCCCTAAGAGCCAATCATGGGATGATTGGTAGGATACATTAAGATTGATTTGATAAACATCAAAGGCAAGCTTCCAATTCTTTCTTGTTCAGTCATATGAGATAATGATAGAACAGATTGAATGTCTAGATAATGACAGTACTCAATGACGTATGCTTTCAGGTTGAGGACCTAAACGATGAGATCAAACGGATGCTAAGAGTTTTTACATTCTTATTATGTCCCGAGTCGGATGTCATTGTGGAAGGTAGATAGATAATAATGACACACAAGACTAGATTGTGGTGTTGGTTGATGATAGAATCTCATTAGTCATGATATGGAGATATCAAACCAAACACATAGGTACTTGTTAGAGAACAAGTGTACCGGACAGACCCACCGTGAGTTTGACACATGGAACCATGACATGGTAGTCACAGTCAGTTCTCACAGTGATGGTGGTGAGTGTGATTCTTTGACCTAAAATCACTACACTCAACACATGTCGTTGGGTACACTTTGACATCATCAAACACAGTCCTGAAATATGGGTTGTTATAAAGGTGATGATTGGGTGTGTAACATCTCTGACCTGGGTTATGCTTTAACCCTAGGTGTTTTGCTTAATAAAGTTGATTAGATGTTTTCTCATATCCTTTGAAAAGTAATTAAGTCTTAAGAGGAACTCATATTTCAATTTTAGTCCTTTTTGAACAATGTTGAAATGATATTTTAATTGTTTTGGACGAAAGTGCAAATTACCTAAGTTGAGGGGTTTAATTGCAAATTGTGCATGATAATATGTTCCTCATGTGTTGAAGCATAATGAGAGTGAATATGATGCAAAGTTATGGCATGTGATAGCCTGAGTACCAAGAAAGGGTTGATAAAGCAATGTTTGTGCATTATAACCTAATTTTGGTGTAATGTGCAATTTACTCAAAACCCAGGGTTCTATATGCAAATTATCACTTCGATAAGGTCCCTCATGTTTCTTGACATCATTTAGAGAAAAGAAAATGAGAAGGGCACCTCATTTGTATTATTTTGGAGGAGAGAGAATCTTGATATTAAAATAATCAAGATTTAAGCATAATTAGAACTTTATTTCAATTTAATGTAAAAATAAATAAAGTAATTGAAGGGCCTTCAACCAAAAAACGAGATGGCTGAATTTTTTCAAGTGTGAACACTCTTTTTCCTTTGCTAGGCCACGAAATATCCCAAGGAGGTGAAAACTCCACTCACCTTTTTATAAGAAAAAGAAATATCCACTAACTTATGGATATTAATATAAAAAGGGTTAAGGTGATTAATTTGATTTTCTTTAAAACATGGATAATTGAGAGGTAAAATAGGCAAGGATGATAGCCTCTTTCCTAAGGAAGGAGAGGAGGCAAGTGTCAAGGAATTGGAGGGGATAATTCCTACTTTCTCTCTCCTAATTGAATTTTTAATAAAAATTGCACAAAAGCTCATTTATCCATAGAATGAAAGGGGAATTTCGAACCACTTCTTATTTTGCTTGCAAAAACAACTAAGGAAGCTTTGGAGGATCAGGAGGATGACCCCAACCTGTTGGTAAGCTTCTTGACCTCCTTTTACCTTGAATTCATGGTGGAAATCACAAAACAATGCACGATTTCTTCTTATCTCAATCCCATCTTCAATCCTAACCATTCCTTTTCACTCAAAGATTGAGGACGAGCCTTGGAGTAGTCAAATGAGTTTCATCCACCATTGTTGACGTGATCTTGGAGCTTCGAAGCTCAATTGGAGGTGGGTTTTATAACTTGAACCCTTCTACATTGTTATTCAACTATCAATCTTGCAATTTCGTTGATTCCTTCATCTTCTTGATTAATTGCTTGTTGTAATTGATAAATCCATGAAATCAGATGCATTAGGAGTTGCAGAGACGAAGGTAGATGATGATGACATCATCTTAGACACATTTCCTAAGAAATCCCTATTCCAATTGGTTTCATCAAGTTGCTCATTCGGTTTCAACAAAATCGTTTGAAAGCAAACAGTTTCATCAAACCGTTTGAAACTAAATGGTTTCAAACCGTTTGGGAGGGTTGAACAGGGTTGACCATTTGGGAAAGTTGATGCTAATGATGATGGTTAATGACTCACCAAATTTGATTGATTAATTCCAAAGGGATCATTAGTTGAAGGTTAAACAATTAGCAAATCCTAATCGGGTTAAGTGCTGAAATTCAATTTGGTTAACTTAGATTTTTGGGTGATTGAGCTCAAACGGTCTCAAGACCGTTTGGGGGTCACCCAAGACCGTTTGGAGGTCTAGGGTCAAGTATGGTTGAGTAATTGAAGGTCTAAAGATACCAAATTGAAATGCAATTGAGTGCTGAATTGATGATCAATCTAATGATCTAAACCCTAATGGAATTTCACAAAATCCAAGGATAGGATGGGTAAAACGGTCTCAAGACCATTTGGAGGTCATCCAAACGACCTCAAGACCATTTGGGGTCAGTTCATATCAAAAACTTGATGATAATTCACTAGTTGCGATTGAATCAGTTCCACAACGTTGAACATTGATGGCTACTCGATTTCAAAACCCTAATTGAATGTTCTTGAGTAGAAATCCTAGATCAATTGGGTTCAAAACCCTATTTGATGGTCTAATTGAAGGTTGATTCAATTGTTCAAGTGATAGAGAAATTAGGGATTCAATTGATATTGGTTCATCCATTGGAATCATGAATCGTGTAAGTGTTGAAAGGACTTTTTGGTCCATTCGGTTTTGAGATGGTTTGGACCAAACAGTCTCAAACCGTTTTGAGACCCAAAGTGCAAACAGTTTCAACACATGTTTTGTCTAATCGGTTTCAAGAACAATTTGCTCAAATGGTTTTCTACCAATTGAATTATGAGAACCAAGATTGTTTAGGGCTTATGAAATCAGATCTTTTGAAGATCAACTTGGTTGATCCATTTGGATATCTCAATTAATTGAAGGTCCAATAGGGTCAATCCAATTAGATGTCTAATGTAATTGAAGATTCAATTAGTTAATCCAATTGATCATCTAATGGAATTGAAGGTTCAGTTGGTCAATCCATTTGAATACCTCATATAATTGAAGATTCAATTGATTAAACCATATGGAGACATGATGTACTTAGATGATTGATACCCTTAGTGGGATTAATCATTAGTGTATAATGATGTAATAATTCAATACATCATGTTAACCCTAAATGCATGTATTTGAATGAAGAATAGGCTCAATATAATCAAGAATTGAGTAGTGAACATCCTGAGTAGGATGAGAGAGAAAGATGTATACATGAATGATAATCATGTAGCAATTAAGACTAAACATTCAAAGTGATGTGATATACAATTAGGGCATGACCCTTGCTAAAGAGATCATAAAACCCTAATTGAGTTGATTAATGAACTCAAACCCTAAATTAGGGCAAGTTTGAGTAGAACCCTAAACTAGGAGGATGATGTGATATGAATTTAGGGTAAAGACATGAGAAATCCTAATTCAGAGTATCCTGATGATATAAACCCTAATTATGGGTAATAGAATATGAAACCCTAATTAGGATGAATAATAAACCCTAATTGTGGGTTATTGAATTTAAACCCTAATCTAGGGTGATGTGAACAGTACATCCTAATTCTAAAATAGGGTGAAGGTATGTGAAACCCTAATTCTAGGTTATATTATATAGCATGAAACTCTAACCTTGGACAATGAAATGATAAATCATTAGTCTTAATTGTGTAAAGGGAATGAGTATTCCTAATTGACATAAATGGGAAACCCTAACCCTAGTAAGGGAATAGTGGTGTTACCCTTGAATAATGATGCTATATATTATTTTGCATGGTGCTGATATGAAATTGATGTATCTGTTATCATCTGTACTAACCATGCAGGTATCATGAGATGATGAACATAGCCAGGTATGAGCTATGACATTTTATGTATTGAAATTGTTTATTGGGCCTTATGTGCCATGCTATACCTTGTTGCCTAGTATGAGGTAATAAGAGAAGTAATGGGCCTTAAGTTCCATGAGAGATGCTTATGTAACAAGCATCATATTTACCTTGGTCAGATGACCTGAAGGTGACAGTTACCTGAAAAAGGGGTAATTGTACTCAATGTTAAGCTAAGGGTTTGAATACCCAGAACCATATGATTATGGTGTTGAGATTGAAAAAGGATGATATTTCCCAGCATTGAAATGAGGGATTGAGATCCCAATGTCTTAACAAGACTGAGAAGTAATTGATGAAACAATACATGCTTCTTTGTAGAAATTGTCCTAATAAGTTATGTGTGAAAACTTGTTTGATTGCTAAAAGAATATGATAATGTACTTAATTAATCAAATGATAACATAGAATGTAGTTGCCTTGACCACAGATCCATCAGCATCAGAATTAGCTGAATGGTGAAACGAGTTTTACTCGGAACACATATTTTTTAATATGTGGGGGTAATTGGGCAAATATATCCTTATGCCCCATATGAATGGCTACGAGCTATGTCCTATGTACGTGATTGGTTTTGGACCATACCCCCATAAGAGTATGGCTAAGGGCCATGACTCCTCAATATAATACCAAGCATTGGCTATAGGCCATAACCCTGAAGAGAGTATATGCTATGGGCTATAACTCTATAGCAAGGATGCCAATATACCCTGGCAAGCTAATTGCAGTTTGACACATGATGTCTCTGCCAAAGTAGTCTCGTACTGACTGAGACAGATGATGTCATGGAATCCGGCTCTCCCATTGACCTTGTGTGGTACCGATACTTTACGTAACCATGGTCGGTTGGAGTATGAGCGGTATATCTCATCTTTGCAGGGCATAAGCTTAAATCTATTTGTAAAATATAATCAGTCGTGTAGCGTATTTGCATAAGATATTGAAATATGAGAACCACTGATTGATGTTATACTACTAGTATACCCTTGATACATAAATGTTAATTACGTTCCTTTAATTTAAATTGAATATGAGACAGGTTGTTTAATCAGTTTATAACTGAAATACTTGCATAAGAATGTTGCTCTAATATGCTTAAATGTTGATTCATCTCCTATTGATTTATATTATCCCACTACACAGTTTATTTCTTTTAAACTGTAATGACAATGTTTTGGCGGAGAGTTATATCTCCCGTTGGGACAATATTTATAATTGTCTCACCCCCGTGGGATCCAATGTTTTTAGGTAGATGCGGACATCAAGGCAGAAACTCTTCTGCAGCCAAAGAGCAGCAACAACAGTCACAGGGACAACAGTGATCCAAAAGGTGGAGGCATTGGCTGTCTAGTTTTGTGTAGATAGTCCTATAGTCGTCTTTGTACTCTCAGGTCCTAGGAGTTAGTATTTTGATACTTCGATCTGAGATTTTGTGCAATGATGCATGATATGTATATATGAACCAGGATGTAATGTTTTACTTTGGTTCTAAATGAAAGAGTTTTCCTGTGAATAGATCTCTTGATAAATGGTTTTAATTTTTAGTGATTTTCAGTAATTTAGCTGCTAATGATCGCTTTCGCATTGATTTAATTTAGTTAATAACGTTTTGTTCGAACGCTTTGCCACAGGGTGGCTTTGACACATGGGGCTTTTGAGGGGTGAGTGATAGATATGGGATTTTTCCCTCCTGAGGGAGTTTGATATCCATGGCCACTTGATGAATAGGATTGAGATACGCGTGCACACATGTGTGAATCAGTATGTGATATTGATATCATAAATATCTCCTCCAATCTACTCTAAGATCAAGAAAGTGAATGAACATTGACAAGATGATTGTTCTATGCCTTGAGTTCATTTGGGATGTCAGTGACAAAGGAATTATACATTCATTGTAACACCATTCACAGATTGTAGGATTGAAAGTTGTTCTCCAACTTTTCTGTTCACTTGGGTAGCACTGATGTGTGACTAGGCACCGTTCTTTGCTTGTGAAGTCATAAATGTTATGGACTTTCACTGCCAATGTGAAGTGGACCTGCAGGGTCACACGCATAGGATTTAACCTGGAAGAGGAGTTTATCTACAAACGATGTTTAGATTGATTACTAAAGGAGTCTAGTAGTTCAATTAAACACTCAATCAATTGATTAGAGTATCAGGTTGATTGAAACTGCAATCGACTGATTTTTCATAGTCTGTACTCCCAACCGATCGGCTCATATGATGAACCGATCGGCTCAGCTTGGTGAACCGATCGGCTCATGTGATGAAGCGATCGACTCAGGATAGGTTGAAACGACCGGTTCAAGGGTTGAACCGATCGGCTCAACTGGTCCAAACGAGCAAGTTGGGAAAGTCAGGTTGGCAAGAAATTTCTCTTTGTTTCACTTGTCCAATTTGATTGGAACAAGGATTGATATTTGGATCAATTCGAAACAAAAGAGGAAAAGCCAATCGGGAACTGACCAGGGCAGTGAACCGATCGGTTCAGAAGTGAACCGATCGGTTCAGAAGTGAACCGATCGACTCAGGTCTCCAACTGACTGTTTCATGCTTGAAACGATCGGTTCAGCTGGCGCAGTTGGTTGTTTTGTGGAAATTCTCGAACCCTTCTACTCCTGCTTTAATCCCGCATTGCCCGGGGTAGAGAACCGTGTCCCATGACCCTCCTATATATAGGGGTATTGGGGGCTTCTCAGGAACAACAACTCAGAACACCAGTTACTCTACAAAGTTGTCGTTCTCTCTGATTGTGGTAACCAGGAGAGCATGAGCAAGTGCTACCCGATAAGCGAGGTACAACAAGGGAAGACAAATGCAAAAAAGTGACTGGTTGCAGGAGAGTGTGTCGGTGGCTAGTACGCCGATAGGAGGGTGCGACTCCTTCCGATTCCTTGTGGGATGAGGAGATCGGAGTTCCAGGTGGTCAGTGTGGACTACTTCAGAGGCGGGAGACTTCTGCCGCTCGGAGGACAGTTGTCAATCCCGACAGTCCCGGTGAGACCATGAGCTGCACAGACACCGTCCAAGACCGGAGGTGAAGACCGCGCAAGCCGCGAGGTAACGTCGTCGAGTAAGCCTCGGGACAAGGTATGTCTCTACATACCATCATTCCTATTGTATAGACGTTGACGCGATTCTTTTAGACTGGGTTCGGGGAGAAGAAATTTTTTATTTCCGTTGTCTTCTCTGTCTCCCCTAAAACCCAACACATATTCCCTCATTTGTCGTGGTGGAAAGTGGTGGAGGGGGGCATTTTAGAATTATATATATTGAAAAGTGAGGGGGTAGTTAAGATTAATCAGAAGAGGGGGGGGGGGGTTATTATAGAATTTCAAGAAAACAGAAGTGGTTTATGGGAAAAGACTCTAGAAGAAAAGTATTCCACTGCAAGGAACTCGCGCGCGATACTGACCATACACCCGCTCAATCTATGCAACAGTGTAATAACTACCAAAGTCTAAAGATTATTTTATTTCTGGTACCTGCTGATCTGTAAAGCCACACCCCTGTACAGCCCCTACGCTTGCAAATTCCATTCGGTGACGCATTTAAATCTCTATTTGTCATTTGTCAAATTGAAGAAACCACTCTTTCAATGAGCCAGCTGGATTCAGCCTTGTGTGCATCACGTGCGCATCATTCAATGAGTTTATTTCTGATAAGAAAGCTTAAGTAGCTGCTTAACAGGACAGCAACTGCGCGCTACGGGTTCCCTTAATCCAAGCCTCTAAAGTCTAAATATGTGTCTTACACCTAAAACGTTCTAGAATCAGGTAGCCTTCCACGAAAGATTTACCCTTGGCTTTTGTGAAACTTGTGGCCGCGTGAGAGTAATCGTAATTCAACCTTTCTCTTTCAGCTCTACCATTTTGGATGATTATCATAATCTAAACTTTATATCCTTTCAACATGTTCTTCTGTCTTGGGGGTCAATCATACAGTTCTTCTTCTTTCTTCTTGTGAGACCAGTTCGGAAAAGCATGTTTACCGTTTTCCATGACATAAACAGTACTTGCTGCATTACCTACCCCCTATCTCGTTTGCTATGAAATACATAAGCACGCATAGAGAGTACCGTCTAGAGCCAACAAACAAAAGATGGACGGGCAGTGGATGATGACCCGTTCACGGAGCACTTTTGCAATTTAGGAACTCCGCCCTTTGGTGTAACTAGCTAAAATTGCGTGCTAAGCACGTGAATAGCAGTTGAATTAGCATATTAAAATATCTAATGTGTACTATTACACGTGATAAAAATATTTGCATTTAAATTAAATTCAAAATTTGATCTTGCTAAAAAAAGAAAACCTCGATTAATATTCAATTGACTTATACAATAAAAATTAAAAATTAAGATGTAAATGAAAATATGAATTATAAAAAAGGTTGGCTAACCCATTAAGACAGTGTAACTCGATTAACCTCTCCTTGGCTCACTCTAATATATAAGGATACAAACATGTTGGATTGATTACCATACATGCATACTGATTGATTAACACACATACATATTGTTCAAAAACAAACAATAAATAGACCAATGGGCATATAACTAAGTGATTGGAGCACATGCAAACACATTTGATCAGTTGCTCAGTTGACTCACTCCTACTTGTAGCACATCATTGCTAAATCATACCAAAATCTTTTTGTTGTTGGACTCATGATGACCACTCCATTAACATGCAATAATCTATATGTGCTTCCATTCATTGACACATGCTTGTTGACAACTAATATATATTATTCCTCACAATAACTTATAAACAACAATTCGATTAACTATTAGCTTCTCCTTCTAACATGTCGCGTGTGATTACGGAATCACACATGATTCCTTATTGGGCACATGTCCATGGATGGCTAACATGTAATTAGTTATTAAAATAATTTACATTTGACCTATTAAAAGATAAAACTTGATTAAATGATAGTTGACTCCTCAAAGGTTCATGATTATCAAAATTACGTATGTTGTAAAATATTATCAATTATTAAATATATATGAAAATTGGACATGTTTATCCTATACATTGAAATGCACTCTGCAACACAGGTGATTGTATACGTTGGAATAAATATGATTGCATAATCAAATTATTAAAATAATAAAAAAGCAAAGTCTTTGCAGCCAGACTGGTTATATGCGTTGGATAGACACACAGAAAAAAAAAGCTGAAAGTAAAGCTTATTCGAGTAAACTGCCTGGTGTAGTTTTTGGATAATCATGACTAAACCAACTACAAAAGTAAATTATAAGCTGACGCACAACTTAGTGTGATGAGTAGTCATCAGATAACCATGACTTGATAAACAGATGCAAAAACAAATATAAGCTAGCACACAACCTCGTGCGATAAACAAAAATTATATACTAGTAGATAATAGTTTTTAATAGCATGTTGGAAGCATCACAAATATCATTTTCAAAACAAATATTAGTATTTCAACTAAATGAGTATTCAATCACATAGAGGAAGACATTTTTGGAATTTATGAGAAAGAAGCTGAAAATCAAACTGGAAAATTACTTAAACGATTAAGGTCTAATAGGGGAGAAGAATACAACTCAAACTTATTTTTGGAATTTTTCCAATTGCATGGTATAGTTGATAAGGTTAACACTCCGTATTCACCACAGTCTAATGGGATAGCTGAATGTAAAAATTGAACTCTTATAGATATGGTCAATTCTTTACTCCAAACCACAGGTCTACCCAACTTCATATGGGTAGAAGCTTTGAATACGACTTGCCATATTCTGAATAGAGTTCCCCATAAACGTGTAGAAAGTAGTCTGTTTGAGTTATGGAGAGGGAGAAAATTGAGTATCAAATATCTTCGAGTGTAGGGGTGCCTTGATAAGGTACTTGTTCCTGAATATAAAAAGAAGAAATTGGGACCGAAAATGGTTGTTGCCATTTTCTTGGGGTATGTAGAGACAATTTATGCCTATAGATTCTTGATTGTAAATTCTGATATCTTTGACATTGAGGTCAATACAATTGTAGAATTACGTGATGCAATATTTTTTAAGGATGTATTTCCTATAAAATCAATTGTGCCCAATGAAGTATCTCAAGAGGATGCATACACCATAGGTTCCATTTTGGAGTATGTGGAAAGGATGACAAATGTAGGGGGTGACTCGGAATAAGTTATTTCTGAATTTGATAATTATGAAGAAATGGCTGAACCAAGGAGAAGTAAATGGACTATGACATCCAAGGACTTTGGAAGTGAGTTTCTCACTTACAATGTTGAGGATGATCATGTAACTTTCAAATAGGCTTAAAAATCTCCAAAAGCTAAGTTTTGGAAAAAAGTTGTTAATGATTAAATCTGATCAATTCTCTATAATGGAATTTGGGAATTGGTGGATTTGCCTCTTGGTTGTTCTGTAGTTGAATGCAAATGGATCTTTAAGAAGAAACCTAATGGAGATGGGACAATCAATAAGTATAAGGCTAGGTTAGTTGCTAAGGGTTACACATATAGGGAAGGAATAGATTATTTTGATACATCCCCTATGAGTAAAATCTGAATGTTTATAACATTGGCTTCTATTTATAATATATGTATCCATCAAATGGATGTGAAGACCTCTTTCTTTCACGGTGATATTCAGGAAGAGATATATATGGAACAACATGAGGGTTTGTGAGTCGTGAGAATGAGTCCAAAATGTATAAACTTGTTAAGTCATTATATGGCTTGAAACATGCCCCTAAGAATGGCATGAAAAGTTTTATTCTGTGATATCATCATTTGGCTTTGTTTCTAATGAATTTGATAAGTGTCTCTGTACTATAAAATCATCAATCATGGATTCATTTTGTTATACTTATATGACGATAATATTCTTCTTTTTGGTTATGATAAGAAAGTAGTAAATGAGACAAAGTCATTCTTGTGTAGCAAGTTTGAGATGAAGGATATGGGTATCACTGATGTTATTTTATGGCCTAAAATCACAAGGTCTACTAATGGTATAACTCTTTCTCAGTCTCACTATGTTGAGAAGATACTAGAGAGGTTTGAGTACACATCACATACACCTGTTAAGACTCCATATGATTCGTCCACAACATTGCTCAAGAATGAGACTGGAGTTCCAATGTCTCCATTACAATACTCTCAGATCATCAGAAGTTTGATGTATCTTATGAACTACACACATCCAGACATTACATTTGCTGTGAGAAAGTTAAGTAGATACACCAGTTGTCCCAGCAAGACCCATTGGGAAGCTTTGGATAGAGTTTGAGGTATATCAATGGAACTTGTTCTCTTGTAATGCATTATGAAAAATATCCTTCTATAGTTGAAGGATATAGTGATGCAAGATGGATTTCCATGAACTCTGGGAGTGATGGTGTCTCAGGATATGTATTTCTGTTGGGAGGTGGAGTTGTTTCCTGGAGGTCTAAGAAACAAACCATATTATCTTGGTATAATTTTGAGGTGGAGTTGTGTGTTTTAGATGAAACTTGATTGGAAGCTGAATAACTACATGGACTTATATCCAGTTTACCTATGGTAAAGAAGTTACATCCTGTAATTTTAGTTCACTGTGATAGCACTACATCTATTACAAAGATAAAGAGTTCCAAGTACAATAAAAAACAACGTAGACACATCCAAGTCAAACTTAAATCTATAAGGTATTTAGAGCCTAATCGGGTAATGGTTGTGGACTACATCGGTACCAAAGATAATACAATTGATCCTTTTACTAAAGGCCTTACCGTGGCTGAGAGACCCCTAACCTTGCTTAAAATGTTGAACATCCTTAATCATCATAATTAAGTTCTATAAATCTTAATCTAACCTTGTAATGTATTTTTAAATCGTGTGACAAGCATAAGTTTCAAGTTTGGTCCAATTTGAACATTGTTTGTGCAAGTTATGTAACTTTATGTATAATTTGGACTTTTCTACAATTTACCCAAATGAGAGGTTTTATTTGCAGTTTGTCACATGCATTATGTTCCTTATATGTTTTCTCATCATTATTTATCCTTTTGAGCCATGGGCACTTAATTTTACCTTGGTTTGGTGGAATTACCCTTCTAGGGTTGAACTAGGGTTTACCCCCCATGGATGAGCCACCTTCAAGGCCAACAGTTGATGGTCCTTCTGTTAGTTGAACAATTGGTGTTCACCAACTGGTGGTGACAACCAGTGGTGAACCCTGGATGGTTAGGAGGTCTATTGTTTTGTTCTTTGAACCCATTGCACCAGTGGTTCACTTAAAATGGATGGTTGAACCATGGTTCATGACCTTTTGAGATAGAACCTCAAAAAAGGATGGTTTGGGAGGGCCAACAACCCATGTTTGGACTGGGAGGCCAACAATCAATGGCCTAGTAGTCCCCAACAACTGGTGGACCTACTTCTTGCATGTCCATGGAGGTCCTAATCCATGGACACATGGAAAGTAGTTTGGACACCTCATGCTTTGCTTCTTCCTTATCCATAAAGCTTTATATACTCGTTCCTTAGCCCCCAATCAAGATCTTTAGTTTCTTATCTCTTCTCACTACATATATCTTCATATCCCCTAATTAGTTGAGGAAAGGGGAGCCCAAGGTTGAAGAAGGTGATTCGACCTTCTTGTTGGAGTAAGTAAAGGTTAGATCTACCCATTTCTAGGGTTTGTGAAGCTACCTTAAGGTGCTTTTGACCAAAAAGAGTGAGTTTCTCCTTCTCATTTCTCATTTTTCCTGATGTTCATCTTCCTCCTACCTTCTTCCTAGACGAAACAATGACCTTTCATGGTAAAACATGCTCTAAAGCTCAAAAACCTTACTTTTCATGCTCCTTATGCTTAGGGTTTGCTTCTTTTGTGGAGAAAGGGGCTAGATGGACGAGCTCAAAACTTATGTTTGGGTTTTCTACCCTCCCTACTCAAGTTTTCCTACTGTGTGGGATCTAATCTTCTTCTTATAGGAAAGTTATATCACTTGCTCCACGTTTATTTCTTACCATAAGCTTGCTAACTCACATTCTTGTTTTAAAACAATAATCTAAGCTTAAAGAAGCTATGCTTGCCTAGGGTTTCGATTTTTATGGTGTTCCTTGCTTTGTTTTTAGTTCTAGATGAACCTATAACTATTTTCATGTTCTTCCTAAAGTATAAGAAGGCTTAGATCAGGTTGGTATGACAACTGATGGTGCTAAGCAGCTAAGAAACGATGGTCTGTACTAGGATTTCTAGGTTGTTTTCTTCATTATACATGAACCGACGGTAATATCCTTGTATCAATCGTTGGTGCTTTCTTCATGACATATGATGGTGGTGACCAAGGATAACAACTAATGGTGTCAACTAATGGTCACACCTTAGGTTGGGGTTAGGCTTTATTGGGAGCTCAGTGATCATGATGGTATCAACCAATGGTGACATTAGTTCAACATCCAATGGAGAAAAATGATGGTAGTGTTGTCCCTATAAACCAGTGGTGACACAATCTATCACAACGGATGGTGGGTTAAGGTTCCATTTGTCTTTTCATATTGAACCCTAAACCAATGGTTTCTTTGGTCAAATGATTCAAGGGTTAGATCTATACTTTAATTGATTGTTTTGAATAATGAACCTGATCCAATGGTTAGAATCTAATCCTTCTTCATCGAATACTTTGTAACGATGCCTAATAATGTGAGTTAGATAGTTTCTTCTAGGTGATCAATTTAAGGATCCTACTTGTTGACAATGGATGGCATGCTATAAATGAAAAATTTATGGTGGGTATTATCATACTCTCAATGGAACCCTTTGTGTTGTTAATAAAGGGATGTCTAGGGTTAGATGGTGACTTTTTCCAAGTCACAACTCAATGAATTCATAGGTGGTTTATTCAAGGTGTTTACTTATGTAAACAACCAATAATTTTACCTTCTTAACAATCTAATGGTTTTGGGATGATGCTTATGGTAAGTTGGTGCAGTTTTAATGATGTTGAAACCAAATGGAGGTTTCCTTAATAATATAGTTTTACATTTTCCCTCACATGAATAGAATTGATAAGGATCATATTGTGTGATATGTAACCCTAATGGGACATAGCTTAATTAACCCTAATTCATATGCAATTAGGTGATGGTGATTACTCATGATCAGCCTTCCTTGAATGATTAATAGGATAATGGAGTTCTATCTTATTATTGTTGAAACCCTATTATACTATAATATGAAGGTTACATATGGTTTTATGCATAGATCCATACTTGAGGATGGTATGGAATGTGATGGTGATGCTTCACCTTAAGCGTCCATAATTTATTGGGGATGCCATGAGTTAGGATTGATGTATGAGTGTTGTTGTAAACTTAATATAAGTTACTTTGCTGAACCTAACTCTAATGTGAATATATAAATATGACTATTCATGTTTATCTTCCTTATATGATGGTGGAATAATCTCCCTAATGTAATTATAACATAAATTTGTTAAATGATGGTTATCATAGTCTCATGATTGATACTCTCTAATGTTAAACATGTGCATTACGAATATGATGATGATTTAGCAATATCTAGATTCCTTGTATGTTGATGTAATAAAGGAATGTTCTTAATGATAAGATAACCCTACTATGCTAGTTTATGAATATCTTCTAGCTCATTAATGCAATATTGTGTTGAGCCGATGTATCATATGTAAGTGGTGTTGTTGAGCCTTGTTATAAGGCATGGAAAGATAATGATGATCTTGTAGAGAATAGTGTAATGGTATTCATGGCATTTGGGCATGATTGAGCCATGAATGAGGTGTAATCCTCTTCATGATGTGATAAGGGTTGGAACCCTGGAATAATGTGATAAGGAATTGTGTACTATGGTGATATGATGACAAATGTGGACTCATGTATGGTAATGAATAAGTACCATGTGGTGATTGTGATCAAGAATTATGTTTTATATGTTTTATATATTCTAGAGTTTCTATATATCAATGCCTTCTGGAATTGAATTAGGATTTGTATGTCCACTTGTTTGATACAACCTTAATTCACCTAATTGGTATAAACCATCAAATGAAACCCTAATCATGTAGTACCCTATACCGTAAAACCATCTTCGGTGTTAGCCTCTGCAGGATAGTGAAATGAGCAATTCCTACGGGAAACTCAGAGTAAATATTGTTGAATAAGCGGGGGTAACAAGTTGACTGTATTCCTTGTCCTTGTTACTCTCATGTTATAGAAGATGATTGTGGTCATACCTCAGACTCTATGATATTTGTAAAAGGCGGAAGTATAACTATAGGATGCCTCTTATAGAACGTCCATGTGTGACATGCTCTCTAGTGTTGTGACCTATATCGAGGGCAGAGTAGGTGTTAGTAGCTTGACTATATGTCGTTGTAGTGGTATCCTGACTAATATGTCACTACCTTTTTGGCCCAAACTGACCATGTAGAGGAGAATATCTTGGAGTCTGACTCTTCCTAGATATTGTATGAAATCAAATAGCCCTTCATAGGGGTTGTTTGGACTTTGGGTGGTACAGCTCAAACTCCCCAAGGCTTAGTAAGAAAATAAAAATAATACAATCGTGTAGCAAATCTGTTTAGAGTTATACATAACGATTCACATTGGATGATAACCCTTGAATGCTCTTTTCACATATAGAGGATTTATAGTGCAACAATGTGGGTAGCCATGTTTATGATACACTATTACTATTGGTTATACTTAGGATGATAGTCATCTCTTATCGGTGATCATGCTTACACTGCTAGCTATGCCTCTATTAGTTAGAGATGTTAAATTGCTAGCTATGCCTCTCTTATTTTAGAGATGTTAAATCGCTAGCTATGTCTCTATTAGTTCGAGATGTTGTAATTTCTATATATGTCTCCATAACTAGAGATGTTTAAACTGTCAATCATTCTTATACATATAGATGTACTTATACTGTTAGTACTACTTCGATGTAGATTTTCTTAATCTGATAAGACATGCTAATGCTATTAGCTATGCTTATGCTTCTAGACTTATTCTGATGTTTGAGATGCTCATGCTACTAGACTCCATATATTGTTAACAAGGTTGTGAAGGATAGTCTAGTTAATGATGATAGTTGTTATTTTCTCCTTCATGTATCTTGTTGAGAATATCCTTTTCTATGTCTATTTGCTTGACATACTCATCTGGTTTAAACTGTTAAATTATTTAAATTGATATAATCAAGAAATGTTATTGTAGATTATATCTCTTGTTGGGACATGGGTCTCACTCAGTGGGTCACCACATCTTTTTAGGTGATCGACAACAGCGACAACAGACCCATGACATCAATTAGGAGTTGTGGTGTTGAACCTTGGAGAAGATTGCTAGTTGTCTAGTATGTCCTAGAGATGTCCATGTACTCGCATGTCTAGGAAGAAAAGTTTGTAAATGGTGTTTCAATCAAATTAGGTTTTTTGGTAGCATGTTATATGCTTGTTCAAGTGATACATTCAGAAATATTTCTTGTGTAATATGAATATGTGGTGGCTGAGGCCATGGAACAATTGTACGAGATTCTTGGCATAATATGAATATAAGTAATTTTTTGGGCTCTTGTGTAATATTTCAAAGCATGTTGGTTATGTTATATCAATTTTAATTTACTTTCTTTTTTGGGGATGTGATTAATTAGTGATCAATTGTGTTTGTGTTTTGAGTGATCTTGTTTACTGTAACGAGTTCTCACATTGGCCTTAATGGAAAAACCCAGGTTGGGAATGGGACTGAAAAACCTTTAGATTCGCAGGAAGTAGTAATCTTACCCAAAAGAGTTGAGATCACATACATTGGATTCAATGTAGTAATAACAAGATATCGGGTGAATCAAATGACACTATGTATTTTTTATTTAATGCTTCTAGCATCTGTGTGTCTATCTTCAAGGAAACTTGTTAGTGTCATGACTGCAAGTTAGTAAGAGATTAGTCTCTTAATAGTGTAAAGTCTTAAAATAAGATGTTAGCAATGCATCCTTGGAGACTCCAACTAAATGTTTGAAGAAGCGTAGGCCGCAATAGGAAAATTGAGTTGTTCTCTGATATCGATCATGACATATTTTGTATGTATGGTCTTAATGCATTATTTTTCTTTTCTACCATGTCTTTATTGTAGATTGTAGAGAACTTCCATTTTCCGTCTTCTTTTTGCACTAAGATACAACTATGTAATTAATTAATTATTAATTTAATTTATTATTTCTTTCCGCAACATATTTATTAATCCTAATTAGAAAAATTATTTATCATGTTTCTGGAGCTTCTGAGAAGGGTTAAAAAATTATTTATTATTCTCTAAGCCTATGTATGTAGTATTTGAAGAATTAGTTTTGTCATTCAAAAGGAATTGGCAGCGCAACTTGTTGCTTCTCTGCCTTCTATTTCAGTGTAATTGAGATAGAAAAAATCCCTATATTGAATAGGTTTGTCTACCAAGCAATTACAAAAAAAACATTCACTTCCATACATACCAACTCTGAAAGCAACCCGAAAAAGATCTCTTACTATTCACTTCCTAGAATGGCATTAGTTTGGATGCTAGTCACTTCTTCCAAAATCAAAGGTTCGCGTTATCGGTTTATGCCGACCAACCCGCCTTCACGTTCCCGGCCATTCCATGTATCCAGAACTCCTCCAGAAACCCATGTCTTCCTATTGTTACTACTCATGTCCCAGACTATGGTGAGCGATGTTTAATCCTAAATCCTAATATTTTCGCCTCAAGAAATTCTCAAGCGCAGCTTTTGTCCTACCACAAATGTGCACGTTTTTTGACCCACCAACCAGTTCCCACTTGAAGTTCGGGATCGTAATGCAAGAGATGCGTAGATAGCAGATGATGATGGCCCGAAACCAGAAAGCTGGACACCACTGTACGGTATCCTTGCTTGATATTGTGCGCTCTTGTGAGGTTGATAGCACAAGTGAAGTGATGATATTTGTCCCTTTTCATCGGCCCACTCCCTGTCCTGTGACTCTTGTCCGCAAAAATTACGGGGAGATGTTAACATCATATATATCTCTCTTTCGGGGCTGTAACGGGAGAAGTCTAACACGGTTACTCTGTTTAAGGTTTTTAAAAGTTGAATGAGAGAGCATCTACATTCCTCTGTTATAATCGTTTTTCAATCCCTAGATACCTCTTCCTTACGTGTGGATATGTGCTGGCTAGCTTGTGGACCATGGTCGGAAATTCGGAATGGGGACTGGCGCCACTGGGCTACATGAGAAGCAGAGCGGTTGGAGCGCGAGTGTGTCCTGTACTCTGGTTTCGAATTAAAATATACCATGTGAAGTTCTCTATTTATTAACTCGCGCGCGAATCAATTTAATAAATGGAAAAATTTCAACCCTCTTTGGTTTATTTCTGGTACACGCTGATCTTTAAAGTAAACCTCCTACACTTGGAAATCCATACTTTTGAGGTTGTGGAAATCCATACTTGTATTTTGTCAAATTTGAAGAAACCACTCTTTCAATGACCAGCTGGATGAGTGTCCCATTCGTGTTTCTTTACAATATTGCAGCCAATTCAGAGATCTGCACAGCTCAACCACTCAAGGGATACGTTTATCTTTTCCCTGTGGCATTGAAATGCTGGAAACATCTGCGTGCCGCCGTTGACCTGGTGCGGTACCACAATGTAGTTGGATTCAGCGACGCATCATAGGCATCCCCCTTGAGATATTCGAATGTTTATTTCCAATTACAAGGCTTAACAAGGAAGCAAACCGCGTAGCAACAGGTTCCCTTATAATCTAAACCCTCCGTACACGTGTCTTACACCTAAAACATTCTAGAATCAGGGAGCATTCTATGAAAGCGACCTTACCCTTTTGGCTTTTATGGAACTTGTGGCCGCGTGAGAGTAGTCGAAATTCATCGTTTCTCTTTCAGCTCTACCATCTAGGATGATTATCATAATCAAAACTTTATATCCTTCCAGCAGGTTCTTCTTTTTTTTTGAAGAAGAAGAAAAGGAGTGCAACACGAGGACTTCCCAGGAGGTCACTCATCCTAGTACTACTCTCACTCAATAACGCTAGACTGCAGAGTTCTGATGGGATCCGGTGCATTAGTGCTGGTATGATCGCATCTAACGGTTCTTCTGTTTTGGGGGGTTCAATTGTTCATCTTTCTTCTCGCGTGAGCCAATTCGCAAAACACGTTTACCGTTTTCCATAAGATAAACAATACTACCCCCTATCTCATTAGCTTTCAAAAATGGTGTTATTTTGGGCGATTTTTAGCAAGCCGTAATTGCATAAGCACGCATAAAGAGTGCTGTGTACAGCCAACTAAAGACGGACGGGCGGTCGATGGACCCGATCACCGAGCACCTTTGAACTCCATCCTTTGGTGTAATCCGTCACGTACCCGATAATCAAAATACAAACACAATATATATATATATATATATATATATATATATATATATATATATATATATATATATATATATATATATATATTTATTTATTTATTTATTCAATGCCCGCGCGGGTAACTTGCTATGCTACCCGTCACAGGAGACGCGGTGGCACAAAACGTAAATACTCTCCACCTTTCATCTTCCTTCTCCGCCACTCCTACCCTCTTTGGCAGATCCACCGCAACATCACCGACGCCAAGGAATCAATTAGCTCCGAGAAATGGATTTCTCCTCTAGGATTAGCAGCGACTGGGTCCGCGGCCCCGTCCTCGGCAAGGGTTCTACGGCGACGGTCTCTCTGGCAACCTCGCCTATCACAGGGGATGTCTTTGTAGTCAAGTCTGTCGACCTATACTGCTCCGCTTCTCTCCGGCTGGAGTAGAGTTTCCTCAGCTTTGTCCCCAAGTCCCCGCACATCATTTCCTATCTAGGCTTGCATGTCACACCGGCTTCCTACAACCTGTTCCTCAAATTCTCCCCCAACGGAAGCCTTGCCGACGAGAGCGCAACGGGAAGGGCCTGCCCGAGTGCGAGTTCAGGGGATACACACGGGACATACTGATGGGACTCTCCCACCTCCACTCCTGTGGCGTCGCCCACTGCAACGTGAAGCCTTGAAACGTCCTCCTGGAAGCCGACAGCGCCGCCAATCTCACAGACCTCGGATCGGAGGAAGCTGCGACCGGACTGCTAGCCATGGGTAGGAGAGGATGAAGGAACCAACAAACATAGAGGATGTAGGAGTAGAATCGCGAGGTTGAGAATTAGTCTGAGATGTATGTGGCTTTTTGAATGCTTCTTGTGGTTTGGTCAAATGTCTAATTTTCATCATGAAGAAGAAAATGACATTCCTCCATGAAGGAGGCGTCTCTACTGTTGTACTTTAACTGTTTGTTATGTTGCCTAAGAAAACTACATACTTTCAATGTAATTCTGTAATAACAGCCTTCCAAAATTTTACAAGATCACTGGTAGATTTTTGATCCGTTTTGCAATGCATACTGTGAACGTCTGGCAGAGTCTGAATGCAAAACTCAACGCCGGGCAGGTTCCAAAATACGACACTGAAACACTGATGACCAACCAAGCATATTTTATATATATTTTTCCTTCTGAAGTGATGAAATGTAGCCAGTCGGTGCTGAGATTTTACTGTAATAATATGATGTAGTGTTTAGCCAGCGGTACATGATCAACGTCGGCTCCCACAAATTGATGCACGAATCTTGCTCAATGTGCCTTCTATAACGTTGCTTTTTCTTCCAGCCCCTTTACATTCTGTATTGTTACTCTTCAATGGCCAAATGTATGGGCATGCGTAGCATCAATTCTCTTTAGACACATCTATTCGTTAATTACTAATCGATACCACTTGTCTTTTAATCTATTGACACAAGTGTTGCCTCATAATACCATACTTTTATCAGAATATAGTAATAGTCAAATGTTATCCTGCACTCACGAACACACTCTATTTTCTGTAATTTGTCACTAGTATAATTCAAATTTGAGAAATGCATACAACTTTTATATTGGGTAGGCATGTTACTGGTTGTTTATCAAATTTTCTTCAAAGTCATGTTTAGTTTATGTACAAATAGCCGTCCAAAGTTTATTGATGAGTTATTGGGATATGTCCTCCTGTTTGCTAAGGTGCATGAGTGACTAGTAAAATAATTACTTTTTATGATAAGTAGTTACTTTTCTGTCAAAACAGTTACTTTCTTTGTCAAATTCTTACTTTTGTGACAAAATAGTTACTTTATGTTCTACGTAGATACATTACGTGTCATCTAAAACTTTTGCTCACTACTTTCTTATTTTCAATAGTCAAATAATATTTAAATAATGTTACAAAAATACAGCTAGAATATAATAATACTTAGTTAGGTGTCCGCTACACCCAACTATGTGGTGTCAAACTAATAACCAAAATGTCAGTTTGTTATTATGTGATTCACATATACTGGTTTCGTCTATTTGACTTACCCCTCCACAAGAGTTATTTTACAAAGTATAACAATTACTTTTTGAATGCACATAGTTACTTTTATGTTGTCACAGTTACTCGTAGTGCTCCTTCAGTTGCTCTAGGTGTTCTTATAATTACTTTATCGATGACGAGTTCATCCCTTTTATTTGTCAGTGAGTTCTGATATAGATACTTTTTTTTAGAATAGAACACTTGCTTTCGTGTTCGAAAAGTTACTCACAAGATGTCCCTATTACTCTATGTTCCATACACATTGTTTTTGTGATTCATGTTTTACCTTCCTCTGTTAGAGTTACTTTTACAAAGTATAAGAGTTACTTTTTTGAATCACATGGTTACTTTTATCTGCTGTCACAGTTGTTCTTAGTGTTCTTACAGTTACTCTTAGTGTACTTACAGTTACTCTTAGTGTTGTTACAGTTACCCTTGGTGTTCTTATGATTACTTTATGGGTTACAAGATCATCACTCTTCCTCTTGAGTTAGTTTATTTTCACAGGCTAACTGAAAGTATATATCTTCATACAAAACCACAACAACTATTCATGCAAGAATACCACAGACAAAGCATAGAATGTTATCTATTAAACCTAGAAATACTCCTACTTACAATATGATTTAGAGTTAATGTATTTTTAGGCTTACAACACACAAGTAAATGTATCTTATAGCAGTTACTCGCAGGGTTGTCACAGTTACTCGTAGTGCTTTTTCAGTTACTCGTATTGTTTTTACAGTTACTCTGACTGCTATTTGAGTTACTCATAGTGCTCGTTCAGTTACTCGCATTGTTGTCATAGTTACTCATAGTGTTTCACAGTTACTCGCAGGTTTTTTCAGTTACGTGCAAGGTTTTTTCAGTTACTCACATGGTTTTTTCAGTTACTCGCATGGTTTTTTTAGTTACTCGCATGGTATTTTCAGTTACTCACAGGGTTGTGACAGTTACTCGTAGTGTTTGTTTAGTTACTTGCAGGTTTGTGACAGTTACTCACAATGTTTGTTTAGTTACTCAACCATTACTTGCAGTGTTCAGTTACTCGCAGGCTTGTTTCCGTTACTCGTGAGCTTTTTTCAGTTACTCACATTGTTTGTTCAGTTACTCTCAGGGTTGTGACAATTACTCGTAGTGTTTTTGCAGTTACTCTAACTGCTATTACAGTTACTCACAGGGTTTTTTTAGTTACTCGCATTATTTTCACAGTTACTCGCAGTATTGTCACAGTTACTCATAGTATTTTTTCAATTACTCATAGTCCTTTTTCAGTTACTCACTGTGTTTTTTCAGTTACTCCAGGGTTGTGACAGTTACTCGCAGGGTTTTTTCAATTACTCAACCATTACTCTCAGTTACTCAAGCATTACTCTCAGTTACTCAAGAATTAATTGCAGTTACTCAAGCATTACTCTCAGTTACTCAAGAATTAATTGCAGTTACTCAAGCATTACTTTTCAGTTACTCAAGCATTCTATTACTTTCAGTTAAGTTACTCGCATGTTTGTATCAGTTACTCATAGTGGTTTTAGAGTTACTCTTACAACATTCAAAGCATAAAGGTATTTAAAGCATTCAAGAACATAAGCATTTAAACCATAAATATATTCGAAGCATTCAAGATCAACTGTACATTCAGTCTTTTTGCAGCACACTAATAAATAATCCATTTTAATCAGTTGTACATTCAGCCAAAATATAAGGGCAAAATCAATATTGTTCAAGATGAGCTGTACATCAAGATGAGTTGTACATTCAGACTTTTCACAGCTGTACATTCAAGATCAGATATACATTCAGTCTTTTCACAGAGTTTATACCTCAGAATAATAGAAGCCTATTGGATAAGTGGCATGCTTCTTTATCAAGTTATAGCTGAAATGCTTTGAAAAAGAATATTGCTCTAATTTGTTTAGACATTGATTTATCTGCTGTTGAATATATATGAATCCTCTGCTCAGTTTTATTCTATTAAACTGCAATAATAATGTTTTGGCGGAGAGTTATATCTCTCGCTGGGACATGGATCTCACTCCGTTGGTCACCAACACTTTTTAGGTGGACGCGGACAAAGAGGCAGAAACCCTATAGCAAGGGAATAGCAGCAGCAACAACAATAGGGACAACAGTGATACCCAGGTGGAGACATTGGCTGTCATGTCTTGTATATATATATATAGAGTCCTATGTGTTGTCTCTGTACTCTAAGGTCCTTAGAGTTAGTAATTAGTACTTTTAATGAATCAGCCTGAGATTTTGGCTTGATGCCTCGAGGTTCTTATGTTGCCTGTGTATAGTTTTAACATAGCAACTGATGCTTGTAATCCTTGAGATGAGATGGTACAAGATATGTACTTGTGAACCAGAATGTAATTGAATTACTTTGGTTCTTTTTGAAAGAGTTTTCCTATGTATGGATTCTCTTTGTAAATGATTTTAATTTTTAGTGATTTTTAGTAATCCACTGTGAATGATCGCTTCCTCTTAGTGAATGACATTTTGTTCGATCGGTGTGTGCCACACTACTAGTAGTCGATTATTACTTTTTATGACACCACATTACTTTAGTGTTAAAATAGTTACTCTTCATACTATAAAAGTTACTTTGTATACCAAATACTTACTTTTTGTACATTACAATTACATTTTATTTGAAATAATTTTTTTTGTGAAATGTGGTTACTTTTTGTATTAACTAGTTACCCTTAGTGAACAGTAGTTACTTTTCTTTCCCCTTTGACTTACATTACTGTCATGCCTATATTGTAGATACCTTAGCCTAGGAAGTTGATCGACTTCTATAGCGAGTCTGGCTTTCATAGGGGCTCAGGGGTCAAGGGCTTTCCTAAAAATGACGACATAGATCGAGGTTCCAGGTTTTATGTCATTAGAGTCTTCTTTTCTTTTTTGACATGCGCCATGTCAGGAATTTGAAAGGGCATAGCAATTGACAAATTGAACATGTGATATCTCATATACATAACGTAACAATGTTATATGAAAAGTAACTATGTTATACATAAAGTAATACTAAGTCATAAAATATAACTATTTAACACTAAAAGTAACATTTTATCATAAAAATTAAAAAATTTAACAGTAAATGTAAGTTATAAAGTAGATGTACATTTATGATTAAACACATTCGTACTAGGTGGTTGTATAGACTAGGGTGTGACCAACGAATTCACGGAGGCAATGGTGATTGGTGAAACAAGCCATCACCAACTTGAATCTGTTGACTTTCAGCATGAGTTGATTCCATTTTACAAGTTTCACAACCCGGGAACGTATGATCCTTCTCTTTAGGTACAAGAGATTTTCCAAATCCAGTAACTAAACAACAAACATATTGGATCATTTGTATATTTGCACAGTCATGGTAGACATCCGAAAGCTACAGGAATGGGTTCGGTCTGAGGCTGACAACTGTGCGGCTACAGCGGAGAAGCGACACCATTCGGAGCTGGAGGCGTTCACGGAGCAGATGCGCCTCAAGGACGAGAGGCTGGATTCCCTACGTTGGCAGCTTCTGACGGCGGAGCTGGAGTTCAAACGGGTGTAGTCCCACTCCAAAAGCCTCGACGGGAGCCTGTCCCATGCCAGGGAGGAGAATGCCAGGATGGAGGCCGTATTGCCAGAGAGAGAGAGAGGGAGCTCAAGTCTGTCAGGGATCGATTCATGCTGCACGTGCTGGGATGCCGGAAATGGTCGGTGCCGCCATTGATCAGCAACCAGACACAGTAGGACATGAGTGCGATGAAGGGAATGTGGAGGGAGAGCGGTCATGAGAAGGGCGCCATGGAGATGAAGGGACCAAGGGTTATCTTGGTAAGGGACTTGCTGGGGTTGGAGCTTGAGAATGATGAATTATACGGGGAAGAACTGGGACAAGTGATGTTGAATCCACTCGAAGCCGGTTGCATCATAACCAGTAAACATCAGATGAAAGCGTGCCAGAATGAGGTAGACGACCAAGGCTGCGAAGAGAAGGTGGCGATGACATTGTCTGCATACATGATTTGATGTTGTTGGAGACAGACCATGTTCAGATGTGAGGAGCTAGAATGATACGGGTGTAGGGAAGCTCTGCTGCGAACCTCCAGGAGTTGGGGTGGAGGAGCCGCTCGGTCAATGATTTCAGATTAATTACAAATGATGCCACCGTGTTTTCTTTCACGGGTAGCAAACTTTAAGTACCCACACAGGCAACTAAAACAATCTCATATATATATATATATATATATATATATATATATATATATATATATATATATATATATATTATGGCCGTATATCATTTCTTTCACAATTTTCTTGCGAATCACAATTCAATCAAACGAGTCTGTTGCAGAGATCAATTTTTCTAGTAAGTATAAAAGTTTCTTTCACTACTACCTAACAATCATTAGGCAAGGGCAAGCCAAAAGTGTTAAAACTACCAGTTAAGCCTTAGACATAAGGTCTAGTCAAGGATCATGCCTTAGTCGATGCACCCCTAGGAAATGCTTATTCAACAATTGATCTCCAATAGCTAGTTCTTAGGTATGAAATGTAGATTCCTTTGGTATAAATACCAAAAAAAATACATGGGTGTCCTAAGCAAAACTTAAATACCAAGGTGAATCGTCTGTCCTTATGCATCATGTCTCTTGGGATTTTAGTATCAATATGTTTATGATCTCGAAATCCAACGCAATATTCATATAATTCACATATAATAACACATCATTGTTGGATATATGGGCTCTAGAGGGGGGTGAATAGAGCTACAAAATTTCTCACCAAACAGATTAGACCTTCAAATTATATCAATTAGGAGCAAATAGCTTAATAGCAATTTGAAGTCCTAACTAACAAGCACATCAAGGATGAGAGAGATTGATAGCAAGCACTAAACAAAGGGATGTAGAGTGGTTCCACACTTCAAACTAGAAATGAGTCAGTCCACTACTTAGAGAGGTCAACCTCTAGGACTTTGCAAGTACTTTTCTCTATTAATCACCACATAGATTACAACAATCGACCACCAAAGGACTTACCCATCCAAGTACAAGGAGATCTTAACATTTACAAGGAACTTACCCACTTAGCTTGAATCTTCAACCTTCACCTAGGTTTTACCCATTCAAACTCAAGTCTTCTGCCTTGAAGGACTTTTCTTCTCCTCTTGGATCTTCCACCTTTGCCTTCTCCTTCACCTGGAGAAGATCACCACCTCTTCATCAACCTTGAAGAGGACCAACTACAACTCCTTCTTCACTCGATGGAGCTTGCTTCCTTCAACTTTTCTTCATGGAAGAAGGGGATAGGGAAGTAGTAGAAGATTGAGAGATTTACATGTACAAAGGTGGAGCTCTCTTACAATTATCCTAACTCACTCACAAATCATGAAGAGTTAACTAGAGTGAGAAAGGGGCTCAAGGGGTGGTAGCACACTCAACTATAGCAAGGACCTTGTGTGTAGTGAATGAGAAACATTGGAATAAACTCTAAGTGGTCCTATTTATAGCTAGGGGTGCTCCCTTGAGTTGGGGAATACTTAGGGTCAAATTATAGCCATTTTGCACAAGGCAACGAATCTATTTTCATCCAAATAAGTCACCAACGGTTAGAATCACTTTTTCTACATTTTTCATACAGTACATTCGATCGAGATTCAATAAAGGTAACTAGACCGATCAGCTAAAAGACAAACTCAATTTTCAAACTATTGGTCGAGTTTGTCCTGAGAAACTTGACCGATCAGTTAGAATCACATTTGGTCAGTAACCTGATCGATCGAGTTCTGTGAATGCACAAATCGACCGATGCACTCTCCAGAGAATTGATCCAAGGGATCGGTCGAGATTGTAACTCGACCGATTAGCAGTCTGTGATCAATTTTCTAAAGTCATTAAAAAGTGATTAAAACTTGGTACTAAGTGTCCCACATATTTTTCTCATCTTAGTTACAAGTCATATCATCAATACAAGTGATTACAAAATTCTTCTAAGGTCATTTACATGGATTTCCTAATTAGAACACTTGCATTGCTTTTGACTTGAACTTTGACAAGCTAGGGTTTGTGTGAATTGATTCTTTTCATATACCTAATACCTGAGATCAATCTTGAATACACATATTAGATACATATGAATGGAATGGTTGAGTCATTATCAAAATACGGACAACATATAACCTCTAGGTCAACATTTCCCCCTTTTTGACAATGACAAATCATTCCTCAAACATATTAAAAAGAGTATTAAAAGTATACATTTGCCTTGTGAATTAGGGGGATTCAAGATTTGGACATTGTGGATGTAACATCCCCAATTCCAGGTACAAAATATCTTTTCCTTTTTTTTACCCTGCTTTGATATTTACATCATGGAAATCTTTCTTCATACTTTGTATTGAATTAGGTGACTTTTGACCCTCAAACCCCAATTTAACTCGAGTTATTTTCCATAGAGTTGAAGACATGAAGAATTGTTATCTTAATACCTCAATTAGCCAGCTTATAAGCAATAATGATGACCTAGATCACTTTACCCTAGATTTGTGAACTAGGATAGACCTGGGTATCATATAGGTCAATAATTGAGTTTGGATGGAAGGTTTGACCATCTTTGACATTTAGACTTAGTTCATTTCATTAATTAAATGACTAGTGTGCATAGGTTAAATTATAGATGTAGTAACCTCAAAATGCAAATCTAAGCTCATAATTGAGCTCCTCACATCTTAATTAATTAACCCTCAAATTTTGGGGTCTTTTGGACATCGTATGCACCCTTAATTAGACCCTAATAGCTTTTATAAGCTTTTACCCTAACTTTTGGTCGATTTTTGGTTTATTTTGGGTCACGGCCGGACCAAGTCTCTAGGCCGGGTTTATTTTCTGGTTCCCTTGCCCTGGGTAGCGGGACCTGGTCGTCCCCTACCTTCCGCTTCTCGTTCGCGTGAGATGAGCAACAACATGGCATTTTTGACGGCTGCTCCCATACGATAGGGTGATCCTTTCAATGCGGTTTCATCGCCAACAAACTCCACGCACTCCCGCGAGCCAGCCGATCCCTTACTCAACACCCATCGAACCCTAAGGTGAAAACGCCTATTTGTACCCTTTGAGCAGCCGTCGCTGCCATTTTTCTCGCTCGCCTTCTCCCCACCCGAAGCCACCACCTTCTTCTCTAACGATCCAGTCTTGATCCTCGGCGTCCCCTCATCGGCCCTCTTCAGTCAATTTCACCCGACGTGCCCTGGAGCTGCCGCCGGCGCAAGTCTTCTTCTCCGGCGAAGACGGCGAGCAGCAGCTAGCTCTCCCCACCTCGATTTGATTCCTCGTGAGGTAACCATCTACGGACCCCCTCTTTCTTTCAATGTATTTAGCGTGCCCCGAATCACCCTATATATCTGGGTCGACGAACTCACCAATCATCCCCTATTTTTTGCCGCCGCTGGTGAGAGTTCCATGGACATTATCCTCATTTTTGGGCTATGGGCCTCACCGCGAGATCACCTCGGATGGAATGAGCATGCTTGAGCATCGCGAGGGACTCCGAAACCTCCCACGCACCTAACCTCCACCTTGCCTGCTGCTTTGCGAACCTCTCTTAGAGGTGTTTCCCTGCCATTTCATAGCCCCGTAGGCTTATGTTCGTGAGTTTCCCTCGCTTTGTTCTTGTCTCTGATCGGCTCCCTCCAGACCATAATCTCTGGTCGATGTCGTCTTCTTCCCCGCCAAGTCTTGGTCGCAGATAGTCGTTGTTTCCGCTGGACTGCTGCCCAAACAGCTCCGCTGTTCTTTGTGCATTGCCGAGTCCTTCTTGCCCTATCTATGCCTAAATGGCATCCTCCTTGTTGATGCGGACTCGTTCCCACCAGTGGGAGTCTTTGAGCCACTGTCATTTAGTGGTTCTGTTACCCTCAGGCGACCTGCTATGCGGGTGAGCTGCTTTGAGCGGGGTGTGGAGATTTCCCAAATCGGGAACCCTCTGACCCAGAGGGACCTTGCAGTCTCACTGATATCATCATCCAAAACTGATGAAGTTCGGATCTCCAGAATAGATGGAATGAACTGGAGGTCTTGAGCTCAGAGCTCCTACAGGTGGTCATGGTGCAAGATACAGGGAAGTCGATCCCTGGGGAAAAAGCCATGTCTTGCCCATGGAACCTGAGTACAGCTCGTATCAACCGAAAAGAGTATTTCAGATATTTTCCTTGCTCACTTTGACCCGCGTTGACCATATGATCTAAGCAACGTTTCTCCTTTTGTACAGTGTCATGTGTTTTCTCAGTTTTAGTGTTTCATTCGAGGGCATTTCTGTCAATTCACATTTTATTTTCTATTTTAATCAGGAAATGCTTTAACTTGTAAAATTTATTATAAATCATTCCTGTATCCAAATCCCACATATAGGTATGTTTTTGAAATGAGAAAAATCCAAAGGATTTAATGGGATAGGTTTGGAGACCTGATTCGAAACCTACTGAGAGGTTATTTTTATTATTAAGGATTTAAGGAATTATTTATTGATGTGGCACACACTTATTATGTTTAGGTGATAAAAGACCTGAATCTGAGCCTAAAGAACATTATTGAGTGTTAGGATCTGACTTTAAGGTATGTACACTCTCTATTTTTATTTTGGGCATTAAATGACTGAAATCCATATATCTTTTAATGAGGCATCTCTTGAATTGTAAATCTTTTTTAAAATCCAAATACTTGGACATTATTGCTCCTGATATGAGTTCCTTTTGTTTCCGTGATATTTAAATTGCTATGTTTCTATGGGTCTTTGGGCCCTCCTGCCTTGTTGTCTTTTATTTGAAATTGACTAAAATGATAGTCTTGCCACTCTATTTTATGCATGCTACATGTTTGACTAGAATATCTAGAATAGCGGTACTTATGTACAACCATATTTATATAGGGCGTGTGTATTCCGCCCGGGGTGTGCGTTTCCACCCTTGTTTATTTTTAGGTCATGATCCTATGGTGTTATGGCCCTGTTTTAGGTATATTTAGTCTACATTGTTATGCATGCAAATATTTATTGTTTAAATGTGAATTTGTGGATGATTGTTATGGCAAGACACTCTTTTATTATCATGTTGTAATTTGAAATTTAATGTGCCTCATTTCTTTTGTTACTTATCTCTTGAACACACCTAATTGCAAATAGCCCCCTTTTCTTATGGGAACATCTCTTTTGTACTTGTAATCCTACATAATGCCCAGAATATTTTATATATGTACATACTCAGCCTTTGCTGACCTCTTTGTTGTTTCCTTGTTCTGGGTGATGTTCCCTTCCACCCAGGTGAAGAGGAGCCCGTGGAGACCTTAGGGGAGGAGCCTGCACTTGAGGACCCAGTGTTCGAGGAACCTGTCCAGCAGTAGATCGTGAAACTTCTGAGATGCCTAGGTTGCCCTTTGCAATCGATCCATTAGTTTAGTTTCTTTGGTGTTATCTTCTATGTCCATGTGGACAAGTTCTTAGAAATAAATGGATTATGTAATAACTTAAACTCTTTACTTTCCACTACTTTTGCTTTATGCTCATTTTACCATGTTATCTTGAGAACAATATGGATACCCTTCTGTCTAATTATCATGTTTTAATATATGGGTTTTTCTATGGCGTTCTCATGATAATGTTGATAGGGAGTGGTCCCCCTAGTGGGTCCCACTCCTTACAGTGGATTGATCCCCCTCAACCTATTCTTACTTCAACCTACATAGTTACTCTTTCTACACAAAGCAATATAACATGCATGTACTTGATCCTTTAGCAAGTCACATGATAAAGCATATAAAGAACAAGAAAATGATCACTTCAGCAAAAATAGCAATATGATTGAGTTTCAAGACATTGCAATTTGTCTCCCCCTTTTGACATTATAAAAAAGGAAGGGGCATAGAAGAGCATACAAATAGCCTTCTCCAAACACAACCAAGCAAATATTCATACATGCAAGCTCATAACATATATCAAACAGAGACGAGAGAAACACACAAGCTAGGTCATAATCAAAATATGGTGAAATATGACACCAACTCATAAGATATAACTGATCAGGGAGCAAGAGTGCATATAACATTGATTACAACTCAGAAGCGTGTTCTCACAAAAACAGCTACAAGTGAGAGGCAATGAAAAACTAAAAATAAAATTGTACAACTCAGATAATGTGCCCAGATGTTTCTAATACAAAATACCCTAGAAAGATATATATGATCAACATACTAGATTAAAAACTAAGAAACAACTAAACATTTAAGCTATATATATATGTCAACAACAACATCATCATCGTCAACATCAGGCTCGTCGTCGTCATCTTCGTCTGAAGGTGCAGCAGTAGTACCTTCATCACCAGAGTCACCAATGAAGCCATTAGAGTCATCACCATCATCAGATGCATCCTCACCATCACCATCATCAGCATCAGTCTCAGCATCTTCCTGGTCAAACATCTCCTCGTCTATACAAGGATCTAAGCCACGATCAGGCCAAGGAGCATTCTGCTCATCCCAAGTCATACCAAGAACATAGAGCTCATTATCCTGATGGAAGGAGGGAAAAGAATCACACAAACTGGCAAGTAGGGTGGCCAAGGGGCCAACAGACAGCGATAGGAAAATGGGAGAAGAACCACCAGTAGCAGAGAGTGTGGGAGCAGCAGCAGAAGGGTCAGGGGTAGGGTAGAAGTGATGGTATGCATAACATGCATAATCACCACTCGGGTAAGGCTGGTAGGTGGGGTATGGGTGTGCACAAAATAAGTTCATGTTTGACATGATTGAACATAAATCCTAGTGCAAATGCTCCTAGACCTGGAGGTTGTGTGCCTGTTGGTGCATCATGTAACCTATGAGGGCTTCATTGGATACATGAAATGAGGCACGTCTAGGTCGAGGTGGCTGAGAAGGTGGAGCTCGGGTAGAGGTAGAGGCAGCTGCAGCAGAGGCAGTGGTAGAGGGTGGCACACCAGGTGTGGTGGAGGAAAGGATAGGCATGGATTTCTAAATGGTGGTCTCACTTAGGGGTGAGCAAATCTCGGTCCAGACCGCAAAACTGGACCGGACCGCTCAATTCGGTCCGGTTCGGTCCGGTCCATTTCAACTTCGGTCCGGTCCGCGGTCCAATAAATTCGATAAATTCGGTCTTCGGTCCGGTCCGGTCTGGTCTGGTCCAAAACCGGTCCGGTCCGGTCCGGACCGCAGACTAACTTTTATATAAAATCCATATATATTTGAAGGTGTATTCTATAATAACTACAAATAAAGTACATATATAAGTACTACTAGTATAAATGTTTGATACTAAAATTATATAATTGTTAGAAGTGACTAAGATTATCAACTTTGTATAATTAAATTAGTTGTAAAACATCTAAAAAAGGCTGATTGCGGTCCAAACGGTCCGGTCTGGTCCGGTCCGCGGTCAAAACGGTCCGGTCCCGGTCCGGTCCGACCACCAAACGGTCCGGTCAACGGTCCAAAAATTATTGATTTTCGGTCCTCGGTCCGGTCCGGTCCGGTTTTGGACCGATGCTCACCCCTAGTCTCACTGATGCACACTCCCATCCTGGCAAGTCTATAGTGGAAGTCAGAGAAGAGTGATTTTTTGGTAGGGAACTGGAAAAGACCACAAATTAGGGCAGGATAAGGTGGATGGGTGCCACGGGTTGTGACACCCCGCCATCACATAGACAACGAGATGACACATGAAAATGTGTGGAACCATATATTATCGAAAACACGGGTTAATTAAAACCGATTGCGGAACATACGTACAAAACATTTGCAACCAGGCCCTGCAAGAAGTTCAGGTCATATATAGATATATGCAAGATCACCTGCCAGATATGTTCACATCTTAAAGCCACCCACTGTCGCAACAGTGCATATTCGTTCATCACCTGTTTATACATACATAACAGACCACGTGTGGCCAGCAGCAGGATATACAAAAGCTATAGTAGATAAACATCGTGAAACATCGTCAAAATACTTCTAAGGACCTGAGAGTACAGGGATGACTCTAGGACTCTACTACAAAACCACCAAAACAGCGGCATGTCCATCTCTTGCCTTCTACTGCTCTTCTTGCTGCTCGGCCGCAACCTCACGACCACCACCACGTCTAGAGCGATCACCTAAAAAGGGTGTAAACCAGCGAGGTGAGACACACAGTCCCAGCGAGAAACATAACTCCCCACCGCAACTATAAAACCTCAAAGGTTAAAGGAGATAACAGCAAATAACTGAATAAGTATATAATAAGAGCAGCATACTGAGCAAAGCAATATAACCATCAAGCTTACTAGGATATCCGGGAGGCATATTACCAAGTATTTCTTTATGGAACATGATTGACAAGATAAGCTATATAAGAACTTATCACAAGATATAAGGATCGTACACGTATCTGCAAGGTGTAACTAGATCACCTATGCAAGCAAGGCCTCAATCAATGTTTTGTGTTTGGTTCTAAGTAAGATATACTAGTCAGATGGATTATGTTTTATTATGCCCTGAGGAAGTGACCCTTCCCAGCTCAAGTCCAACCATTGGCTGCGAATCCCAATCCGGTGCCATACTAGGTATAAGGAGATCCGGACTCCACGACCTCACCTTCTCGTGGTCAGTACACAAAACATCAAGCAAGACCGCAGTCTTATGCTTATAGGCCTCAACCTCTGGGTTAGCTCCGCAAGCTACCCATCACTAGCTCACCTCACCATAGGTGCTAGTATATACGTCTGAGCCATGAACGCATCAGCTCATCACCACATATCCTGAGCCATGGGTATGTTCACCATGCTCCATATATCCCGAGTCTGCAACCACAGTTGCACTCAACCCTCCTATTTTAGGCTAGGGGAAACCTCGCATATTCAACAATATGCGCTCCAGGTAATCCTGCAGGATAAACCTATTTCACCATCACTAAATACTGACGGTAATGGATCTATGGCCAGGGCAAACTACATGATATGTTTATCTATCATTGATTAGTATATTTTAAGCCAATTGTTGAGGCAAAAAAGGTATCAACATAGACTTATAGAATTACATCATTATTTCCATCAACATACTATCTTGGGACCTCAATCCCTCATGATATCAACCATTGCCTCTCAAGGCATCACAATCATGCATCAACATCCTGGGAACACATCCCTTATCTCATCATCAGAGGATAACACCTCAACTAGGCACTCATCCTTATATCAGGTCCTCAGACCTATAAACTTGTCACTTTATTAACAAGGGTTATCATCACATTGTGCTAGTCAAAGCACATATATCTCATAGCTCTTACCAGGCTATGAATCCACATGAAATACCTGCATGGTTAGTATACATATTCGCAGAGATTACTGAAACCATCATGGATTAGAAAAATGATCATGCTATCAAGAATATATTACACAAGCTTTATCATTCATAGTATTATTATCAAACATGGGCATGTGCTATGCCTTATACTTGTGATCATATGCTTGTGTTATATCAACATGTGAAGCAACATCATAAGCTTCCAAGCTTCCTGGTTCACAACCTATCATTACATCTTATCATCATGTCTGTAGGATGCAAGGGATTACATTATGTCAATTATTAAAAGAGAACCATCAACTATACACATACCAGGTTATCAAAACCCTCACCAAGACTCTTGCAACCCTCACTATAGGTATGGCGAGCAGCACCATGCCCTCACCAAAGGGTGCACCGGCTAGGGTTCCAAACCCTAAAGCAAATCACTACCATATCAACTAAACACTGCTCATCCTTTATCATGCACCAAGGTTCTACTAACTCTCATGGTGTCGCGCAGCCATCCACGAGGTCATATCGTACAACACTACCATGGCTATCGACCAAAGGTCTAATGTGCATCAAGCTATTGTTAGGGTTATCGACTAACCTTGAACATGAGCCATATCGGTCAAAGGGGTGTCGCCCAAGGCACCCCTATCGTGCAACCTTCTAGCATCAACTGAGGTTAACCCTATCGGCCAGGGTAACCGTGACGTCTAAGGAAGGTGTCGTGCATGGTCAACATCATAACGGTCAGCATCCTAGGGCTGGCATGTCGGGCATGAAACCATGTCGTCCAACCCTTCAAGGCTCGACCAGGACATGGTGGTATCGTCCAAAGACATTCTGGTACCATACCATATCGTCCATGCTCACTAAGGTGGTGTCATCCAAAGCTTGTGTCGGGCATCAAACTAACATCACATAAAGGCCAAGATCACCTCAAGACAAGGGAGTGCACCGAGCATCCTCTCTACAAGGTGTGTCATCCAAGACTTAACCCTAAGGGGGATATCGAGCAACATCTATCAAGGGTGTATCACCCATCCAACAACTCCACCAAGGGTATCGTCCAAGGGACCATGATAGGAACCAACTAAGCTTCAACTAGGCATAACGGCCAGGAACACAAGGATTACCCAAGCAAGCTTGTTTACCAAGTTTACACCTCAAGGACATATCATGCATGAAGGGAAGACAACTCATGTAGCCTAGAGCAGCACTAACGCCCAAGCACACAGTGGTATCGGCCAAAGGTACAACCCAAGACAAGAAGGGTATCAGGCAACACTAACAACAAAGCTATATCGTGCATGACACAACCCATCAAGGTCGTCTTCAACCTCAAGCATAAGGGCACCAAACCCTAATTGATCAAGAAGGTCGGCTCACCTCTCAACAACTAAGAGAGAGGGGTGTTGCACAACCTCTTTCACAAATCGGGCAACTACAAGGATCAACCTCAACCTAGGTCATAAAAAGCTCACCTCTCAAATCCATGGTGAGAGGAGGGTGTTGCTCAAGCAACTTGGACACAAGCTCACCTCTCAACTTAACGAGAGAGGGATATTGCTCATATTACTAGAGCTCAAGCTCACTTCTCTAGACCAAGGAGGGAAAGGAGTATTGCCACCAAAGAAAACCTCAACTATGGTTCGGCCAACAAGGGTACAAAGGTGCAAAACCTCAACCATAACCACAAGATCACTAAGGCTAAAGGTGCAACTAAGCAAGAAACTTATCTTAGAACATACATGGCCGATTATGATCATATGAAAACATACATGAATACAGAGGAAGGTAGTATGGTTAGGGTTAGGAGTTATGTAACCCGCCTTAAGCAAACTCCTCAAGCTCCAAAGCTCCAAGCTTCAAGCTCCTAGCTCCAAGCACACTACTTCGGCCACCTCAAGAAAAGGAACAAGAAGCATGACCACCATGGCCGAAGAGTAGGCAAGATGGAGAAGAAGATGCTAAGGGGAGAGAAAAGCTTCTTACCAAAGAAAAGGACCCACCTAGGGTTCGGCCACCAAGCTAAGGGGAGAAGAAGGAGAACTCCTTCAAGAGGATCGGCCACCACTTGCTCCAAAGGGTAGGTGTATCGTGCACCAAGGAAGAGAGGAGAAACAAAGAGCTAAAGGGTTCCTAAGGAAGAGAAAGGCAAGGCATATATAGATGGGGGTCAAGGTTAGGCCAAAGAAAGGTGTCACCTTACCAAAGGACACTTGTCCACACGTTCCACCACCTTGCAAAATACATGCACATGTCATGCCACAACTCAACCAATTACCGGCCACATGTCCAAACTAGGGTAACACAACCAAAGCAAGATGGTCAACAAAGGTCAAAAGCCAACACACCCTCATGGGCGACACCCCATGAGTGACACAAGGCACCCTTGCCCGATACAGGGCTCAACCAAGCAAAGCAAGGCCCAAACAGGGGAGAACAAGGCCCAAAAGAGCTCTACCAAGCCCAAGACAACTCAAGGCACAAGCCCAAACCTTCCTCTCAACCCTAGAGGAAACAAAGAGAGAGAAGACATCTCTCAAGGTGGAAAACTTGCTCTTCAACCCTATCTCAGGTTATTTTGCAAGTAGCACCTCCAGCTCTTAACTAAGCACAAGCAAACCCTAATCACCACCAAAGATGATTAGCAAGCAACCAAGCACAAGGTTTAGGCAAAACAAACAGGGTAAGCCCAAAATGAAGGTCAGGGTCCTTACAAGCCATACACCTCTACAAAAGGATTCCGTCCCCAAAATCTGAAGAGAAAAACGAGGGATACTTCCTCCTCATCTCTTCCTCAAGCTCCCACGTGGCTTCCTCAACACCACAATGATGCCACAAAATCTTCACAAGAGACAGGTCCTTCCTCTTCAGCTTCTTTACTCTTCTGTCGAGGATCGCCATCGGACCCTCCTCGTAGGTCACGTCTTCATCAAGCTCAACCTCAACTGGCTGTATCTCTGTCCCTGTGTCTGGATGACGTTTCTTCAGCATACTGACATGGAACACGGGATGCAACCTGTGCAACTCTGGCGGGAGTTCCAACTTGTAAGCTACCTTTCCAACACGTGCTATTACTGGATATGGCCCCATATACCTGGGTGCTAGCTTACCGTTCTGGCCGAACCTTAGCACGCCTTTCTAAGGTGAGACCTTGAGGTACACTTTGTCTCCCACTTGGAACTCTAAAGGTCGTCAGCGTTTATCTGCATAAGACTTCTGTCTGTCCTGTGCTGTTTTCAACTTTTGTTGTATCACTCTGATTTTCTCTGTCGTCTGTTGTACTAACTCAGGACACAAAAGTTGATTTTCACCAGTCTCATACCAGCATAAAGGGGATCTGCACTTTCTTCCATATAGAGCCTCATAAGGAGTCATGTCAATGCTTTGTTGGTAACTATTGTTATAAGAGAACTCTATCAAACTGAGATGCATGTCCCAACTGCCTAGGAACTGCAAAACACAAGCTCGGAGAAGATCCTCCAAAGTCTGAATAGTCCTTTCAGACTGTCCATCTGTACGGGGGTGGAAGGCGGTACTGAACCTCAACTGCGTTCCCAACGCTTTGTGCAATCGTTCCCAGAAATGACTTGTGAACTGAGGACCTCTGTCAGAAACTATTATTGCTGGTACACCTTGCAAACGCACTACTGTCAAGTTTTAGGGGAGGCAGATAAGGTAACGGAAACAAAAAATTTCTCCCCAAACCCAGCACGAGGAAACACATCAACGTCTATATAATAGGAAAGGATGGTTTGTAGAATCATACCTTGTCCCAAGGCTTGCTTGGCGACAATACCACGCGCCTTGTGCGGTCTTCAAATCCGGTCTTTGACGGTGTCTGTGCAGCTCCTGGTCACATCGGGACTGATGACTCCTACTCGCACCGGACTGTCGGATGATAGTTGTCCTCCTAAGTGGCAGTGACCTCCCGCCTCTGAAGTAGTCCACACGGACCACCTGAAACTCCACACTCCTTGTCCTACAAGGAAGTGGAAGGAGTTGCGCCCTCCTGTTGATGTACTAGTCTCCAACACACTCTCCTGCCTCCAATTGCAACTACAGTTGTCCTTCCCTTGCTGCACCTCCCTTTGCGGGAAGCACTTGCTCGGGCTCTCTCTCGGTTACCAAAACCAAAGAGAACGACGACTTTGCAGAGCAACTGATTGCACTGAGTTGTACTTTGAGAAGCCCCCAATACCCCTACATATAGGAGGGTCATGGGACAAGGTTCTCTATCCCGGGCAATGCGAGACTAAAAGCAGGAGTAGAAGGGTTTGAGATTTTCCACAAAAAGCAACCAACTCGCAACCTGAACGGATCGTTTCACCACTGAACTGATCGTTTCGGCCCTTGAGCCAATCGGTTGGGACCTGATTTGATCGTTTGGCACCCCCAACCGATTGTTTGGTGCCCTGAATCGATCGGTTCATGGTCCAGATCCAACTCAAAATGACTTTCTTTCTTTTGTTTCTAATTGGTATCGAATACCAATCCTATTCCCAATCAAATTGGGCAATTGAAATGAAAGGAAAATTTTCACCGACCTGACTTTCCCAACTTGCTCGGTTGCACCAGTTGAACTAATCGGTTCAACACTTGAACCGCTCATTTCACTATGTACATGAGCCGATCGGCTCAACGCTTGAGCCGACCAGTTCAGCAACCTCAGCCGACCGGTTCATCACATGAACCGATCGGTTGGGAATGCAGGTTGTGTAGAATCAGTTAATTGCAATTTCAATCAATCTGATACTCCAATCAATGTGTCCAACACCTTGAACAATATGATATTGAGCCATCAATTGATTGAGTGTTTAATTGAACTACTAAACTCCTTTAGTAATCAATCTAAACATTGCTTGTGGTCAAAACTCCTCTTCTAGGTTAAAACCTATGTGTGTGACCCTACATGTCCATTTCACGTTGGCAGTGAAAGTCCATAACACTTATGACTTCACAAGCAAAGAGCGGTGCCTAGTCACACATCATTGCTACCCAAGTGAAAGTAGAAAGTTGGAGAACAACTTTCAATCCTACAATCCGTGAATGGTGTTATAGTGAATGTATAATTCCTTTGTCACTGATATCCCGAATGAACTCAAAGCATGGAACAATCATCCTGTCAACGTTCATTCACTTTCTTGATCTCAGAGTAGACTGGAAGAGATATGTATGACATCAATATCACATACTGATTCACACATGCATGCACGCCTTTCTCAATCCTACTCATCAAGTGGCCATGGATATCAAACTCCCTCAGGAGGGACAAATCCCATATCTATCACTCACCCCTCAAAAGCCCCATGTGTCAAAGCCACCCAATCATCACCTTTATAACAACCCATGTTTCAGGGTTGCGTTTGATGATGTCAAAGTGTGCCCAACGACATGTGTTGAGTGCAGTGATTTCAGGTCTAAGAATCACACTCACCACCATCACTGTGAGTACTGACTGTGACTACCATGTCATGGTTCCATGTGTCAAACTCACGGTGGGTCTGTCTGGTACACTTGTTCTCTAACAAGTACCTATGTGTTTGGTTTGATATCTCTATATCATGACTAATGAGATTCTGTCATCAACCAACACCACAATCTAGTCTTGTGTGCCATTTTTTTCTGTCTACCTTCCACAATGACATCCAACTAGGGACATAACAAGAATGTACAAACTCTCAGCATCCGTATGATCTCATTGTTCAGGTCATGAACCTGAAGGCATACATCATTGAGTACTGTCATTCTATAGACATTCAATCTGTTCTATCACTATCTCATATGACTGAAGCAGAAAGAATTGGAAGCTTGCCTTTGATGTTTATCAAATCAATCTTAATGTATCCCACCAATCATCCCATGATTGGCTCTCAGGGCATACATACCAACATACTCCCACTTGCACTGCGAGCCAATCACCATTGAATCATATTCATAGTGATCTTCAAACATGTCCTACATGTTACTGTGTTGTAGCGCCAACATAGTGAGTAATGGCAACACCTTGCCGAAGTCAGTATAAATTGCATGTCTCACATCTCTTCGCTGTACGTCACACGTATGAGATGGAGTTGTCGTAATATGTGATCTAGTATTCCTTTGCTAACCTTTAGCCACATTGCATGATCAAGGATTCCATACTTGTCATCAATTATCGGAATATCTATAAGTTCATCTCATGAACTTCTATATCCATATAGTATCTACTGCTGTTCTTTAACACATAGATACTCGGCATTTCCTTTTTAAATGGTTTTATTGGAACACTTCCAATTATCAACAAACTTTCACTTTTATACATCCTATGTATATTTTGCGATTAAATTTTATGTCCTTTCGGAAGTTCGCATCAATGTAACTCTTTACATCAAACTCTTCCTTATCTCCATAGAACTAGTACTTCTCAAGTACTTATCAAGTTGTTATGGTATTCCAGTAATCCTTATTGGAAGTAGACAGACATCCACTCGTCATGTCCCACATACGAGTTATCAGGATGAGCACACCATATTTTCATGTCGTACATACAAGATGATGAATGCATTTTATTCTTGCCATGTCCATACATGCAAGATAATGGGATGATTGCATACATGATAGATCCATATCTATCCTTAGTGTTCCCATTCTTCATAAGAATTGGACACTTGGCCTTGGGATACTAACTCCATGTAACATGGACAAGTTTTCTCCCACTTGTTACTGTGCATACTGAACACTTCAGTACAGATTGCCAATGTATGCTCTCTCTTTTCAGGTCAAGAGATTTTTCGAGAACTATATATATAGATCTCTATTCCTATCATATAGGAATCATCTCTATCTTCCTTAAAGATAATTTCCACTTTTGGATTTCCATTCTAGAACATTTCCATTTCACATCACATGTCGAATGTGAACACGCTCCCACTAAATCACAGATCCCTTCTTTATCTTTGGCATATCAGTCAAACTCTTTGACTAGATCATCAAAGTAAAGATCCAATTCTTGAGTTGCTTGTACTGAATCAATCACATTGATTAGTCCATTGTAACTTATAGACTTCATTTGCATTAGTGGTTTCATAAACCTTATAGGTTGTGTCACACACACATCCTTGCTTTATTCCTCATAGGAATGTGGTTTTAGTATCCATATGCCAAATGCCTTAGTCATTAAGTTGCAATCAACAAGCATCATCCTTCTCAAAATGTTATCCATGTGTCTTAACACTTAAGACTCATTTTGCACTTATGGATTTTATTCCAATGGGTGCTACCATCAAGGTCATACCTTATGGTTGACATGGATGTCATTTAGGGTGTAATGGTCATAAACCATATCTCAAAATTCAGTTCCTCATATTCATCTAGATAGTTGACTCATCACATGAACAACTCATCACATAGATAATTGAGGTGTATCTGTTAAGTATATAATAACTCACAACTCTTGTGATTCTTAATTTCTTTTATTAGCGTGGGGTATTCTTTTATTAAGAAGAATTCAGTTATTTGATAATCATTCTCTAACTCCTTAGAGTATGATTCCTTCTTAATTTAGGCATCACCATGCCTTAATCATGAGTTCACTATGATACACTATCATAATCACTCATAAGGATCTCAAACATTTGGTCCAAGTATTTCATTCATTGATCTCATCAAGAATTAACACTTTACCAAATTTGCACTTCATCTATGATAATCTTGAACACTTCAAGATATTCATATTGGTATTTCTCTAAACACCATTTGAAGTATTAGCATTTGTTCCAATAGGTATGTAAATACATCACATGTATTATACCTAATAGGATGATCATTCTCCCACTACCATTAGTGAGGATAGATTAATCATGGCTAAGATATTCATGTCTCTTATTGGTTCTCTAACCAAAAGATTCTAGATTTATCCATCATATGGAAACTAGAAATGAATTTCTCATGATTGATGCTAATTTGATTGTTTGAGTTATCTATAACCTATAGGTATCATTTTATCTTATGCATATCAAATACCACAAGATAAACAAGGCATTGCCACAAAGATCATATCTTTAAGATTGAAAACTCAACTTTATTAATTGCCATCATTGTCATACAATATGCAAAAATAAAGTCTTTCTATCTATTGGAAAAAATGAAATAGCAGTTCATAACTGTATTACATGCCTTTTAGGCTGAAAATAAACTAAAGTACTCCTATCTATGGCGGCAATACTTGCCCCAATTATGAGTGCTTTACGCTTTACATCTTGGTATCATATACCTCAAAAAGTGTTACAAGTTTACTTTCATGACACCTTTAAGTAGAGACATCAGTTGCCTCCTTCTTCTTTTGTTCTTCCAGATAGAGAGGACAATTCCTTTTCCAATGTCCTGGCTTTTGACAATGGTGGCAGTTTCCTTTCTTGGTCACGCCTCCCTTGGCCTTGAGAGCTGAAGACGGCTTGGACTCCTGGCTAGCATCAGAACCTTTCTTAGCTTTGCCCTTGCCCTTGCGCTTGGACTTGCCTTTCTTGCTTGTGATCACCATCACAGTCTTAGTCTTGTCCTTCTTCATCTGTATCTCGGCTGTCCTCAACATGCCCAACAACTCTGATAGTGGCTTATCAAAGTTGTTCATGTTGTAGTTCATCACAAACTGACTGTAGGATTCTGGCAACGATTGCAGTATCACGTCAGTAGCCAACTCTTGGCTCAGTGGAAATCCCAGTCTCTGCAGGTTCTCCACATACCCAATCATCTTGAGTGTGTGAGGACCAACTGGATCTCCTTCTGTCATGACACACTTGAACATCGCCCTAGAAACATTGTATCTCTCTTGTCGTGCCTAATCTTCATATATGTTCCTGAGATGCTGAACCATCTCAATGACACCCATGTTCTCATGTTGTCTCTGCAACTCATGGTTCATAGAACATAACATCAAGCACTTTGCATCAATGGCATCATCAGCATGCTTTTTGTAAGCATCTCTTTCTGCCTTTGGTGCATTATGAGCGGGTTCCTCTGGAATTGGAGTATCCAGGACATAGAGCTTTCACTCTTGAGTGAGAACAATTCTCAATGTCTGATACCAGTCGTGGAAGTTTGTCCCATTTAGCTTGTCCTTTTCAAGGACCGATCGTAAAGAAAAGTTGTTGTTGTTTGTTTCCATTTGAGCTACAAAAGGAAATATGCAATTTTAGTCCAAAAACTCATTTTTGACTTATTTGATTGATTTGAAAATTTTGACGATGTAATTAGGCCTTTAATTAATTATCGCTCCCACTATTTTACTTCAAATTGATAGCCCTCACCATCAATTCAGAAGATTGCATCGTACAACCTTCTAGTGGGTAAGATCCTAAAATCCTCTAAGCCATGGACCAGCTAGGGCTGTCACCCACAACATAGATCTCTCAGGTAGGCAACTCTTGCCAATTGCATCATATGCAACTCTTGATAAGATGTCATATGCAACTCCTTGCCATGATCATTTCCATGCCTCAAGGTACTAGATCCCATCTAGATCACCTTGTTAAGTCCGGCCCAAAGCAAACACGATGAATATGCACCATGCTAGGGCAGACCCACACATTCATCCTTCACGCTTCCATGAGATAGACGGTGCACCACGCTTGGGCGTGCCCACACTTGGTCGATCAAGATTTTCACGTGTGTCGCATTTGGAAGGCATCTAAAACTTAATATTTAATCACGGATTTGGTTTTTATATACATATACATATCCAATCACCATAATACATAATACATACCATATACATGCTATATCCCACAGAAAACATGCACAAACGATAAAAAGCGATGATAATGGCCATCCTAATGTGATTCCTCGAGCCAAGAGGAATCACGGTCATCTAGGTCTACATCATATGCAACATGTACAAGATGAACTTTGTGCCTTGCCATCCGAGTTGATCAACTCATCATATGAATGATCTGCTCTCTCTCTGGTCCGTCGTCTGGGTGCCACCAGCCGATCGGTTGCCTCCTCCAACCGATCGGTTCTCCTGGTCATCGTGCATCTCTTCATGACCTCCACCCGCTCATCTCGCTCCTCGAACCGGTCATCAACCGATCAGTTCACTCCTTGAACTGATCGTCTGGAACGTCAACCGATCAGTTCACGCCTTGAACCGATCGTCTCAGCTGTCGTCTGGATGTCCGCCGTTCTTTGGCATAACAGGAAATAAAATCTATCCTAATATTACATTGCTTAAAAGGGAAACCCCAAGTTACATTCGGGGGGGGGAGAAAAGGTAGGGAAGAATCTCAAATTATTTTGAGTTACATCAGGAATAGGAGAAGGAAGATCGGTGCACAGACTGAGATGCAAGCAACCACACACAACCAATCACAGATAGGGTTTATTGGCCATAACCACGCTATACATCCACCACAAAACTTGTTTAAGGGTGACACATATCGAGTGCATTAATAATACATATCATATATGTAAATGGGATTCGTGGATTTAGGATTGGACATGCATAAAGCCAATTTTATTCGCATCGTATGCAATAAATAAAGGCGGCAAACCAAAATCGATCATATCGATATTCCTAAAATATAGAGAAGTTGACGTGGCTCTGATACCACTGTTGGGTTTTAGGGGAGGCAGATAAGGCAGCGGAAACAAAAATTTTCTCCCCAAACCCAGCACGAGGAAACACATCAACGTCTATATAATAGGAAAGGATGGTTTTTAGAATCATACCTTGTCCCAAGGCTTGCTTGGTGACAATACCATGCGCCTTGCACAATTTTCAAATCTAGTCTTCGACGGTGTCTGTGCAGCTCCTGGTCGCACCGGGACTGACGACTCATACTCGCACCGGACTGTCGGATGACAGTTGTCCTCCTAAGCGGCAGTGACCTCCCGCCTCTGAAGTAGTCCACACGGACCACCTGAAACTCCACACTCCTTATCCCATAAGGAAGTGGAAGGAGTCGCACCCTCCTGTTGACGTACTAGTCGCCAACACACTCTCCTGCCTCCAGTTGCAACTGCAGTTGTCCTTCCCTTGCTACACCTCCCTTTGCGGGAAGAACTTGCTCGGGCTCTCTCTCGATTACCAAAACCAGAGAAAACAACGACTTTGTAGAGCAACTGATTGCACTGAGTTTTACTTTGAGAAGCCCCCAATACCCCTATATATATGGGAGGGTCATGGGACAAGGTTTCCTATCCCGGGCAATGCGGGAGTAAAAGCAGGAATAGAAGGGTTCGAGATTTTCCACAAAAGCAACCAACTCGCAACCTGAACTGATCGTTTCACCACTGAACCGACCGTTTCAGCCCTTGAGCCGATTGGTTGGGACCTGAGCCGATCGTTTGGGGCCCCCAACCGATCGGTTGGTGCCCTGAACCGATCGGTTCACGGTCCAGATCCAACTCAAAATGACTTTCTTTCTTTTGTTTCTAATTGGTATCGAATACCAATCCTATTCCCAATCAAATTGGGCAATTGAAACGAAAGGAAAATTCTCACCGACCTAACTTTCCCAACTTGCTCGGTTGCACCAGTTGAACCGATCGGTTCAACACTTGAACCGCTCGTTTCACTCTGTACATGAGCCGACCGGCTCAACGCTTGAGCCGACCGGTTCACCAACCTCAGCCAACCGCTTCATCACATGAACCGATCGGTTGGGAATGCAGGTTGTGCAAAATCAGTCAATTGCGATTTCAATCAATTCGATACTCCAATCTATGTGTCCAACACCTTGAACATTATGATATTGAGCCATCAATTGATTGAGTGTTTAATTGAACTACTAAACTCCTTTAGTAATCAATCTAAACATTGCTTGTGGACAAAACTCCTCTTCCAGGTTAAATCCTATGTGTGTGACCCTGCAGGTCCATTTCACATTGGCAGTGAAAGTCCATAACACTTATGACTTCACAAGCAAAGAGCGATGCCTAGTCACACATCATTTCTACCCAAGTGAAAGTAGAAAGTTGGAGAACAACTTTCAATCCAACAATCCGTGAATGGTGTTACTGTGAATGTATAATTCCTTTGTCACTGATATCCCGAATGAACTCAAGGCATGGAACAGTCATCCTGTCAACGTTCATTCACTTTCTTGATCTCAGAGTAGACTGGAAGTGATATGTATGACATCAATATCACATACTAATTCACACATGCGTGAACGCCTTTCTCAATCCTACTCATCAAGTGGTCATGGATATCAAACTCCCTCAGGAGGGACAAATTCCATATCTATCACTCACCCCTCAAAAGCCCCATGTGTCAAAGCCACCCAATCATCACCTTTATAACAACCCATGTTTCAGGATTGCATTTGATGATGTCAAAGTGTGCCCAACGACATGTGTTGAGTGCAGTGATTTCAAGTCTAAGAATCACACTCACCACCATCACTGTGAGTACTGACTGTGACTACCATGTCATGGTTCCATGTGTCAAACTCACGGTGGGTCTGTCTGATACACTTGTTCTCTAACAAGTACCTATGTGTTTGGTTTGATATCTCTATATCATGACTAATGAGATTTTGTCATCAACCAACACCACAATCTAGTCTTGTGTGTCATTGTTGTCTATCTACCTTCCACAATGACATATGACTAAGGACATAACAAGAATGTACAAACTCTCAGCATCCGTATGATCTCATCGTTCAGGTCATGAACATGAAGGCATACGTCATTGAGTACTGTCATTCTATAGACATTCAATTTGTTCTATCACTATCTCATATGACTGAAGCAGAAAGAATTGGAAGCTTGCCTTTGATGTTTATCAAATCAATATTAATGTATCCCACCAATCATCCCATGATTGGCTCTTAGGGCATACATACCAACAACTATCTCGTCTACATACACCTGAGCAAGCTTCTCTGCTATATACGTTGTTTTTGCCAGTATAAAATGAGCAGACTTCGTCAACCTGTCCACTATCACCCAAATGGAATCATGATTCCTAGCTGTCTTTCATAGACCAACTACAAAATCCATGGTTATATGATCCCATTTCCATTGTGGTATCAGCATGGGTTGCAACGTACCTTCCGGCTTCTGATACTCACCTTTAACTTGCTGACATACTGCACATTTAGCCACAAACTCAGCTACAACCTTCTTCAAGCCAGACCACCAATACAGGTCCTTCAGGTTATGATACATCTTGGTGACTCCTGGATGCATAGCATACATCGACGTGTGTGTTTCCTCGAGCACCATATTTCTTAGATTATCACCATCGAGAACCACCATCCTACCATGATAGCAAACTAGTCCATCCTCGGACTCATGGAACCCATCATGCTTGTCGCTGCCAAGCTATGATCTGATCAACTGCACTGTATCGTCCACCTGCTGTGCGTCTTTGATCTGATGTGTCTGTGAAGGTTTGACTTGCATCTATGCCAACAGTCCTACCAACAAGGAAACTTCCAACTGCACATTCATCTGCCGCAAGGAGACAAACAAATCCCGCCTATGGCAGACCAAGGAACTCAACTGTGCTTTCTTCGTGGGGAGAGAAGAAGACTTTCTGCTAAGCGCATCATCTACCACATTGGCCTTGCCAAGATGATACTCAATGGTGCAATCATAATCGTTGATTAGCTCCATCCAACGATGTTGTCGCATATTCAGCTCATTCTGTGAAAAGATATACTTCAAGTTCTTATGATCTGTAAAGATTTGACACACTTCCCCATAAAGATAATGTCTCCAAATCTTTAACGCATGAACCACCACTGCCAACTCCAAATAATGTGTCGGATAGTTCTCCTCATGTTTCTTAAGCTGTCGCGAAGCAAAAGAAACCACATGATCTTCCTGCATCAACACACAACCTAAGCCTTTCTTGGAAGCATCGCGGAAAACAACATAGCCCTTCCCAGGCTCTAGCAGCTTTAGTACTAGAGCACTAGTCAGCTTCTCCTTTAAACTTTGAAAAGCTTGCTGACAACGATCATCCCAAACAAAAGGTACATCCTTCCTGGTCAGCTTTGTCATCGGTAACACGATTGTACTGAAGTCCTTGATAAATCTCTGATAGTATCCTGCCAAACCCAGAAAACTATGAACCTCTGTCGGCATCTTTGGTTTCTCCCAATCTGCAACTGACTCCACCTTTTTAGGGACCACCCAGACTCCTTCTGTAGATATTACGTGACCCAAGAATGTCACTTCCTTCAACTAGAACTCACATTTGCTGAACTTGGCATACAACTGATGTTGGTGAAGAAGAGTCAACGCTTTTCGAAGATGTCGCTCATGCTCTTGACTGTCCCGACCGTAGATCAAAATGTCATCTATAAAGACTACCATAAACTGATCTAGGAACGGACGGAACACTCGGTTCATCAGGTCCATGAAAGCAACAGGTGCACTGGTTAGCCCAAACGACATAACCACAAACTCATAGTGACTTAATTCTCAACTGACGATATCCAGACCATAGATCGATCTTTGAGAACATTGTAGCACCACGCAATTGATCAAACAGATCATCTATCCTTGGTAACGGGTACTTATTCTTGATCGTGACTTTGTTCAACTGCCGGTAATCTATGCATAGCCGCATCGATCCGTCCTTCTTCTTAACGAACAACACTGGAGCACCCTAAGGCAATGTGCTCGGTCGGATGAAACCTTTCTCCAACAACTCCTGTAACTACTTCTTCAACTCTGCCATCTCTGCTGCAGCCATCCTATATGGTGTCTGTGCAACTGGTTGTGTTCCTAGTACCAGATTGATTTCAAAATCAATCTCTCAAGGTGAGGGAACACCGGGAAACTCATTCGGAAACACATCCGTGAACTCTCATACAACTGTTACCTCCTCAAGGCTATGACCTTTCGCCTTAGTATCCACAATGTGAGCTAAGAAAGCCTTACAACCTTGCCGCAACAACTTTTCTTCCACCATTGCTGATACTAGACACATCGGAAGAATCTTCCTATCTCCTTGAAAGATCCACTTCTTTCCATCGTCATCAAACACTGCTTTCTTGGAACCACAGTACAACATGATCCTATACTTGTCTAAGGTATCCATCCCAAGGATCACATCGAATCCATGCATATCAAGTGGTATAAGATCCACTTGTATCTTGTATCCTGAAAAAGATAGAACACAGTATGGACACACTTCTCGAAGCATTGAGGAACCATCAAGAGGGGTTTCTAACAACAAGCTATCTTTCTTACAACTAACAGGTAAAGGACAACTATCAAGCTGACTATGTGCGATAAAAGAGTGCATAGCACCCGGGTCAACCAAAACAGATATAAAGCAAGAAGAAGACAAATCAGAATGAAATAACTCTATCTGACATGTCACTACTCGCGGGTTGACTATCGCCTCCGGCTGACTCATAGAATAGAATCGAGCCGATGCTTGTTGTCCATGTCCTCTGCTTCCTTGAGCAGCCGATCCTTCTTGCGACGCTTGACCGCGTCCTCGCCCTCTTCTAGCACTGGGCTGCTGTCTGTCGGGTCCTTGTTGATTCTGTCTCAGCTATTATGTTACCTCAACGTCTCTTCTTGGGCAATTTGACTTTAAATGCCCCGTCTATCCACAGTGATAACATGACCTTCCTTCTATCTGCGGTCTAGATGGCTTTGTTACTGCCACAGAAGTTGTACTATGCGCCTTTGAAGGTGAAGAAACATAACCTCTTCCCTTACTCGGGGACCATTGTGACGGTGCACCAGAACCTCTCATCATGGAAGGTGCTGAAAACCTTGACTTCTTGAAGCCACCAAATCTTTGTCCCTGGAACTGAGCAAGCCTTTTCCTGGTCATGGACTCCCTTTTCTCCCTAACAGACCGTTCAATCCTACGGACGAACTCCACGAACGTGGCAAACCGCTCCCGATTCTCTAAAATAGCAGTAGGTGTCGACAGTTCAACACTCAAACCTTTCTCAAACCGCCTGATCCGCTCATCATTTGTCACTGCCATGTGAGGGAAAAACCTCAACAAGTCCATGAACTTGGCTTCATACTCGGTGATGCTCATAGATCCTTGGCGTAGATGCTCGAACTGGTTGATCTTCTCATCCAGATATGTCTTTAGAAAGTATCTGCTGACGAACTCTTACCGGAAGATCTCCCAACCGATCTCCTCACCGGGTCGCTTCTCCTCCTCGATGGCCCACCAGTGGCCAGCACTACCCTGTAGAAGGTAGACAATGTGCCTGACTTTGTCTGCTTCGGGGATGTCAAGGATTCGTAAGGCCTTCTCAAGACCTTTCAGCCACAGATCTGCATCCGCTGGATCAGCTGTCCCAGCATAATCCGAAGCTCTGACTCGGCGAAGCCGCTCAAAGGTCTTTCCAATGCCCGATGCTTCACCATGAGGAGCCTGTGCTCTTGGCTGAGGCACTGACAACCTTTCCACCATGTGATTCATCATAGCCATCATCTGCCCCATAAGCTGTTGGTAGGCAGGGTTCTCGAGAATGGCTGGGTCAAGTTGGGGGACCTCAGGCACCCGATCTCCATGTGCCTGCCTTTCTACTCCATCAACGGATGCAACATCACTGCTCTCGGTAGGATGTTCTTCATGGTTTCCAGACATCTTTAAGCTTTATCTTCTGCTGAGGGCAGAAGGTTATCGTAAGAAAATATGGAAAACTCACAAGAACAGACGCAAGCCTAGTCCTAGATCCCTGTAGACTCAGCGAACCTAGAGCTCTGATACCAAACCAACTGTGACACCCCGCCATCACATAGACAACGAGATGACACGTGAAAATGTGCGGAACCATATATTACCGAAAACACGAGTTAATTAAAACCGATTGCAGAACAGACGTACAGAACATTTGCAACCAGGCCCTGTAAGAAGTTCAGGTCATATATAGATATATGCAAGATCACCTGCCAGATATGTTCACATCTTAAAGCCACCCACTGTCGCAACAGTGCATATTAGTTCATCACATGTTTATACATACATAACAGACCACGTGTGGCCAGCAACAAGATATACAAAAGCTATAACAGCTAAACATCGTGAAACATTGCCAAAACACTTCCAAGGACCTGAGAGTACAAGGATGACTCTAGGACTCTACTATAAAACCACCAAAACAGCAGCATGTCCATCTCTTGCCTTCTCCTGCTCTTCTTGCTGCTCGGCCGCAACCTCACGACTACCACCATGTCTAGAGTGATCACCTAAAAAGGGTGTAAACCAGCGGGGTGAGACACACAGTCCCAGTGAGAAACATAACTCCCCGCCGCAACTATAAAACCTCAAAGGTTAAAGGAGATAACAACAAATAACTGAATAAGTATATAATAAGAGCATCATACTGAGCAAAGCTATTATTACCATCAAGCTTACTAGGATATCCGGGAGGCATATTACCAAGTATTTCTTTATGGAACATGATTGACAAGATAAGCTTTATAAGAACTTATCACAAGATATAAGGATCGTACATGTATCTGCAAGGTGTAACGAGATCAGCTATGCAAGCAAGGCCTCAATCAATGTTCCGTGTTTGGTTCTAAGTAAGATATACTAGTCGGCTGGATTATGTTTTATTATGCCCTGAGGAAGTGAGCCTTCCCTGCTCAAGTCCAACCATTGGTTGCGACGCCCAATGCGGTGCCATACTAGGTCTAAGGAGATTTGGACTCCACGACCTCACCTTCTCGTGGTCAGTACACAAATCATCAAGCAAGACTGCAGTCTTATGCTTATAGGCCTCAGCCTCTGGGTTAGCTCCGCAAGCTACCCATCAGTAGCTCATCTCACCATAGGTGCTAGTATATACATCCGAGCCATGAACGCATCATGCTCATCACCACATATCCTGAGCCATGGGTATGTTTACCATGCTCCACATATCCTGAGTCTGCAACCACATTTGCACTCAACCCTCCTATTTTAGGTTAGGGGAAACCTCACATATTCAACAATATGCGCTCCAGGTAATCCGACAGGATAAACATGTTTCAACATCACCAAATACTGACGGTAATGGATCTATGGCCAGGGCAAACTACATGATATGTTTATCTATCATTGATTAAACCAATTTTTTAGGCAAAACAAGGTATCAACATAGCCTTATAGAATTACATCATTATTTCCATCAACATACTGTCTTGGGACCTCAATCCCTCGTGATATCAACCATTGCCTCTCAAGGCATCACAATCATGCATCAGCATCCTGGGAACGCATCCCTTATCTCATCATCAGAGGATAACACCTCAACTAGGCACTCAGCCTTATATCAGGTCCTCAGACCTATCAACTTGTCACTTTATTAACAAGGGTTATCATCACATTGTGCTAGTCAAAGCACATATATCTCATAGATCTTACAAGGCTATGAATCCACATGAAATACCTGCATGGTTAGTATACAAATTCGCAGAGATTACTGAAACCATCATTGATTAGCAGAATGATCATGCTATCAAGAATATATTACACAAGCTTTATCATTCATAATATTATTATCAAACATGGGCATGTGTTATGCCTTATACTTGTGATCATATGCATGTGTTATATCAACATGTGAAGCAACATCATAAGCTTCCAAGCTTCCTGGTTCACAACCTGTCATTACATCTTATCATCATGTCTGTACGATGCAAGGGATTACATTATGTCAATTATTAAAAGAGAACCATCAACTATATACATACCGGGTTATCAGAACTCTCACCAAGACTCCTGCAACCCACACTATAGGTATGGCGAGCAGCGCCATGCCCTCACCAAAGGGTGCACTGGCTAGGGTTCCAAACCCTAAAGCAACTCACCTCCATATCAACCAAACACTGCTCATCCTTTATCATGCACCAAGGTTCCACTAACTCTCATGGTGTCGGGCGGCCATCCACAAGGTCATATCGTGCAACACTACCATGGCTATCGCCCAAATGTCTAACATTCAACAAGCTAGGGTTAGGGTTATCGACTAACCTTGAACATGAGCCATATCGGTCAAAGGGGTGTCGCTCAAGGCGCCCCTATCGTGCAACCTTCTAGCATCAACTGAGGTTAACCCTATCGGCCAGGGTAACCGTGACGTCCAAGGAAGGTGTCGTGCATGGTCAGCATCATAACGGTCAGCATCCTAGGGCTGGTATGTTGGACATGAAACCATGTCATCCAACCCTTCAAGGCTCGACCAGGACTTGGTGGTATCGTCCAAAGACATCCTGGTACCATACCATATCGTCCATGCTCACTAAGGTGGTGTCATCCAAAGCTTGTGTCGGGCATCAAACTGACATCACATAAAGGCCAAGATCACCTCAAGATAAGGGAGTGCACCGAGCATCCTCTCTACAAGGTGTGTCATCCAAGACTTAACCCTAAGTGGGATATCGGGCAACATCTTTCAAGGGTGTATTGCCCATCCAACAACTCCACCAAGGGTATTGTCCAAGGGACCATGACAGGCACCAACTAAGCTTCAACTAGGCATAAAGGCCAGGAACACAAGGATTACCCAAGCAAGCTTGTTTACCAAGGTTACACCTCAAGGACATATCGTGCAAGAAGGGTAGACAACTCATGTCACCTAGAGTAGCACTAACGCCCAAGCACACAAGGGTATCAGCCAAAGGTACAACCCAAGACAAGAAGGGTATCGGGCAGCACTAACCCCAAAGCTATATCGTGCATGACACAACCCATCAAGGTCGTCTTCAACCTCAAGCATAAGGGCACCAAACCCTAATTGATCAAGAAGGTCGGCTCACCTCTCAACAACTAAGAGAGAGGGGTGTTGCACAACCTCTTTCACAAATCAGACAACCACAAGGATCAACCTCAACCTAGGTCATCAAAAGATCACCTCTCAAATCCATGGTGAGAGGAGGGTGTTGATCAAGCAAATAGAACACAAGCTCACCTCTCAACTTAACGAGAGAGGGGTATTGCTCATATTACTAGAGCTCAAGCTCACTTCTCTAGACCCAGGAGGGAAAGGAGCATTGCCACCAAAGGAAACCTCAACTAGGTTCGGCCAACAAGGGTACAAAGGTGCAAAACCTCAACCATAACAACAAGATCACTAAGGCTAAAGGTGCAACTAAGCAAGAAACTTATCTTAGAACATACATGGCCGATTATGATCATATGAAAACATACATGAATACAGAAGAAGGTAGTATGGTTAGGGTTAGGATTTATGTAACCCGCCTTAAGAAAACTCCTCAAGCTCCAAAGCTCCAAGCTTCAAGCTCCTAGCTCCAAGCACACTACTTCGGCCACCTCAAGAAAAGGAACAAGAAGCATGACTACCATGGCCGAAGAGTAGGAAAGATGGAGAAGAAGATTCTAAGGAGAGAGAAAAGATGCTTACCAAAGAACAAGACCCACCTAGGGCTCGGCCACCAAGCTAAGGGGAGAAGAAGGAGAACTCCTTCAAGAGGATCGGCCACCACTTGCTCCAAAGGGTAGGTGTATCGTGCACCAAGGAAGAGAGGAGAAACAAAGAGATAAAGGGTTCCTAAGGAAGAGAACGGAAAGGCATATATAGATGGGGGTCAAGGTTAGGCCAAGGCAAGGTGTCACCTTACCAAAGGACACTTGTCCACATGTTCCACCACCTTGCAAAACACATGCACATGCCATGACACAACTCAACCAAGGATCGGCCACATGTCAAAACTAGGGTGAAACAACCAAAGAGAGATGGTCAAAAAAGGTCAAAGGACGACACACCCTCATAGGCGACACCCCATGAGCGACACAAGACACCCTTGCCAGATACAGGGCTCAACCAAGCAAAGCAAGGCCCAAACAGGGGAGAACAAGGCCCAAAAGAGCTCAACCTAGCCCAAGACAACTCAAGGCACAAGCCCAAACCTTCCTCTCAACCCTAGAGGAAACAAAGAGAGAGAAGACATCTCTCAAGGTGGAAAACTTGTTGTTCAACCCTATCTCAGGTTATTTTGCAAGTAGCACCTCCAGCTCTTAACTAAGAACAAGCAAACCCTAATCACCACCAAAGATGATTAGCAAGCAACCAAGCACAAGGTTTAGGCAAAACAAACAGGGTAAGCCCAAAATGAAGGTCAGGGTCCTTAAATGGGTGTTATTGCTAGAGTCAAAGCAAGTCATATGGTGTAGGATATATCTAGACCACTTGACTCTGATATTCTCTAAGATGCAGCACATGATCAGCGCAGTGTTCTCTGCAATATTCATTTGATTTTTCTTTGGGTGGATGTTTCAATTGACCACTAGGGCTTATATACGCTTCTTGAGATCAAGGGAGGAGGATGGTAGGGTGCTCTTCTTCTTATAGGGTACATCGGGTTTCTTCAGATAGCGATGGATGTCAGGAAGAGTGGTCTCATTCTTCCTTTAGAAACCTTCAGGGTCTAGAAGGTCAAAATACTCACCGTAATCCTTACGCTAGGTATCATTCTCATCGTCTCCTGAAAAGGAAACATTCATGATATCCTCAGAGACTTGAAACTTCTTCCTGGCGATCATGGAAGTAAGGATCACTTGAGTATTCAACGTGGGTACAAGAGAGTCGTAATTCCAATGCAAAATTGCGTAGAATTCATGAACAACTTTTGTACTTGTAAGAGAATTGTGAAAGCAATCAAACTCAACAGCCAGGGAGGATAGGTGATGGACTAATAGCAACCTCTCCACTTGATCTATGATCACTTGATGCCTAGGGCTAGGCTCAAACAAGGCTCTAAAAGGAAAATGACTCCTAGGAAGAAGATCCTTGTACCTATTTACAACCTCTGTTGAGACAAAAAGGGTCTCATCAAATAGAATCAAGTGAGAGGATGAAGAAGAGGATGGTGCATTTCTAGGGGTGGGTCTCTTTCTTCTATGAGAAGCCATGGAGGTGCAAAGAAGGAACAGAAAAGACCAAACACACAAAAAAAACCACCAAAATCATTCATACACCAAGGTAGAGTAAGGGAGAAGGTCTAGAACAATCTAGTTAGGTCAGATAAGGGCTAGGATAGGGAAGGAAAGGTCTGGGGTTGGGATCTTAGGGCTAGAAGAAGGGGAATCAGCCGACTATTCTCTAGTTGAGAGGGAGAATAGTCAGCCAAATCCAACTTAAGTTGGCCTCAACCTGCTGATCGATCAAGTTCTGAGAGTTAGAAACTCAACCGATTGGTCCATTCAGAACAACTCTCAGCCATGGATCAGTCAAGTTTATCCTGGAGGAAACTCGACCGATGGTCAACTTGACCTAAAACCATCAAACTTAATTTCTATCCACTTGAATGCTAATTAAATTTATTTTTTAAGTCCATTATGTATATTTAACATACTTAGTCAAATATCACTCATCATTGGGTACTATTTTGTGGTAAAATAAGTGTTTGCAAAAAATACCCAAGAACAAGAGAAAAACAAGGTAAAATGAACATGAAAAAGAAATTTTAAGCATATAAGCACTCAAAGATGATCAAGATAGATGCAAAACATATAGGATAGATGACTACTAGCTAGAAGACATATCAGGTTCATCCAAAGTAGTTATAAGAAATTTCAATCTAATAAAATTAAATTGCTCTCTAGCTAGAGGTTTAGTAAAAATGTCAGCCAACTGATTTTTTGTATCCACACGCGTGATATAAATATCCTTCTTGGCAATGTGATCATGAATAAAGTGACGACGAACCTCTATATGTTTGGCTCTACTATGCAATATAAGATTATAAGACAAGTTAATTGCATTAGTATTATCACAATAGATAGGAGAAACATCAAAATAAATGTTAAAGTCTTGGAGCATTTGCTTCATCCATGGAACTTGGGCACAACAACTCCCGACTGCAATGTACTCACCCTCAGTGGTTGATAATGCCACAATGCTGTGTTTCTTGGAGAACTAAGACACCAAACATGGCCCTAGGAGGAAACAAGTGCCACTTGTGCACTTTCTATCAATCAAGCCGCCTGTATAATCGACATCACTATAGGCAGTAAGAGTAAAGTCCCTTGATTTAGGATACCATAGTCTAAAGTTTTGAGTTTTGACCAGGTACCTTAGAATCCTCTTAATAACTATAAGATGAGATTTCTTAGGAATTGATTGAAATATAGCACATAAGCCAACACTAAACATTAGGTCAGGTCTAGAGGCAACTAAGTAAAGTAAACTTCCGATCATACCTCTATAGATCTTCTCATCTATCTTCTCACCTTCTTCATTTTTATCAAGTTTGGCGGTGTTTGACATGGGTGTGTCCATCGGCTTGGTGTTCTCCATTTCAAAGCGCTTAAGTAGTTCACTTGTGTACTTACCTTGGTTGATGAAGTTCCCATCTTTTGTTTTCTTGATTTGAAAGTAGAGGAAGAATGTGAGCTCACCCATCATACTCATTTGAAATTCACTTTGAATAAGATCATAAATTCTTTATAAAGATCAAGGTTAGTTCTGCCAAAAATGATATCATCAACATAAATTTGAATGATAAGAAAATTATTAAAAGTGTTCTTTAGAAATAAGGTAGAATCCACTCTGCCCATGATAAAGACATGATCTAACAAAAAGTTCTTTAATTTCTCATACCAAGCCCTTGGTGCTTGTTTGAGTCCATAGAGAGCTTTTTGCAACAAATAAACATAGTTAGGTAGATTATCATGTTCAAAGCCCGAAGGTTGTGCAACATACACTTCCTCCTCAATTGTACCATTCAAAAATGCACTTTTAACATCCATTTGATACAAAAGAAAGTTTTTATGACTAGAGAAAGCAAGCAACATACAAATGGACTCAATTCTAGCTACACGTGCATAAGTTTCATGAAAATCAATACCTTCCTGTTGATTGTAGCCTTGAGCCACTAACCTTGCTTTGTTTCTTACCACTTTTCCGCTTTCATCTAGCTTGTTGTATTAGACCTATTTGGTGTCAATGATCTTTCTATCACTTGGTCTTAGCACAAGGGTCCAAACTTTGTTCTTCTCAAATTGTTCCAGCTCCTCTTGCATAGTTAGGATCCATTCTTCATCCCCAAGAGCTTCATTGACATCTTTAGGCTCTAGTTGTGAGATGAAGGTGCGGTTGACTTGTTCTTTGTTGAATGCAGCCCGCGTATTCACTCTCTCAAATTGATCACCTGAGATCAGCTCCTTAGAATGATTCTTTGCAAATCAGAGAGTTGGATCCTTCTTTTCATCATATTTTTCTTCTTCTTGAACAACCACCTCTTTTCCTTTTTGGGTGATGTTGATTCTTTAAGGATAGGAGTTACTTCATCTGCAACATCATCATTTGAAACAATATCTTTGGGAATAGAGGGGTTAGTCTCAATAAACTTTACATTAATATATTCAATATTATAAACTATATATGCCTTGCTAGTAGTGCTATAGTCAAGAAAGAAAGCCTTATATGATTTCAGATCAAACTTGTCAAGCAAATCCTTCATGTTCAAAATAAAACAAGGGACATCTGAAAATATGAAAATACTTGATAGAAGGCTTCCTACCATGCCATAGTTCATAGGGGGTTTTCTTAAGCGATGGGTGCATGAAAACATGGTTTTGCATATAACAAGAGGTACTGACAGCTTAAGCCCAAAATTTCTTAGGAGTATCAAACTCAAGAAGCATGGTCCTAGCCGTTTCTTGTAGAGACCTATTCTTCCTCTCTACAACCCCATTTTATTGAGGTGTTTGAGGTGAAGAAAAGTTGTGTGCATAACCCGATTCGTGACACGAACGTTCAAAAAGTTCATTTTCAAATTCTCCCCAATGGTCACTACAGATGGAAATAATCTGACAAGAAGCTTCATTCTCAACTCGTTTGCAAAAACTAGAAAAAACATCAACCGTATCACTCTTTGATACGAGAAGAAGTTCCAAGTATATCTAGAGAAATCATCGACAATAACAAGACAATACTTGGAACCATGAAGCGATTGTGTTCTCATTGGTCCAAATAGATCAATATGAAGAAGCTCAAGAGCTCTCTTACTACTAAGGACTCCTTTCGATTTGAAGGAGGACTTGGTTTTCTGTCCTTGTGTACAAGGTTGGCATTCCTCATCCTTTTCAAAATCCAATTTTGGAAGTCCCTTGACTAAGTCCTTTTTTCTCAACTTCTTTAATTGATGCATATTTACATGACCAAGCCGACAGTGCCAAAGATAAACATCATTCGAATTGGCTACAAGGCATCTACCAACCACATGATTAATAGAGTTAAGACAATAACATAAAGATTACCACTTATAGTTCCTTTATATATGACTTGGTAGGTGAGGGAATCTAGAATCAGACACTCAAAAGAAGTAAATAGAATAAGGTAACCATTATCACAAAGTTGACTAACACTTATTAAATTGTGATGAAGGCCATACACAAAAAGAACATTCTTGATGCATAATGATTCACCTACATCACCCTCACCTTTGACTTTACCTTTCTTAGTGTCCCCAAAGGTGACAAATCCTCCTTTCTACTTTGTGAAATTGTTGAAATGGCTTACATCACCCCTCATTTGCTTTGTGCAGCCACTATCAACAATCCATCTATCTTTTCCCTGTAAGAAATGAGAGTGTTAGTTTCCAACTCAAACTTTGGGATCTGGAGTTAGCTTGGGGACCCATTTCATCTTTGGGTTGGTCCCCTTAGGCTTAAGAAGAATAATGGTCATCACATTTGCAATACGAACAAACCATAGGATTCTTTGTGCCCGAAGATTCCTCTACAAAGAAAGAGATCTCCTTTCTCTTTTTCTTACCTTTGGCCTTACTCTTGTCCTTTGAGGCTCCCCCTTCAAATCTCAAGCCACTAGTACCCCTTTGTTGGGTAGAATGATCAAGGATTTCATTTAGGGAGTTCTTTCCTTTGAGAAATTTCTGCAGAGATGCTCTTAATCTATGTTTATCATCATTCAAAGAAACAATAGTAGAAGATAAACTAGATATATCATCTCAAGCATGCACAAGGTCAGCCTCAAGACATAAAGCTTTAGTAAGATATGAATCCTTTTCAAGAGAGATAGCAACCCCATTAATACTAGGCAACAAAGGTCTAGAAGATAAATCATTTACTTGACTAAGCAACCTAGCATTTTCAGATTTTAGCATTTGAATCTCTTTGAGATAAACATCTCTCTCTTCTCTATGAGCATCAATAAACAACTTAAATTCATCATTTCTAGTATTAAGCAATTCAAGTTCTTTTAGGCAATTTTGTTTCTCTTCCTTAAGATTTTCCATGTTCTTAAGGTAGATACCACTCTCAACTTCAACCCCATTGTATTAGAGTTCAAGATCAAGGTATTGCCCTTGTAAGCTATCAATATTCTCTAGATTGGTTTTCTCATTCAATTTCAAAATTTCAAGTTTAGCATAAAGATCATCAATGATTTTTCCTAACCATTTTCTTTTAGATTTACATTTAGCAAAAGAAGAATGGGTAGTAACAAGCATGTCAATAATAGCTTCTTTAGGCAGTTCATGCAAGCTTACCTCACTTATCTCACCAATGTCTTCACTTGTAGAGGCCATGAGGGCAAGGTGGCTCTCACCATTTTCTTCAGAGCTAGATCTTCTTGAAGATGAAGCTTCCCAAGCTACATTTGCTGCATTCTTGTATCTCTTTTCCTTCTTGTTCTTCCTCTTGTGCTTGCTCTCCTTCTTGTAATCCTCATCTTTCCTTGAGCTGCTCTTGTGGTGAGACTTTCTTGACTTTGGGCATTCACTCTTGTAGTTCCCCTTTTGACCACACTTGTAGCATATCAGAGTAGAGGAGGAGGAGACTTGCTTTCCCTTGAAGTTCTTACCCTTGATGTAGTTGGCTTCATGCTCACTAGGGCCTTCATCTTCACCAGAGGAGGGAGTCCAGCAAGCAAGTTATTATTGAAGGATGATGGATTCCACTTGTGGTTTGAAAGCACTATCTTTGACCTTATAGGCTTCCTTCTCTTCTTGCTTAGCTTCTTCTTCTTGCTTGTCAAGTCTTGGCTCATGGGATTGAAGATTGCCAATGAGTTCTTTAGTTAGGATGTCCGCAAGGCTCCTCACTTCTTCAATGGAGGTGACCTTTGACTCCCATCTCTTTGGAAGAGTTCTCAAGATCTTAGAGATGATGACGCCTCTTTCCAAAGGAGTGCCCAAAGCAGCCAGCCCATTGCCGATGACATTCAGCCTTGCGTACATCTCCGCAATACCTTCCTTCTTTTCCATTTTGAAGTTCTCTAGGAGGCTTCCCACCATTTAGATCTTTGCCTCCTTCACTTGCTTTGTGCCTTCATATGTGATGCACAACTTGTCTCAAATCTCATAGGTGGTGTCCCATGATGAGATCCAGTTGAATTCCATGGGAGTGAGGTCTATGTAGAGAATGCTAATGGCTTTTGCATTTCATTGAGCTTCTTTGAGAGCAGCTTCACCCCATGTAGAAACAACTCCGATTGGCTCTTTGTTTGTAAGGTGTGACCATCACCTTCCACATATTAAAGTTCATCCCTTGAATATAGAACTGGATTCTTCTATTCTAATAGAGGAAGTTGGTGCCATCAAAGACCAGAGGATGCATGGAGAAGCCTCCCTCTAGGTTGAGTGAACCAAGTAGGTTGTCGCCCATCTTCTCATCTTGTGGGAGATTGTTGGAGAGGATCCTTAGCTCTGATACCACTTGTTGGATCTAAGGGCTCTAGAGGGGGGTTAATAGAGCTACAAAATTTCTCACCAAGCAGATTAGACCTTCAAATTATATCAATTAGGAGAAAATAGCTTAAAACAATTTGAAGTCCTAACTAACAAGCACAACAAGGATGAGAGAAATTTATAGCAAACATTTGATAAAGGGATGTAGAGTGGTTCCACACTTCAAACTAGAAGTGAGTCAGTCCACTACCTAGAGAGGTCAACCTCTAGGACTTTGCAAGTGATTTTCTCTATTAATCACCACAGAGATTCCAACAATAGACCACCAAAGGACTTACCCATTCAAGCACAAGAAGATCTCCACCTTCATAAGGAACTTACCCACTTAGCTTGAATCTTCAGCCTTCACCTAGGTCTTACCCATAAAAGCTCAAGTCTTATTCCTTGAAGGACTTTTCTTCTCCTCTTGGATCTTCCACCTTTGCCTTCTCCTTCACCTCGAGAAGATCACCACCTCATCATCAACCTTGAAGAGGACCAGCTACAACTCCTTCTTCACTCGATGGAGCTTGCTTCCTTCAGCTTTTCTTCATGGAAGAAGGAGATAGGGAAGTAGTAGAAGATTGAGAGCTTTACATGCACAAAGGTGGAGCTCTCTTACAATTATCCTAACTCACTCACAAATCATGAAATGAAGAGTAAATTAGAGAAAGAAAGGGGCTCAAGGGGTGGTAGCACACACAACTATAGGAAGGACCTTGTGTGTAGTGAATGATCAACCTTGGAATGAACTCCAAGTGGTCCTATTTATAGCTGGGGGTGCTCCCTTGAGTCGGGGAACACTTATGGTCGAATTATAGCCATTTTTGCATAAGGAAAAAGATCTATTTTCATCCAAACAAGTCGGTTAGAATCACTTTTTCTGCATTTTTTGTACAGTACATTCGGTCGAGATTCAATAAAGGTAACTCGATTGATCGACTAAAAGACAAACCTGATTCTCAAACTATCGGTCGAGTTTGTCCTAGGAAACTCGACTGATCAGTTACAATCACATTTGGTCTATAACCCGATCGGTCGAGTTCTATGAATGCACAACTCGACCGATGCACTCTCCAGAGAATTGATCCAAGGGATCAGTTGAGATTGTAACTCGACCGATCAGCAGTCTGTGATCAATTTTCTAAAGTCATTAAAAAGTGATTAAACTTAGTACTAAGTGTCCCATATATTTTTCTCATCTTAGTTACAAGTCATATCGTCAATACAAATGATTATAAAATTCTTTTAAGGTTGTTTACATGGATTTCCTAATTAGAACACTTGCATTGCTTTTGACTTGAACTTTGACAAGCTAGGGCTTGTGTGAATTGATTCTTTTCATGTACCTAACAGTTGAGATCAATCTTGAATACATATATTAGATACATATGAATGGAATGGTTGAGTCATTATCAAAATATAGACAATGTATAACTCTAGGTCAACAATCATGACATTATTCCTTTGTAACATGATATCCACAAATGCTACACTTAGTAAATAAACATTATTGTTTGGATATTGGAAGCCTCACAAATGTCATTTTTCAAACATATCTTTTTAATTTTAAATATGGGTCTTCAATTACATAGAGGAATACATGGTCCCCTATCCATTTTGATAGTTTATAGATTCATGACATAAAAAATGCATAATTAGTCAACAAAATCAATCCCATAACCCCATTCACAATGGCCTAAGGTTGAAGAAAAACATGTCCCAAATCTATATGGGCCTCTTCCCCTGTTGAAGGTGGCTCTAAATTGATTCAGTTGAGGTGAAGTCGATGGGTGGACAAAAATTGTACATGTTTTCTCTCTAGTAGTTACATTATAAACCTAAATTCAATGGGCGATGATATATTTATACGTTAAACTTGGAGCATGTTGTAAGATTAAATAAGGGATCAAATTGTAGAATCTACTGCATAAAGAGGGGATTTTGAGCTATTAAATTAAATAAAAATTATTAGACCTAAATTTTTATCATAAATTAAGCATGATAAGTAAAATAAGTAAGCGAAAGAAATATCAAACAAAGCACAAACATTCACAAGTATCTCGAATGGTTTGAGCCTACTACCTAGAAAGATCGACCTCTAACATTTGTAAATATTGATCATGCCACCATGTGTTCCACCACAAGAGAAAGTTGTAAATTGTGCAAGTGATAGGCGTAGAAAAAAAGCAAAAAGTTTCCCAACACCCCACATTTAGATCTCGTAAGTAACAACATATTACTAAAGAGGGGTGTGTGTAACACCCCACTTTTCACATCACATGAATATCACTAAGGGGTGTCACAAAATGTTATTCTTTGCAACTAAAGTAAATGAAAACACTTTGCATTGATTAAGAACTGATTCTTACATAGTTCTTGCTAAAAAAATTACATCATGTTCATCTCAAAATTCTAATATATTTGGTAACATAACTAAGCATAAAGAAAAGATGTCTAAACTCTAGATCGTCTTGGTAAATGGCACCCCAACAGGCTCTGCTTGAGAAATCTCCTAGCTCTTTTCTTTCTCTTTTGATCATCAGTTTCTCCAAAACATGCAGACATCTTGTCCCCAGCCTTGCATTGGGAAAGATAGTCATTATAGTAAGTGGTATGAGTATTCTAAAATACACATTGCTAAAGAACTGAACTATTACAAAAGATTCTTGACATTATAAATATGAAACTAACATCAAAGTCTGATTAAATATATTATCTCTAATTTATCTAACTCTTATCTTTCTCCTCTATCTTTTTTAAAGACTTGTACTATGGGTCTTATGACCTACACCAAAGGTTCTGGTTTATAAGTATCTTATCATAATTTCTCTCACCATCCTTATGGATGAGATTATGAACATGATCTTAACTAAGGTATCTTTTATTTAAGATTTTTATCTGATTGTGGCCACCATTATATGATAAGTCCTCTTCTATTGACACTAAAGTATCCTCTATGGTGCAAGGTACCCTCCGTTGGTACTACGTATCCTGTGTTCACATCGAAGTGTCCCCTATGGTGCAACCCACCCTTTGTTGGCACTACGTGCCCTCTGTTGACACCGAAGTGTCCTCTATGGTACAGTGCACCCTCTGTTGACACCGAAGTGTCTTTATGGTGCAACACACCCTCTGATGGCACAATGTGCCCTCTGAAATGGAGTAAACACACCTCTTAATTGACAACATATGCCTCTGAATCGTCCCAAGACTCTCTAAATGAGGACTTATCCTATAATGTTTATTATTAATATTTTGATGTCATTTTCTATATTTATTCTCAATTTCTTATCTCTGGTTCTTAATCTCTTGTCTCTGAATTTTATTCTCTTATCTCTAAATCTGTTCTTATATACTTATATCTTAGTCTTAATGTCTTATTTCTGACTTTGTTCTTAGCTTCTTAACTTTGGTCTTAATCTATTATCTCTGACTTTGTCCTATTATTCTTTAACTCTAAATCAAATCAATTTCTAAATCTGATTCTCTTCTCTAAAATTCTGAATTTGACCTGAATGTAAATATGAATATCAATTACTACGTACATTACTGAGATTAGGCCTAAAACTCTTATCATGCATCTTTATCTAATATATGGCTACTCACATAATGTGGAATTTAAGTATGAATCTAAATTGATATATTTATTATGTGGATATACCTTACTCTAATACTCTGCTTTGGTAGGATGACTTACTTAACTTTTTATAATATATATATATATATATTTATATATATATATATATATATATATATATATATATATATATGACAACTAAGCCTAAAGGCTTAGGAAAAGCATTTGAACTAAATATGGACATACTAAGTATATGAGAGTTCCCTAGTATCAAAAATCTACAAGAATGCGATTTCCGACAAGATAACTCAATTTCTATAGAATCTCATTAAGTCTAATCTTAATACATTCATATGAACTTGAATCTTAAATCTTAAAGTAGGGATCTTATAGAATCTCATCTTACAACTTAATCACAACTTGATGTCTCATAATTTGATAATATCATCATAAACTCATGTTAGAATATATTCTAATCCCAATAGTACCGTTATCTTGAAGATTGGACTATGTTTTACCACGTTCAACACTCATATTCTCACATAGTACTTAACTTTTAGACACTAATCATCCTAAGGAATCTTTTTAACTTCTTAATTCTTTGATCTCTACATATGTAAGAAATCTAGATAACATGTCTCTACTTGAGATCTTAGTACATGGTCATATCTATAAGTGAAAGGAATTTTAATAGCATGTTTCTACTTGAAATCTTATTACTTGGTTACATCTATATGTATGAGAGATCCTACTAACATATTTGTAGTTAAAATTCTAATACATGGTTATATCACATAACCATGGACGGATGCCAATCTTATTTTTCATTTCTTATCTTGTAATCCTCATCTTTCCTTGAGATGCTCTTGTGGTGAGACTTTCTTGACTTTGGGCATTCACTCTTGTAGTTCCCCTTTTGACCACACTTGTACCATATCGGAATAGAGGAGGAGGAGGCTTGCTTTTCCTTGAAGTTCTTACCCTTGATGTAGTTGGCTTCATGCTCACTAGGGCCTTCATCTTCACTAGAGGAGGGAGTCCAGCAAGCAAGTTATTGTTGAAGGATGATGGACTCCACTTGTGGTTTGAAAGCACTATCTTTGACCTTCTTGGCTTCCTTCTCTTCTTGCTTAGCTTCTTCTTCTTGCTTGTCAAGTCTTGGCTCATGGGCATGAAGATGGCCAATGAGTTCTTCAGTTGGGATGTCCGCAAGGCTCCTCACTTATGCAATGGAGGTGACATTTGACTCCCATCTCTTTGGAAGAGTTCTCAAGATCTTAGAGATGATGACGCCTCTTTCCAAAGGAGTGCCCAAAGCAGCCAGACCATTGCCAATGACATTTAGCCTTGAGTACATCTCCGCAATACCTTCTTTCTTTTCCATTTTGAAGTTCTCTAGGAGGCTTCCCAACATGTAGATCTTTGCCTCCTTCACTTGCTTTGTGCCTTCATATGTGATGCACAACTTGTCCCAAATCTCATAGGCGGTGTCCCATGATGAGATCCAGTTGAATTCCATGGGAGTGAGGGCTACGTAGAGAATGCTAATGGCTTTTGCATTTCATTGAGCTTCTTTGAGAGCAACTTCATTCCATGTAGAAACAACTCTGATTGGCTCTTTGTAAGGTGTGACCATCACCTTCCACATATTTAAGTTCATCCCTTGAATGTAGAAATGCATTCTTCTCTTCTAATAGAGGAAGTTGGTGCCATCAAAGATCGGAGGATGCATGGAGAAGCCTCCCTCTAGGTTGAGTGAACCAAGTAGGTTGTCTCCCATCTTCTCATCTCGTGGGAGATTGTTGGAGAGGATCCTTAGCTCTGATACGACTTGTTGGATCTAAGGGCTCTAGAGGGGGGTGAATAGAGCTACAAAATTTCTCACCAAGAAGATTAGACTTTCAAATTATATCAATTAGGAGAAAATAGCTTAAAAGCAATTTGAAATCCTAACTAACAAGCACAACAAGGATGAGAGAAATTTATAGCAAACATTTGATAAAGGGATGTAGAGTGGTTCCACACTTTAAACTAGAAGTGAGTCAGTCCACTACCTAGAGAGATCAACCTCTAGGACTTTGCAAGTGATTTTCTCTATTAATCACCACAGAGATTACAACAATAGACCACCTAAGGACTTACCCATCCAAGCACAAGAAGATCTCCACCTTCATAAGGAACTTACCCACTTAGCTTGAATCTTCAGCCTTCACCTAGGTCTTACCCATAGAAGCTCAAGTCTTCTTCCTTGAAGGGCTTTTCTTCTCCTCTTGGATCTTCCGCCTTTGCCTTCACCTTCACCTGGAGAAGATCACCACCTCATCATCAACCTTGAAGAGGACCAGCTACAACTCCTTCTTCACTCGATGGAGCTTGCTTCCTTCAGCTTTTCTTCATGGAAGAAGGAGATAGGGAAGTAGTAGAAGATTGAGAGCTTTACATGCACAAAGGTGGAGCTCTCTTACAATTATCCTAACTCACTCACAAATCATGAAATGAAGAGTAAATTAGAGAGAGAAAGGGGCTCAAGGGGTGGTAGCACACACAGCTATAGGAAGGACCTTGTGTGTAGTGAATGATCAACCTTGGAATGAACTCCAAGTGGTCTTATTTATAGCTGGGGGTGCTCCCTTGAGTCAGGGAACACTTATGGTCGAATTATAGCCATTTTTGCACAAGGCAACATATCTATTTTCATCCAAACAAGTCACCAACGGTTAGAATCACTTTTTCTGCATTTTTTGTACAGTACATTCGGTCGAGATTCAATAAAGGTAACTCGAATGATCGACTAAAAGACAAACTTGATTCTCAAACTATCGGTCGAGTTTGTCCTAGGAAACTTGACTGATCAGTTAAAATCATATTTGGTCTATAACCCGATCGGTCGAGTTCTATGAATGAACAACTCGACCGATGCACTCTCCAGAGAATTGATCCAAGGGATCAGTTGAGATTGTAACTCGACCGATCAGCAGTCTGTGATCAATTTTCTAAATTCATTAAAAAGTGATTAAACTTAGTACTAAGTGTCCCATATATTTTTCTCATCTTAGTTACAAGTCATATCGTCAATACAAATGATTATAAAATTCCTTTAAGGTTGTTTACATGGATTTTCCTAATTAGAACACTTGCATTGCTTTTGACTTGAACTTTGACAAGCTAGGGCTTGTGTGAATTGATTCTTTTCATGTACCTAACAGTTGAGATCAATCTTGAATACATATATTAGATACATATGAATGGAATGGTTGAGTCATTATCAAAATATAAACAATGCATAACTCTAGGTCAACAATCATGACATTATTCCTTTGTAACATGATATCCACAAATGCTACACTTAGTAAATAAACATTATTATTTGGATATTGGAAGCCTCACAAATGTCATTTTTCAAACATATCTTTTTATTTTTAAATATGGGTCTTCAATTACATAGAGGAATACATGGTCCCCTATCCATTTTGATAGTTTATAGATTCATGACATAAAAAATGCATAATTAGTCAACAAAATCAATCCCATAACCCCATTCACAATGGCCTAAGGTTGAAGAAAAACATGTCCCAAATCTATATGGGCCTCTTCCCCTGTTGAAGGTGGCTCTAAATTGATTCAGTTGAGGTGAAGTCGATGGGTGGACAAAAATTGTACATGTTTTCTCTCTAGCAGTTACATTATAAACCTAAATTCAATGGGCGATGATCTATTTAGACGTTAAACTTGGAGCATGTTGTAAGGTTAAACAAGGGATCAAATTGTAGAATCTACTGCATAAAGAGGGGATTTTGAGCTATTAAAATTAAATAAAAATTATTAGACCTAAATTTTTATCATAAATTAAGCATGATAAGTAAAATAAGTAAACGAAAGAAATATCAAACAAACCACAAACATTCACAAGTATCTCGAATGGTTTGAGCCTACTACCTAGAAAGATCGACCTCTAACATTTGTAAATATTGATCATGCCACCATGTATTCCACCACAAGAGAAAGTTGTAAATTGTGCAAGTGATAGGTGTAGCAAAAAAGCAAAAAGTTTCCCAATACCCCACATTTAGATCTCGTAAGTAACAACATATTACTAAAGAGGGGTGTGTGTAACACCCCACTTTTCACATCACATGAATATCACTAAGGGGTGTCACAAAATGTTATTCTTTGCAACTAAAGTAAATGAAAACACTTTGCATTGATTAAGAACTAATTCTTACATAGTTCTTGCTAAAAAAATTACATCATGTTCATCTCAAAATTCTAATATATTTGGTAACATAACTAAGCATAAAGAAAAGATGTCTAAACTCTAGATCGTCTTGGTAAATGTCACCCCAACAGGCTCTGCTTGAGAAATCTCCTAGCTCTTTTCTTTCTCTTTTGATCATCAGTTTCTCCAAAACATGCAGACATCTTGTCCCCAGCCTTGCATTGGGAAAGATAGTCATTAGAGTAAGTGGTATGAGTATTCTAAAATATACATTTCTAAAGAACTGAACTATTACAAAAGATTCTTGACATTATAAATATGAAACTAACATCAAAGTCTGATTAAATATATTATCTCTAATTTATCTAACTCTTATCTTTCTCCTCTGTCTTTTTTAAAGACTTGTACTATGGGTCTCATGACCTACACCAAAGGGTCTAGGTTATAAGTATCTTATCATAATTTCTCTCACCATCCTTATGGATGAGATTATGAACATGCTCTAACCTAAGGTATCTTTTATTTAAGATTTTTATCTGATTGTGGCCACCATTATATGATAAGTCCTCTTCTGTTGACACTAAAGTATCCTCTATGGTGCAAGGTACCCTCCGTTGGCACTACGTATCCTGTGTTCACATCGAAGTGTCCCCTATGAATCAACCCACCCTTTGTTGGCACTACGCGCCCTCTGTTGACACCGAAGTGTCCTCTATGGTACAGTGCACCCTCTGTTGACACCGAAGTGTCCTTTATGGTGCAACACACCCTCTGATGGCACAATGTGCCCTCTGAAATGGAGTAAACACACCTCTTAATTGACAACATATGCCTCTGAATCGTCCCAAGACTCTCTAAATGAGGATTTATCCTATAATGTATATTATTAATATTTTGATGTCATTTTCTATATTTATTCTCAATTTCTTATCTCTGGTTCTTAATCTCTTGTCTCTGAATTTTATTCTCTTATCTCTAAATATGTTCTTATATACTTATATCTTAGTCTTAATGTCTTATTTCTGACTTTGTTCTTAGCTTCTTAACTTTGGTCTTAATCTATTATCTCTGACTTTGTCATATTATTCTTTAGCTCTAAATCAAATCTATTTCTAAATCTAATTCTCTTCTCTAAAATTCTGAATTTGAATCTACACCTGAATGTAAATATGAATATCAATTACTACATTATTGAGATTTGGCCTAAAACTCTTATCATGCATCTTTATCTAATATATGGCTACTCACATAATGTGGAATTTAAGTATGAATCTAAATTGATATTTTTATTATGTGGATATGTTGACTAAATGGACATCTATAAATCCCTTTGTTTTGATAATGACAAACATTTCATTCTTATTGATCTAACGAGCTACTTGAGTGTGCAGGAACAAGGTGGATGACAAAGTACTAGGCAAATCCATATGCTTACATATTTATATTTTCATGAAATGTAATCACTTTGTAAAAACTTGTACAAATATATAATGTACAAGTACTTAGATTTCATGTAAATCAAGCGTTAGATCTTCCCTAGCTAAACACCACATTTAGATAAGTCATCCCCTTCAAATAGGATCACATATGCACACTCATACATATAATTAGTGCCTAAATTGAAACATTGAAACAGGATCAATCTCGGTCGAACAACTCCTCGACCGAGACACTCTCGGTCGACAATCTTCTTGACCGAGAAAGATCCAAAGTAGCAGTTAGACACAACTGACAAGGTAGTTGGCAGTTGGAGATAAACGTTGCAAAACACTTGATTCAGAGAGCCTGTCGGTCGACAAGAGTTCGACCGAGTAGGTGTCTCGGTCGACCATTCCTCGACCGAGATAAACTCTGACAGCAACTGCAGAGTAAATTAATTAGTCGTTGCTAAAGCAACAAACTTGTACCTAACGGCTAGTTAAGCACTTAGAAACCCCTAGAAGTTGTCTCTAACGTCCTTAAGCATCCTTAGGCCATTCCTATAAATAGGACAAGCCATAGGACACTCAAACACACTTGTTACACTTGAGAAATCCTTGAGCATACTTTGAGCAATCTGTTTGTGAGCAAATTGAGCATTGTGACAATTGGCTACTTCCTTCCTTAGCTCATATTCCGTGTCCTATAGGCTAGCATCTCCTATCCACTGCAATTACAATTCCATACACTTTGGTTAGGAGATCTATACGCTTGATCTAGGCAAATCAAGCCTTGTGCTACAAAAGGATAAGTTGTAATTTCCTTTTCCTTTCTTGTTCTCTATTATTGTTTGTACTCTCCTTGCTACTCCTAGGTTGGAGGCTGCGGATTGGAGAGGGTGGAGATCTTCTTGGTGAAGAAGGAGACCTTGAGCTACTTCAAGAAGGCTGGTGCAACGGGAGGTTACTTCTAGAGAGGAAGGCTACTTCAAGGGGGAGCTTGGAGTTACTTCAAGAAGGCTACCTCAAGTTGGTGCATCTACTTCGAGTGAAGGCTGTTCAAGGGATGTAAAGGAAAGTATTGTATTTTGTATAAATCCTTGTGAAGGTAATAAAATATATACTTTCAAAATCCTGGTTGGGTAAGCAACCGGGTAGTGGACTGACAACTTTAGTATTTGCTAAAGTTGGAACCACTCTAAACACCTGTCGCCTTCTTCCAATTTCAATTGTGGTTGTTTGAGTTCAATAATTGATAAAATTGTTTTAAAACTCTATTCACCCCCCTCTAGTGTTTTTCAATTGGTATCAGAGCAGGATTCAAGGAACCCTAACAAGGTCTTGAAGAATGGGTGACGGAGTGCTCAACAACCTTAACCTTGAAGGGACACTTGTTGCTAGACCTCCAGCGTTCGATGGAACAAACTACCAATATTGGAAGAGAAGAATGCAGTTCTACTTCCAAGGCATCAATTGGGACCTATGGAGGATGGTGTCAACCCCATATGAGCTTCCTCAAACTCAATTTGTGGAATGGGATGCGAATACGGTAAAGATGGCTCAAATGAATGCTAAAGTTGTAAGCATTTTATATTGTTCAATTTCAGTAGGAGAATTTAATAGGATATCTAACTGTAACACAGCCTATGATATTTGGCATAGACTGTCCATAACTTATGAAGGTACAGTCCAAGTAAAAAATTCCAAAATTAGCATGCTTAAACAAAAGTTTGAACACTTTCGTATGGATCCTAATGAATCTATTAGTGAAATATTTGCAAAATTCTCTTCTATTGTTAATGGTTTAAATGCCCTAGGAAAACCTATTCTTGAAGAAGATCAGGTATCAAAAATCCTTCGATCACTTCCTCCTAAATATAAGCCAAAGGTGACAGCCATTGAAGAAGCTAATGATCTCACTCGACTGAAAATGGAGCAACTTATTGGCAACCTAGAAGCTCATGAAGCAACCCTAGAAGAGGAAGAAAGAATAGCACGTGAACATCAGCAAGGAAAGAAGAAGTATGTGGCTCTAAAAGCTTCAAAGATCGTCACACCAGAAAGTGAGGAGTCAAGTGAAGAAGAAGGAGAAGAAGCCTTGATTGTCAACGGTAAGAAATACAAAAGGTTTAAATCTAACAAAATTTCTAGTTCTTCTTCTTCTCCTCCTAGGTGCTTTGAATGTGGGAAGAAAGGACATCTCAAAAATGAATGTCCTAAAGCAAAGAAAGGAAAGAAAAGCTCACACAAGAAGAAGGGAGAAAAAACCTATAAAGCTGCATGGGACGAGTCAAGTGACAGTGAAAGCGGAGAAGAAAAGGTGGAATGTCTAATGGCAAGGGAAGATGATGAAGACTCTCAAGAGGTAAGCCTACTTGATCTTCCTAAAGAAGAGTTAATTACTAGTCTACAAGAAACTCATGATAAGTATGTTGATGTCAAGAAGAAACTAAAGAAGGTTATCAAATCAAACGATGAGCTATGTGCTAAATTAGATAATCTTTCTTCTGAAAAGAACAACATTGATCTTGAAATTTTGTCTTTAAAAACATCTTTAGATGATTGCACTAGAAAGCTACTCACTTTAGAAACAAATGTTGATCTTATTTCTAAAGAAAAGACTGAATTGCTAGCTAAATTAAAAGATTTTCAGACTCAACCTATTCTGTGTAACCATCTAGACTATGACAATGTTGCAAAAGAAAGAGATTCATTATCATCTGATTTAGATCAAGCAAGAATAGATTTACACAAGAAAATGAATGACATTGCTAAGCTACAAAGAGAACTTTATGAGTTAAGAAGAAAAGATATTCTTGATAACATTCTAAGCATTGGTACTGTTTTCAATGGAAGAAAAGGTTTGGGATATGCTCCAAAGAAAAATCAACCCAGAAGAACTCAGACTATGTTTGTACCTAAGAACACAATGGCTAGAAAGAGAAATGAAGTTGATTCTATTACTTGTCATTTTTGTCTACGTCTTGGACACTATTCATTTTCATGCCCTTATAAGACTAAGGATTTCGACTTAGTTTGGGTCCCAAAACCCCAAACTTAGTAGAGTCAAATGCAATTTAGTTGAGATATGATTAAATGCTCCATTTTGCAATTTATATTGTCTTATATCAACTTAACAAAAGGTTTTATGCATATTGGAAATTTTCTGAACTGTTGTACTAAAACAGACACTTAGTCGGTCGAAGTATTGTCGACCGAACAATCAATCGGTCGAACTTTTATCGACCAACTGGATGTCTGTAACAAATCAAAATCTACAGCAACTAAACAACAACTATTTCGGTCGAAAATTGGTCAACCGAGCTGAATTTCTGTGTTTCTTTGTTTGTAATACAGTAACCTTCTCGATCGACAATTAGTCGACCAAGAAAGATGTCGGTCGAACAATTGTCGACCGACTGGACTTCTGAAACAGAATCTTTATACAATCTATACTTAAATGGTTCTAACCATATCAGACCATCACATGGGTACCAAAATCTACATTTTCATGTAGGAATGGGTGGTTGACAGTGGATGTTCCAAACATATGACTGGGAACAAGGATGCATTTCAAACCTTTGAAGAAAAGAAAAGTGGCACAGTCACCTTTGGAGACAATGGTAAAGGAAAAATCGTTGGAATAGGTAATGTTGGTACAAACCTCGAAATAAAGAATGTTCTACTTGTAGATGGTTTGCACCATAATTTGATAAGTGTTAGTCAATTATGTGATAGTGGTTATGACGTTTTATTTAACAAAAGATGTTGCAAGTTATTAATAGAAAACACTACAAATGTTGTTTATGAAGGAAATAGAGTTGGAAATCTTTATATTCTTAAACCTAACTCTATGAAATCTGTAGTGGGAAAATGCTTGCTTGCAAATGAAAATACCTTACAACTATGGCATAAAAAGCTAGGACATGCTAGTTCACATGTTATTAAAAAGTTAGTGAAATATGATCTTGTTCGTGGATTGCCTGCTTTATCTTTTGATCAAGTTGAAAATTGTGAACCATGCACAATGGGAAAGCAAACAAAAACCTCTTTTAAACCTAAACATGTACTTAGCACAAGTAGATCTTTAGAATTAATTCATATGGATTTATTTGGACCCATGAGGACACAATCTATTGGTGGCAAAAGATATTGTTTTGTTATCGTTGATGATTATAGTAGATATACATGGGTACATTTTATTGCAACCAAAGATGATACTATTCATGTTTTTATACAATTTTGTTCCAAGATTGAAAATCTATTACAAAGCAAAATATGTACCATTAGAAGTGATCATGGTGGAGAATTTGAAAATCATATATTTGAGGAATTCTGTACATCTCAAGGGTACACTCACAATTTTTCTGCTCCACGCACTCCACAACAAAATGGTATAGTTGAAAGGAAAAATCGATCACTACAAGAAATGGCTAGAACTATGATGCTCGAACACAACACACCCAAAACCTTTTGGGCTGAAGCTGTAAACACTGCATGCTATGTATTAAATAGAGTAATTGTTCACTCTCATTTGAAGAAAACTCAATATGAAATAATACATTCTAAGAAACCTAGAGTTGACTATTTTCATACCTTTGGTTCCACATGCTATATCTTAAATACCAAAGATGATAGAGATAAGTTTGACTCTAAATCACACAAAGCATTCTTTTTGGGATATTCCACTTCTAGCAAAGCATTTAGAGTATATAACACTATCTCTAGAAAAGTTGAGGAATCTATTGATGTTTCTTTTCATGAAGAGTCAAAATCTGAAAATCTAGAAATCATAGATCTCACTAATCAATTCGAAAATTTAAACATACCAAATGATAGTGAGAAAGTTACTACAACCAATCACCAAGCTGAACCACGACCTACACCTAGGCTTATTAAGGATCATCCTCAAGAACTAATTATTGGAAATCCTAATGATAAAGTCAAAACTCGGTCTTCCTTCAAAGATGTTGCAAACATGGCCTTTGTTTCTATCATTGAACCTAAGAAGATATCTGAAGCTCTTAAAGATGATTATTGGATAATAGCCATGCAAGAAGAGTTGAATCAATTCACTAAAAATGATGTATGTGATTTAGTTCCTAAACCACAAGATAAAACCGTCATTGGAACTAAATGGGTTTTTAGGAATAAGTTAAATGAGGCAGGAGAAGTAATAAGGAATAAAGCTCGGTTAGTAGCACAAGGATATAATCAACAAGAAGGAATAGATTTTGATGAAACATATACACCAGTAGCTAGACTTGAAGCTATTAGAATGTTACTAGCTATTGCTACACATAAAAACATCAAACTCTACCAAATGGATGTAAAAAGTGCATTTCTAAATGGCATCATTCAAGAAGAAGTATATGTTGCCCAACCACCCAGATTTGAAATACCGGAAAAAGGTGACTATGTTTATAAACTTAAGAAAGCACTTTATGGTTTAAAACAAGCACCTAGGAATTGGTATGAAAGGCTCAAGACATATCTTTTTGATAATGGTTTTTCTATTGGAAGTTCAGATTCTACTTTATTTTTCAAAACATATACATCTGATTTCCTAGTTGTGCAAATATATGTTGATGACATTATTTTTGGAGCCTCTAATGATTCATTGTGCACACAATTCAGTGACATTATGCAAAAAGAATTTGAAATGAGCCTCATGGGTGAACTAACTTTCTTTCTTGGTTTCCAAATTAAGCAAACACCTGCCGGAATCTTTATAAGCCAAGAAAAGTATACTAAAGAACTTTTAAAACGTTTTGGGATGGATCAGTGCAAACATGCTACTACTCCTATGGCTACTTCTATTAAAATTGATAAGGATGAAAACGGGGAACCTATTGATGATTCCTTATATAGAGCCATGATTGGTAGTTTGCTTTACTTAACTGCTTCTAGACCGGACATTATGTTTTCCGTTGGTCTTTGTGCTCGATTTCAATCACAACCTATGCACTCTCATTTTCTAGCAGTTAAACGAATTCTTCGTTACTTAGCCGGCACTACCTGTTTTGGTTTATGGTATCCAAAAGGACAATCCTTGGATTTTAAAGCTTATACTGATGCGGATTATGCTGGTTGTCGACTTGATCGCAAGAGTACTAGTGGTGGCTGTTTCTTGTTAGGAAGAGCTTTAGTATCTTGGTTTAGCAAGAAACAAAATACGGTTGCCCTATCTACAACTGAAGCTGAATATATGGCAGCCGGATCTTGTTGTGCTCAAGTGCTTTATATGCAACAAGTGTTAAACGATTATGGTTTTACTCTTTCATCTACGCCTATTTTTTGTGACAACACGAGCGCTATAAACTTAGCACACAATCCTATTTTACACAGCCAAGCTAAATATATTGAAATTCGTCATCACTTTTTGAGGGATCATATCTCCAAGAATCATGTTTCCCTTCATCATGTTGATACGGAAGATCAATTGGCTGATATTTTTACAAAACCGCTTCCACTAGACCAATTTAACAAAATTAGGAAGCAATTGCTTATCACTCCTTTGGAAGATATTTTCTTTGATATTTGTACTTCTTAAACAAAAACTTTTACTTGCATCATTTTGGCTTTTAATGGACATCTTTTTCATTGGATTTGATGGGACATCTAATTAAGGGGGAATTTTTCTTAAACAGATATCTTTTTGAAATGACAAAGGGGGAGAAATAAATATAAAACTTAGTATTTATGCAAAACTCAATCAATGAGTTTCATAAACAAACTCTTGGCTTTACATTAAAAGTTGCTATATTCCCTAGAGAATTGGATTTCATGTTCCATAATTCATGGGGAATAATAAGCACACATTTTATAAGCAAGAGAAAAAGCTACAAAAGGTAATCTTAAGGTATGAAAGTCATATGTTTTATATTTCCTTCATTTATATTTTGGAAATGTTTGTCATCTTCAAAAAGGGGGAGATTGTTGACTAAATGGACATCTATAAATCCCTTTGTTTTGATAATGACAAACATTTCATTCTTATTGATCTAACGAGCTACTTGAGTGTGCAGGAACAAGGTGGATGACAAAGTACTAGGGAAACCCATATGCTTACATATTTATATTTTCATGAAATGTAATCGCTTTGTAAAAACTTGTACAAATATATAATGTACAAGTACTTAGATTTCATGTAAATCAAGCGTTAGATCTTCCCTAGCTAAACACCACATTTAGATAAGTCATCCCCTTCAAATAGGATCACATATGCACACTCATACATATAATTAGTGCCTAAATTGAAACATTGAAACATGATCAATCTCGGTCGAACAACTCCTCGACCGAGACACTCTCGGTCGACAATCTTCTCGACCGAGAAAGATCCAAAGTAGCCGTTAGACACAACTGACAAGGTAGTTGGCAGTTGGAGATAAACGTTGCAAAACACTTGATTCAGAGAGCCTGTCGGTCGACAAGAGTTCGACCGAGTAGGTGTCTCGGTCGACCATTCCTCGACCGAGATAAACTCTGACAGCAACTGCAGAGTAAATTAATTAGTCGTTGCTAAAGCAACAAACTTGTACCTAACGGCTAGTTAAGCACTTAGAAACCCCTAGAAGTTGTCTAGAACGCCCTTAAGCATCCTTAGGCCATTCCTATAAATAGGACAAGACATAGGACACTCAAACACACTTGTTACACTTGAGAAATCCTTGAGCATACTTTGAGCAATCTGTTTGTGAGCAAATTGAGCATTGTGACAATTGGCTACTTCCTTCCTTAGCTCATATTTCGTGTCCTATAGGCTAGCATCTCCTATCCACTGCAATTACAATTCCATACACTTTGGTTAGGAGATCTATACGCTTGATCTAGGCAAATCAAGCCTTATGCTACAAAAGGATAAGTTGTAATTTCCTTTTCCTTTCTTATTCTCTATTATTGTTTGTACTCTCCTTGCTACTCCTAGGTTGGAGGCTGCAGATTGGAGAGAGTGGAGATCTTCTTGGTGAAGAAGGAGACCTTGAGCTACTTCAAGAAGGCTGGTGCAACGGGAGGTTACTTCTAGAGAGGAAGGCTACTTCAAGGGGGATCTTGGAGTTACTTCAAGAAGGCTACCTCAAGTTGGTGCATCTACTTCAAGTGAAGGTTGTTCAAGGGGTGTAAAGGAAAGTATTGTATTTTATATAAATCCTTGTGAAGGTAATAAACTATATACTTTCAAAATCCCGGTTGGGTAAGCAACCGGGTAGTTGACTGACAACTTTAGTATTTGCTAAAGTTGGAACTACTCTAAACACCTGTCTCCTTCTTCCAATTTCAATTGTGGTTGTTTGAGTTCAATAATTGATAAAATTGTTTTAAAACTCTATTCACCCCCCTCTAGTGTTTTTCAGGATAGACCTTACTCTAATACTCTGCTTTGGTAGAATGACTTACTTAACTTTTTATAATATATATATATATATATATATATATATATATATATATATATATATATATATGACAACTAAGCCTAAAGGCTTAGGAAAAGCATTTGAACTAAATATGGACATACTAAGTATATGAGAGTTCTCTAGTATCAAAAATCTAAAAGAATGTGATTTCCGACAAGATAACTCAATTTCTATAGAATCTCATTAAGTCTAATCTTAATACATTCATATGAACTTGAATCTTAAATCTTAAAGTAGGGATCTTATAGAATCTCATCTTACAACTTAATCACGACTTGATGTCTCATAATTTGATAATATCATCATAAACTCATGTTAGAATATATTCTAATCCCAATAGTACCTTTATCTTGAAGATTGGACTATGTTTTACCACGTTCAACACTCATATTCTCACATAGTACTTAACTTTTAGACACTAATCATCCTAAGGAATCTTTTAACTTCTTAATTCTTTGATCTCTACATATGTAAGAAATCTAGATAACATGTCTCTACTTGAGATCTTAGTACATGGTCATATCTATAAGTGAAAGGAATTTTAATAGCATGTTTCTACTTGAAATCTTATTACTTGGTTACATCTATATGTATGAGAGATCCTACTAACATATTTGTAGTTAAAATTCTAATACATGGTTATATCACATAACCATGGACGGATGGCGGTCTTATTTTTCATTTCTTATCTTGTAATCCTAAGTATTCATACGGAACATCTCTAAGGAATATGATAGAAATATATTCTTTTATCCTTCTTATGAACTTAATTCATGACTTGAATCATTCCATGACACATCATTGTTTAAGGTATTGAGCATATGAAATTCTACAATCATAGAGTACATAAAACATTGCTTGCATATCTTGACAGAATATTGGACATGAAGGTCTCAAATAAGAAGCATATTAATGTACTAGGTTCGATACAGGTAAATACTCATGGGCATGAACCACTTACCTTTCTTGAAGAAAACCCGATTTCTCTTCTGAGATTGAATCAATCTTGATCATGTTCTTGGGGTTGATGAACCCTAATCACCTTGTTCATTCAATAGTCATTTACTAATAATTTTATTCACCTTGTTCTATAAGGTTTCATGGTTCTTAACTAAAACATTCTCTAAATCCTAGTCCATCACCTAGATCTCAAAAAACAGATTAAAATCCATATATGGTTTGTATATTTCCTGACATACGACTCATTTTCTATGATTTGTGCAAGTTAGGTGCAAAATCGACTTAATGAGACAATACTTACTTAGTTGCCATTAATTGGATAAGGCTAGATCTTCCTCAAGCATGATCCATTCACCCACTACCAACTCCTCGGGTCATGCACATGTATTCGTATACAGTTGTAACAGAGTCCAGCTACAATCAAGTCTTCCGCTCCATCAACATGCAAGCTTTTCTAGAGGCGAGATGGATCTCAAATAGGATCCGTCTTAGCAATTGCCCAGACCTGACTGGAGTGGGCTCTTCTTCTTCCTGATTTTGTGCACGAGGTATGTGACTCCCTAAGAAGAAAATGGCCAAGCGCCGACGACGTCTGCAAAGGATGCCCGCCTATGGTCCTCGTCAATCTCACAGACAAAATCTAAAGCTGTAAAGAACACCGCCCTACTAATGACCCATCTTGTAACACCCCAATCTCAATTATGCAACACTTTCAATTATTTTAGTCCTTGCATGCTCTTTTCTAATTTAGATAATTGTTGAGAACTCAAATGCAATTTTCCCATAATTAGTTGTGCAAAATCACTTATTGTGTTCAATTGCTCTATTATACTTGTTTTATTTAAAGAAAATGTCTTCATGTATATCTATGCCCTTTTGTTGAAGAAAATGAGGATAAATGCTTTCATGTCATATTTTCTCTCTCATCTGACAATTAGTGATTTCCTTGTGTAATTATTTGCTTAATGGCTCCCATCTTGTCAAATGAGAGGAAATAATGTTTAGGGCACGTTTTTATGCTTTTCAATTCTTATTTGAAGAATTAATGGCTTTATTTGCTTTTATCATGGTCATTTAAGTACACATAAGGGTTTTTGTTATTTTAGGCCTAAAACGAATACTAGCATAAAATCCAATTGTATGAGAATATTCTAGACCCTTTAATACACCTATGGTTCAAATTTGAACCCATTTGAACCATGTTTGACCATTCAAATCGATTTATAAAGATTTGAATATTGTTTAGCAAAGAATTTAATTCAATATCATTATCTGCCTTTAATTCCCTAAGGTTTCGTCTCATTTAATTTGTCACACGTTACTTTTCTGTTTTTGGGCACGCGCGTACATTGTAACCGTTGGATCAAGATCCAACGGTGATCGCCTTGTCTTCTACCTCCGTTTCTTTTGCGAGCAAAGCCGTTTCACAGGCTGGGTGATCTTTGATCCCGATCTCCCTCCCCTCACATCCGTTTCTCTTGATTCCTTCCCCAACGAGACCGGGAGGTCAAACCGAACCCAACAATCCCTTACTCGCTCTCCATCTCTCCCATTTGACGAAACGCCCAATTTAGGGCATTGCCTTCCCTCCGCCATTGAAGCACAAGCACCTCGCTAGCCTCCTCCGCCCCCATATAAGTACCCCGCGAGCACCGCAGAACCCCAAGTATCCCTCCTCCCCACTCAATTCAACCTCCGATGCCCTCAAGAGCTCTGACCTACTCGACCTGCAATTTCGACGACTTCGACTTCGTCCAGCCTTCTCCGACCACCCCAGCTCAATCCCGATCGCGGTGAGCATCCTCGATCCCTGTTCTTCCCTCTGCTATCGCTTCTTTGACTCGCGATGGTCCTCGTCGCCCTGACCTATAACCAAGTTGAACACCTTGCCGGTGCTCGCCGCCATGGCGACCCAATCGTCATCCAGCCCTCACGAGGCATCGAACGAAGCCACCTGACCTCCTAGATTGCTTCTCCGGTCGCAAGTTGATGTCAGCTTCCTTCAAGTCGTAGTTTTGTCCTCTGAGCCCTCTTCCTCTGTTCTCCGGTCCACCCCATGGTTTTGGGTGAGTTCGCCACTGTTTTACCCGCATCCCAGGTTCTTCTTGATCGTCGGAGTTTGACGAAGACGAAGGGATCGTTTTCCCTAGTCGATCAGCCCTGTGGTACAACCATTACTCCTTCCTGAGATCTCTGAAGCGCTTCTCCCTTGCGCGCGGTGAAAGGGGAAGAACCCAGGGTGTGCAATGACCCCTGAGCCCCACGTTTTGTTTTTGCTGACGCTTTAAACTGCAAGGGCAGATAAGGAATTTCACGCCCACTTTTGTTTCATCAGTCACGATTGAATTTATATGACTGAATGACAATTTTACCCCCCCCCCCCCCCCCCCCGCATGTGTGATTGTATGTAACGCGCGCCTAAGGTACTATAGTAATTCCGCATTTTATTTCTAGTTGATTAATCATTGATTTAAATGATGTCACGCTAAGGTTTTCTATTTTCTGATTGGTCCAGAGTGCAAAATTCATAACTTTTGCATACGACCTCAGAAAAATATAAATAAATATGTTTTGGAGAGGATTTTCGATGAGGAATCCAATTTTCTGGTTTTTATCGACTGATTCTACTGTTTTAACATGTCAAATTTTATATGAGCAAATTAGGGTTTAATGACATATGACAAATGATAATTATGTTAATTTCAGGTGTTTTAGGGAATCCAATCAGTCAAACCAAGTTTGACTTAAGGTGATTTAGTTCAAGGTAAGCGGGCCATGCCCTTGGCATAGATAACTCTTGGTTATTGAATGTTTATGAATATTGTTAAGCACCTTATGTTAATATCATTGTTAATACATGTTTTTCCTCAATATACATGATTATTGGATGTTGGTTGTTATAAGCTAAGTCTAAGAGTAGAAATCCCATTAAGATTATGGTTTATGATTAAGATTCAAGAAATTAAGATTTAAGAGGGAATGAGTTTCCCAATCTTGCTTAAGAGGGAGAAATCCCATTATGGTTATGGGGAGAAATCCCAATCATGTTCAAGAGGGAGACATCCCGATTAAGATTAAGTTTAAGATATTAAGAAGATAAGTGAAGTTTAAGAAAGATCATGAATAATAGAAATTTATTCAGATTTATATGCACCTTGTTATGGGCTTTCCGAGCAATTATGGGCTTTCCGAGCATTCATGGGCTCCTTATGGGGCATTAAGAGAGGAGCATATTTTTCTAGTAAATTTCTTTATGTAAAAGACAATAAGAAATGATTCATGATAAATGCATGTTCATGATTATGTTAAGTCACTTGTATATTTATTTTTGTGTCTTATAACATGCCAATGCCGCTTACTTACTATGTTTGTTTTCCTTTGCATGGCTGGGGACGAGATGTCCGCAGGAGTTGGAGCCAAGGAGAAAGAAACATCTTGAGAGTACCAAGGACCCAGAGATCCAAAGAGTTGTTGCCTGGTGGGACGTCCATCTATGGAGATCCTATCATTATCTAGTTTATGTTTAGTATATCTTTGGAAAACTGATGTAGCTTTTATTCCAAGAACTTATGTATGAATCTACGTTTTCATAAAGCCAAGTGTTATTTGTTTCTTGTTATGAGATCATGTATGTAACATTTCCTCCCAAATATGCCAAGTACCCCACATTATGGATAATGTTGGGGATTAGGCTGTGCTTCCTCTGGTTACGTAAGAAACCCTAGGGAGGGGTGTTACATTAATGGTATCAGAGCAAGGAATAGATGGCCACTAAGGCAACATTAGAGATTCATAGTATGTTCTAATATCATGTTATGTTTACCCTTTCAGATGGCCCCTAAGAGGAAGGAGAAGGTTAGTGAGTCAAGACACTCACACGGATCCTCTAGTGGTGATAAGACTGAAGACATGAACCACATCCCTCCACCAATCACCCTAGATGCCCTAGTAGCAGCCTTGACAAATGCCCTCCAACCTAGAGCTCCACCTAGAGCACATGAGATCTCCCTCGTAGACTTCTTGAAGATTAAACCCGATGCTTTCCATGGTGAAGATGAGGTTGATGTAGTAACCAAGGCTGAGGAGTGGTTGAGCAACATGGAACATTGCTTTAGAGACTTAGAGTGTCCCCCACGTAGTAGGGTTAGATTTGCCACCCATATGCTCAAGGGTGCAGCCCGTACTTGGTGGGAAAACCTCTTGGCCTCTAGGGAAGATGATGACCCTCCTTTCTCTTGGGATGAGTTTGTGGAAGTCTTCAACGACCATTATGTATCCGAAGCCATGTTAGAAAGAAAGGAGGATGAGTTTGTTAACCTTAAGCAAGTGGGTGACATGACTGTCACTGAGTATGCCATGAAGTTCCGTAAGCTCCAAAAGTATGGTCCTGAGTACACTGAGCTAAAGAGAGCTAAGAAGTTCATTAGAGGACTTAAACCCGACCTAAGTTTTGCCTTGTCTGGTAGAGGACACCGGACCATGCAATCGGCCTTGGATGCAGCCCTAGAATTGGAGGAGCATCCTGGAAGGAATCATAAGAAAGAGGTACCCCAAAACAATCGTCACCATCAGCCCCATCAACCACCTCCACCCTCAAACAACAAGAGAAAAGCCCCTGAGCCTTCCCCTGAGAATGGGAGAACACCATGCCCTAAATGTAAGAGAAACCATGGTGGTCCTTGTAGGTTTGGGACTTCCGTTTGCTACTATTGTGGTGACGAAGGGCATATCAAGCCTAATTGCCCTAAGCTAGCAAAGAAGGATCCCAACCACAACCAAGATAAGAACCCTAATCCTCCACCCAAGGTCAAACCAAGGCTCTTCACCATGCAAATGTCTGATGGAGAAGAGGAAAATGATAAAGGTAAGGGTAGTTGAGTAATTTATGTTTAATCATAATGCTTTGTTTATGTATTCTCCTTTTATAATAAAAATGGATAGATTTGTATGCTTATGTGAAACCCTTAAGGTGGGTAGAAACCCTAGGAAATTTCGAGGACGAAATTTATTTAAGGTGGGTAGTATTGTAACACCCCAATCTCAATTATGCAACACTTTCAATTATTTTAGTCCTTGCATGCTCTTTTCTAATTTAGATAATTGTTGAGAACTCAAATGCAATTTTCCCATAATTAGTTGTGCAAAATCACTTATTGTGTTCAATTGCTCTATTATACTTGTTTTATTTAAAGAAAATGTCTTCATGTATATCTATGCCCTTTTGTTGAAGAAAATGAGGATAAATGCTTTCATGTCATATTTTCTCTCTCATCTGACAATTAGTGATTTCCTTGTGTAATTATTTGCTTAATGGCTCCCATCTTGTCAAATGAGAGGAAATAATGTTTAGGGCACGTTTTTATGCTTTTCAATTCTTATTTGAAGAATTAATGGCTTTATTTGCTTTTATCATGGTCATTTAAGTACACATAAGGGTTTTTGTTATTTTAGGCCTAAAACGAATACTAGCATAAAATCCAATTGTATGAGAATATTCTAGACCCTTTAATACACCTATGGTTCAAATTTGAACCCATTTGAACCATGTTTGACCATTCAAATCGATTTATAAAGATTTGAATATTGTTTAGCAAAGAATTTAATTCAATATCATTATCTGCCTTTAATTCCCTAAGGTTTCGTCTCATTTAATTTGTCACACGTTACTTTTCTGTTTTTGGGCACGCGCGTACATTGTAACCGTTGGATCAAGATCCAACGGTGATCGCCTTGTCTTCTACCTCCGTTTCTTTTGCGAGCAAAGCCGTTTCACAGGCTGGGTGATCTTTGATCCCGATCTCCCTCCCCTCACATCCGTTTCTCTTGATTCCTTCCCCAACGAGACCGGGAGGTCAAACCGAACCCAACAATCCCTTACTCGCTCTCCATCTCTCCCATTTGACGAAACGCCCAATTTAGGGCATTGCCTTCCCTCCGCCATTGAAGCACAAGCACCTCGCTAGCCTCCTCCGCCCCCATATAAGTACCCCGCGAGCACCGCAGAACCCCAAGTATCCCTCCTCCCCACTCAATTCAACCTCCGATGCCCTCAAGAGCTCTGACCTACTCGACCTGCAATTTCGACGACTTCGACTTCGTCCAGCCTTCTCCGACCACCCCAGCTCAATCCCGATCGCGGTGAGCATCCTCGATCCCTGTTCTTCCCTCTGCTATCGCTTCTTTGACTCGCGATGGTCCTCGTCGCCCTGACCTATAACCAAGTTGAACACCTTGCCGGTGCTCGCCGCCATGGCGACCCAATCGTCATCCAGCCCTCACGAGGCATCGAACGAAGCCACCTGACCTCCTAGATTGCTTCTCCGGTCGCAAGTTGATGTCAGCTTCCTTCAAGTCGTAGTTTTGTCCTCTGAGCCCTCTTCCTCTGTTCTCCGGTCCACCCCATGGTTTTGGGTGAGTTCGCCACTGTTTTACCCGCATCCCAGGTTCTTCTTGATCGTCGGAGTTTGACGAAGACGAAGGGATCGTTTTCCCTAGTCGATCAGCCCTGTGGTACAACCATTACTCCTTCCTGAGATCTCTGAAGCGCTTCTCCCTTGCGCGCGGTGAAAGGGGAAGAACCCAGGGTGTGCAATGACCCCTGAGCCCCACGTTTTGTTTTTGCTGACGCTTTAAACTGCAAGGGCAGATAAGGAATTTCACGCCCACTTTTGTTTCATCAGTCACGATTGAATTTATATGACTGAATGACAATTTTACCCCCCCGCATGTGTGATTGTATGTAACGCGCGCCTAAGGTACTATAGTAATTCCGCATTTTATTTCTAGTTGATTAATCATTGATTTAAATGATGTCACGCTAAGGTTTTCTATTTTCTGATTGGTCCAGAGTGCAAAATTCATAACTTTTGCATACGACCTCAGAAAAATATAAATAAATATGTTTTGGAGAGGATTTTCGATGAGGAATCCAATTTTCTGGTTTTTATCGACTGATTCTACTGTTTTAACATGTCAAATTTTATATGAGCAAATTAGGGTTTAATGACATATGACAAATGATAATTATGTTAATTTCAGGTGTTTTAGGGAATCCAATCAGTCAAACCAAGTTTGACTTAAGGTGATTTAGTTCAAGGTAAGCGGGCCATGCCCTTGGCATAGATAACTCTTGGTTATTGAATGTTTATGAATATTGTTAAGCACCTTATGTTAATATCATTGTTAATACATGTTTTTCCTCAATATACATGATTATTGGATGTTGGTTGTTATAAGCTAAGTCTAAGAGTAGAAATCCCATTAAGATTATGGTTTATGATTAAGATTCAAGAAATTAAGATTTAAGAGGGAATGAGTTTCCCAATCTTGCTTAAGAGGGAGAAATCCCATTATGGTTATGGGGAGAAATCCCAATCATGTTCAAGAGGGAGACATCCCGATTAAGATTAAGTTTAAGATATTAAGAAGATAAGTGAAGTTTAAGAAAGATCATGAATAATAGAAATTTATTCAGATTTATATGCACCTTGTTATGGGCTTTCCGAGCAATTATGGGCTTTCCGAGCATTCATGGGCTCCTTATGGGGCATTAAGAGAGGAGCATATTTTTCTAGTAAATTTCTTTATGTAAAAGACAATAAGAAATGATTCATGATAAATGCATGTTCATAATTATGTTAAGTCACTTGTATATTTATTTTTGTGTCTTATAACATGCCAATGCCGCTTACTTACTATGTTTGTTTTCCTTTGCATGGCTGGGGACGAGATGTCCGCAGGAGTTGGAGCCAAGGAGAAAGAAACATCTTGAGAGTACCAAGGACCCAGAGATCCAAAGAGTTGTTGCCTGGTGGGACGTCCATCTATGGAGATCCTATCATTATCTAGTTTATGTTTAGTATATCTTTGGAAAACTGATGTAGCTTTTATTCCAAGAACTTATGTATGAATCTACGTTTTCATAAAGCCAAGTGTTATTTGTTTCTTGTTATGAGATCATGTATGTAACATTTCCTCCCAAATATGCCAAGTACCCCACATTATGGATAATGTTGGGGATTAGGCTGTGCTTCCTCTGGTTACGTAAGAAACCCTAGGGAGGGGTGTTACACATCTCCTTCTATCTTCTAGGCCTTTCGCTCTCCAAAACAAGTTACTCGTCGATTTTGTTCTCACAGAAAAATATGGGAATCCGCCAGCTCCTCTTCCTCATGACCTTCTTCCTCCTTACTTTTCAAATCAACAGATCTTGGTGGATGAGTCAATGATTGTGGTACCAGATCATGCTTGAAAGATGAAGCTCTTAATTGAGTGTCATGTGGCTGATGTGACTTGGCCTCTCCGAGAAATAGGATGAGCGGTTGTGGTGCCAATGCAATTGACGGTGGATAAAAATTAAACAAGCCAAAGGCCAATATATGTATGTGGTTCATGGGATACACGGTTACATAGTCACGACTTTTGAGTCAATAAAATGATTGGATTCACCACAACCATTTAAACATAGAGCTAATTCCATAAAAAATACTACTCGTTATCCTCCCTCAGCGAAACATCCTTCGTTGGTATATTGAGGGATTAAAGTGGAGTGTGATTTTGGGGAGTAGTTATGGACAGACTGATGGATATTATTTCTCCATATTAATTCAACGGAAACTCTAAATTACTATATAATATATCACAATACGAGTGCTTTTCACCGATAACAATGACCAAATAAAGAGGGTCATGAGTTGTTAGTCAAACTTCCTCGTATACCAAGACCAAGTCTGATCACACCAAGTCTTTATCCTTTCCATTTCTATTTAACTAATTATACATATCTATAATGCCCCACTTTGATATAAAATATGCACCGTAAACAAGATCAACTAATCAAGAAACTCCTTATTATACGTATTTTGTAGTTATAGTTTCAATGGAAATGTGCATCACAGCTGCATTGGAATTATTTAAACAAATCTGAGTTGCAGATTGATAAATCGAATGCAGATGTTGAATAGTTAAGTCAAACAATGGTTAAGTGCTCTCTATTAAATAGATTTACCTAGAATAGTTATGGTTATCTAAACCAACTAAAGTTTAACCATACACTTACTATTGTTCCTAGTTAATTATTATTACTCTATATTCTCGATTTGGGCATTAAAACATGTAAACTGATTCATATTATTAAACCTTTAATTATTCCTATTTAATCATAGGATGACCATTTATTTTCATAATCTGCAATTAAGATGAACTTCTTATCTTCTAATATGATTTTAAGTTCAAGACTGAATTTAGTATATATTTTGTGATATTACCAAATCTTGACATACTTAATTTCCCTTAACATTTTTAATTATTCTCTATTGCTTTAAAATATATTTGAACCTTGGAGATCAATCTAATGTCTCAAACTATAATACTTTATCTATTAGTCACACCATTGTCCATATGAAACATTTATTTATATTCATACATCCCCACTTATCAATTGTACACATATAAGCCATATGTGTGTATAGGTGAGCCCAGATACATTTAATACATCTCTTACAGACTCCTTACATAATGAACCATGGTTGGATTTATTTTGTCCCTTTTTGGACACTTATTAGAAATATCACATTAAATGTTTAAATTTACTACAAAAGTTGGGATGTTACAATGTGGGATATACATTTTCATGGAGGAAATCCAAAAAAAATCTCCTAGCATGGTGGTGTTTATGACCTACCATGTTGTATTGGTGGTGGTCAATGGCATCCTCCTATGCATTCACTTGACACCTATGTCACTATGTCACCCATGCAGAAGACTATGAACTACATGTTATACTACTTGAGTTGATGAAAAGAGTAGTCTCTCAACAATGTGCTAATATCTCTCTATCTTCTCATGTCTCTGATGAATGCATATTCTTTCCAGTTTTAGCTGCATTTTATTAGTCTAGTTTAGCATCCAACTCTTTTGAATTTCACTAGAATAGCTTTGTTTCAGTCTAGGGTTTTATGCTAATTTGTCAGAATTTGATACTTTTTTTGACTCCCCTTGCATGTTTTGAGTTCTATCACTTTGAAGAAAGTATGCTAGAAGGCAAATCAATCAACAATATTTGTGCCCACCACCAAAATCAACCCATTGACTGACCTTCCAATCGACCTTCAATTGTCATCAATTATCAAGCCATCAACCTCAATGCTCGAGAGCCCCATCGATGATCAAGGTTGATGACCCATTGACCCCACTAGTCGAAATAGAGAAGCTTGACATCCAGACTCATCCATGATCAAGGTTGATAGCCCATTGACATCTCCCCATCGATCAACCTCTACCACCGGGTTGTAGCCGACAGAATAGCAGTCGTTGATCGACGACCACAACGTAGCAGCCAACCTTTGGATCTAAACCAAAGTAATTCCCCTATAAAATAGATTTATTCCCCGCACCCTTATCAGAATCCAAACATAATACCTCCCATGCACAATGAAAATTGCAAAACATTTCACTATATATAACTAACTATCTAGTATAGTACTAGTTAATAGTGAGCCTTCGTTTGGCAATCTGAATATGTCAAACATATGTTCTAGCTTTAAATTCACTACGACATTGCCAAGCACAAAACCACCTTCCTCTTTATCATAAAATGTATTAGCTCTTCTATCAATGTCATGTCTAAAGCAGTTGGACACTTCACTTCCAAAAATACCTCAATCTAGTTTTTCTTTATTTTCTTCTTGTGCTAAGAGCCAACCATTTTACATACCTTTTTGAACTTTCTAAAGCTACACTTTGTTGGATTCCACGTTCACTTTCCATCCTATTCAGAAGAACACCACATTACATAAAAAATGCAGGAAGGATAACTCATTTTTTATTACATACAATCACAATATTGAAGGCACACAAACCATATTTCTTAATTGTATAGTATATGTTTAACAACAAAAATTGATTAATCGTACAATGTTCATTTCATGTAAAAAATAAAATAGATAATATTGAACTAATAAAAGTACAGTCCAAAATATTACATACAAAATCGCAAATTCATTTTTAACTTATATAAACAGAGAGCACCTAATTAACATGTTTATTATCAATTGTAACACATAAAATAATTGTGTAGTAATTATGTATATTAAGGCTCATCAAAATATACAACACCATATTAAATAACATGAATGATAATATATTGTTCAAAAGTATTAAACTCGTATGTAAACTATATAGCAACACATTAACTACTTCAATACATTGCATGCATAGAATGCAAAGTACATGCGAAACCTCACTCATTCAAACGACGTTACCAAACCCTACTCAATCAATGTATACTACTTCAATAAATATGCAAGTACTAATATTATCCAAAAATGCAGTATTAAACCCCACTCATGGAATCTAGAGATCTATCCCATGACGATCTTTAAACATAAAGTATCTCCAGTGTATTTTTGTATTACTAATGTACACTACACAAATCTACACATTCCTAAACATAGCCGTGCACAGTACTACAAGTAACCACACTCAGTATAACCACAGTTACTACTCATGTATAGCTAGTACCACAACAAGCAATATACACAACACTCACGCAAACAAAAATGTACTTACTATATTTAACCTCTAATTCTATTTCATTCGTCTAATAAATTATATATTGAAGTTCATGAGATAAATAGAATGCACTGTACATGAAAAATGAAATCACATGAATGATAATATATTATTCAGCATAGTACGAACTATCACACTACCCCACAACAACTCAAATAATTGTACTCAGATCATGTAGTAGAGTCTATACCATTGCAGATGAATACTAGTACAGTACAACTAAGTAATGTACAAGATTGACAAATACAGTTGCAGACGACAACTCCAACAAATAATATTCAAGAACGTAATGTACAAGATTGGTGGAAAGGAAACAAACACATTAAAATTCATTTTGAGAGAAAAAGTAGTGTACAAGATTGAGTTTCTTAGGTTTATTTATTGTTGATGATAAGTCAATCAAATCGAAAATCGAGGAGAACATATATTGTAAAGGATCGGAGGAAAGACAAAAACAGTGAATCTCAGCTCACATTTTGTTAAAAAATTAATGCAATTACGAAAATAGAAGCTTACCTTCTAAGACGGTAGGCGATGATGATCTTAGCGGCACCACTGATGACGATCGTAGCTCCGCATGATTGTCGAGAAGTCCAACCCATGGCGCAACTAGAGTACGGAGTTGTGCACTGGGGGAGATGAGGAATATTGGAGAGTACTGTATTAGGGCATGGCGCTAAGGAATTGCAGAGCGCTTAGGGCATGGCGTTACACACTGGGGGAGAAGCGGAACGGAGGAACCCGCAGTAGAACTAGGTGATGGCTGGGGTTTGAGGACGGCAGAGGAAGTTGGAGAATCAGGATACCGTAAAACCTTAAGAGCTCTGTGTGTGTAATGACCAAGAAGAAAGATGGTGAAGGAGGGGCAACCGAAATGAATGAGGGCGGGAGAGAAGATTATACAGAGAAATTTCGGGGAAAATGTGTACCCCCTTCGGCTTCTACAGTCTACACGCAGCAGATTCGTATCTGCGAAAAACGGCTAGAGTACCTTGCAGCACCTGAGAATCTGGTAGGTAATATGGTGTATATGTGACTATGGGTAGCCGTTAATCATGTACTAAATTCTCAGATAAGATTTGACTAGGATCGGGAAAGATTGGAGAACGTACGCGTGGTGAATCGGGCATGGTCCCCCCCCCCCCCCCCCCCCCACATACAACCTCGTGGATCTTTGTCAGAGAAACCCACGTTTATCGTTACAGCTCGTCCAATGGCCGGCTGGCCGCCCAGATGTCGGCTGGCTGAAGAGGCATTGCTGCTATGCCTTTCGAGAATGCGTCATGTCCTCCTACCTGCTTTCGGTGGAGCAAACAGCCGGAATTCCTTGATGTATGTAAAGTTCTCTAAAATCGTGAAAAGTGGCAGAAGGGACGGCACCCTTCTGTCCTTTACTTTCTTTTGTCCTTTCATCTTCTTTCGCCATCGTTCCTACGTGTGTAGTTGCAGGTTTCGTGGATAAGATGGAAAAGTAAAACTGACGATAGAGATTCGGTATGCATATCCTAATTTCTCCGTCCAAAAGCAACTGAATCTTTCATGACTAGTAAATGCGACAACCTAATGGTCTAGGCAATCAAAATGACAATTTGTATGCAGCAACTCTGAATTTGTAGTCTCGCCTTTTCAAGTTGCTGCTACCACTCAGATGTTGAGACTCTGACCTGTAGAAGTACGTGCTCCTTCAAATATGAACGGCCGATTGGGATGTTTATACGCTTTGCGTCTTGCACAATTAGGATGTAAGACGGAAGTACCGGATTAAAACGTAATCTAAATGATTTAATTTTCGGAGACACTGCCTATATCCGGTGAGTCAGAGACAGAAAGAAAGACAAACGGATTGATACGGCGCAATAAGGTGAATAGAATTATCCCGTGCGAATAAAATTCTCCAGTGTTAAAAAACTTGGCACGCATGGAAACAAAGAAAGTTTCTTTTTAAGTGTTAAGCGGCGAAACTGAATGAAATTTGAATAATGCTATACACAGACAAAATAAGACGTCATTTGAGACAAATTTTAGACTATAGCTTACTAAAGAACAAAAACAAAGAAGAAAATAAGTCTCTTTGTTTTTTTAGTTTAGCGTGTTATAATTCAAAATACGTATAAAATTGGGTCCCATTTTGCCCCTCTATAACAGATCTCATAAAATCTAAGCCAATCTAACGTCCACGCCGTGCGTCAGGGTGGTAAAGTATATTCCTATAGTCGTCGCATTCTTTGGAAGCACATATAAAAAGTATGCCTTGCACTTGAAAAGAGGCAGCAGCTGTTCACTTCTGATTCGGGTTTTGGCATCAACGCAAAGCGCCAAAATACAGGACATTGATTATTAGGGGGGTCCTGTTGGTTCGATTCAAAAATGCCCGTGCTTGTTGAATACCGAGAAGTGTATATAGCACAAATCGCAAATAGGCAATCTTCTCTTTGGAAGTCAACCTTTAATATGCTAAGGAAAAACTTCGGCCATATTTTTTCTCTCAGCGACTACCGACGAGTAATTAAGTATGGAATATTTTGTTGTGTTGGACAATACGTATCCTGCAGGAGTTCCATTAGGCTCCGATTAGTTCGTCATAATTGATCTGAAAAACTTACGAACCAGAATTATTTAAGGAATTTTTTATAATTAGTTTAAAGTAAATGTTGAAAGTTAAATTTTGTGACTTTTTATGAGTTGCAAACTTACATTCAAAGTAAAATGTATTAGTTCCCTCATTAAAAGAGTAAAAAATAAATTCTAAAATAATCAATCATTTTCGTATATAATTATATTTTTCATTTTTAATAAATGATATATATATATATATATATAATCTTTACGACTAAGAATGTTAGCAGTGTAGATACAATTTATTAATAAAATTATAACATAATATGACAAAATACTATACACTATAGTCGCACTATGTAAACATTGTGAACTCCAACTTGACACACATATATATACTTGAATAAAACAGGAGGAAGATGTTTAGTAAGGATGTCTACAACTTGATCACTTGTCCTAATGTGAGAAGTGATGATCTTTTTAGATTTGGCTAGGTCTCACACAAAATGGTAGACAACTTCGATGTGTTTTGTGTGCTCGTGGAAGACTGAATTATTAGTTATGTGTACCTGGTTGTCACAGTATAAGTAGTTGAAGTTTGAAAAGAAATTCCTAACTCAATCAAGATGCACGAGACCCACTATAGATTATAATATGTATGAGCCATAGACTGATATTCTGCCTTGGTACTAAAAAGAGCTAGGACCACATTTTTTTACTCCTCTAGAAAATTGGGTAAGTGTCAATCATGACACAATAGATGAAAGTGGACTGTCAGTCTTTAGAATCACTAGCCCAATCTACATCTGCATTATCAGAGATAAAGATTACCTTGGGCTTACGACGTTTATAGAACAATCTTCATCCTAGAGCACTGTTGATATAGCAAAGAATGTGTTGAATGATGGATCAATGGGCCTATAGTGGTATGTGCATGTGTTGTCCGACTACACCAACAACATAGGTAATATGTGGTCGAGTAATATCAAGTATATTACCTTCCTGACTATACAAGGATACTTCTCTAGATAAACAAATAGTTTTCCTTCATGCATAGGTTTCATATGATAGTCCATTGGGGGTAGAGATTGGTTTGGCTTCATCCACGTTGACCTTTTGAAGAAGGTCCAAGACAGTACTTTGTTGCGACATGTTGATCCCAAGGCTGAGCGGATGACTTCATTCTCAAGAAAGTATCACAAGGTGCCTGAGTCTTTTGTATAGAAATGTGCATGCAGAGAGTGTTTGAGTTAGGATATCCCCATCATATCATCATCTATGGTGACGATGTCATCAACATAGACAATAGCAAGATGATAGTCTTTAGAGGACTTGGTGAAGAACTAAGAGTAGTATGTGGCTGGTCTCTAAATAGTTAAGTTGTGTTAGAAAATCACTTAACTTGTTGAACCAGACCCGTGGAGACTTCTGAGGTTGTAGAGAGATCATTGGAGATAACATACTTTGTGAGAAGACCCCCCCCCCATAAACAAACTCGGGTGATTGTATATAGACTTCCTCTGGGAGATCTCCATGAAAAATGTATTCTTGATATTGAGCTGGTAAAGAGGACAAACAAGGTGAGTTGCACGGGAGATAAAGATGCAGATGGAGCAATTTTTGTCACTGTAGAGGATGTCTCAACACAATCTAGGCCAAAGGTTTGGGTGAATCCTTTGGCAACCACGTGTGCCTTGAGTCATTCAGTAGATCCATCCGGCTTATACTTTAAAGAGAAAACTTATCCAGTAGCGTATGATATTTTTGTCTACTAGTGGGGTTAGAAATCACATGTCTTGTTGTCATGGAGAACCTACATTTCTTCCATCATGTCAGCTTTGCATCCAAGATGACACAAAGCATTTTTTGCACACTTAGGGACATATATTGTGTCTAGGGAAGTAGCAAAGGATAAGGAAGAAGAAGAAAGACATGTTAGATAATAAGTGTTGAAAATGGAATGCTTCATAGTACAGGAGTGTATACTTTTGTGGAGTGTTACTGGTATATTAAATCGGTACAAAACTGAGGATGATGATGTAGATGCAGTTGATGACTCATCTTCCAAGTGTTAGTTTGATGGTGGAGGTGGAGGTGGTGGTGGTGTTAATGGAATGAATGGATTAGGCAACGAGACCATAGTATCATTATGATCTATGGGGGTGGAGATGTTAAAAAACATTTCATCCTCATGAAAGGTGACATCCATAGAGATATAGACTTTACCAAAGCTAGGTTCAAGGCATTTATTTCCTTTTTGAGAAAAAAGATAATCAAGAAACACAATTTGGATAACTTAGAGGGAAAGATGTCAGTCTTGTGATCAAAATTATGAATGAAGGAGACACAATAAAAAACATGAATAAGTAGGAGTGGTGTGGATGAGGGTAAAATATGGAAAGTAAAATTTGCTTCCTGAAAACAAAGGAAGGTTGGCGGCTGATAAAAAAGCAAGCAACGAGGATCACATCAGACCAAAAAATGTAACTGAGCTGGCAACAATGAAAAGTGAGGGTGTAATTTCAAGTAAATGATGATTATTATGCTCCATGATGCCATTTTGTTGTGGAAAGTATGGACACGAGTGATGACGAATCATCCCTGTGTCACGACAAAAAGAGGCAAAAGTCTTTTGGTTATATTCAAGGGTGTTTACAGTTTGAAAAATCTTAATAGATATAAAAAATCTGAAACCAACTCGTGAAACTCGTAAATTTATGTAAAAACTTCATCACAAGTTCAAAGTAAGTAAATCCATGTCATTCTATAAAAATCATCCATAAATACAAAAAATAGCCATTGTAGCTAGTAGTTCCAAATGGACCACACACATCAGTACGAACTAAATCAAACATAGGAGATGATTGTGTACAAGTACGAGTCAGGAAGGACGCACAATGGTTTTTTCTCTAGCGGACAAGCATTACAAGGAATGGAAGAACAAGAAGATAAAGAACTACCAAATAGTTTAAGATTTGTCTAAAGGTAAATTGCCATGATAGATGTAACCGAAGTGGCATGGAGGTAAGAAGGACTCATTGTAGGCTGAAGGGGGCAGAGAAGTAGTAGAAATCATCAGAAAATACTCCCTGCCCAACTATTGTCAAATTCTTCCAATCCTATAAGATAAAACAATATGGATCAAAAGTTATGAATCATTAGAAAATCAATAATCTTTGTTGCAAACCATAAATTTTAAGGAAAGTTTGAAACAAAGTGTGCATCAATAAACCTAATTTTAAAAGAGATAGGAACAATGTCACACTAAGTTATTCATTTAACTAACCCATACCCATAGTGAAAAAGGAGTAAAAGATAAATGAATTGGATGTAATTAGAAGATGGGACATACCATTCATATGTTGTGACACACTTGAATTCATAATCCAATTAGAACTGACATCAAGAATGGACGTCCCAAAGTTACCTTGAGAAGCGGTGGCTAAGTGGAATGAACTGGTAGAAGGTAAATACATGACTTACCAACCAGAAGATGCAAATGCGATCATGCTACTATATAGGGGAGAATTGCGACAATATTGGGAGGTTTGGTGAAGGCATTCGTACTCCTCATGGAATAATGAGACATCAGAAGTCTGAGAAGATGTGTGTGGTGAAGGAGGTACATGACCAATTGATGAGGTAGATGCTTGACCAATTATCAATGTAGATGCTTGACCAATATGGACAGGTACTTGAGCAACATGGGAAGATTCCTTGCCACGTCCACTCTCATAGTGTGTTGGATAGCCATGCTTCGAGTGGCTGACATCTTTAGTGTGGCCCAACCTGCCACAATAAGTGCACTTTGTGTGACACCTCATCATGCTAAATGAGATTACTCAAAACATGAAATGCAATCAAATACTAACTAATCACATAGCCAGAAAAGTAGAAAAAATAAAACTAATTTCAACATCATAGACAAGTTCTGAAACTACATAAAGGTCCATCATTTTAATAACTCATATACCATAATAGGTATTTATATATGTATTAAGTGGCAGAAGCCATAACCTGGTATACAGAAGAGATATCCCACATGTACAAGTCATATATACAAACACTAACATATTGCCAAAAACTCATTTGATACAAATTTATCATTTACAAAACACTTCCCATACTTAGACCTATGAGTACATAGATGACATTAGGAATCTACTGCTAACAACAACATCTGTCCAACCTTCTGTGTCTATTTATCAATAGGTTGATCCTCTTCTACAACACAATCTCGACCATATTGACGACAAACACCTAAAAAGATGTGGTACCCACTGATGTACACAAATCATATCATCTTTTGGATCATGTTTGGTTACATATCCATGTTGTTTTGACTCAATTATCACTCTCATTCATGCTAGATTTTATATTTTTAGCTATTCTTACTTGTCTCATGGTTTGGATTGTAGGTACTATATTTTTATAATGAAATGATGAGGAATATATCATATTATCACTTATTGGATCACTCCTCATGCATCTACATGTTTTTGGGTTTGAAACTACACAAATACCACTTTTTACGGCATGTACATCAGACCTACACACTAAAAGTTATGAGCAGAATACACAATAGCCCAGAACAGCCATTGACACGCCGTGTCTTAAAAAGACATGTCGTGCACCTGGGAGCGTTGAGCAGACTAAAAGTTTCTAGAAAGTTACACGACGTTCATTAATTCAACACACACCGTGCAAAGTGCATTCTGGAGAAACTGACGAAGGATTCACACGTCGTTCACCTCGGAGCATCGAGCAGACTAAAAGTTTCTGGAAAGTTTTACGGGATCCATTAATTTAGAACACGCCATGCAAAGTGCATTCTGGAGCAGCATTAATTTAGCACACGCCATGCAAAGTGCATTCTGGAGCAACTGATGAAGGATTTACACACCGTGCACCGGGAATGCACGTCATGCGCCTATTAGTTTAAGCGATTTTCAAATATGACTCCTTTCGTTTTAAAAGACGAAACCACTCTATGGTGCAGTTATCACTAGTCATAATTCAAAGGTCTTTCATCCCAGAGTAGGTCTAGAGCAAGGGAGGGTGATTTTGGGTGGAAGAAGGTGGTTTCTTGCCAAAGAACCCCCATTCTTCTTCTCTTCTTCTTCATTTTCTTATGCAAAGGTGTAGCAGAGCTTCTTCACTCTATAAAGCTTCTCGGGAGGGAAGTTTGTCCGGTTTGGAGCAGTTGTTGGAGTGGAATTTTATCCTCAAAGAGAATTCTACCTTTCTTGGGTTACACCTTGGGATTACTTACATTTTCCTTCTCTAAATCATGTTGAATTTTGAAAATTATGTACATTTCCTGCTGTACACATTCATGGACGAGTAGTTTCCTTTTCTTGGATACGAGAGAGTATCTCCCATGTCATAGCATATTTGGAACATGGTAATTTCATACTAAAGACTATGTTTCTTGTTTTTCCACTTTGTGAGTACTAGTTTCTTCCTTTCTACATGTATGGTTTGCCACCTTATGTGTATGTTTTATGCTCTTTTGCTTGATCTGAGAAGATAGGTGGGAGAGTAAGGAAGTGCTCTCTTGGCAACTCCTTCTTTACCATGAGAGTGGAATTTATGGATTTGAGGAGTAGTTTTGTGATCCAAAATAAAATTCATACATGGGAATGTTGAATTGAGTTAGGATCGTTGTACTTGCACCGAGAGGTAAAGTGCAACATACAATTATTTTTTAAAACAAGTGTTTAGTATGTTTAAATTTCATGCTCCTATTTTATGCTATGATATGTTGGTGAAATCCTAGGTCCAAGATCCTTCCATATCTGAATCTTAACCTTTCTTAAGTGATAATTTATTGTTTTGTTTTAAATCTATAATTTAATTGTTCTAATCCAATCATCTTGTATACAACGATCTAGATTATTGGAAATTATAACTCTTGCACCTAACTAACCAACACTCCTTATATTCGACCTCGACTACAACTACTCTCGTATACTTGTGAAACATAGCTAGTCGAGTAAAAGATCATTCCTATGATTGAAACTTGTTAGTGGTAACAAACCAACAAGTTTTTGGTGCGAGAGCAACCGGCCGGTAGTGTAGTTTTATTTCTCTTTTATCATCTTTTTCTTAGTTGTTGTTTCAGTTCTGCTCTTCTAGTGGCAAATCTAGAATGATGTGACGTTTATCTTTTATATGTGGATAGAACTCCTATGCTTAACTGATTGTCCTCTTTTGGTGAGAAGTATCATTTGGAGAAATTGTAAAAGGCATGCATTAATCAAATGAAACCTTTTGGCCATCAACATGTGCTTAACTCTGGTTTATGCTTCTAGCCTGATCATTCATCTTTCACATCTTTGATTTCTTAAAATATGTAATGGTTTCAATTTTTGTGAGTAAATCAACTTTACAACATCATTTGGAATACGAGATGCCCTTGCGAAGCTCTTAGTGCATTTTCAACCACTCTTTCAATGAAAAAAGTTTCAAAACAAATGAATGAAATCTAGCTAATGTTGCAATTTAGTTGACTCTCCTATGTTTTGGAAAAATTTTAAAATTGCTTTTGGATTATCTCATCTTTATACCCCATAAAATATGGCTAAACCGCCCACATATCATGCTAGCCTAGTGTAAGTCTAATCTAGCCACGATGGTTAGGTGGTATGTATTAAAAGAGGGTAAAATACCCCAACCGGCACTCCATGTGTGCAAAAGCCTACATTAGCAGCCAAGTGCCAAAACACATAATCCATCGTCACATCATTTTTGGGAAAGAAGGAGAGTACAACTAAAATGGTCAATTTTAACTAAGATTTCATCATTTGTATCCTTAATATTTGAGAGTTTGAGTTGTACATCCACTAATTGCTTGGCTTGGTCATCCAAATTCTACTTAGTGTTATTTAATTGATTGATTCATTTAATTGTAACCACCCCTATTGAACTAAAAATCTCTTTCTTGGGTTTTTAAGTTGAATTGATGGCTATGAGTATAAACATGTTGATCATGGTTGGCTTGGTCTTATACACATCTTTCTTTTCATTTGATCTATGCATGAACTTGAAAATTCTTCATTTGTGTTTCTATGCTCTTTTTGCTTGAGGACAAGCAATGGTTTAAGCTTAGGGGGATTTGATGTGCACAAATCATGTCATCTTTTGGATCATGTTTTGTTGCATATCCATGTTGTTTTGACTCAATTATCACTCTCATTCATTCTAGATTCTATATTTTTAGCTATTGTTACTTGTCTCATGGTTTGGATTGTAGGTACTACATTTTGCACTGAAATGATGATGAATATATCATATTATCACTTTTTGGATCACTCCTCAAGTATCTACATGTTTTGGGGTTCGAAACTGTGCAAATATCACTTTTTACAACATCTAAATCGGACCTACACGCTGAAAGTTATGAGCAGACTATACAACAACCCATAATAGCCATTGACACACTGTCTTAAAAAGACAAGCTGTGCACCTGGGAGCAACGAGCAGACTGAAAGTTTCTAGAAAATTACACAGCGTGTATTAATTCAGCACATGCCGTGCAAAGTGCATTCTGGAGCAACTGACGAAGGATTCACACGCCGTGCACCTGGGAGCGTCGAGCAGACTGAAAGTTTCTGGAAAGTTGCACGACGTTCATTAATTTAGCACACGCCGTACAAAGTTCATTCTGGAGCAAATGACGAAGGATTACACGCCATGCACTGGGAATGCACGCTGTGCGCCGATCAGTTTTAGCATTTTCAAATACGACTAACTTCATTTTAAAAGATGAAACCACTCTATGGAGCAGTTATCACTTGTCACAATTTGAAGGTCTTTCGTACCAGAGCAGGTCTAGAGTAAGGGAGGGTAATTTTGGGTGGAGGAAGGTGGTTTCTTGCCAAAGAACCCCCATTCTTCTTCTCTTCTTCTCTATTTTCTTCTGCGGAGGTGCAACAGAGCTTCTTCACTCCACAACGCTTCTCAGGAGGGAAGTTTGTCCAGTTTGGAGCAGCTGCAAGAGTGGAACTTCATCCTCAAGTCGTAGTTCTACCTTTCTTGGGTTACACCTTGGGATTACTTAGCTTTTTCTTCACTAAATCATGCTGAATTCTAAAACAAATTCACATTTCCTACTGTACACATTCATGGAGGAGTAGTTTCCTTTTCTTGGACATGGGAGAGTAGCTCCCATGTCATAGCATGTTTGGAACATGGTGATTTTGTACTAAATAGTATGTTGCTTGTTTTTCCACCTAGCGAGTACCGATTTCTTCCTTTCTACATGTATGGTTGGCCACCTTATGTGTATGTTTTATGCTATTTTGCTTGATCTGAGAAAATAGGTGGGAGCGTAAGGAAGTAATCTCTTGGAAACTTCTTATTTACCACGAGAGTTGAAATTATGGAGTTGAGGAGTAGGTTTGTGATCGAAAACAAAATTCATACATGGGAATGTTGAATTGAGTTAGGATCGTTGTACTTGCACCGAGAGGTGATGTGTAACATACAACTCTCTTTTAAACCAAGTTCTTAGTATGTTTAAATTTCATGCTCCTAATTTATGCTATGCTATGTTGGTGAAATCCTAGGTCCAAGATCCTTCCATATCTGAATCTTAACCTTTCTTAAGTGATAATTTACTATTTTATTTTAAATCTATAATTCAGTTGTTCTAATCCAATCATCTTGTGTACAACGATCTAGATTATTGAAAATCATAACTCTTGCGCCTAACTAACCAACGCTCCTTGTGTTCGACCTCGACTACAACTACTCTCGTATACTTGCGGGATATAGCTAGTTGAGTAAAAGATCATTCTTGTGATTGAAACTCGTTAGTGTAAACAAACTAACACCCACGAGGCGAGACCCATGTCCCAGTGAGAGATATAACTCTCTCCAACACATATTTATTGCAATAGATTGATTAACAGGAAGTAAACTGAGTAGGTTGAATATTTAATAAGCAATTGAGTTGATTAAAGTATTCTAGCATACTTAGCAAGTTAAGCAGATAAGTTTAGCAACAAGCATGATTGTTAGAGTATATAAATGGAATAGACAAATCTATATCTTCAATTAAATGTTTAGTCATTTTGTGTAAGACAACATCATATAACCACCGTATAGTATAAATGGCATGGCAAGGGTTAACATTCAATGTGAAACATACTTAATCCTAGTAGATATACTATACAATTGTATTACATCTTTTAATATGCCCTAGGAAGTTAGAGTCGTACAACCCAAACCCCAACTAACCAGTGTGAAGTGTTATTCAGTCCCATATAAGATCTAGGAGTCCCGGTACCCTAAGATCTCTCCTTCTCAATCAGTATGAGTCAAAAAGGCAGTGACAGATTAGTCAAGCTGCCACTACAACGACATATAGTCAAGTTGCTAACACCTACGCTGCCCTTGGTACAAGTCACGAAACTAGAAACTAGGGTATGCAAAGCAAAACCCTACCACCTTAGGTACTACCACAACATACTCAGTCATATCATATATACAAATCTATGAGGCATGATCACATTCATCCTCCATAACCTGCAACTAAGGATGTCAAGGAGGTACACTCACTTCCACCCGACATACTCAACATGTTATGTATGCTCTTTAAGTTTCCCTTAGGAATAATCATTTCACCATCTAGCAAGTTCTGACACTGAAAACGATTCAACGGCATAGGGCACTACATGATTAGGGTTTCACTTGATTAATTAATGCCAATTGGGTGAAATTAGGTTGTATCATACAAATGTACATACAAACTCTAATTCATTTCTAGCAAGCATATAAGTATGGCAACTTCAGAAGATATACAACGTTTGAGGTATAAATCTTAATCACATTACCACACACTATCATTTATTGGAAATCAATGAACCATATTTTTCATCATACCATTACAAAGTACCAATTTCTTGTCACAAAGTTCCAGGGTTCCAACCCTTATTGTACCATGAAGAGGACTACACCACCATCAGGGCTCAACCATGCCCAAAGGTCATTAAGACCATCACATCAATCCCTATAAGATCACCATTATCTTTTATGCCTTAGTTCAAGGCTCAACAAGTCATTAACACACATGTGACATATAAGATTACCATAACAAGGAACTATTATGTTCAATTAGCATCATATTAGGGTTTCAAAACAAGAAGAGAGTATTTCATTGTCACATTTAATCATTCAAGAGGGATGATTACAATCTATCACCATCACTTAGTTACATTAGGGCTAGGTGTAACAAGCTTTATTACATTAAAGTTACGCATCCACCTATTATGGCGATTATCAAAAATATTCATACGAGGGAAAATGTAAGACTATAAATTTAAAGGCATTGACACGTCAAATTCTCATAATTAGAACCAACATATTATACTATAGGCTTCATTCCAATCCATTAGATGTTGAAGCATCCAATCTCAATCATTGGATTGGATTCATTATTCAAAACCATCAATTGGAGTGTAAGTCTAACCCTTAAATCAATAGACTCAAGAGACCATTGGTTTAGGGATTAACTGAAGAAACATTGAAGACTTACATTCACCATTGGTTGTGGTATCTTGTACAACCATCGGTTGTGACACATTGTGTCCCCATCGGTTGATAGGGTCAACACTATCATCATTTATCTCCATTGAATGTCGAGCTAATGTCACCATCGGTTGATAAGCTTTCAACAGAGTCTAAAACTGATCTAAGGTGCAACCATCGGTTGGCACCATTGGTTGTCACATTTCATCATTACCATCGATTGTGAAGAAGACAACTCCATCAATTTTAATGTAAGGTCCTCCATCGATTATGTATAAAGAAGGAAAACAACCTAAAAACTCTAATTATAGGCTATCGTTTGATAGGTAGTAAACACCATTGGTTGCTATATAACCTAATCTAAGTCTTCCTATATCTTAGGAAGACCGTGAACATGGTTTCTGGTTCATCTAGAGTTGGAAACTAGGTAAGAAACAACATAAAAATCGAAACCCTAGGCATATATAGCTTCTCTAATCTTAGATCATCATTTTAGAGAAAGAACTTGAGAAAGAAAGCTTGTAGTAAGAAAAAAAAAGAGAAGAGGGTTATAAAACTCATCTCTAGGAAGAAGATAAGGCTCCAAGAAGCAACAAAACTTGAGAAAAGAAGGAAGAAAGATCCTAGTTAAGCGTTGAACTCGACCAAGTAGAACCTTTCTCCACAATAGAAGCAAACCCTAGGTAGAAGGAGCAAGAAAGGTAGGTTCTTTAAGCGTTAGAGCAAGCCTATCATTGAAAAACATGGTTCCATCTAGGAATAAGGTCGGAAGAAGAAGAATAGCAAAAACAAATGAAGAAGAGAAGAAGAAACTTACTATTTTAGGTCAAGATCACCAAAAGAGAGCTCCACAAATACTAGATGAGAGTATATTTGAACCCTAAAAGCTCTAGCAAGAAGACCGGCCATCTTCTTCTAACTTGGGCAGCTCCTCCACCACCAAATGGAGAAAGACAAAGCTACAGAGAGATAAGAAGAGATAAGTAATCAAATGTTCCATTTGTGAGCTTAAGGATAGGTATATAAAGGTTAACAATAAGGGAGAGAAGAGGCTTGAGGTGTCCTAGTAGCTCTCCATGTGTCCATGGCTAAGAGCTTCTACAGCCATGCAACAATAGGTCCATTAGTTGTGGAGACCTTCTAGGCAACCGATTGTTGAATATCAAGTCCAACCCTCATTTTTTATGCATGAGAAGCCATAGGTTCTTGAAACCCTAGCTCAGTAGGTATTGAACCATTGATTGACGACCTTCTTTAAGTGAACCACTGGCCCAAGTGAACCAAAACTAGAAAACCATCAACATAAGACATTGTAGGATGGCCATCGGTTGTCATCGCCTATTGGTGACCATCAGACGTCAACCAAATAGGGGGACCATTGGTTGACGACTCCTAAAGGTAGCTCATCCATGAAGGGGTAAACCCTAGTTCACCATTAAAGAGAAACACCTCCAAATCAAGGTTCAAGTAAGCATCCCATGGTTTAATAAGCTCAAACATAATAAGAAAATATATAAGAAACATAATTCATGTGACAAAGCGTAAGGAAACCTCAAATTTGGGTAAATTGTAGAAAAGTATAAGATGTGTATAAAAGTGCATAACTTGCACAAACAATATCCAAATCGGACCAAATTTAAAACTTAAGCTTGTCACATGATATTAAAATATATCACAAGGTTATATTAAGATGTAAAATACTCAATTATTGATATTTAATCTTGTTCAACACTTTAAGTAAGGCCAGGAGTCTTACACTTTGGATGTTGGCCTCATCCACGACCACAATCTATGGTCGCCATATCCATTGCTGATGGAAATTCATATTCATCAACAGGAGGGATGCGGGGAGCAAGCATTTCAGACTCAACTAGGGGTGCATATGAACGGTCCATAGATAATAGGATCACACTAACTAGGAGTTGTTGTAGAACAAATCAAGATGAGGATAAAACCTGTTAGGAAGGGCCAGCCCAGTGGCAGGGGCATCTGTAATTTCAGGCTCCTCGCACCTCTAGAGTCAGGAGAGAACCTGGTTGTTGCATGCAGTCAAGATAGTATCTGGTATGGGAGGGGCATCCTCGATGATAAAGTTGAGTTTAGCCCATGATTCTAAAAACATATGAACATCATTCATCCAAAGCAGAAAGTTGCCACCGTTAAGTTTAACGACAAAAATATACAACATAACATTGTAAATGATAACCGTGTTAGCAACATCAGTTATGATGAGGTGAGTAAGATACTGAATAATAGTAAGGTACAAATATAAAAAAAATTGAAATATAGCACAATACAACTAGAAAATGAAAATACCAAAATGTAGCACAATATAAAGAAAAAGAGAACAGAAATACTAGACCTGTAAACAGACTAAATATGGAGCGAATACTACTATATCTGATATCTGAATCTGAAAAAAATTGACCTGATATCCGATCTGATATTTGATAGATATCATATAATTATATATGAATCCGATCTGAACGAATAATATCTAAATTCGGATAAATATCTGACCCAAATCTAAAATCATAAAGTTATTGTTTACAAATATATTACATATAAACATATTGATATTACTATAAATAAATATGATAAAATATACATATTTTCACCTTTTTTATATATAGATAATATATATTTAATAATATATGTATATGTTTGTCGGATTCAGATTTTTTGGAACGAATGCAGCCATATCCGAAACCCTTTCTGAAGTTTTCAAATATGAAAATTTGATATCCAAAATTCAATCCGGATCCGATTCTTATTTTTTAAAATTTTACAATCAGATCCGGATCGACTGAATTCACACACACACACTAAAAACAAGCGTGGCAACACGTATGGACCCAACAAAGAGATAAGGCATGTGGTTAACGGGAAATGTCGGACTCTCTCCTATAGCCTGTAGGGGGATATCAATATATTCACACTTCTATGTCGGGGTTTGCAACCGTGGCAGGAAAATCTAACAGGGGGTTGCCTTGGATTATTTGTGTAGAAGGTTTTTAAAAGTTGAAAGAGACCGCATTACATCTGCCTTGAGATATTGTATACAATATTTATAATACTTCGTTTTCCAATCCCCACATCCCAATGATACCAGTTCTCAACGTGCGGATGGAAAAGAAAGGGACGATGGTCGCTGGATCTGAATACGACGGGAACGGAGCTCCTTAATAAGCAGGCCGATACTATAAAATCATTACATGGGAGGGTCGCGTGATATAGTTTTGCACTAAACTATTCCGCGAAGCTCTTAACTAAAGTAAATAAAGCAAACCACTACAATCTGTATAGCAGGAGGATCATTAAACTACTTATGGAGCTCTTTATATATGTAGAGAAAGAAAACCACTACAAGGAACTCTTGAAACAGATCATGATTGGGCCATCAGTGCATTCATGGCACCCGTGGGGACACTACAGCAGAGCACACCCCTACGGCCTCTCTCTGTCGATCATCCAAGCAATTTCCAGTCTGCCACGCATTTCAAGTCGTACATGTAATTTGTCAAATTGAAGAAAGTACCCTATTTATGAGCTGGGGCTATATGAGTTTACTTGGTTTTGTAGCTTTTATTTGAGCACCTTGTTTCCTTACCATACTGTAATGAATTTATACATCTACACGGCTCAATAGCTTAAGGGATGCGTTTTCCTCTTCATCTAGCCTTGGGAAGCGGGGAAACTCTATGTATCGGCCATTGACCTGGTGCAATATTACAATCACATATTTCAATCCCCTCCTTCCTTTCTAATTAGTTTGTTTCTAAAAATTTGGTAGCTTAACCAGCTGACATCAACCACGCAGCAACATGTTTCCCTATGCTTTTCTGAAAGCAATGGGTGATTGATGGAGCCTTCCACGAAAGGAACATCTCCCTTGCTTTTCGCGTGTAAGTGGTCACAGTTCAACCTTTCATTTTCAAGATCTCCCTTTGCAATTAGACATGATCTTAACTCAATATTCCGCCAGCGTGTTCTTCTCAACCTGCGGTCAACCACAAAGTATTTCTTCTTTTCCGCTTGTGTGCCGACCATATCCTGTGAGATGCATGTGTGCTGCGGTTATCAACTCTCTGTCTTGTAAGCTTTGGGAAAATACTGTGTGGGTTGTTGGTCTGTAGGATAATGATATCTTAGGCAGTGAGCCTGAAGTGTAGTGAACCACTGCTACACGGCATTCTTAGTGAACCATAGCGCTAGGTGAACATACACGGAGGATTGTCTGAATCAAGTCGGCAATGCAAGCATGGTCCGGCCACACTGTTTATGTTTCTGTATATACCTATGAATAAGATACATACTATATATACCTATGACTAAGAGGCAGATTCAGCTGCCTGTTTTTCCAATTGTCAGCTTGCCTGTCTTTTGCCCGATTTTTTACTGTTTTCTATCACCGTCATCTTTGTCAATCCAAATACACTTGCTCATTTTATTAGCAGCTGTTTCTTGATGGTTTTTTAGTAATATATTTTCATGGTTGTCTTTAAATTGCCAAAAAGCTTCTCGAGCAGCTTCTAATTATGTACAATTAGATACGTAGCAAGTTGTATGTCACTTACTACAATCACCAATTATAAAAATATTAAATTATGGTTGCAAATGTAGGCGTAACATATGAACTGCACATGTTGGCGGTTTTCTTTATCTTAAATTTATTTTTTTACTCGTACATGCAAATAAAATGACAGTTAATACTACCGAATCAGACAACTATGACAAGCATCTTTCACCTTAATTGCTCTCTTTAAGTTTTCAAACTTCTATGTGTTGACGGCAATATTGCCGAGTTGCGAACAGTGGAAACAGACAAAGGATTAGAGTGTGAGGTTACTTTATTTAGTCTTCACAAAACCCAAAATGTAGCTTCCATGTTCTAACTTCTTTTCTTTCCTCGTGATAGATTTTCTTTCACCATCGTTTCTCTTTTATGGCATCCTGAGTTCTAGGCATTGACAACAATCTTGGCAAGTTACAAATTGAGGACAAAGGACAAATGACCAAACTGTCATGTTACTTCATTTAACTTTTACGAGACACATAAACCAACTTTCATGCTCTAACTTATTTCCTTTTCAAATATATACGGCTATTACCTCTATCAAAGATTGGTATAAAATAAAACATATGTATACATAATTCTTTAGATCCTACTATCTTAGTATTACTATACGGATGTCGCGACCTCTCATGTGATTAACACTAATGCCAACCATTAGAGAGAAACTCAAACTCTTATTCCTGAATATCATGTAAAACAATTAATTCCTCGACAAAGGTGATTCAAATAGTATAGAAAAATCACAGATAAATTTTGTCTTTCTCTTTCTTCACAATTCTCATAAACCAATGTCACATCAAGGACATCACATTAAGATATCATAATTCTTACTAAACTCTATTAAATCATAAGTAAATCTGACTACTCACATGTAGTTCAGTTTACATCATATACATGTACATGAAAGAAAAAACTCAATATACTATCCATCTCGGGAAAGAGAGTGTACAAGGACAATCTAATCTATCTAGATTATTCTATTTATATCTTCTTAGTCATGACTTCTCTGCTGGATAGTACTATACCTAAAAATATATGAAACAACCTCATGAGACTCATATAGAGCCTCGGTGAGTGGATACCTCCCACTCAAGATGAGTACATACATCATCATCATATTAAGTATAATGAATTTAAAAGAAACTTACAGATAATTAAAAGTCTAACATATTGTTCTAGCATCTAGTCAAATTTAAATTATATTGGTAGTCTAATCAAACAAATTAAGTAGTCACTTAATGCAAATCCATCTTTAAAACATCTTTGAAAACATGTCTATGAACAAATCATTAGACACATCGAAGTTCAGATTAGAAATTCTTTAGTATGAGTAACATGTCAAGATCTAAACATTTTGTATCAATACATAACATTAACATTATCTTTGTGACACTCCACCAGCCAGACCAAGAACACATCAAGTAGTCCTGAAGTTGAAATACATATAATACATGGCTACCTAAAAATAGTATCAAATGACAAGCACTCCAAATCATCTTAGAGTAGATATAAATCCAAATCTAACTACTTGTCAACAAGACTATTCAGAATGCAAAATAGATAATCTCTATAATAGAATGATTTTTTTCACAATCAGAAACATAATTAACAATCACAAATTATCATCTAGCAATACAAGGAATGTAGCAAATATTGAAATCATATTTTATGTGGCTTGTCATCTTGTATTCATTTATCCTGAAACTAATTGGATTGTACCTCACAAAATAGAAGTCATCAAGCCTGATTCTCATGTCAACGACTCACCATCACTATCATAGGATTTAGCCAGCCACCCTAAGATATCAACAAGAGACCCTGACCACCTCAGGGTTGCCTAAAGAGGCTCTCATCCTCATCTTATGTACATGATATGGGAGCCAACGAAACAATGTATCACATATCATAACATTACTCATATTTTAATATCTCACATATTTCATTTCATGAGAGTCTATTCCTCATGGACATTGGCTTTCACAGTAAGAATTTAGGACTAGAGTCAATCCAGACGACTCAGTCTTAAATCTTGATGGTCTAATCTTTAAGGTCTTGATCCACACTCTGTATATCCTTCTCATAATTCATATATTACTACAAGGAGATCCATTTTGTTTCTCCAGTGTGGACCTCAGAGGAAACTTACAGTGTTTAGGGCACCTAACTAGATGTATCATCATTTCATTTGTTATTAAATCTCTTTTAATCATCTTAATAGAATTCAAAACATCATGTATGATATGTGTAGATCCTCGCATAACTAGAATGACACACTGGTACAGATAACACCTTTAGTGTCGGCTAAGTAAGACTTTTGTTGTCGGTTTAGAAGCGATACCCAAGCGGGTGACACTAAAAGTAGACCCCTTCAGCATCGGTTACATAATCGATGATAGAAAGTCATTCCCGATTACAATTTAATCCAAAAGCGCCAACAGTCGGACCATAGGCATCGGTTAATAGCAAACAACCAACACGATTAATCATTTGTTGTCGGTTTTTGGTAATTAACCGACGCCGATGCTTTTTTTTCTTATTAGTTCCAAGCCTGCTATCCGGCTGGTCAGTAGGATGGAGAATCTACAGTTCAGTTCTGAACTGTAGGTTTACAACACCCTTTGATTTCAGCCAACAACAGGCCACAAATTAACCTTCAAATATTGACAAGATACAAAAACTATTATATGGATCATGTGATTCACACATATATGTATAATCAGCACATTTAATTTTCAAATATGATTCATCACACACATGCATGTAGAAACCTGTAGTTCCATTTCAATCCTCCATTCATATTCACACACATTTAGCAACCACATGCAGTTCGATCCATTTCATTTTTCTTTTCACATTCACACACACACAGAATCATTTCATTCATTAATCCATCTTCTCAAACACATGTATATGGATATGATAATTCAAAAAAATTCATTCAGACATCATCTTTCAAAGTTGAACATGTTA